>JAUPTC010000010.1:5894950-5979581 GCA_030762895.1 Sophora flavescens | reverse complement strand
AACATTGTTAATTTTTGGATTTTTCACTCATCCTGACCTTGTTGCCTTGCGCAGAGCATAACTACAGCTACAGATGTCGGATTTTGATGATCTTGCTGTCCCTATAAAGATAAGGAAGAGACCCACAATTTCAGGTGTCACAAGAATTGTCAAATTAGGCGAAAATCTAGGCTAAATTGGGTCCCGATTTCTCTGGCGAGGAACAGTGCGCAGTCCACGATGTTCCTTCAAATTTAAATGCCAATAATTTATTTATCTTCACCACTAAGGGGGGTGATAAAACGTGGGGGAGATTTTAGTGGGGCCCCATATTTGGGCCGGGGGTAGGTCAGGATTAATAAGCATAATTAGCAGTTTACAGCCGCACAAGCAAGAGAGAGACGGAAATTAGACAACTTTTACAATCACAGTTTTTGCTTTTACATTATTTGGTTTAATTGGGCTTAATTGCTAAACATTGTTAATTTTCGGATTTTTCACTTATCCTGACATTGTTGCCTTCCGCAGAGCATAACTAGAGCTACAGATATCGGATTTTGGTGATCTTGTTGTCACTAGAAAGATAAGGAAGAGACCTACAATTTCAGGTTTCACAAGAATTGTCAAATTAGGCCAAAATCAAGGCTAAATTGGGTACCGAGTTCTCTAGCGTGGATTAGTGCGCAGTCCATGATGTTCCTTCACTTAAATGGGCCTAACTTACTTAAGGCCAATTAAGGCATATGATACCTTGTTGTAAAGTTTAATCAGAGACCCTTAATTTGGTCTAGGGTTAGGTCAGGATTAATAAGCATAAATAGAAGTTTACAACCGCACAAGCCAGAAATAAACAAAAATTAGATAACTTTTACAATCCCTGTTTTTGCTTTTACATTATTGGGCTTAATTGGGATCAATTGCTAAACATTGTTAATTTTCGGATTTTTCACTCATCCAGACCTTGTTGCCTTGCGCAGAGCATAACTAGAGCTACAGATATCGGATTTTGGTGATCTTGCTGGCCCTAGAAAGATAAGGAAGAGACCTACAATTTCAGGTGTCACAAGAACTGCCAAATTAGGCCAATATCTAGGCTAAATTGAGTCCCGAGTTCTCTGTTACGGATCAGTGCGCAGTCCATGAAGTTCCTTCACTTAAATGGGCCTAACTTACTCATCTTAAGCCCAATTAAGGCATATGATACCATGTTGGAAAGCTTATTCAGAGGCCCTTAATTTGGTTTAGGGTTAGATCAGGATTAATAAGCATAAATAGCAGTTTACAGCCGCACAAGCCAGAGAGACACGGAAATTAGATAACTTTTACAATCATTGTTTTTGCTTTTACATTATTGGGCTGAATTGGGATTAATTCCTAAACATTGTTAATTTTCGGATTTTTCACTCATCCTGACCTTGTTGCCTTGCTCAAAGCATAACTAGAGCTACAGATATCGGATTTTGGTGATCTTGCTGTCCCTAGAAAGATAAGGAAGAGACCTACTATTTCAGGTGTCACGATAATTGTCAAATTAGGCCAAAATCAAGGCTAAATTGGGTCCCGTGTTCTATGGCGAGAATCAGTGTGCAGTCCATGATGTTCCTTCACTTAAATGGGCGCAACTTACTCATCTTAAGCCCAATTAAGGCATATGATACCTTGTTGGAAAGCTTATTCAGAGGCCCTTAATTTGTTCTAGGGTTAGGTCAGGATTAATAAGCATAAATAGCAGTTTACAGCCGCACAAGCCAGAGAGAAACTGAAATTAGACAACTTTTACAATCAGTGTTTTTGCTTTTACATTATTAGGCTTAATTGTTAAATATTGTTAATTTTCGGATTTTTCACACATCCTGACCTTGTTGTCTTGCGTAGAGCATAACTAGAGCTACAGATATCGGATTTTTGTGATCTTGCTGTCCCTAGAAAGATAAGGAAGAGACCTACAATTTCAGGTTTCACAAGAATTGTTAAATTAGGCCAAAATCAGGGCTAAATTGGGTCCCGAGTTCTCTAGCGTGGATCAGTGCGCAGTCCATGATGTTCCTTCACTTAAATGGGCCTAACTTACTCATCTTAAGCCCAATTAAGGCATACGATACCATGTTGGAAAGCTTATTCATAGGCCCTTAATTTGGTTTAGGGTTAGGTCAGGATTAATAAGCATAAATAGCAGTTTACAGCCGCACAAGCCAGAGAGAGACGGAAATTAGACAACTTTTACAATCATTGTTTTTGCTTTTACATTATTGGGCTTAATTGGGATTAATTGCTAAACATTGTCAATTTTCGGATTTTTCACTCATCCTGACCTTGTTGCCTTGCGCAGAGCATAACTAGAGCTACAGATATCGGATTTTGGTGATCTTGCTGGCACTAGAAAGATAAGGAAGAGGCCTACAATTTTAGGTGTCACAAGAATTGCCAAATTAGGCCAAAATCAAGGCTAAATTGGGTCCCGAGTTCACTGGCGCGGATCAGTGCGCAGTCAATGATGGTCCTTCACTTAAATGGGCCAAACTTACTGATCTTAAGCCCAATTAAGGCATACGATACCTTGTTGGAAAGCTTATTCAGATGCCCTTGATTTGGTCTAGGGTTAGGTCAGGATTAATAAGCATAAACAACAGCTTACAGACGCACAAGCCAAAGAGAGACGGAAATTAGACAACTTTTACAATCATTGTTTTTGCTTTTACATTATTGGGCTTAACTGCTAAACATTGTTAATTTTTGGATTTTTCACTCATCCTGACCGTGTTGCCTTTCGCAGAGCATAACTAGAGTTACAGATATCGGATTGTGGTGATCTTGCTGTCCCTAGAAAGATAAGGAAGAGACCTACAATTTCAGGTTTCCCTGGAATTGTCAAATTAGGCCAAAATCAAGGTTAAATTGGATCTCGAGTTCTCTGGCGCGGATCAGTGCGCAGTCTATGATGTTCCTTCACTTAAATGGTCCTGACTAACTCATCTTAAGCGCAATTAAGGCAAATGATACCTTGTTGGAAAGCTAATTTAGAGGCCCTTAATTTGGTCTAATGTTAGGTCAGGATTAATAAGCATAAATAGCAGTTTATAGCCGCACAAGCCAGAGAGAGACGAAAATTAGATAACCTTTACAATCATTGTTTTTGCTTTTACGTTATTATGCTTAATTGCTAAACATTGTTAATTTTCGGATTTTTCACTCATCCAGACCTTCTTGCCTTACGCAGAGCATAACTAGAGCTACATATATCGGATTTTGGTGATCTTGCTGGCCCTAGAAAGATAAGGAAGAGACCTACAATTTCAGGTTTCACAAGAATTGACAAATTAGGCCAAAATATCGGCTAAATTGGGTCCCGAGTTATCTGGTGCGGATCAGTGCGCAGTCCATGATGTTCCTTCACTTAAATGGGCCTAACTTACTCATCTTAAGCCCAATTAAGGCATACGATACCATGTTGGAAAGCTTATTCATAGGCCCTTAATTTGGTTTAGGGTTAGGTCAAAGCATAAATAATTGGCATTAGGGGAGACGGAAATTAGACAACTTTTACAATCATTGTTTTTGCTTTTACATTATTGGGCTTAATTGGGATTAATTGTTAAACATTGTCAATTTTCGGATTTTTCACTCATCCTGACCTTGTTGCCTTGCGCAGAGCATAACTGGAGCTACAGATATCGGATTTTGGTGATCTTGCTGGCACTAGAAAGATAAGGAAGAGGCCTACAATTTTAGGTGTCACAAGAATTGCCAAATTAGGCCAAAATCAAGGCTAAATTGGGTCCCGAGTTCACTGGCGCGGATCAGTGCGCAGTCAATGATGGTCCTTCACTTAAATGGGACAAACTTACTGATCTTAAGCCCAATTAAGGCATACGATACCTTGTGGGAAAGCTTATTCAGATGCCCTTGATTTGGTCTAGGGTTAGGTCAGGATTAATAAGCATAAACAGCAGCTTACAGACGCACAAGCTAGAGAGAGACGGAAATTAGACAACTTTTACAATCATTGTTTTTGCTTTTACATTATTGGGCTTAAATGCTAAACATTCTTAATTTTCGGATTTTTCACTCATCCTGACCATGTTGCCTTTCGCAGAGCATAACTAGAGTTACAGAAATCGGATTGTGGTGATCTTGCTGTCCCTAGAAAGATAAGGAAGAGACCTACAATTTCAGGTTTCCCTGGAATTGTCAAATTAGGCCAAAATCAAGGTTAAATTGGATCTCGAGTTCTCTGGCGCGGATCAGTGGGCAGTCGATGATGTTCCTTCACTTAAATGGTCCTGACTTACTCATCTTAAGCGCAATTAAGGCATATGATACCTTGTTGGAAAACTAATTTAGACGCCCTTAATTTGGTCTAGTGTTAGGTCAGGATTAATAAGCATAAATAGCAGTTTATAGCCGCACAAGCCAGAGAGAGACGAAAATTAGATAACCTTTACAATCATTGTTTTTGCTTTTACGTTATTATGCTTAATTGCTAAACATTGTTAATTTTCGGATTTTTCACTCATCCTGACCTTGTTATCTTGCATAGAGCATAACTAGAGCTACAGATATCAGATTTTGGTGATCTTGTTGTCCCTAGAACGATAAGGAAGAGACCTACAATTTCAGGTTTCACAAGAATTGTCAAAGTAGGCAAAAATCAAGGCTAAATTGGGTCCTGAGTTCTCTAGCGCGGATCAGTGCGCAGTCCATGATGTTCCTTCACTTAAATGGGCCTAACTTACTCATTTTAAGCCCAATTATGGCATATGACACCTTGTCGGAAAGTTTAATCAGAGGCCCTTAATTTGGTCTAGGGTTAGGTCTGGATTAATAAGCATAAATAGCAATTTACAGACGCACAAGACTGAGAGAAACGGAAATTAGACAACTTTTACAATCAGTGTTTTTGCTTTTACTTTATTGGGCTTAATTGCTAAACATTGTTAATTTTCGGATTTTTCACTCATCCTGACCTTGTTGCCTTGTGCAGAGCATAACTAGAGCTACAGAAATCGGATTTTGGGGATCTTGTTGTCCCTAGAAAGAGAAAGAAGCGACCTACAATTTCAGGTTTCACAAGAATTGTCAAATTAGGCCAAAATCAAGGATAAATTGGGTCTCGATTTATCTGGCGTGGATCAGTGTGCAGTCCATGATGTTCCTTCACTTAAATGGGCCTAACTTACTCATCTTAAGCCCATTTAAGGCATATGATACCTTTTGGAAAGCTTATTCAGAGGCCATTAATTTGTTCTAGGGTTAGGTCATGATTAATAAGTATAAATAGCAGTTTACTGCCGCACAAGCCAGAGAGAGATGAAAATTAGACAACTTTTAGAATCATTGTTTTTGCTTTTACATTATTAGTCTTAATTGTTAAACATTGTTAATTTTCGGATTTTTCACTCATCCTGACCTTGTTGCCTTCCACAGACGATAACTAGAGCTACAGATATCGGATTTTGGGGATTTTGCAGTCCCTAGAAAGATAAGGAAGAGACCTACAATTTCAGGTTTCACAAGAATTGTCAAATTAGGCCAAAATCAAGGCTAAATTGGGTCCCGAGTTCTCTGGCGCGGATCAGTGCGCAGTCCATGATGTTCCTTCACTTAAATCGGCCTAACTTACTCATCTTAAGCCCCATTAAGGCATATGATACCATGTCGGAAAGCTTATTCAGAGGCCCTTAATTTGGTCTAGGGTTAGGCCAGGATTAATAAGCATAAATAGCATTTTTCAGTCCACAAGCCAGAGAGAGACGGAAATTAGATAACTTTTACAGTCATTGTTTTTGCTTTTACATTATTATGCTTAATTGCTAAACATTGTTAATTTTCGGATTTTTCACTCATCCTGACCTTGTTGTCTTGCGTAGAACATAACTAGAGCTACAAATATCAGATTTTGGTGATCTTGTTGGCCCTAGAACGATAAGGAAGAGACCTACAATTTCAGGTTTCACAAGAATTGTCAAAGTAGGCCAAAATCAAGGCTAAATTGGGTCCTGAGTTCTCTAGCGCGGATCAGTGCGCAGTCCATGATGTTCCTTCACTTAAATGGGCCTAACTTACTCATTTTAAGCCCAATTAAGGCATATGACACCTTGTCGGAAAGTTTAATCAGAGGCCCTTAATTTGGTCTAGGGTTAGGTCTGGATTAATAAGCATAAATAGCAATTTACAGACGCACAAGCCTGAGAGAAACTGAAATTAGACAACTTTTACAATCAGTGTTTTTGCTTTTACTTTATTGGGCTTAATTGCTAAACATTGTTAATTTTCGGATTTTTCACTCATCCTGACCTTGTTGCCTTGTGCAGAGCATAACTAGAGCTACAGAAATCGGATTTTGGGGATCTTGTTGTCCCTAGAAAGAGAAAGAAGCGACCTACAATTTCAGGTTTAACAAGAATTATCAAATTAGGCCAAAATCAAGGATAAATTGGGTCTCGATTTATCTGGCGCGGATCAGTGTGCAGTCCATGATGTTCCTTCACTTAAATGGGCCTAACTTACTCATCTTAAGCCCATTTAAGGCATATGATACCTTGTTGGAAAGCTTATTCAGAGGCCATTAATTTGTTCTAGGGTTAGGTCATGATTAATAAGTATAAATAGCAGTTTACTGCCGCAGAAGCCAGAGAGAGATGAAAATTAGACAACTTTTACAATCATTGTTTTTGCTTTTACATTATTAGTCTTAATTGTTAAACATTGTTAATTTTCGGATTTTTCACTCATCCTGACCTTGTTGCCTTCCACAGACGATAACTAGAGCTACAGATATCGGATTTTGGGGATTTTGCAGTCCCTAGAAAGATAAGGAAGAGACCTACAATTTCAGGTTTCACAAGAATTGTCAAATTAGGCCAAAATCAAGGCTAAATTGGGTCCCGAGTTCTCTGGCGCGGATCAGTGCGCAGTCCATGATGTTCCTTCACTTAAATCGGCCTAACTTACTCATCTTAAGCCCCATTAAGGCATATGATACCATGTCGGAAAGCTTATTCAGAGGCCCTTAATTTGGTCTAGGGTTAGGCCAGGATTAATAAGCATAAATAGCATTTTTCAGTCCACAAGCCAGAGAGAGACGAAAATTAGATAACTTTTACAGTCATTGTTTTTGCTTTTACATTATTATGCTTAATTGCTAAACATTGTTAATTTTCGGATTTTTCACTCATCCTGACCTTGTTGTCTTGCGTAGAGTATAACTAGAGCTATAGATATCGGATTTTGGTGATCTTGCTGTCCCTAGGAAGATAAGGAAGAGACCTACAATTTCAGGTTTCACAAGAATTGTCAAAGTAGGCCAAAATCAAGGCTAAATTGGGTCCCGAGTTCTCTAGCGCGGATCAGTGCGCAGTCCATGATGTTCCTTCACTTAAATGGGCTAACTTAGTCATTTTAAGCCCAATTAAGGCATACGATACCTTGTTGGAATGTTTAATCAGAGACCCTTAATATGGTCTAGGGTTAGGTCAGGTTTAATAAGCATAAATAGCAGTTTACAGCCGCACAAGCCAGAGAGAGACGGAAATTAGACAACTTTTACAATCCCTGTTTTTGCTTTTGCATTATTGGGCTTAATTGGGATTAATTGATAAACATTGTTAATTTTCGGTTTTTTCACTCTTCCAGACCTTGTTGCCATGCGCAGAGCTTAACTAGAGCTACATATATCGGATTTTGGTGCTCTTGCTGGCCCTAGAAAGATAAGTAAGAGACCTACAATTTCAGGTTTCACAAGAATTGTCAAATTAGGCCAAAATCAAGGCTAAATTAGGTCCCGAGTTCTATAGCGTGGATTAGTGCGCAATCCATGATGTTCCTTCACTTAAATGGGCCTAACTAACTCATTTTAAGCCCAATTAAGGCATATGATACCTTGTTGGAAAGTTTAATCAGAGACCCTTAATTTGGTCTAGGGTTAGGTCAGGATTAATAAGCATAAATAGCAGTTTACAGCCGCATAAGCTAGAGAGAGACGGAAATTAGATAACTTTTATAATCCCTGTTTTTACTTTTACATTATTAATCTTAATTGGGATTAATTGCTAAACGTTGTTAATTTTCGGATTTTTCACTCATCCAGACCTTGTTGCCTTGCGCAGAGCATAACTAGAGCTACAGATATCGGATTTTGGTGATCTTGCTGGCACTAGAAAGATAAGGAAGAGGCCTACAATTTTAGGTGTCACAAGAATTGCCAAATTAGGCCAAAATCATGGCAAAATTGGGTCCCGAGTTCACCGGCGCGGATCAGTGCGCAGTCAATGATGGTCCTTCACTTAAATTGGCCAAACTTACTAATCTTAAGCCCAATTAAGGCATACGATACCTTGTTAGAAAGCTTATTCAGATGCCCTTAATTTGGTCTAGGGTTAGGTCAGGATTAATAAGCATAAACAACAGCTTACAGACGCACAAGCGAGAGAGAGACGAAAATTTGACAACTTTTACAATCATTGTTTTTGCTTTTACATTATTGGGCTTAATTGCTAAACATTGTTAATTTTCGGATTTTTCATTCATCCTGACCGTGTTGTGTTACACAGAGTATAACTAGAGTTACAAATATCGGATTGTGGTGATCTTGCAGTCCCTAGAAAGATAAGGAAGAGACCTACAATTTCAGGTTTCACTAGAATGGTCAAATTAGGCCAAAATCAAGGTTAAATTGGGTCTCGAGTTCTCTCGCGCGGATCAGTGCGCAGTCGATGATGTTCCTTCACTTAAATGGGCTTGACTTACTTATCTTAAGCCCAATTAAGGCATATGACACCTTGTTGGAAAGCTTATTCAGAGGCCCTTAATTTGGTCTAAGGTTAGGTCAGGATTAAGAAGCATAAATAGTAGTTTATAGCTGCACAAGCCAGAGAGAGTCGAAAATTATACAACTTTTACAATCGTTGTTTTTGCTTTTACATTCTTGGGCTTAATTACAAAACATTGTTAATTTTCGGATTTTTCACTCATCCTGACCTTGTTGCCTTGCGCAGAGCATAACTAGAGCTACAGATATCGGATTTTGGTGATCTTGTTGTCCCTAGCAAGATAAGGAAGAGACCTACAATTTCAGGTTTCACAATAATTGGTAAATTAGGCCAAAATCAAGGCTAAATTGGGTCTCGAGGTCTCTGGCACAGATCAGTGCGCAGTCCATGATGTTCCTTCACTTAAATGGGCCTAACCTACTCATCTTAAACCCAATTAAGGCATATGATACCATGTTGGAAAGCTTATTCACAGGCCCATAATTTGGTCTAGGGTTAGTTTATAGCCGCACAAGCCAGAGAGAGACGTAAATTAGATAACTTTTACAGTCATTGTTTTTGCTTATACATTATTATGCTTAATTGCTAAACATTGTTAATTTTCGGATTTTTCACTCATCCTGACCTTGTTGTCTTGCGTAGAGCATAACTAGAGCTATAGATATCGGATTTTGGTGCTCTCGCTGGCCCTAGAAAGATAAGGAAGAGACCTACAATTTCAGGTTTCACAAGAATTAACAAATTAGGCCAAAATCTCGGCTAAATTGGGTCCCGATTTATCTGGTGCGGATAAGTACGCAGTCCATGATGTTCCTTCACCTAAATGGGCCTAACTTAC
Organism: Sophora flavescens; assembly: GCA_030762895.1. Lineage (NCBI taxonomy): Eukaryota > Viridiplantae > Streptophyta > Magnoliopsida > Fabales > Fabaceae > Sophora > Sophora flavescens. The sequence continues at coordinate 5,969,996 of JAUPTC010000010.1, read as the reverse complement.
TCATCTTTTGCCCAATTAAGGCATATGATACCATGTTCGAAAGCTTATTCATAGGCCCTTAATTTGGTCTAGGGTTAGGTCAGGATTAATAAGCATAAATAGCAGTTTACAGCCGCACAAGCCAGAGAGAGACGGAAATTAGACAACTTTTACAATCATTGTTTTTGGTTTTACATTATTGGGCTTAATTGGGATTAATTGCTAAACATTGTAAATTTTCGGATTTTTCACTCATCCTGACCTTGTAGCCTTGCGCAGAGCATAACTAGAGCTACGGATATCGGATTTTGGTGATCTTGCTGGCACTAGAAAGATAAGGAAGAGGCCTACAATTTTAGGTGTCACAAGAATTGCCAAATTAGGCCAAAATCAAGGCAAAATTGGGTCCCGAGTTCACCGGCACGGATCAGTGCGCAGTCAATGATGGTCCTTCACTTAAATGGGCCAAACTTACTGATCTTAAGCCCAATTAAGGCATACGATACCTTGTTGGAAAGCTTATTCAGATGCCCTTAATTTGGTCTAGGGTTAGGTCATGATTAATAAGCTTAAACAGCAGCTTACAGACGCACATGCCAGAGAGAGACGAAAATTAGACAACTTTTACAATCATTGTTTTTGCTTTTACATTATTGGGCTTAATTGCTAAACATTGTTAATTTTCGGATTTTTCATTCATCCTGACCGTGTTGAGTTACGCAGAGTATAACTAGAGTTACAAATATCGGATTGTGGTGATCTTGCAGTCCCTAGAAAGATAAGGAAGAGACCTACAATTTCAGGTTTCACTAGAATGGTCAAATTAGGCCAAAATCATGGTTAAATTGGGTCTCGAGTTCTCTCGCGCGGATCAGTGCGCAGTCTATGATGTTCCTTCACTTAAATGGGCCTCACCTACTCATCTTAAACCCAATTAAGGCATATGATACCATGTTGGAAAGCTTATTCACAGGCCCATAATTTGGTCTAGGGTTAGGTCAGGATTAATAAGCATAAATAGCAGTTTATAGCCGCACAAGCCAGAGAGAGACGTAAATTAGATAACTTTTACAATCATTATTTTTGCTTTTACATTATTATGCATAATTGCTAAACATTGTTAATTTTCGGATTTTTCACTCATCCTGACCTGGTTGTCTTGCGTAGAGCATAACTAGAGCTACATATATCGTATTTTGGTGATCTTGCTGTCCCTAGAAAGATAAGGAAGAGACCTACAATTTCATGTTTCACAACAATTGTCAAAGTAGGCCAAAATCAAGGCTAAATTGGGTCCCGAGTTCTCTAGCGCGGATCAGTGCGCAGTCCATGATGTTCCTTCACTTAAATGGGCCTAACTTACTCATTTGAAGCCCAATTAAGGCATATGATACCTTGTTGGAAAGTTTAATCAGAGACCCTTAATTTGGTCTAATGTTAGGTCAGGATTAATAAGCATAAATAGAAGTTTACAGCCGTACAAGCCAGAGAGAGACGGAAATTAGAGAACTTTTACAATCTCTGTTTTTGCTTTTACATTTTTGGGCTTAATTGCTAAACATTGTTAATTTTCGGATTTTTCACTCATCCAGACCTTGTTGCCTTGCGCAGAGCATAACTAGAGCTACAAATATCGGATTTTGGTGATCTTGCTAGCCCTAGAAAGATAAGGAAGAGACCTATAATTTCAGGATTCACATGAATTGCCAAATTAGGCCAAAATCTAGGCTAAATTGGGTCCCGAGTTCTCTGGAATGGATCAGTGCGCAGTCCATGATGTTCGTTCACTTAAATGGGCCTAACTTACTCATCTTAAGCCCAATTAAGGCATATAATACCATGTTGGAAAGCTTATTCAGAGGCCCTTAATTTGCTCTAGGGTTAGGTCAGGATTAATAAGCATAAATAGCAGTTTACAGCTGCACAAGCAAGAGAGAGACGGAAATTAGATAACTTTTACAATCATTGTTTTTGATTTTGCATTATTGGGCTTAATTGGGATTAATTGCTAAACATTGTTAATTTTCGGATATTTCACTCATCCAGACCTTGTTGCCTTGCGCAGAGCATAACTAGAGCTACAGATATCGGATTTTGGTGATCCTACTGGCTCTAGAAAGATAAGGAAGAGGCCTACAATTTTAGGTGTCACAAGAATTACCAAATTAGGCCAAAATCACGGCTAAATTGGGTCCCGAGTTCACTTGCGCGGATCAGTGCGCAGTCAATGATGTTCCTTCACTTAAATGGGTCAAACTTAGTGATCTTAAGCCCAATTAAGGCATATGATACCTTGTTGGAAAGCTTGTTCAGAGGCTCTTAATTTGGTCTAGGGTTAGGTCAAGATTAATAAGCATAAATAGCAGTTTACAGACGGACAAGCCAGAGAGAGACGGAAATTAGACAACTTTTACAATCATTGTTTTTGCTTTTACATTATTGGGCTTAATTGCCAAACATTGTTAATTTTCGGATTTTTCACTCGTCCTGACCATGTTGCCTTGCGCAGAGCATAACTAGAGCTACAGATATCGGATTTTGGTGATCTTGCTGTCCCTAGAAAGATAAGGAAGAGACCTACAAATTCGGGTTTCACAAGAAATGTTACATTAGGCCAAAATCAAGGCTAAATTGGGTCCCAAGTTCTCTGGCGCGGATCAGTGCGCAGTCCATGATGTTCCTTCACTTAAATGGGCCTAACTTACTCATCTTAAGCCCAATTATGGCATATGATAACTTGTTGGAAAGCTTATTCAGAGGCCCTTAATTTGGTCTAGGGTTAGGTCAGGATTAATAAGCATAAATAGCAGTTTACGGCCGTACAAGCCAGAGAGAGACGGAAATTAGATAACTTTTACAATCATTGTTTTTGCTTTTACATTATTATGCTTAATTACTAAACATTGTTAATTTTCGGATTTTTCACTCATCATGACCTTGTTGTCTTGCTAGAGCATAACTAGAGCTACAAATATCGGATTTTGTTGATCTTGCTATCCCTAGAAAGATAAGGAAGAGACCTACAATTTCAGGTTTCACAAGAATTGTCAAAGTAGGCCAAAATCAAGGCTAAATTGGGTCCTGAGTTCTCTAACGCGCATCAGTGCGCATTCCATGATGTTCCTTCACTTAAATGGTCCTAACTTACTCATTTTTAGCCCAATTAAGGTTATGATACCTTGTTGGAAAGTTTAATCAGAGACCCTTAATTTGGTCTAGGGTTAGGTCAAGATTAATAAGCATAAATAGCGATTCTGACCGCACAAGCCAAAGAGAGACGGAAATTAGATAACTTTTACAATCATTGTTTTTGCTTTTACATTTTTGGGCTTAAATGGGCTTAATTGCTACACATTGTTAATTTTCGGATTTATCACTCATCCTGACCTTGTTGCCTTGCGCAGAGCATAACTAGAGCTACAGATATCGGATTTTGGTGCTCTTGCTGGCCCTAGAAAGATAAGGAAGAGACGTACAATTTCAGGTTTCACAAGAATTGTCAAATTAGGCCAAAATCAAGGCTAAATTGGGTCCCGAGATCTCTAGCGTGGATCAGTGCGCGGCCCATGATGTTCCTTCACTTAAATCCGGCTAACTAACTCATTTTAAGCCCAATTAAGGCATATGATACCTTGTTGGAAAGTTTAATCAGAGACCCTTAATTTGGTCTAGGTTAGGTCAGGATAAATAGGCATAAATAGCAGTTTACAGCCGCACAAGCTAGAGAGAGAGGGAAATTAGATAACTTTTATAATCCCTGTTTTTGCTTTTACATTATTAGGCTTAATTGGGATTAATTGCTAAACATTGTTAATTTTCGGATTTTTCACTCATCCAGACCTTGTTGCCTTGCGCAGAGCATAACTAGAGCTACAGATATCGGATTTTGGTGATCTTGCTGGCCCTAGAAAGATAAGGAAGAGACCTACAATTTCAGGTTTCACAAGAATTGAAAAATTAGGCCAAAATCTCGGCTAAATTGGGTCCCGAGTTATCTGGTACGGTTCGATCTGCGATCCATGATGTTCCTTCACTTAAATGGGCCTAACTTACTCATCTTAAGCCCAATTAAGGCATATGATACCATGTTGGAAAGCTTATTCAGATGCCCTTAATTTGGTCTAGGGTTAGGTCAGGAATAATAAGCATAAATAGCAGTTTACAGCCGCACAAGCCTGAGAGAGACGGAAATTAGACAACTTTTACAATCATTGTTTTTGCTTTTACATTATTGGGCTTAATTTGGATTAATTGCTAAACATTGTTAATTTTTGGATTTTTCACTTATCCTGACCTTGTTGCCTTGCGCAGAGGCATAACTAGAGCTACGATATCGGATTTTGGTGATCTTGCTGGCTCTAGAAAGATAAGGAAGAGGCCTACAATTTTAGTTGTCACTAGAATTGCCAAATTAGGCCAAAATCAAGGCAAAATTGGGTCCCGAGTTCACTGGCGCGGATCAGTGTTCAGTCAATGATGTTCTTTCACTTAAATGGGCCAAACTTACTGATCTTAAGCCCAATTAAGGCATATGATACCTTGTCGGAATGCTTATTCATAAGCCCTTAATTTGGTATAGGGTGAGGTCTGGATTAATAAGCATAAACAGCAGCTTACAGACGCACAAGCCAGAGAGAGACGTAAATTAGACAACTTTTACAATCATTGTTTTTGCTTTTACATTATTGGGCTTAATTGCTAAACATTGTTAATTTTCGGATTTTTCACTCATCCTGACCGTGTTGTCTTACGTAGAGCATAACTAGAGTTACAGATATCGGATTGTGGTGATCTTGCTGTCCCTAGAAAAATAAGGAAGAGACCTACAATTTCAGGTTTCAGTAGAAATGTCAAATTAGGCCAAAATCTAGGTTAAATTGGGTCTCGAGTTCTCTGGCGCGGATCAGTGCACAGTCTATGATGTTCCTTCACTTAAATGGGCCTGACTTACTCATCTTAAGCCCAATTAAGGCATATGATACCTTGTTGGAAAGCTTATTCAGAGGCCCTTAATTTGGTCTAGGGTTAGGTAGGATTAAGAAGCATAAATAGCAGTTTACAGCCGCACAAGCCAGAGAGAGACGAAAATTAGACAACTTTTACATTCATTGTTTTTGCTTTTACATTATTATGCTTAATTACTAAACATTGTTAATTTTCGGATTTTTCACTCATCATGACCTTGTTGTCTTGCTAGAGCATAACTAGAGCTACAAATATCGGATTTTGTTGATCTTGCTATCCCTAGAAAGATAAGGAAGAGACCTACAATTTCAGGTTTCACAAGAATTGTCAAAGTAGGCCAAAATCAAGGCTAAATTGGGTCCCGAGTTCTCTAACGCGCATCGCTGCGCATTCCATGATGTTCCTTCACTTAAATGGTCCTAACTTACTCATTTTTAGCCCAATTAAGGTTATGATACCTTGTTGGAAAGTTTAATCAGAGACCCTTAATTTGGTCTAGGGTTAGGTCAGTATTAATAAGCATAAATAGCAGTTTACAGCCGCACAAGCCAAAGAGAGACGGAAATTAGATAACTTTTACAATCATTGTTTTTGCTTTTACATTATTATGCTTAATTACTAAACATTGTTAATTTTCGGATTTTTCACTCATCATGACCTTGTTGTCTTGCTAGAGCATAACTAGAGCTACAAATATCGGATTTTGTTGATCTTGCTATCCCTAGAAAGATAAGGAAGAGACCTACAATTTCAGGTTTCACAAGAATTGTCAAAGTAGGCCAAAATCAAGGCTAAATTGGGTCCTGAGTTCTCTAACGCGCATCAGTGCGCATTCCATGATGTTCCTTCACTTAAATGGTCCTAACTTACTCATTTTTAGCCCAATTAAGGTTATGATACCTTGTTGGAAAGTTTAATCAGAGACCCTTAATTTGGTCTAGGGTTAGGTCAGTATTAATAAGCATAAATAGCAGTTTACAGCCGCACAAGCCAAAGAGAGACGGAAATTAGATAACTTTTACAATCATTGTTTTTGCTTTTACATTTTTGGGCTTAAATGGGCTTAATTGCTACACATTGTTAATTTTCGGATTTATCACTCATCCTGACCTTGTTGCCTTGCGCAGAGCATAACTAGAGCTACAGATATCGGATTTTGGTGCTCTTGCTGGCCCTAGAAAGATAAGGAAGAGACGTACAATTTCATGTTTCACAAGAATTGTCAAATTAGGCCAAAATCAAGGCTAAATTGGGTCCCGAGATCTCTAGCGTGGATCAGTGCGCGGCCCATGATGTTCCTTCACTTAAATCCGGCTAACTAACTCATTTTAAGCCCAATTAAGGCATATGATACCTTGTTGGAAAGTTTAATCAGAGACCCTTAATTTGGTCTAGGTTAGGTCAGGATAAATAGGCATAAATAGCAGTTTACAGCCGCACAAGCTAGAGAGAGAGGGAAATTAGATAACTTTTATAATCCCTGTTTTTGCTTTTACATTATTAGGCTTAATTGGGATTAATTGCTAAACATTGTTAATTTTCGGATTTTTCACTCATCCAGACCTTGTTGCCTTGCGCAGAGCATAACTAGAGCTACAGATATCGGATTTTGGTGATCTTGCTGGCCCTAGAAAGATAAGGAAGAGACCTACAATTTCAGGTTTCACAAGAATTGAAAAATTAGGCCAAAATCTCGGCTAAATTGGGTCCCGAGTTATCTGGTACGGTTCAGTGCGCAGTCCATGATGTTCCTTCACTTAAATGGGCCTAACTTACTCATCTTAAGCCCAATTAAGGCATATGATACCATGTTGGAAAGCTTATTCAGATGCCCTTAATTTGGTCTAGGGTTAGGTCAGGAATAATAAGCATAAATAGCAGTTTACAGCCGCACAAGCCTGAGAGAGACGGAAATTAGACAACTTTTACAATCATTGTTTTTGCTTTTACATTATTGGGCTTAATTTGGATTAATTGCTAAACATTGTTAATTTTTGGATTTTTCACTCATCCTGACCTTGTTGCCTTATGCAGAGCATAACTAGAGCTACGAGATATCGGATTTTGGTGATCTTGCTGGCTCTAGAAAGATAAGGAAGAGGCCTACAATTTTAGTTGTCACTAGAATTGCCAAATTAGGCCAAAATCAAGGCAAAATTGGGTCCCGAGTTCACCGGCGCGGATCGTTGTTCACCAATGATGTTCTTTCACTTAAATGGGCCAAACTTACTGATCTTAAGCCCAATTAAGGCATATGATACCTTGTCGGAATGCTTATTCATAAGCCCTTAATTTGGTATAGGGTTAGGTCAGGATTAATAAGCATAAACAAGAGCTTACGTGACGCACAAGCCGGAGAGAGACGTAAATTAGACAACTTTTACAATCATTGTTTTTGCTTTTACATTATTGGGCTTAATTGCTAAACATTGTTAATTTTCGGATTTTTCACTCATCCTGACCGTGTTGTCTTACGTAGAGCATAACTAGAGTTACAGATATCGGATTGTGGTGATCTTGTCTGTCCCTAGAAAAATAAGGAAGAGACCTACAATTTCAGGTTTCAGTAGAAATGTCAAATTAGGCCAAAATCTAGGTTAAATTGGGTCTCGAGTTCTCTCGGCGCGGATCAATGGCACGCCTATGATGTTCCTTCACTTAAATGGGCCTGACTTACTCATCTTAAGCCCAATTAAGGCATATGATACCTTGTTGGAAAGCTTATTCAGAGGCCCTTAATTTGGTCTAGGGTTAGGTAGGATTAAGAAGCATAAATAGCAGTTTACAGCCGCACAAGCCAGAGAGAGACGAAAATTAGACAACTTTTACATTCATTGTTTTTGCTTTTACATTATTATGCTTAATTACTAAACATTGTTAATTTTCGGATTTTTCACTCATCATGACCTTGTTGTCTTGCTAGAGCATAACTAGAGCTACAAATATCGGATTTTGTTGATCTTGCTATCCCTAGAAAGATAAGGAAGAGACCTACAATTTCAGGTTTCACAAGAATTGTCAAAGTAGGCCAAAATCAAGGCTAAATTGGGTCCCGAGTTCTCTAACGCGCATCGCTGCGCATTCCATGATGTTCCTTCACTTAAATGGTCCTAACTTACTCATTTTTAGCCCAATTAAGGTTATGATACCTTGTTGGAAAGTTTAATCGGAGACCCTTAATTTGGTCTAGGGTTAGGTCAAGATTAATAAGCATAAATAGCAGTTTACAGCCGCACAAGCCAAAGAGAGACGGAAATTAGATAACTTTTACAATCATTGTTTTTGCTTTTACATTATTATGCTTAATTACTAAACATTGTTAATTTTCGGATTTTTCACTCATCATGACCTTGTTGTCTTGCTAGAGCATAACTAGAGCTACAAATATCGGATTTTGTTGATCTTGCTATCCCTAGAAAGATAAGGAAGAGACCTACAATTTCAGGTTTCACAAGAATTGTCAAAGTAGGCCAAAATCAAGGCTAAATTGGGTCCTGAGTTCTCTAACGCGCATCAGTGCGCATTCCATGATGTTCCTTCACTTAAATGGTCCTAACTTACTCATTTTTAGCCCAATTAAGGTTATGATACCTTGTTGGAAAGTTTAATCAGAGACCCTTAATTTGGTCTAGGGTTAGGTCAGTATTAATAAGCATAAATAGCAGTTTACAGCCGCACAAGCCAAAGAGAGACGGAAATTAGATAACTTTTACAATCATTGTTTTTGCTTTTACATTTTTGGGCTTAAATGGGCTTAATTGCTACACATTGTTAATTTTCGGATTTATCACTCATCCTGACCTTGTTGCCTTGCGCAGAGCATAACTAGAGCTACAGATATCGGATTTTGGTGCTCTTGCTGGCCCTAGAAAGATAAGGAAGAGACGTACAATTTCAGGTTTCACAAGAATTGTCAAATTAGGCCAAAATCAAGGCTAAATTGGGTCCCGAGATCTCTAGCGTGGATCAGTGCGCGGCCCATGATGTTCCTTCACTTAAATCCGGCTAACTAACTCATTTTAAGCCCAATTAAGGCATATGATACCTTGTTGGAAAGTTTAATCAGAGACCCTTAATTTGGTCTAGGTTAGGTCAGGATAAATAGGCATAAATAGCAGTTTACAGCCGCACAAGCTAGAGAGAGAGGGAAATTAGATAACTTTTATAATCCCTGTTTTTGCTTTTACATTATTAGGCTTAATTGGGATTAATTGCTAAACATTGTTAATTTTCGGATTTTTCACTCATCCAGACCTTGTTGCCTTGCGCAGAGCATAACTAGAGCTACAGATATCGGATTTTGGTGATCTTGCTGGCCCTAGAAAGATAAGGAAGAGACCTACAATTTCAGGTTTCACAAGAATTGAAAAATTAGGCCAAAATCTCGGCTAAATTGGGTCCCGAGTTATCTGGTACGGTTCAAAGGCGCAGTCCATGATGTTCCTTCACTTAAATGGGCCTAACTTACTCATCTTAAGCCCAATTAAGGCATATGATACCATGTTGGAAAGCTTATTCAGATGCCCTTAATTTGGTCTAGGGTTAGGTCAGGAATAATAAGCATAAATAGCAGTTTACAGCCGCACAAGCCTGAGAGAGACGGAAATTAGACAACTTTTACAATCATTGTTTTTGCTTTTACATTATTGGGCTTAATTTGGATTAATTGCTAAACATTGTTAATTTTTGGATTTTTCACTTATCCTGACCTTGTTGCCTTGCGCAGAGCATAACTAGAGCTACAGATATCGGATTTTGGTGATCTTGCTGGCTCTAGAAAGATAAGGAAGAGGCCTACAATTTTAGTTGTCACTAGAATTGCCAAATTAGGCCAAAATCAAGGCAAAATTGGGTCCCGAGTTCACTGGCGCGGATCAGTGTTCAGTCAATGATGTTCTTTCACTTAAATGGGCCAAACTTACTGATCTTAAGCCCAATTAAGGCATATGATACCTTGTCGGAATGCTTATTCATAAGCCCTTAATTTGGTATAGGGTTAGGTCAGGATTAATAAGCATAAACAAAGAGCTTGCACGCACAAGCCGTAGAGAGACGTAAATTAGACAACTTTTACAATCATTGTTTTTGCTTTTACATTATTGGGCTTAATTGCTAAACATTGTTAATTTTCGGATTTTTCACTCATCCTGACCGTGTTGTCTTACGTAGAGCATAACTAGAGTTACAGATATCGGATTGTGGTGATCTTGCTGTCCCTAGAAAAATAAGGAAGAGACCTACAATTTCAGGTTTCAGTAGAAATGTCAAATTAGGCCAAAATCTAGGTTAAATTGGGTCTCGAGTTCTCTGGCGCGGATCAGTGCACAGTCTATGATGTTCCTTCACTTAAATGGGCCTGACTTACTCATCTTAAGCCCAATTAAGGCATATGATACCTTGTTGGAAAGCTTATTCAGAGGCCCTTAATTTGGTCTAGGGTTAGGTAGGATTAAGAAGCATAAATAGCAGTTTACAGCCGCACAAGCCAGAGAGAGACGAAAATTAGACAACTTTTACATTCATTGTTTTTGCTTTTACATTATTATGCTTAATTACTAAACATTGTTAATTTTCGGATTTTTCACTCATCATGACCTTGTTGTCTTGCTAGAGCATAACTAGAGCTACAAATATCGGATTTTGTTGATCTTGCTATCCCTAGAAAGATAAGGAAGAGACCTACAATTTCAGGTTTCACAAGAATTGTCAAAGTAGGCCAAAATCAAGGCTAAATTGGGTCCTGAGTTCTCTAACGCGCATCAGTGCGCATTCCATGATGTTCCTTCACTTAAATGGTCCTAACTTACTCATTTTTAGCCCAATTAAGGTTATGATACCTTGTTGGAAAGTTTAATCAGAGACCCTTAATTTGGTCTAGGGTTAGGTCAGTATTAATAAGCATAAATAGCAGTTTACAGCCGCACAAGCCAAAGAGAGACGGAAATTAGATAACTTTTACAATCATTGTTTTTGCTTTTACATTATTATGCTTAATTACTAAACATTGTTAATTTTCGGATTTTTCACTCATCATGACCTTGTTGTCTTGCTAGAGCATAACTAGAGCTACAAATATCGGATTTTGTTGATCTTGCTATCCCTAGAAAGATAAGGAAGAGACCTACAATTTCAGGTTTCACAAGAATTGTCAAAGTAGGCCAAAATCAAGGCTAAATTGGGTCCCCGAGTTCTCTAACGCGCATCAGTGCGCATTCCATGATGTTCCTTCACTTAAATGGTCCTAACTTACTCATTTTTAGCCCAATTAAGGTTATGATACCTTGTTGGAAAGTTTAATCAGAGACCCTTAATTTGGTCTAGGGTTAGGTCAGTATTAATAAGCATAAATAGCAGTTTACAGCCGCACAAGCCAAAGAGAGACGGAAATTAGATAACTTTTACAATCATTGTTTTTGCTTTTACATTTTTGGGCTTAAATGGGCTTAATTGCTACACATTGTTAATTTTCGGATTTATCACTCATCCTGACCTTGTTGCCTTGCGCAGAGCATAACTAGAGCTACAGATATCGGATTTTGGTGCTCTTGCTGGCCCTAGAAAGATAAGGAAGAGACGTACAATTTCAGGTTTCACAAGAATTGTCAAATTAGGCCAAAATCAAGGCTAAATTGGGTCCCGAGATCTCTAGCGTGGATCAGGTCATGCCCATGATGTTCCTTCACTTAAATCCGGCTAACTAACTCATTTTAAGCCCAATTAAGGCATATGATACCTTGTTGGAAAGTTTAATCAGAGACCCTTAATTTGGTCTAGGTTAGGTCAGGATAAATAGGCATAAATAGCAGTTTACAGCCGCACAAGCTAGAGAGAGAGGGAAATTAGATAACTTTTATAATCCCTGTTTTTGCTTTTACATTATTAGGCTTAATTGGGATTAATTGCTAAACATTGTTAATTTTCGGATTTTTCACTCATCCAGACCTTGTTGCCTTGCGCAGAGCATAACTAGAGCTACAGATATCGGATTTTGGTGATCTTGCTGGCCCTAGAAAGATAAGGAAGAGACCTACAATTTCAGGTTTCACAAGAATTGAAAAATTAGGCCAAAATCTCGGCTAAATTGGGTCCCGAGTTATCTGGTACGGTTCAGTGCGCAGTCCATGATGTTCCTTCACTTAAATGGGCCTAACTTACTCATCTTAAGCCCAATTAAGGCATATGATACCATGTTGGAAAGCTTATTCAGATGCCCTTAATTTGGTCTAGGGTTAGGTCAGGAATAATAAGCATAAATAGCAGTTTACAGCCGCACAAGCCTGAGAGAGACGGAAATTAGACAACTTTTACAATCATTGTTTTTGCTTTTACATTATTGGGCTTAATTTGGATTAATTGCTAAACATTGTTAATTTTTGGATTTTTCACTTATCCTGACCTTGTTGCCTTGCGCAGAGCATAACTAGAGCTACAGATATCGGATTTTGGTGATCTTGCTGGCTCTAGAAAGATAAGGAAGAGGCCTACAATTTTAGTTGTCACTAGAATTGCCAAATTAGGCCAAAATCAAGGCAAAATTGGGTCCCGAGTTCACTGGCGCGGATCAGTGTTCAGTCAATGATGTTCTTTCACTTAAATGGGCCAAACTTACTGATCTTAAGCCCAATTAAGGCATATGATACCTTGTCGGAATGCTTATTCATAAGCCCTTAATTTGGTATAGGGTTAGGTCAGGATTAATAAGCATAAACAGCAGCTTACAGACGCACAAGCCAGAGAGAGACGTAAATTAGACAACTTTTACAATCATTGTTTTTGCTTTTACATTATTGGGCTTAATTGCTAAACATTGTTAATTTTCGGATTTTTCACTCATCCTGACCGTGTTGTCTTACGTAGAGCATAACTAGAGTTACAGATATCGGATTGTGGTGATCTTGCTGTCCCTAGAAAAATAAGGAAGAGACCTACAATTTCAGGTTTCAGTAGAAATGTCAAATTAGGCCAAAATCTAGGTTAAATTGGGTCTCGAGTTCTCTGGCGCGGATCAGTGCACAGTCTATGACGTTCCTTCACTTAAATGGGCCTGACTTACTCATCTTAAGCCCAATTAAGGCATATGATACCTTGTTGGAAAGCTTATTCAGAGGCCCTTAATTTGGTCTAGGGTTAGGTAGGATTAAGAAGCATAAATAGCAGTTTACAGCCGCACAAGCCAGAGAGAGACGAAAATTAGACAACTTTTACATTCATTGTTTTTACTTTTACATTATTGGGCTTAATTGGGCTTAATTGCTACACATTGTTAATTTTCGGATTTTCACTCATCCTGACCTTGTTGCCTTGCGCAGAGCATAACTAGAGCTACAGATATCGGATTTTGGTGATATTGTTGTTCCTAGAAATATAAGGAAGAGACCTACAATTTCAGGTTTACCAAGAATTGTCAAATTAGGCCAAAATCAAGGCTAAATTGGGTCCCGAGTTCTCTGGCGCGGATCAGTGCGCAGTCCATGATGTTCCTTCACTTAAATGGGCCTGAACGCGCTGTCGCGCACGTGCCAAAAAGTGAGCGATTTACAAAATTGTGTAGATAGGGAGCGACAACTCGAGTATCGTCTCACAAGGACTCTTGAGTGTTGTTGTTAACAGAAAAGTCAGAAAAGTTAGATTTTGGGGGTTGTGGATTGAAAAAAAATAAAGGAAACAGTAAAGAAAAGCAGTGCAAACTAAGTAATTACCAAATAAACTAAAACCGATCAACCTACTGATCTCGGTTTCCCACTATCATCGGTTCATGCAATTCCAAGCCCTAAGCAGATTCTAATCCCCTCCCGGTTGTAGCAACAATTTACAAGCGAAACCACTACTACAGATATATGTCCCTATTCCCGAATTAAGCAAACGGGGTTAAGCCCTTCGTGAACTAAGCGAACACGAAACGAACACACGCGAATTAAGCAAACGCGATTGTATATAGGAACATAACATCACCGAAATAAATCAATACCTATTCTACACAATTTTGAATTAAGCAAACAGAATATATAAAACAAGTATTGAAAGAGAATAGGATAAAGTTCAGAAATTGCAAAACCTCAAGTGTCAAAGGAACCCGATTACAGTAGATTAATCCTAGGAGACTAGCTCTCCATTACAAAGGGAAAACAAAACATATCTAAGAAACAAAGATAAACTACTACTGACTAACTAACTAACTGAGACTTCATTCTTTCATAGAACAGCCTTATATACAAGTTTCTGGAATCAGCCAGCTCGCGAGGCGAACACTGGCTCGCGACGCGAATCTCATGAACAGTTTGCAACGTTTGGTCTTCTCGCGAGGCGAAGTACGGCTCGCGTGGCGAGGAATGGAAAAGTCATGGCTTCTGGTCTTCAGTCTCGCGAGGCGAGTAATGGATTCGCGGGGCGAGACAAAATGATTTGCAATTTCAGGAACAGTCACGCTGCTGGTTCGCGAGGCGAATGCCTGCTCGCGGGGCGAGAAACTCCAGAACTGCTTCATTTATTAACCTGAAATCAAGAAATATAAGTAAATGATTTATTCAACTCTAATTCAACTAAATTAACCTAAAAACACTTTACAGACTCAAAATGCTACTTAAAGACAATCAAGTCTAATTTGGGTGAAAATGATATAAAATTAGCACAAAGCCAAGGTTTTTCTAGTTATAAAACTAGGCTAGCCAGAGGCTGATCAGGGCCTAACCTACTCATCTTAAGCCCAATTAAGGCATATGATACCATGTTGGAAAGCTTATTCAGAGGCCCTTAATTTGGTCTAAGGTTAGATTAGGCTTAATAAGCATAAATAACAGTTTACAGCTTCACAAGCCAGAGAGAGACGGAAATTAGACAACTTTTACAAGCATTGTTTTTGTTTTATATTATTGGGCTTAATTGATAAACATTGTAAATTTTCAGATTTTTCACTCATCCTGAACTTGTTGCCTTGCGCAGAGCATAACTAGAGCTACAAATATCGGATTTTGGTGATCTTGCTGTCCCTAGAAAGATAAGGAAGAGACCTACAATTTCAGGTTTCACAAGAATTGTTAAATTAGGCCAAAATAAAGGCTAAATTGGGTCCCGAGTTCTCTGGAATGGATCAGTGCGCAGTCCATGATGTTCCTTCACTTAAATGGGCCTAACTTACTCATCTGAAGCCCAATTAAGGCATATGATACCTTCTTGAAAAGCTTATTCAGAGGCCCTTAATTTGTTCTAGGGTTAGGTCATGATTAATAAGCATAAATAGCAGTTTACAGCCGAACAAGCCAGGGAGAGATGGAAATTAGACAACTTTTACATTCATTGTTTTTGCTTTTACATTATTGGGCTTAATTGCTACACATTGTTAATTTTCAGATTTTTCACTCATCCTGACCTTGTTGCCTTGCGCAGAGCATAACTAGAGCTACAGATATCGGATTTTGGTGATCTTGCTGTTCCTAGAAATATAAGGAAGAGACCTACAATTTCAGGTTTACCAAGAATTGTCAAATTAGGCCAAAATAAAGGCTAAATTGGGTCCCGAGTTCTCTGGCGCGGATCAGTGCGCCATGATGTTCCTTCACTTAAATGGGCCTAACTTACCAATCTTAAGCCCAATTAAGGCATATGATACCATGTTGGAAAACTTATTCAGAGGCCCTTAATTTGGTCTAAGGTTAGATTAGGATTAATAAGCATAAATTGCAGTTTACAGCATAACAAGCCAGAGAGAGACAGAAATTAGACAACTTTTACAATCATTGTTTTTGCTTTTATATTATTGGGCTTAATTGGTCTTAATTGCTAAACATTGTCAATTTTCAGAATTTTCACTCATCCTGAACTTGTTGCCTTGCGCAGACCATAACTAGAGCTACAGATATCGGATTTTGGTGATCTTGCTATCCCTAGAAAGATAAGGAAGAGACCTACAATTTCAGGTGTCACAATAATTGTCAAATTAGGCCAAAATCAAGGCTAAATCGGGTCCAAAGTTCTCTGGCACGGATTAGTGCGCAGTCCATGATGTTCCTTCACTTAAATGGGCCTAACTTACTCATCTTAAGCCCAATTAAGGACTATGATTCCTTGTTGGAAAGCTTATTCAGAGGCCCTTAATTTGGTCTAGGGTTAGGCCAGGATTAATAAGCATAAATAGCAGTTTACAGTCGCACAAGCCAGAGAGAGACGAAAATTAGACAACTTTTACAATCATTGTTTTTGCTTTTACATTATTGGGCTTAATTGGGCTTGATTGCTAAACATTGTTAATTTTTGGATTTTTCACTCATCCTGACCTTGTTGCCTTGCGTAGAGCATAACTAGAGCTACAGATATCGGATTTTGGGGATCTTGTTGTCCCTAGAAAGATAAGGAAGAGACCTACAATTTCAGGTGCCACAATAATTGTCAAATTAGGCCAAAAGCAAGGCTAAATTGGGTCCCGATTTCTCTGGTGCGGATCAGTGCGCAGTCCATGATGTTCCTTAACTTAAATGGGTCTAACTTACTATTCTTAAGCCCAATTAAGGCATATGATAACTTGTTGGAATGTTTATTCAGAGGCCCTTAATTTGGTCTAGGGTTAGGTCACGATTAATAAGCATAAATAGCAGTTTACAACAGCACAAGCCAGAGAGAGACGGAAATTGGACAACTTTTACGATCATTGTTTTTGCTTTTACATTATTTGGCATAATTGGGCTTAATTGCTAAACATTGTTAATTTTCAGATTTTTCACTCATCCTTATCTTGTTGCCTTGCACGTGAGCATAACCGAGCTACAGATATCGGATTTTGGTGATCTTACTGTCCCTAGAAAGATAAGGAAGAGATCTACAATTTCAGGTTTCACAAGAATTGACAAATTAGGCAAAAACCAAGGCTAAATTGTCTCCCAAGTTCTCTGGCGTGGATCAGTGTGCAGTCCATGATATTCCTTTCTTTAAATGGGCCTAACTTACTCATCTTAAGTCCAATTAACGCATATGATACCTTGTTGGAAAGCTTACTCAGAGGCCCTTAATTTGGTCTAGGGTTAGGTCAGGATTAATAAACATAAATAGCAGTTTACAGCCGCACAAGCCAGAGAGACGGAAATTAGACAACTTTTACAATCATTGTTTTTGCTTTTACATTATTGGGTTTAATTGGGCTTAATTGCTAAACATTGTTATATTCGGATTTTTCATTCATCCTTACATTGTTGCCTTCCGCAAAGCTTAACTAGAGCTACAGATATCGGATTTTGGTGATCTTGCTGGCCCTAGAAAGATAAGGAAGAGACCTACAATTCCAGGTTTTACAAGAATTGTCAAATTAGGCCAAAATCAAGGCTAAATTGGGTCCCGAGTTCTCTGGCACGGATCAGTTCGCAGTCCATGATGTTCCATCACTTAAATGGGCCTAACTTACTCATCTTAAGCAGAATTAAGGCATATGATACCTTGTTGGAAAGCTTATTCAGAGGTCTTCAATTTGGTATAGGGTTAGGTCAGGATTAATAAGCATAAATAGCAGTTTACAGCCGCACAAGCCAGAGACAGACGGAAATTAGACAACTTTTACAATCATTATTTTTGCTTTTACATTATTTGGTTTAGTTGGGCTTAATTGCTAAGCATTGTTAATTTTCAGATTTTTCACTCATCCAGACCTTGTTGCCTTTTACAGAGCATAACTAGAGCTACAGATATCGGATTTTGGTGATCTTGCTGTCCCTTGAAAGATAAGGAAGAGACCTCCAATTTTAGGTCAAAATAATTGTAAAATTATCCCAAAATCAAGGCTAAATTGGGTCCCAAGTTCTCTGGTGCGGATCAGTGCGCAGTCCATGATGTTCCTTCACTTAAATGGGCCTAACTTACTCTTCTTAAGCCCAATTAAGGCATATGATAACTTGTTGGAAAGCTTATTCAGAGGCCCTGAATTTGGTCTAGGGTTAGGTCAGGATTAATAAGCATAAATAGCAGTTTACAGCCGCACAAGTCAGAGAGAGACGGAAATTAGACAACTTTTACAATCATTGTTTTTGCTTTTACATTATTTGGCTTAATTGGTCTTAATTTCTAAACATTGTTAATTTTCATATTTTTCACTCATCCTGTTCTTGTTGCCTTGCACAGAGCATAACTGGAGCTACAGATATCGGATTTTGGGGATCTTGCTGTCCCTAGAAAGATAAGGAAGAGAACTACAATTTCAGGTTGCACAAGAATTGTCAAATTAGGCGAAAATCAAGGCTAAATTGGCTCCCAAGTTCTATGGCGCGGATCAGTGCGCAGTCCATGATGTTCCTTCCTTTAAATGGGCCTAACTTACTCATCTTAAGCCCAATTAAGGCATATGATACCTTGATGGAAAGCTTATTCAGAGGCCCTTAAGTTGGTCTAGGGTTAGGTCAGGATTAATAAGCATAAATAGCAGTTTACAGCATAACAAGCCAGAGAGAGACAGAAATTAGACAACTTTTACAATCATTGTTTTTGCTTTTATATTATTGGGCTTAATTGGTCTTAATTGCTAAACATTGTCAATTTTCAGATTTTTCACTCATCCTGAACTTGTTGCCTTGCGCAGACCATAACTTGAGCTACAGATATCGGATTTTGGTGATCTTGCTATCCCTAGAAAGATAAGGAAGAGACCTACAATTTCAGGTGTCACAATAATTGTCAAATTAGGCCAAAATCAAGGCTAAATCGGGTCCAGAGTTCTCTGGCACGGATTAGTGCGCAGTCCATGATGTTCCTTCACTTAAATGGGCCTAACTTACTCATCTTAAGCCCAATTAAGGACTATGATTCCTTGTTGGAAAGCTTATTCAGAGGCCCTTAATTTGGTCTAGGGTTAGGCCAGGATTAATAAGCATAAATAGCAGTTTACAGTCGCACAAGCCAGAGAGAGACGAAAATTAGACAACTTTTACAATCATTGTTTTTGCTTTTACATTATTGGGCTTAATTGGGCTTGATTGCTAAACATTGTTAATTTTCGGATTTTTCACTCATCCAGACCTTGTTGCCTTGCGTAGAGCATAACTAGAGCTACAGATATCGGATTTTGGGGATCTTGTTGTCCCTAGAAAGATAAGGAAGAGACCTACAATTTCAGGTGCCACAATAATTGTCAAATTAGGCCAAAAGCAAGGCTAAATTGGGTCCCGAGTTCTCTGGTGCGGATCAGTGCGCAGTCCATGATGTTCCTTAACTTAAATGGGTCTAACTTACTATTCTTAAGCCCAATTAAGGCATATGATAACTTGTTGGAATGTTTATTCAGAGGCCCTTAATTTGGTCTAGGGTTAGGTCACGATTAATAAGCATAAATAGCATTTTACAACCGCACAAGCCAGAGAGAGACGGAAATTGGACAACTTTTACGATCATTGTTTTTGCTTTTACATTATTTGGCATAATTGGGCTTAATTGCTAAACATTGTTAATTTTCAGATTTTTCACTCATCCTTATCTTGTTGCCTTGCACAGAGCATAACTGGAGCTACAGATATCGGATTTTGGTGATCTTGTTGTCCCTAGAAAGATAAGGAAGAGATCTACAATTTCAGGTTTCACAAGAATTGACAAATTAGGCAAAAATCAAGGCTAAATTGTCTCCCAAGTTCTCTGGCGTGGATCAGTGTGCAGTCCATGATATTCCTTTCTTTAAATGGGCCTAACTTACTCATCTTAAGTCCAATTAACGCATATGATACCTTGTTGGAAAGCTTACTCAGAGGCCCTTAATTTGGGCTAGGGTTAGGTCAGGATTAATAAACATAAATAGCAGTTTACAGCCGCACAAGCCAGAGAGACGGAAATTAGACAACTTTTACAATCATTGATTTTGCTTTTACATTATTGGGTTTAATTGGGCTTAATTGCTAAACATTGTTATATTCGGATTTTTCATTCATCCTTACATTGTTGCCTTCCGCAAAGCTTGACTAGAGCTACAGATATCGGATTTTGGTGATCTTGCTGGCCCTAGAAAGATAAGGAAGAGACCTACAATTCCAGGTTTTACAAGAATTGTCAAATTAGGCCAAAATCAAGGCTAAATTGGGTCCCGAGTTCTCTGGCACGGATCAGTTCGCAGTCCATGATGTTCCATCACTTAAATGGGCCTAACTTACTCATCTTAAGCAGAATTAAGGCATATGATACCTTGTTGGAAAGCTTATTCAGAGGTCTTCAATTTGGTATAGGGTTAGGTCAGGATTAATAAGCATAAATAGCAGTTTACAGCCGCACAAGCCAGAGACAGACGGAAATTAGACAACTTTTACAATCATTATTTTTGCTTTTACATTATTTGGTTTAGTTGGGCTTAATTGCTAAGCATTGTTAATTTTCAGATTTTTCACTCATCCAGACCTTGTTGCCTTTTACAGAGCATAACTAGAGCTACAGATATCGGATTTTGGTGATCTTGCTGTCCCTTGAAAGATAAGGAAGAGACCTCCAATTTTAGGTCAAAATAATTGTAAAATTATGCCAAAATCAAGGCTAAATTGGGTCCCAAGTTCTCTGGTGCGGATCAGTGCGCAGTCCATGATGTTCCTTCACTTAAATGGGCCTAACTTACTCTTCTTAAGCCCAATTAAGGCATATGATAACTTGTTGGAAAGCTTATTCAGAGGCCCTGAATTTGGTCTAGGGTTAGGTCAGGATTAATAAGCATAAATAGCAGTTTACAGCCGCACAAGCCAGAGAGAGACGGAAATTAGATAACTTTTACGATCATCGTTTTTGCTTTTTACATTATTTGGCTTAATTGGTCTTAATTGCTAAACATTGTTAATTTTCATATTTTTCACTCATCCTGCTCTTGTTGCCTTGCACAGAGCATAACTGGAGCTACAGATATCGGATTTTGGGGATCTTGCTGTCCCTAGAAAGATAAGGAAGAGATCTACAATTTCAGGTTGCACAAGAATTGTCAAATTAGGCGAAAATCAAGGCTAAATTGGCTCCCAAGTTCTATGGCGCGGATCAGTGCGCAGTCCATGATGTTCCTTCCTTTAAATGGGCCTAACTTACTCATCTTAAGCCCAATTAAGGCATATGATACCTTGATGGAAAGCTTATTCAGAGGCCCTCAAGTTGGTCTAGGGTTAGGTCAGGATTAATAAGCATAAATAGCAGTTTACAGCCGCACACGCTAGAGATAGACGAAAATTAGACATTTTTTACAATCATTGTTTTTTCTTTTACATTATTGGGTTTAATTGGGATTAATTGCTAAACATTGTTAATTTTCGGATTTTTCACTCATCCTGACCTTGTTCCCTTGCGTAGAGCATAACTAGAGCTACAGATATCGGATTTTGGTGATCTTGCTGTCCCTAGAAAGATAAGGAAGTGACCTACAAATTCTGGTTTCACAAGAATTGTCAAATTAGGCCAAAATCAAGGCTAAATCGGGTCCAGAGTTCTCTGGCGCGGATCAGTGCGCAGTCCATGACGTTCCTTCACTTAAATGGGCCTAACGTACTCATCTTAATCCCAATTAAGGCATATGATACCTTGTTGGAAAGCTTAATCAGAGGCCCTTAATTTGGTCAAAGGTTAGGCCAGTTTTTACGATCATTGTTTTTGCTTTTACAATATTTTTTTTATTTTATTTATTATTTTTTTTTTTTTTTTTTTTTTTTTTTTCCGTTTTTGTTTTTTTCTTGTGTATATGTGGGGTTGGGTTTTGGTTTTGTTGTTTGTTTTAGGGGTGGGAGGGGAATTAGTTTTTTTTTATTATTTTTATTATATGAACGGTTTTGGTGGGGGTTTGGCGAGTTTTTTTTTTTGGGTTTTTTTTTTTGGGGTTTTTTTTTTTGGGGGTTTTTAGGGGGTTTTTGGTGGGGGTGGGTATGATTAATAAGCATAAATAGCAGTTTACAGCCGCACAAGCCAAAGAGAGACGGAAATTAGACAACTTTTACAATCATTGTTTTTCTTTTACATTATTGGGCTTAATTGGGCTTAATTGTTAAACATTGTTAATTTTTGGATTTGTCACTCATCCCGACCTTGTTGCCTTGTGCAAGAGCATAACTAGAGCTACAATATCGTATTTTGGTGATCTTGCTTTCCCTGTTAAGATAAGGAAGAGACCTACAATTTCTGGTATCACAAAAATTGTCAAATTAGGCAAAAATCAAGTCTAAATTGTTCCCCGAGTTCTCTAGCACGGATAAGTGCGCAGTCCATGATGTTCCTTAACTGAAATGGGCCTAACCTACTCATCTTAAGCCCAATTAAGGCATATGATATCTTGTAGGATAGCTTATTCAGAGACCCTTATTTTGGACTTGGGTTAGGTCAGGATTAATAAGCATAAATAGCAGTTTACAGCCGCACAAGCCAGAGAGAGACGGAAATTAGATAACTTTTACAATCATTGTTTCTGCTTTTATATTATTGGGCTTAATTGCTAAAC
The DNA here is from genome assembly GCA_030762895.1 of Sophora flavescens. Lineage (NCBI taxonomy): Eukaryota > Viridiplantae > Streptophyta > Magnoliopsida > Fabales > Fabaceae > Sophora > Sophora flavescens. The sequence continues at coordinate 5,947,645 of JAUPTC010000010.1, read as the reverse complement.
ATTGTTAATTTTCGGATTTTTCACTCATCCTGACCTTGTTGCCTTGCGCAGAGCATAACTAGAGCTACAGATATCGAATTTTGTTGATCTTGCTGTCCCAAGAAAGATAAGGAAGAGACCTACAATATCAGGTGTCACAAGAATTGTCAAATTAGTCCAAAATCAAGGCAAAATTGGGTCTCGAGTTCTCTGGCACGGATCAGTGCGCAGTCCATGATGTTCCTTCACTTAAATGGGCCTAACACACTCATCTTAAACCCAATTAAGGCATATGATACCTTGTTGGAAAGCTTATACAGAGGCCCTTAATTTGGTCTAGGGTTAGGTCAGGATTAATAAGCATAAATAGCAGTTTACAGCATAACAAGTCAAAGAGAGACGGAAATTAGACAACTTTTACGATCATTGTTTTTGCTTTTACATTATTTGGCTTAATTGGTCTTAATTGCTAAACATTGTTAATTTTCAGATTTTTCACTCATCCTGTTCTTGTTGCCTTGCACGAGCCAAATCGAGCTACGATACCGGATTTTGGTGATCTTGCCAGCCCCTAGAAAGATAAGGAAGAGATCTAAATACTTCAGGTTTGACAAGAATTGTCAAATTAGGCAAAAATCAAGGCTAAATTGGCTCCCAAGTTCTTCCGCGGATCAGTGCGCAGTCCAAGATGTTCCTTCCTTTAAATGGGCCTAACTTACTCATCTTAAGCCCAATTAAGGCATATGATACCTTGTTGGAAAGCTTATTCAGAGGCCCTTAATTTGTTCAAGGGTTAGGCCAGGATTAATAAGCATAAATAGCAGCTTAACAGCGCACAACCCGAAGAGAGACGGAAATTAGACAACTTTTACGATCATTGTTTTTGCTTTTACATTATTGGGATTAATTATTGCTAAACATTGTTAATTTTCGGATTTTTCACTCATCCTGCCTTGTTGCCTTGCTGGCAGATAACTTGAGCTACAGATATCGGATTTTGGTAATCTTGCTGTCTCTAGAAAGATAAGGAAGTGACCTACAAATTCTAGTGTCACAAGAATTGTCAAATTAGGCCTAAATCAAGGCTAAATTGGCTCCCAAGTTCTCTGGCGCGGATCAGTGCGCAGTCCAAGATGTTCCTTCACTTAAATGGGCCTAACCTACTCTTCTTAAGGCCAAATAAGTAATATGATAACTTGTTGGAAAGCTTATTCAGAGGCCCTTAATTTGGTCTAGGGTTATGTCAGGATTAATAAGCATAAATAGCAGTTTACAGCCGCACAAGCCAGAGAGAGACTAAAATTAGACAACTTTTACAATCATTGTTTTTTCTTTTACATTATTAGGCTTAATTGCTAAACATTATTAATTTTCGGATTTTTCACTCGTCCTGACCTTGTTGCCTTGCGCAGATCATAACTAGAGCTACAGATATCGGATTTTGGTGATCTTACTGTCCCTAGAAAGATAAGGAAGTGATCCACAATTTCAGGTTTCACAAGAATTTTCTAATTAGGCGAAAATCAAGGCTAAATTGCCTCCCAAGTTCTCTGGCGCGGATCAGTGCGCAGTCCATGATGTTCCTTCCTTTAAATGGGCCTAACTTACTCATCTTAAGCCCAATTAAGGCATATGATACCTTGTTGGAAAGCTTATTCAGAGGCCTTAATTTGGTCTAGGGTTAGGTCAGGATTAATAAGCATAAATAGCATATTACAGCCGCACAAGCCAGAGATAGACGAAAATTAGACAACTTTTACAATCATTGTATTTGCTTTTACATTATTGGGCTTAATCGCTAAACATTATTAATTTTCGGATTTTTCACTCAACCTGACCTTGTTGCCTTACGCAGAGCATAACTGGAGCTACAGATATCGGATTTTGGTGATCTTGCTGTCCCTCGAAAGATAAGGAAGAAACCTACAATTTCAGGTGTCACACGAATTCTCAAATTAGCCCAAAATCAAGGCTAAATTGGGTCCCGAGTTCTCTGGCGCGGATCAGTGCGGAGTCCATGATGTTCCTTCACTTAAATGGGCCTAACTTACTCATCTTATACCCAATTAAGGCATATGATACCTTGTTGGAAAGCTTATTCAGAGGTCCTTAATTTGGTCTAGGGTTAGATCAGGATTAATAAGCATAAATAGCAGTTTACAGCCGCACAAGACAGAGAGAGATGGAAATTGGACAACTTTTACAATCATTGTTTTAGCTTTTACATTATTGGGCTTAATTGCTCAACAATGTTAATTTTCAGATTTTTCACTCATCCTGACCTTGTTGCCTTACGCAGAGCATAACTGGAGCTACAGATATCGGATTTTGGTGATCTTGCTGTCCCTAGAAAGATAAGGAAGAAACCTACAATTTCAGGTTCCACAAGAATTGTCAAATTAGCCAAAATCATGGCTTAATTGGGTCCCGAGTTCTCTGGCACGGATCAGTGCGCAGTTCATGATTTTCCTTCGCTTAAATGGGCCTAACTTACTCATCTTAAGCCCAATTACGGCATATGATACCTTGTTGGAAAGCTTATTCAGAGGTCCTTAATTTGGACTAGGGTTAGGTCAAGATTAATAAGCATAAATAGCAGTAAACAACCGCACAAGCCAGAGAGAGACGGAAATTAGACAACTTTTACAATCATTGTTTTTGCTTTTAAATTATAGGGCTTAATTGCTAAACATTGTTAATTTTCGGATTTTTCACTCATCCTAACCTTGTTGCCTTGCACAGAGCATAATTTGAGCTACATATATCGGATTTTGGTGATATTGTTGTCCCTAGAAAGATAAGGAAGAGACCTACAATTTCAGGTTTCCAAAGAATTGTCAAATTAGGCCAAAATCAAGGCGAAATTGAGTCCCGAGTTCTCTGGCGCGGATCAGTGCGCAGTCCATGGGGTTCCTTCACTTAAAAAGCCCTAACGTACTCATCTTAAGCCCAATTAAGGCATATGATACCTTGTTGGAAAAGTTATTCAGAGGCCCTTAATTTGGTCTAGGGTTAGGTCAAGATTAATAAGCATAAATAGCAGTTTATAGCCGCACAAGTCAGAGAGAGACGAAAATTAGACAACATTTACAATCATAGTTTTTGCTTTTACATTATTGGGCTTAATTTCTAAACATTGTTAATTTTCGGATTTTTCACTCATCCAGACCTTGTTGCCTTGCACAGACCATAGCTAGAGCTACAGATATCAGATTTTGGTGACCTTGCTGGCCCTAGAAAGATAAGGAAGAGACCTACAATTTCAGTTTTCGTAAGAATTGTCAAATTAGCCCAAAATCAAGGCTAAATTGGGTCTCGATTTCTCTGGTGCGGATCAGTGCGCAGTCCATCAAGTTCCTTCACTTAAATGTGCCTAACTTACTCATCTTAATCCCAATTAAGGCATATGATACCTTGTTGGAAAGCTTATTCAGAAGCCCTTAATTTGGTCTAGGGTTAGGTCAGGATTAACAAGCATAAATAGCAGTTTTAAGCCGCACAAGCCAGAGAGATGGAAATTAGACAACTTTTACAATCATTGTTTTTAATTTTACATTATTGGGCTTAATAACTAAACATTGTTAATTTTCGGATTTTTCACTCATCCTGTCCTTGTTGCCTTACGCAGAGCATAACTAGAGCTACAGATATTGAATTTTGGTGATCTTGCAGTTCCTAGAAGATAAGGAAGAGACCTACAATTTTAGGTTTGACAAGGTTTGTTAAATTATGCCAAAATCAAGGCTAAATTGGGTCCCGAGTCCTCTGACGCGGATCAGTGCACAGTCCATGATGTTCCTTCACTTAAATGGGCCTAACTTACTCATGTTAAGCCCAATTAAGGCATCTGATACCTTGTTGGAATGCTTATTCAGAGGCCCTTAATTTGGTCTAGGGTTAGGTCAGGATTAATAAGCATAAATAGCAGTTTACAGCCGCACAAGCCAGAGAGAGACGGAAATTAGACAACTTTTACAATCATTGTTTTTGCTTTTACATTATTGGGCTTAATTGGGCTTAATTGCAAAACATTGTTAATTTTAAGATTTTTCACTCATCTTGTCCTTGTTGCCTTGCGCAGAGCATAACTAGAGCTACAAATATCGGATTTTGGTGATCTTGATGTCCCTAGAAAGATAAGGAAGAGACTTACAATTTCAGGTTTCACAAGAATTGTCAAATTTGGCTAAATTCAAGGCTAAATTGGGTCCCGAGTTCTCTGGGGTGGATCAGTGCGCAGTACATGAAGTTCCTTCTCTTAAATGGGCCTAACTTACTCTTCTTAAGCCCATTTTAGGCATATGATACCGTGTTGGGAAGCTTATTCAGAGGCCCTTAATTTGGACTAGGGTTAGGTCAGGATTAATAAGCGTAAATAGCAGTTTACAGGAGCACAAGCCACAGAGAGACGGAAATTAGACAACTTTTACAATCATTGTTTTTTCTTTTACAATATTGGGCTTAATTGCAAAACATTGTTAATTTTTGGATTTTTCACTCATCCTAACCTTGTTGCCTTGCGCAGAGCAAAACTTGAGCTACAGATATCGGAATTTGGTGACCTTGCTGTCCCTAGAAAGATAAGGAAGAGACCTACAATTTCAGGTTTCACAAGAATTGTCAAATTAGGCCAAAATCAAGGCTAATTTGAGTCCCGAGTTCTCTGGCGTGGATCAGTGCGTAGTCCATGAGGTTCCTTCACTTAAATGTGCCTAACTTACTCATCTTAAGCCCAATTAAGGCATATGATACCTTGTTGGAAAGCTTATTCAGAGGCCCTTAATTTGGTCTAGGGTTAGGTTAGGTCAGGATTAATAAGCATAAATAGCTGTTTACATCCGCACAAGTCAGTGAGAGACGAAAATTAGACAACTTTTACAATCTTTGTTTTTGCTTTTACATTATTGGGCTTAATTGCTAAACATTGTTAATTTTCGGATTTTTCACTCATCCTGACCTTGTTGCCTTGTACAGAGCATAACTAGAGCTACTGATATCAGATTTTGGTGATCTTGCTGTCCCTAGAAAGATAAGGAAGAGACCTACAATTTCAGGTTTCAAAAGAATTGTCAAATTAGGCCAAAATCAAGGCTAAATTATGTCCCGAGTTCTATGGCGCGGATCAGTGCGCAGTCCATGATGTTCCTTCACTTAAATGGGCCTAACTTACTCATCTTAAGCCCAATTAAGGCATATGATACCTTGTTGGAAAGGTTATTCAGAGGCCCTTAATTTTTTCTTGGGTTAGGTCGGATTAATATGCATAAATAGCAGTTTACAGCCACACAAGCCAGAGAGAGGAAAAATAGACAGCTTTTACAATTATTGTTTTTGCTTTTACATTATTGGGCTTAATTGGGCTTAATTGCTAAACATTGTTAATTTTCGGATTTTTCACTCATCCCGACCTTCTTGTCTTGCACAGAGCATAACTAGAGCTACAGATATCGGATTTTGGTGATCTTGCTGTCCCTAGAAAGATAAGGAAGAGACCTACAATTTCAGGTTTCACAAGAATTGTCAAATTAGGCAAAATCAAGGCTAAATTGGGTCCCGAGTTCTCTGACGCAGATCAGTGCACAGTCCATGATGTTCCTTCACTTAAATGGGCCTAACTTACTCATCTTAAGACCAATTAAGGCATATGATACCTTGTTGGAAAGCTTATTCAGAGGCCCTTAATTTGGTCTAGGGTTAGGTCAGGATTAAAAAGCATAAATAGCATTTTAAAGCCGTACAAGCCAGAGAGAGACGAAAATTAGAAAACTTTTACAATCATTGTTTTGGCTTTTACATTATTGGGCTTAATTGCAAAACATTGTTAATTTTTACATTTTTCACTCATCCTGACCTTGTTGCCTCGCGCAGAGCATAACTAGAGCTATAGATATCGGATTTTGGTGATCTTGCTGTCCCTAGAAAGATAAGGAAGAGACCTACAATTTCACGTTTCATAGGAATTGTCAAATTAGGCCATAATCAAGGCTAAATTGGGTGCCGAGTTCTCTGGCACGGATCAGTGCGCAGTCCATGATGTTCCTTCACTTAAATGGGCCTAACTTACTAATCTAAAGCCAATTAAGGCATATGATACCTTGTTGGAATGCTTATTTAGAGGCCCTTAATTTGGTCTAGGGTTAGGTCAGGATTAATAAGTATAAATAGCAGTTTATAGCCGTACAAGCCAGAGCGAGATGGAAATTAGACAACTTTTACAATCATTGTTTTTGCTTTTACATTATTGGGCTTAAATGCTAAACATTGTTAATTTTCGGATTTTTCACTCATCCTGACCTTGTTGCCTCGCGCAGAGTATAACTAGAGCTACATATATCGTATTTTGATGATCTTGCTGTCCCTAGAAAGATAAGGAAGAGACCTACAATTTCACGTTTAACAGGAATTGTCAAATTAGGCCATAATCAAGGCTAAATTGGGTACCGAGTTCTCTGCCGCGGATCAGTGTGCAGTCCATGATGTTCCTTCACTTCAAGGGGCCTAACTTACTCATCTTAAGCCCAATTAAGGCATATGATACCTTGTTGGAATGCTTATTCTGAGGCTCTTAATTTGGTCTAGGGTTAGGTCAGGATTAATAAGCATAAATAGCAGTTTACAGCCGCACAAGCATGAGAGAGATGGAAATTAGACAACTTTTACAATCATTGTTTTTCCTTTTACATTATTGGTCTTAATTAGGCTTAATTGCAAAACATTGTTAATTTTCTGATTTTTCACTCATCCTGACCTTGTAGCCTTGCGCAGAGTATAACTAGAGCTACAAATATGGGATTTTGTTGATCTTTCTGTCCCTAGAAAGATAAGGAAGAGACCTACAATTTCAGGTTTCACAAGAATTGTCAAATTAGGCTAAAATCAAGGCTAAATTGGGTCTCGAGTTCTCGGGCGCCGATCAGTGCGCAGTCCAAGACGTTCCTTCACTTAAATGGGCCTAACATACTCATCTTAATCCCAATTAAGGCATATGATACCTTGTTGGAAAGCTTATTCAGAGGCCCTTAATTTGGTCTAGGGTTTGGTTAGGATTAATAAGCATAAATAGCAGTTTACAGCCGCACAAGCCAGAGAGACGGAAATTAGACAACTTTTACAATCATTGTTTTTTATTTTACATTATTGGGCTTAATTACTAAACATTGTTAATTTCCGGATTTTTCACTCATCATGTCCTTGTTGCCTTGCGCAGAGCATAACTAGAGCTACTGATATCAGATTTTGGTGATCTTGTTGTTCCTAGAAAGATAAGGAAGAGACCTACAATTTCAGGTTTGACAAGAATTGTCATATTAGCCCAAAATCAAGGCTAAATTGGGTCCCGAGTTCTCTGGCGCGGATCAGGGCGCAGTCCATGACTTTCCTTCACTTAAATGGGCCTAACTTACTCATCTTAAGCCCAATTAAGGCATATGATACCTTGTTGGAAAGCTTATTCAGAGGCCCTTAATTTGGTCTAGGGTTAGGTCAGGATTAAAAAGCATAGATAGCAGTTTACAGCCGCACAAGCCACAAAGAGACGAAAATTAGACAACATTTACAATCATTGTTTTTCCTTTTACATTATTGGGCTTAATTGCTAAACATTGTTAATTATCAGATTTTTCACTCATCCTGACCTTGTTGCCTCGTGCAGAGCATAACTAGAGCTATAGATATCGGATTTTGGTGATCTTGCTGTCCGTAGAAAGATAAGGAAGGGACATACAATTTCATGTTTCACAAGAATTGTCAAATTAGGCCAAAATCAAGGCTAAATTGGGTCCCGAGTTCTCTGGCACGGATCAGTGCGTAGTCCATGATGTTCCATCACTTAAATGGGCGTAACTTACTCATCTTAAGCCAATTAAGGCACATGATACCTTGTTGGAATGCTTATTCAGAGGCCCTTAATTTGGTCTAGGGTTAGGTTAGGATTAATAAGCATAAATAGCAGTTTACTGCCGCACAAGCCAGAGAGACGGAAATTAGACAACTTTTAAAATCATTGTTTTTTATTTTACATTATTGGGCTTAAGTACTAAACATTGTTAATTTTCGGATTTTTCACTCATCCTGTCCTTGTTGCCTTGCGCAGAGCATAACTAGAGCTACTGATATCGGATTTTGGTGATCTTGTTGTTCCTAGAAAGATAAGGAAGAGACCTACAATTTCAGGTTTGACAAGAATTGTCATATTAGCCCAAAATCAAGGCTAAATTGGGTCCCGAGTTCTCTGGCGCGGATCAGGGCGCAGTCCATGACTTTCCTTCACTTAAATGGGCCTAACTTACTCATCTTAAGCCCAATTAAGGCATATGATACCTTGTTGGAAAGCTTATTCAGAGGCCCTTATTATGGTATAGGGTTAGGTTAGGAATAATAAGCATAAATAGCTGTTTACAGCCGCACAAGCCAGAGAGAGACGAAAATTAGAAACTTTTACAATCATTATTTTTGCTTTTACATTATGGGGTCCCGTGTTCTCTAGCGTGGATCAGTGCGCAGTCCATGATGTTCCTTCCCATAAATGTGCCCAACTTACTCATCTTAAGCCCAATTAAGGCATATGATACCTTGTTGGAAAGCTTATTCAGAGGCCCTTAATTTGGTCTAGGGTTAGGTCAAGATTAAAAAGCATAAATAGCAGTTTACAACCGCGCAAGCCAGAGAGACGGAAGTTAGACAACTTTTACAATCATTGTTTTTAATTTCGCATTATTGGCCTTAATTGCTAAACATTGTTAATTTTCAGATTTTTCACTCATCCTGACCTTGTTGCCTCGCGCAGAGCATAACTAGAGCTATAGATATCGGATTTTGGTGATCTTGTTGTCCATAGAAAGATAAGGAAGAGACCTACAATTTCAAGTTTAACATGAATTGTCAAATTAGGTCATAATCAAGGCTAAATTGGGTACCGAGTTCTCTGGTACAGATCAGTGCGCAGTCCATGATGTTCCTTCACTTAAATGGGCCTAACTTACTCATCTTAAGCCAATTAAGGCATACGATACCTTGTTGGAATGCTTATTCAGAGGCCCTTAATTTGGTCTAGGGTTAGGTCGGGATTAATAAGCATAAATAGCAGCTTACAGCCCACGAGAGAGAGACGGAAATTAGACAACTTTTACAATCATTGTTTTTGCTTTTACATTATTGGGCTTAATTGCTAAACATTGTTAATTTTCGGATTTTCAGTCATCCTAACCTTGTTGCCTCTAGCAGAGCATAACTAGAGCTACAGATATCGGTTTTGGTGATCTTACTGTCCCTAGAAAGATAAGGAAGTGACCTACAATTTCAGGTTTCACAAGAATTGTCAAATTAGGCCATAATCAAGGCTAAATTGGGTGCCGTGTTCTCTGGCCGACTCAGTGCGCAATCCATTATGTTTCTTCACTTAAATGGGCCTAGCTTACTCATCTTAAGCCCAATTAAGGCGTATGATACCTTGTAGGAAAGCTTATTCAGAGGCCCTTAATTTGGTCTCGGGTTAGGTCATGATTAATAAGCATAAATAATTTTTTATGGCCATACGGGGAGGCGGAAATTAGACAAATTTTACAATCATTGTTTTTGCTTTTATATTATTGGTCTTAATTGGGCTTAATAGAAAACATTGTTAATTTTCCGATATTTCACTCATCCTGACTTTGTTGCCTTGCGCAGAGTATAACTAGAGCTACAGATATCGGATTTTGGTGATATTACTCTCCCTAGAAAGATAAGGAAGAGACCTACAATTTCAGGTTTCACAAGAATTGTCAAATTAGGCCAAAATCAAGCCTAAATTGGGTCCCGAGTTCTCTGGCGCGGATTAGTGCGCAATCCATGATGTTCCTTCACTTAAATGTGCCTAACTTACTCATCTTAAGCCCACAAGCCAGAGAGAGACTTGTTTTTGCTTTTACATTATTGGGCTTAATTGCTAAACATTGTTAATTTTTAGATTTTTCACTCATCCTGACCTTGTTGCCTCGTGCAGAGCATAACTAGAGCTACAGATTACGGATTTTGGTGATCTTCATGTCCCTAGAAAGATAAGGAAGAGACCTACAATTTCATATTTCACAAGAATTGTCAAATTAGGCGATAATCAAGGTTAAATTCGGTACTGAGTTTTCTGGCGCGGATCAGTGCGCAATCCAAGATGTTCCTTCACTTAAATGGGGCTAACTTACTCATCTTAAGCCAATTAAGGCATACGATACCTTGTTGGAATGCTTATTCAGAGGCCCTTAATTTGGTCTAGGGTTAGGTCAGGATTAATAAGCATAAATAGCAGCTTACAACCGCACAAGGCAGAGAGAGACAGAAATTAGACAACTTTTACCATCATTGTTTTTGCTTTTACATTATTGGGCTTAAATGCTAAACATTGTTAATTTTTGGATTTTTCACTCATCCTGACCTTGTTGCCTCACGCAGAGCATTACTAAAGCTACAAATATCGGATTTTGGTGATCTTGCTATCCCTATAAAGATAAGGAAGAGACCTACAATATTAGGTTTCACAGGAATTGTCAAATTAGGCCAAAATCAAGGCTACACTGGGTCCCGTGTTCTCTGGCACGGATCAAAGTGTAGTCCATGATTTTCCTTCACTTAAATGGGCCTAACTTACTCATCTTAAGCCCAATTAAGGCATATAATACCTTGTTGGAAAGCTTATTCAGAGGCCCTTAATTTGGTCTAGGGTTAGGTTATGAATAATAAGCATAAATAGCAGTTTACAGCCGCACAATCTAGAGAGAGATGGAAATTAGACAACTTTTACAATCATTGTTTTTGCTTTTACATTATTGGGCTTAAATGCTAAACATTGTTAATTTTCGGATTTTTCACACATCCTAAACTTGTTGCCTCGCGCAGAGCATAACTAGAGCTACAGATGTCGGATTTTGGTGATCTTGCTCTCCCTAGAAAGATAAGGAGAGACCTACAATTTCAGGTTTCACAAGAATTGTCAAATTAGGCCATAATCAAGGCTAAATTGGGTCCCATGTTCTCTGGTGCAGATCAGTGCGCAGTCCATGATGTTCCTTCCACTAGTGGAAATAATGTAATATACGGGAACGTTTTACGTCAGTTGACCATATTTTGACGTAAAAAATGTGGCGGTGGCAGTTTTGTAAATATTAAATCACTATTTGGCGTCGCTTTGTTTAATGAACTGACGTTAAAAGTGATTTTAACACTTTTAACGCCGATTGTTTATACGACCGACGTTAAAAGTGTGATTTTTACTTCGCTTAAATAAATAACCGGCGTATATAATCCTATATCCCTAACTCATTCCTATCTTTCTCTTTGGTCATCTCCCTGTTGTCACTCTTAACGCAGATCACTCCATATAGTGCAGTTTATTACTAAACTTTTTTTTAAACAAGTTTATTTTTAATCTTAATTAATTAGCTTGAATTAGTAAACAAATTCTTGTGCAAATTAAAATAAATAAACACTTAACATAAAACAAGTTATATATGTATAATCAGATCGTATCTCATTGAAGCGATTCATAAGTTACAATTACATGATTAAAAGATAAAAACTTTCTGCAACATAGCCCTAAAATATAAAAAAGTTTCTGCTTCAACATCATTTTCTTCTCAGTCCCGTCCTCAGAAACTCCAATGGATGCATCTCCTCCCTCACTTGAATTCCTTGATGCATCATCTTGAATCCACAGCCACTTACTGCCAAAGCGGAGTGAAAGGGATGACGGGGATGAAATAAAGTGAGGGAATCACATTACGTGATTCACCCAACCTTACCATCCATCTTACGTGATTTACTCAACCTCAGAAGTTTTCTGACCATTAAGACAAAGACCTTTAAGTCTAGGTATAAGAAGAAATAACAAAATCTCAAATATGATAGAGGCATATTGTGAAGGAATATAAAACGCACGAAATATAGAGGAAAAGAAGAGGGGGGTGTAATACAGACTGATACAGAAGAATGGTACTTTATATAGAGAAGAGAGACAACCTGATTTTCTTGAAAACTGATCTATAAACTTAATGCACATTAAGAGGATTAAGTTACAAGGTGCATGGGTAAGTAGCACAGTAGTCATGGGTAAGTAGCACAGTTGTCAAAGGAATGAATGTTTTTGCAGAAACTTATACACTTTTAACGTCAGTTGTCTTCAACAACTGATGTTAAAAGTGTTTTTAAATAAAAAATATCAACTGACGTTAAAAGTCATTTATTTAACGTCATTTGACGTCAGTTGTTACAAACAACTGACGTAAAATGCTTTTTTAACGATGGTTTTTGATTATAACGTTTACACCCGCTCGCCTTCTTCACTTCGCTCTGTACGTCTCTGTTCTTCTCTTTTCATCACGCTCACTCTCACTCTCACTCTCACTCTCACTCACTCACTCTGCCTCGCCCTAATCGCGAGCACCTCGCCACGGCAACCACCCCGAGGGCTGCTGCGCCCCCACCATGAGGTACACTCTTAACCCTAACTCTGTCTTTCCCGCTCATTCTTTGCAATAACTTGACATCTCTCTCTCCCCTTCCCGCGCACTAACTCTCCTTGTCTCTCTGCTATCAGTAACCACATCGAACGTTGGCCACCACTCGAGCTCCCCTCCCCACCACCACGCTAGCACCTATTTCTGGTGAGTCTTTACGGCACTTTTTTTTTATTTTTGGTTTTGAGTGTATGTTGAAACTGTAGTCTCTGTAGTTGAAACTTGAAACTGTGAGTTTGAGTTGTTTGGAATGTCTCTATTTATGGTCGTGGGTTTTGTGTTTTCTCTTGTTTTTCTTCTGCTATCATGACCTATTTCAAAATGGGAAGAAATTTAGAGTTGGTTGTAGCATGTGACATCAACAATATATTGCTCATTGCTCAACCTGAAAATGATGTAAATTTGAAATAATTTTTAAACACCTTGCTTGTATATATCATGCTCTCTTGATCGATTCATATGGCTGAGTGGTTATAGTACTAGATATAGCAATAGTCCTAATATGTGTTGTTGCCTGCTTGATGAGAAGAATGATGCGAGATTACCGTGGAAATTTTGTTTTAGGCAGTTAGTCAAATAAGATATACATGGTTGACGGGATTTCAAAAACTAGTTTTCAATTAGGATTTCAAAAACTAGTTTTCAATTAGGATTTCAAAAACTAGTTTTCAATCTCCCGTATTGTCCTTATATTGGATATATGTTTTGTATATCTACAGAACCTATCTAGTTATGGATCGTAGTTGGATGGTTTGTAAGCGCACTAGTTCTGAGTACTTGTAGGGGGTGGGAGAATTTATAGAATTTACTCAAAGGAATGTTCCTAATAGTAATGGAATGTTCTGTTGTCCTTGTGTCAAGTGTTTGAATACGAAGAAATGTACGGTGAAGGATATACGTACTCATTTGATTTGTGAAGGGATTTGCTTGAGTTATACAAGATGGATATGGCATGGTGATGTGTTGTTGAGTAGTACGGCAAATGTCTCCCAAAGTGAGGACGTTGACGTAGATATGGAGGATGATCGAGTAGAGGACATGATCCGTGATATTGGACAAGAATCTTTTCATCGAGCTCATGTGTATGATAGGTTGTGCGGTGATGCGGATAAGCCTTTATATCCAGGGTGTAATACTCATACACGGTTGTCGGCGGTTCTAAAATTGGTTTGTGTGAAGGCGAGAAATGGTTGGACCGATAAAAGCTTCACGGAATTGCTTGAAGTGTTGAAAGACTTGCTTCTTGAGGACAACACATTGACTGACCGTAACTATGAGGCCAAGAAGGTATTGTGTCTGATGGGTATGGAGTATAAGAAGATACACGCATGCCCCAATGATTGCATATTGTACACCCGTGTTCATGAAGACAATCACGATTGCCCCAAATGTGGGTTATCACAATACAAAGTGAAGGGTGGTGATGATGATGATGATCTTGATGATGTGAAAAAAAGGGTCCTCCTGCGAAGGTGTTGTGGTATCTTCCAATAATTCCAAGGTTCAAGCGATTGTTTGCCAATGCGAAAGATGCGAAGAATCTTAGATGGCATAATGATGAGAGGAAACATGATGGAAAGGTTTGTTATCCTGCTGATTCTATGAAATGGAAGAATATTGATACTATGTTTCCGGATTTCACCGATGAGCCAAGAAACCTAAGGCTTGGACTTGCTACGGATGGAATGAATCCTTATGGTAACATGAGTAGTATTCATAGTTCATGGCCTGTTCTGTTGATAATTTACAACCTGCCCCCTTGGTTGTGCATGAAGCGCAAATACATGATGTTGTCTATGATGATTTCGGGCCCAAAGCAACCGGGAAATGACTTAGATGTTTATCTAAGTCCCTTGATTGAAGACTTGAAAATGCTGTGGGTGGAAGGTGTTGATGTAGTTGATGGGTATTCTTATGAGACTTTCAAGCTTCGTGCCATGTTATTTTGCACCATCAATGACTTTCCAGCATACGGTAACTTGTCCGGGTACAGTGTTAAGGGGCATAAAGCATGCCCTATATGTGAAGAAGGCACATGCTACACTCAGTTGCATCATGGAAAGAAGATGGTTTACCTTGGGCATCGGAGATTTCTTAGACGTGATCACCCATATCGTAAGATGAAAAAAGCTTTTAATGGATGCCAAGAGACAGAAGAAGCTCCGGCGGCCTTAATTGGAGAGCAGGTTTATCAGAGGGTAAAGGGCATCGATGTTATATTCGGAAAGTCCAAAAAGAAAGGTAAAGCTGCTGAGAAAAACATATGGAAGAAGAGGTCGATATTTTTTGATCTTCCATACTAGCGCAAGCTTGATGTCAGACAATGCATTGATCTGATGCATGTGGAGAAAAATGTGTGTGATAGTGTGATCGGGACGCTTCTCAACATTCAGGGCAAGACAAAGGATGGTGTGAATGATCGTCTCGACCTCGTTGCTATGGGTATACGAGAGCAGTTAGCTCCAGTTGTTGAGGATGGTAAGCGGACTTATTTGTCGCCAGCATGTCATACTTTGTCAAAAAAAGAGAGACAAAGTTTCTACGGGTGTCTTCAGGGCATCAAAGTTCCACATGGTTACTCTTCAAATATGAAGAGGCTTGTCTCTAGTGATCTTAAATTAGTTGGCTTAAAGTCTCATGATTGTCACATCTTGATGCAACAACATCTGCTTGTTGCTATTCGTGGTATTTCTCCAAAAAATGTGAGACATACCATTACACGGTTGTGATCATTCTTCAATTCTATATGTAGCAAAGTCGTTGACCCCCGTATGTTGGATGACTTGGAAGTTGAGGCTGCTACAATCTTGTGCCAATTGGTGATGTATTTTCCTCCTTCCTTTTTCGACATAATGGTTCACTTAATTGTTCATTTGGTGAGGGAGATTAGATTATGTGGGCCGGTTTTTCTGAGATGGATGTACCTAGTTGAGCACTACATGAAGATCTTGAAAGGGTACATTAAGAATCCTCATCGTCCGGAAGCATCTATTGTTCAAAGGTATGTTGCAGAAGAAGCTATTGAGTTTTGTTCGGACTACCTTCATAACACGGATCCTATAGGGGTTCCTAAGCCTCGGCATGATGAGATAAGATGTCAAGGTAAGGGTACACATGGCTTAAGAATTAATAGCAAGGGTCGGGAGGAAGTGCTTCAAGCACATTTGTATGTATTGAACAACATCGATTCTGTTCAACCTTTCTTATTTGAACATAAAAGAAAAGTCAATCAAGAAAACCCTCGAATGAGCGAAAGGTGGTTGTTGAAAAAGCATAACAAGACTTTCTTACCATGGTTCAAGGAAGAAATGCTTAAGGATGGTAGTACTGCTTCTGATAACGTAAGATGGTTAGCACGTGGGC
Organism: Sophora flavescens; assembly: GCA_030762895.1. NCBI lineage: Eukaryota > Viridiplantae > Streptophyta > Magnoliopsida > Fabales > Fabaceae > Sophora > Sophora flavescens. The sequence goes on along the minus strand of JAUPTC010000010.1, from coordinate 5,931,818 downwards.
CTAGCTTCAACGTCATATGTTGGAGCGGATACGACATCAATAACTTTTACTTTTATACAAAGGAACATGATAACAAGAGTACCATGCAAAATAGTGGGGTTATGATCGTGGCCAAAGCAATGCACTTCTCTAGTGCAAAGGACACAAAACCCGTTAAAGCACCGACACCTTACTTTGGATATATTGAAGATATTTGGGTGCTCGATTACACTAAGCTTATGGTGCCGGTTTTTAAATGTAAGTGGGTTGATAGTAACGGTGGTGTACAAACCGACGAATTGGGGTTCACATTGGTAGACCTCAACAAGTTAGGTCATATAAATGAGCCTTTCATAATGGTTTCCCAAGCAAAACAAGTGTTCTACATCACTGATCCTTCTAACAAAAGGTTGTCCGTGGTTCTCCAAGGAAAAAACATGTATAATGGTTGTGATGAAAATCAAGATTCAAATCTTGATATTCCTGAGACTCCTTCTTTTTCAACAAACATGCCTACTATAATCGAGGAGACACAGGTGGACGATGTACATGCCACTCGTGATGATTATCACGAAGGGATATTGATATAGGTAGTTTAAACTTAGTATACATTTATTTTTATTTATACTTCTGTATTTATTTTTAGTTATAACCTATGGTAATAAATATATATTGTTTCTGAACAGGCATACATATGGATCAGTCGGATGGCCCACATGCACGGGAGGACACTGTCGGGCCTACGCAGGACCCGATCGCGCCTACGCCTGATTCTAGTGTAAGTTTACATGTTATGTACTATCTTTAGTCCTTATTTTTAATGTAAGTTTATAATGTTACAACCCTCTATTTTATCATTTTTTTGTCCATACAGACATCACAGGCTCATAGGAAACGGGGTAGAGGAGCCACGACTTTGAAGAAACTAGAGAAGGCCGGGCAAAGCGGACACAAGCTTGAGGTGTGCTTCGTTGCTAATCTAAATCCCCAGGGACCCCGTGCTAAAGAATTTAAAAAGTGGGTGTTTCTACTAGCGAAGCAGCACGTTAGCATCAACTACAACCACTGGAATGACGTTCCACAGAACGTTAAGGATCAGATTTGGGAGGCTATCACGGTATTTTACCTTTACATTCTTTTGATTTACATTATTAGATAATTATCCGAGTTATAATCCATCCAGTTGTTATGTATTTAATGTGTAGGTAGCTTGGACTGTGCCAAATGACGAGGATCATCGTAAGAAATGTATGAAAATGGCATCAAAGCGTTGGAATGGGTTCAAGCATGATCTTACCATGTACTATGTATCAGGGAAGAAGCGGCTTGATAAGATGTTCTCGGATTATCCCTGGATTGATCAGGATACTTGGGATATGTTTGCTAGGAGTCGACAGGATGGAGAATTTCAGGTTGGTTGATTAAGTTAATTTTGTATGCTTCTTATAGATCATTTAACTGTATTTAATTATGTGTTTTTGTTTGAATAGGCTAAGGCAGAGAAGGGTCGGCAGAATCAGGCGAATAACGTCCACCGCCACACCATGTCTCAGGGGTGGGTACGAGACTCGGATCGATGAGATGATGGCGGATAGGCTGAGGGTGAAGCAGGAAGAGCACTCTGCTAGGATAGAAAGAGGAGAGGTGCCTGAGGGCACACCATTAAGTCCTCCGTCAGACATCGACCGTGAGGATGTCTGGTTAGCCGACCGCATGACAAAGACGGGATCTTTTAAAGTTGATGCCACTCGCGAAGTGGCAGATAAGATTGTAAGTAAATAATTAACTTCATTTCAATTGATATTTGTATAGATATTTTTAACACTTTTCACTTGCACGTTTTTTCATTTTTTCATTGTAGATGCATCTTAAAGCACAATCCTCCCAGGGCTCATTCGTCCCTTCTGGACGGCGGGACGTCTTGATGACTGCTCTAGGCAAGAAAGACCATCCTGGTCGAGTTATCGGTGTTCCTGGGAATGTGATAATCAAAGAATATTATGGCAAGTCTGCTTCACGAAAGCGAGTGGTCGATGAAGCATCAATTTTGGATGACATGACTCAGCAGCTCATCTCCAATCCTGCTATTACAACGCATCTGATGCAAAGCTTACTATCCAACCCAGAATTCAAGCAGGCGCTTGCTAGAGAGCTTTCCTCCGTCGGTTCATCCCAGGACACCGCAGGGCATGCCAACCCTTCACATGTGAGCACAAAAGAGAGTTATAGTAGGGCACATGTGGAGGACGATGAGTTGGCAGCTAGGGAACGGGAGTTGGAAGTCCAACGCCATGAGCTTGAGTTGGAAATGAAAAGGCGTGAGCTTGAGTTGGACTTCAAACGACGTGAGCTCGAAATGTTAACAAAGGTATGTATTCATTATTAATGTCCAAATTAGTCAAATAATTACTTGTGTTTTTTTTAATTATCAACAACTTATCTATTTTATTTTTCCTAAATTGAAGGCCAAGTCGACGTCGGTGTCGCCACACCGTCACTCGTTTGTTCTCACTTGCTGAGGATTATGCGTTTGAGATTTTTGAATGTCCATTGGAGCACGATGGATGGGTGGCACGCCCAAATCAACAGAGGATATTTTCCTTCTGTGGTGAAGATCTCGGGCACGCCTGCAGAGATAACGTCTGGATGGCCAGCACGGTTTTGAGTCTCTGGTGCACGTAAGTTAATTTTAATTTTATAACTTATTTATTTTTGGTATTTTTCCATTTAATAATTTATTTTAATTTCAATATATATATATTATGTAATTAACATCCACACCTTTTCATATCTTAGGTATCTCCATCGTTTTCAGCTTGATAAGGGCGTTGCATCAGTTTACGACTTTTTAGATCCGTCAATCCTTGTGCCCCAATTCTTTGCTAGCGATGCATTTAGTAAATACATAGGGAACTTGATTTGAGACAATCAGACAGAATTATATCTGGCTCCCTACTGTATGAATAACCATTGGCAGTTGTTCGTACTTCACCCGTCTAGGCATACTGTCATATTCTTATGCTCTCTCCACCAAAACCCGCCACAGGAGGTGGTGGAAGCTGTAAATACGTAAGTAACTAATCTTAAATTTAATTTAAGTTTTAATATCAGTTGTTTTTAGTTTATTACACACATGATATATGAATTTGTTAATTGACATGATTATTTGTTTATGATAGCGCGCAGAAGGTGAGTAGCATAAGTTACGCCAATGGGAGAAGTAGGACTTCTAAGGTTAAAGGAAATCCTGAATGGATCATCCTCAAGGTTTGGTAGTTTATTTATCAAATAATTAATATTATAATTACTAATTTATATGTATATTTAACTGACATTGAAATTAATTTTGTTTGTAGTCTCGATTTCAACCTGACGGGTGGTCGTGCGGCTATTATGTGATGCTTCATATGCTGAACATAGTCTCCGCATCTATTACGGATGGATGGAAGAAGGTAATATTTAAATAACTTGTTAAATTATATATTATAGTTTTGGTGATGACTTGCGTTAATGTTATTGTTATTATTTGAACGTGTGTAGGCATTTAACGACCAATCGCCTCTTCAAAAAGATGAGTTTAGAGACTTGAGGATGCGCTTAGCAGAATTCTTCTTCAAGTATGCGGCTGAAAAATGAATTGACAAGATACCTCCGCAATACTTAGATGAATAGTTTTTTTGTTAGACTTTAGAAACTAATTAATAACATGTGTGTGTATATATATATATATATATATATATATATATATATATACTTAGATTGGTAGTTTTGTTTTTAGACATTAGAGACTAAAATTTATATATATAAATACTTGTAGATAGTTATGTTTTTCCTATACATGGGTTTTGGTTTTAAGTCCCCCCATTGTTCCTTTGTATATTTATTTTCTTTTTGTTAATATTGAAATTTAAGGGTAGTGTTTGCAATTCTGTAATGTGTGTGATATTCTGTGTTACTGGGATATTTACTGAATGCAGGGATAGCTGAGGGGAGTGATATTTTAAAACTGAATTTTAAAAAAAATCTATTAACGTCAGTTGTATCAAATAACTGACGTTAATAGTATTTTCTAAAATATACAGTAGACTATTAACGTCAGTTGTATTAGGAAACTGACGTTAAAATAAAACCTTTAACGTCAGTTCTTTAATACAACTGACGTTAGTTTGAACAGCATTAACGTCAGTTGTGTTAAAGAACTGACGTTAATAGTTTATATTTAACGTCAGTTGTTTAAATAGCTGACGTTAAAATATTAACTATTAACGTCAGCAGTATTAACGTCAGACAATATTCTGACGTATAAAATCAATTTTAACTAACGTAAAAAGCACTTATTGCACTAGATTCCCTTAAATGTGCCTAACTTACTCATCTTAAGCCCAATTAAGGCATATGATACCTTGTTGGAAAGCTTATTCAGAGGCCCTTAATTTGGTCTAGGGATAGGTCAGGATTAATAAGCATAAATAGCAGTTTACAGCCGCACAAGCCACAGAGAGACGGAAATTAGACAACTTTTACAATCATTGTTTTTGCTTTTACATTATTGGGCTTAATTGAAAAACATTGTTAATTTTCAGATTTTTTCACTCATCCTGACCTTGTTGCCTCGCGCGGAGCATAACTAAAGCTAGAGATATCGGATTTTAGTGATCTTGCTATCCCTAGAAAGATAAGGAATAGACCTACAATTTAACATTTCACAGGAATTGTCAAATTAGGCCATAATCAAGGCTAAATTGGGTGCCGAGTTCTCTGGCACGGATTAGTGCGCAGTCCATGATGTTCCTTCACTTAAATGGGCCTAACTTACTCATCTTAAGCCCAATTAAGGCATATGATACCTTGTTGGAAAGCTTATTCAGAGGCCCTTAATTTGGTCTAGGGTTAGGTCAGGATTAAAAAGCATAAATAGCAGTTTACAGCCGCACAAGCCAGAGAGAGACGGAAATTAGACAACTTTTACAATCATTGTTTTTGCTTTTACATTATTGGGTTTAATTGCTAAACATTATTAATTTTCGGATTTTTCACTTATCCTGACCTTGTTGCCTCGCGCAGAGTATAACTAGAGCTAGAGATATCCGATTTTGGTGATCTTGCTGTCCCTAGAAAGATAAGGAAGAGACCTACAATTTAACGTTCCACAAAAATTGTCAAATTAGGCCATAATCAAGGCTAAATTTGGTGCCGAGTTCTCTGGCACGGATCAGTGCGTAGTCCATGATGTTCCTTCACTTAAATGGGCCTAACTTACTCATCTTAAGCCCAATTAAGGAATATGATACCTTGTTGGTATGCTTATTCAGAGTCCCTTAATTTGCTCTAGGGTTAGGTCAGGATTAATAAGCATAAATAGCAGTTTATAGCCTAACAAGCCAGAGAGAGACGGAAGTTAGACAACTTTTACAATCATTGTTTTTGCTTTTACATTATTGGGCTTAAATGCTAAACATTGTTAATTTTCAGATTTTTCACTCATCCTGACCTTGTTGCCTCGCGCAGAGCATAACTAGAGCTACAGATATCGGATTTTGGTGATCTTGTTGTCCCTAGAAATATAAGGAAGAAACCTACAATTTCAGGTTTCACAAGAATTGTCAAATTAGGCCATAATCAAGGCTAAATTGGGACCCGTGTTCTCTGGCGCAAATCAGTGCGTAGTCCATGATGTTCCTTCACTTAAATGGGCCTAACATACTCATCTTAAGCCCAATTAAGGCATATGATACCTTGTTGGAAAGCTTATTCAGAGGCCATTAATTTGGTCTATGGTTATGTCAGGATTAATAAGAATAAATAGAAGTTTAAAGCCGCACAAGCCAGAGAGATAGAAATTAGACTTTTATTATTATTGTTTTTGCTTTTACATTATTGGGCTTAATTGCTAAATATTGTTAATTTTCGGATTTTTCACTCATCTTGACCTTGTTGCCTTGTGTAGAGTATAACTAGAGCTACAGATATCGGATTTTGGTGATCATGTTGTCCCTATAAAGATAAGGGAGAGACCTACAATTTCAGGTTTCACAAGAATTGTCAAATTAGGTCAAAATCAAGGTTAAATTGGGTCCAGAGTTCTCTGGCGCTGATCAGTGCGCAGTCCATGATGTTCCTTCACTTAAATGGGCCTAACTTACTCATCTTAAGTCCAATTAAGGCATATAATACCTTGTTGGAAAGCTTATTCAGAGGCCCTTAATTTGGTCTAGGGTTAGGTCAGGAATAGTTAGCATAAATAGCAGTTTACAGCCGCCCAAGCCAGAGAGAGATGGAAATTAGACAACTTTTACAATCATTGTTTTTGCTTTTACATTATTGGGCTTAAATGCTAAACATTGTTAATTTTCGGATTTTTCACTCATCCTTGTAAGACTAAGCCCTCATTCATGTTTTGATGTATGACAAACAAAGTGTATTTTGCATAAGATTTTTAATTTTGACTACGCACTCATTACGTGTTAAGTTGCATGCAAGATCTCTCGTCCAGCAAAGCAAAACTAGCGCTCGTCCAACACAGGGAAAATATAAGCGTTCGTCCAATGAAGTGAACCAAGAATGACGTCCAACAAAGTAAAGAGCTGAAGTCCAATGAACAACTAAAGAGCTCGTCCACTAAAGTACAACAAAGTAAAAAGCTGACGTCCGCTGAAAGAACAAAGAAAGCGCGTCCACTAAAGGAACAACAAAGTAAAAAGCTGTCGTCCACTGAAAGAGCACATGAAGCGCGTCCACTGAAAGAAACAGAAGAGCTCGTCTGCTGACGTGGTATAAGAAGCACGTCCACTAAGAAAACATAAGATCTCGTCTGCTGTCGTGGCACTTGGAGCACGCGTCCACTGATGTAAAAGAAGCACATGTCCACTGAAGAAAAAGGAGAGCTTGTCCACTGAAAGTAACAAGAGCACGCGTCTACTGATAGTAACACTTGGAGAGCTCGTCTCCTGATGTAAAAAGGAAAGCTCGTCTACTGACAGTAACACTTGGAGCTCATCTACTAATGATACACGCTAAATTAGAAGCTTCGTCAACTTACATGATATATAAAGCTCGTCTACAAATTGGAGCCCGTCCAATTGCCTTGTTTTAGCACGCTCGTCTTCCAGTTGGAGACCGTCCAATAACCTTGAGCTAATACTCCCGTCTGCTAACGTGGCAAATGGAGGCGGATATTTTTCTCTTCAAATAAACACGGATTAATTACTCTTCAAAAAGACTTGGATATCCTTTCAGATGGAAACGGTTATATCTCAAGAAGGACGCAATCTCTACAAAGATCAAACATAATCATATTTTGAGATCAAGAATCAAGAAAGCAGATTTTGATAATTCAGATCCAAATCTGTCTTAAATGATCCGAACGGCTATAATTTGCCTTCTATATAAAGAGGGATCAAAGGAACACTTTTCCAATAACAACACAACAACAACACATACAATAAACGCAACTCATACTGATTGTGAAACAAAGTGCTTCATCTCTGAGAAAAGTGTTATAGTAGTTACAACTTCAATTTGTATTATCAGGCTTTTAGAGTCTTACTTCTACTCAATTCTTTTCGTGAATTAGAGTGACTAAGAGAGGGTATCTCTTAGGGTTTAACAAGGATAGAAGGGATCCTTGGGTAAAGAAAGCTAGTGTGATTTCTGGAGATTTTTCAAGCAAGGAGGTTATCCTTGTGTTGCTGTAATTAGAATTGTGTAAATTGATGATTATAATGAAGAAAACCACAGAGGTGTGGGGCTGGATGTAGGCTTACCATAGGAGGTAGCCGAACCAGGATAAATCGGTTTGCATGTTCTTCTTATCCCTAAACTCCATATACTTGTTAACTTGAATCTTTAATCTGTAATCTGTGTTAAAATCTGTTGTTACTGCTTATAATTCTTCTTGTCATCATCACTTGTTCCATAACCTAATTCTTGCGAATTAAAATTGAGTGAAAACCAATTTTCTTTAAAAGAAACACTGTTTTACTTTAAGTTGTTGAATAAGTTTTCAATATCACAATTCATCCCCCCCCCCCCCCTCTTGAGACCGTAGCCACTACTAACAATTGGTATCAGAGCTAAAGCTCTTGTTACAAAGCTTAACAGCTTCAAGAGATGGCTACAAATTATATCCTGGGTGATGGGGCTTCACTCACTTGACCCCCTGCCTTTAATGGCTCCCAATACATGTATTGGAAAGAGAGAATGCTTATCTTTCTTGAGGCTGCAGGTTTAGATGTTTTAGATGCTGTTGAAAATGGTCCCTATGTTCCATTTATTCTTGATGCTAAGGGAAATAAACAAACTAAACCAAAAGATGACTGGAATGATGATGATAAAAGAAGAGTTGGTTATAATGCTAAAGCAAAAAATATTATAACAACTGCTTTGAATTATGATGAGTTTTTCAGGGTCTCCAATTGCAAAACGGCAAAGCAAATGTGGGATACTCTTCAACTCACTCATGAAGGAACCAACGATGTGAAAAGAGCAAGGATGAATGCACTAGTCCATGAATATGAACTCTTTCACATGAAGAATGGTGAGGAGATAGATGATCTGCAAAAGAGGTTTACACACATTGTGAACCAGTTAGAAGGACTCGGACATACAATCACAAATAAGAAAAAGATTAACAAGATTATGAGATGTTTGAGTCGTGAATGGCAACCAAAAATTACTGCAATTGCTGAAGCAAAGGATCTTGACACGATGCAGAATGCTACTCTATTTGGCAAGTTGAAAGAACACGAATTGGAACTGAATAGATTGAAAGATCATGAAGATAAGGAGAAAAAGAAGAAAGGACTCTCACTCAAGGCTCATATTTCCAAAGAATCAATAGAAAGTGATGAAGATGAACACCTCGATGAAAGTGAAGAACCGGAGAAGTAGACATGGGATTGCTTGTGAGTAAATTTAAAAGATTCATCAAGAAGAATAGAAGCAAGAAGCAATTCAGTTTTCCTACCAAAAAGAACACGAACAAAGGTGAAAGCTCTTCCTCAACAATCAAATGCTTTGCGTGTGGAAAGCTTGGACACTACAAAAATGAATGTCAAAAGCTACAAAAGAAAGGAAGAAAGCCTAGAAGAGCATACATAGCTTGGGAAGAAAATGATATGGATTCCACTAGTAGTGAATCTGAAAATGAAGAAGTCAACCTTTGTCTCATGGCAAATCATCAAAGTGATAGTGAAACCGAGGTAAATGATCCCTCTCCTACCTATAATGAGTTACAAGATGCTTTCGATGAATTGCATGAAGAATATGTTAAAATTGGTAAACAACTTAAATCTTCTAGAAAGATCATCGCAAAACAATGTAGTGATAATGCATCTTTACAAATAAAGCTTAAAGAACTAGAAGATGAAAATTCAAAATTACTTGCATCTAGTTCAATTTGCACCAAATGCACTACACTAGAAAAGGAAGTTGAAAAACTGAATACAACTCTATCTAAGTTTACTTCGGGTAGAGATAACTTGAATGCAATATTAGGACATCAAAAGGGTGTGTATGACAAAGCTGGAATTGGATATAAGCCAATGGAATATGAAAAATCTTTTAAAAAGCTTTTTGTTCCACCCATTTCCTCAACTAGTCCTTTCGTTAAATGCTATTATTGTCTAAAGAAAGGTCATACAGCTGCTACTTGTAGACTTAGAAAGAACATTCATGTTGGCATTAAACAAATTTGGGTTCCAAAAGGAACTTATGTTGCTACTAACTCAAAAGGAATCAAACAGATTTGGGTACCTATAGCAAAAACATGAAATTCTGTTTTGTAGGTGTGGTGGAAGTCAAGAGCAAAAATTGGAATCATGACATAGAGCCTTCACCAAACACAAAATGGGTAACAATAAAGAAAGAATATTGATTGAATATGTTTTCTAATTCTCATTATGATTGTGAATCTTTGTGTTGAGTTATATATCATTGTATAATATGTCTACATTGTTGTATTAAAGATATTTGATCAATCATGGAATAATCCTATGGCGTTTGTATCTCAAATAGAACCAAAATGTGTTGATGATGCTATTAATGATGAACATTGGATGATTGCAATGCAAGAGGAGTTAAATCAATTTAAAAGGAACAAAGTTTGGGATTTAGTTCCAAAACCCAAAAGTAACCAAATAATCGGAACTAAATGGGTGTTTAGAAACAAAATGGATGAGAATGGAATAATAGTAAGAAACAAGGCTAGACTAGTAGCTAAGGGATACAATCAAGAAGAAGGAATTGATTATGATGAAACATATGCTCCCGTAGCTAGTTTAGAAGCCATAAGAATGCTCTTAGCCTATGCTTGTATAATGAACTTTAAACTGTACCAAATGGATGTGATAAGTGCCTTTTTAAATGGAATAATACAAGAGGAAGTATATGTAAGCCAACCCCCTGGCTTTGTTGTTAGTGAGTTCCCAAATCATGTCTATAAACTGACTAAAGCCCTCTATGGACTCAAGCAAGCTCCCAGAGCTTGGTATGAGAGGTTAAGCAATTTTCTCATAGAGAAAGGCTTTAAAAGAGGAAAAGTTGATACTACACTATTTACTAAAACAAAAGCACACAATATCTTACTTGTTCAAATATATGTTGATGACATTATTTTTGGTGCTACTAATTAGTCTTTATGCAAGGAATTTGGTGAACTAATGCAAAGTAAATTTGAAATGTCCTTGATGGGAGAGCTTACCTTCTTTCTTGGACTTCCAATTAAACAATGCCAAGATGGAACCTTCATAAGCCAAACAAAGTATTGCAAGGAACTACTAAAGAAGTTTGGAATCAAAAGCACAAAGGAAATGGCAACACCAATGAGTCCAACCTGCTACTTGGACAAAGATGAACATGGTAAATCTATAGATGTATCCAAGTATAGAGGTATTATCGGATCCTTACTTTATCTCACTGCAAGTAGACCAGATATAATGTTCAGTGTGTGTATGTGTGCAAGGTATCAAGCTAATCCTAAAGAATCACATCTTACTGCAGTTAAAAGAATCATGAAGTACCTCTTAGGAACAAAAGAAATGGGGCTGTGGTATCCCAAGGGATCCACTTGCACATTAATAGGATATTCCGACTCTGACTTTTCTGGATGCAAGTTAGATAGGAAGAGCACAAGTGGAACATGTCATTTATTAGGAAATTCCCTAGTGTCCTGGTTTAGTAAAAAGCAAACTAGTGTGGCCTTATCCACGACCGAGAATATATGTTGCGTACTGGGAGTTGTTGTGCTCAAATCCAATGGATGAAACAACAATTAATTGACTATGGTGTTTATCTGGATCATATACCATTAAAATGTGATAACACTAGTTCAATAAATCTAACAAAGAACCCAATTATGCACTCAAGAACCAAGCATATTGAAATTAGGCATCATTTTATCAGGGATCATATTCAAAGTGGTGATGTTGTGATTGAACATATAGATACAACTAAGCAATTAGCTGATATACTCACCAAACCTCTAAATAAGGAGAGTTTCTTCTTTATAAGAAGGGAACTTGGCATAATTGATCCTCAAAATAACTATTAACAGATGGCACGCAAGGCAGCACAAGTTGCTGAAAATTATGAAGGACATGGGCAAGATGCTAAGCGTCCTTAGGTGTCTGTATTTTTTTTTTTTTTTTTGATATTTTGGATGTTGATGTATTGCATAAGTTCTGAATGCTTTATTATCAATGAATGCAAGACTGTTTTTTAAGATTGATTTTAATATTCTTCATAGTTTCTTTTTGATAATGACAAAGGGGGAGAAAGATGAACCATACATCTGAGATGAACTAGAAAGATGAACCATACATCTGAGAAATATGGCCCATAAAAAAATGATGAACCATGCATTGTCTGATATACAAATTTTTATTTCTCTAATAAAGGGGGAGAAATATGAACCATAAAGATGAACCATGCATTTGCTGTAAAAAAAAATTTCTCTAATATGTACAATTTTTTTTCTTCTCTGATACCTGAGTATGAACTGCTTTGAAAAGACATACTTGAACTTGTAATAAATGCAAGAAGATTTTTTTTTGATAATGATATGATAACACTTGATCTTTTGAAAGATATCAATGACACAGGGGGAGGACGAAAATAACTCAAGAACCATGCTTACTAAATAGCTGCACTCTGATTTCTTAATAACTAAGGTTAAGTATGGTAAGGTTTGTCATAATCAAAAAGGGGGAGTTTGTAAGACTAAGCCCTCATTCATGTTTTGACGTGTATTTTGCATAAGATTTTTAATTTTGACTACGCACTCATTACGTGTTAAGTTGCATGCAAGATCATTCGTCCAGCAAAGCAAAACTAGAGCTCGTCCAACACAGGGAAAATATAAGCGCTCGTCCAATGAAGTTAACCAAGAATGACGTCCAACAAAGTAAAGAGCTGAAGTCCAATGAACAACTAAAGAGCTCGTCCACTAAAGTACAACAAAGTAAAAAGCTGACGTCCACTGAAAGAACAAAGAAAGCACGTCCACTAAAGGAACAACAAAGTAAAAAGCTCATTCGCCCATCGAAAGAGCACATGAAGCGCGTCCATTGAAAGAAACAAAGATCTCGCCTCACGACGTGGCACAAGAAGCACGTCCACTAAGAAAACAGAAGATCTCGTCTGCTGTCATGGCACTTGGAGCACGCGTCCACTGATGTAAAAGAAGCACGCATCCACTGATGTAAAATAACCACACGTCCACTGAAGAAAAAGGAGAGCTCGTCCACTGAAAGTAACAAGAGCACGCGTCTACTGATAGTAACACTTGGAGAGCTCGTCTACTGATGTAAAAAGGAAAGCTCGTCTACAGACAGTAACACTTGGAGCTCATCTACTAATGATACACGCTAAATTAGAAGCTCCGTCCACTTACATGATATATAAAGCTCCTCTACAAATTGGAGCCCGTCCAATTGCCTTGTGTTAGCACGCTCGTCTACCAGTTGGAGCCCGTCCAATAACCTTGAGCTAATACTCCCGTTTGCTAACGTGGCAAATGGACGCGGATATTTTTCTCTTCAAATAAACACGGATTAATTACTCTTCAAAAAGACTTGGCTATCCTTTCAGAGGGAAACAGTTATATCTCAAGAAGGACGCAATCTCTACAAAGATCAAACAGAATCATATTTTGAGATCAAGAATCAAGAAAGCAGATTTTGATAAATCAGATCCAAATCTGTCTTAAATGATTCGAACGGCTATAATTTGTCTTCTATATAAAGAGGGATCAAAGGAACACTTTTCCAATAACAACACAACAACAACACATACAATAAACGCAACTCATACTGATTGTGAAACAAAGTGCTTCATCTCTGAGAAAAGTGTTATAGTAGTTACAACTTCAATTTGTATTATCAGGCTTTTAGAGTCTTACTTCTACTCAATTCTTTTCGTGAATTAGATTGACTAAGAGAGGGTATCTCTTAGGGCTTAACAAGGATAGAAGGGATCCTTGGGTAAAGAAAGCTAGTGTGCTTTCTGGAGATTTTTCAAGCAAGGAGTTTATCCTTGTGTTGCTGTAATTAGAATTGTGTAAATTGCTGATTAAAGTGAACAAAACCACAGAGGTGTGGGACTGGATGTAAGCTTACCAGAGGAGGTAGCGGAACCAGGATAAATCGGTTTGCCTGTTCTTCTTATCCCTAAACTCCATATACTTGTTAACTTGAATCTTTAATCTGCAATCTGTGTTAAAATCTGTTGTTACTACTTATAATTCTTCTTGTCATCATCACTTGTTCCATAACCTAATTCTAGCGAATTAAAATTGAGTGAAAACCAATTTTCTTTAAAAGAAACATTGTTTTACTTTAAGTTGTTGAACAAGTTTTCAATATCTCAATTCACCCCCCCCCCCCCTCTTGAGACCGTAGCCACTACCAACAATCCTGACCTTGTTGCCTCGCGCAGAGCATAACTAGAGCTACAGATATCGATTTTGGTGATCTTGCTGTCCCTAGAAAGATAAGGAAGAGACCTACAATTTCAGGTTTCACAAGAATTGTCAAATTAAGCCATTATCAAGGTAAATTGGGTCCCGTGTTCTCTGGTGCGGATCAGTGCGCAGTCCATGATGTTCCTTCACTTAAATGGGACTAACTTAATCATCTTAAGCCCAATTCAAGCATATGATACCTTGCTGGAAAGCTTATTCAGAGTCCCTTAATTTGGTCAAGGGTTACGTCAGGATTAATAAGCATAAACAGCAATTTACAGCCGCACAAGTCGGAGAGAGACGGAAATTAAACAACTTTTACAATCATTGTTTTTGCTTTTACATTGTTGGGCATAATTGCTAAAGGTCGTTAATTTTCAGATTTTTCACTCATCCTGACCTTGTTGCCTTGCGCATAGCATAACTAGAGCTACATATATTGGATTTTGGTGATCTTCCTGTCCCTAGAAAGATAAGGAAGAGACCTACAATTTCAGGTTTCACAAGAATTGTCAAAGTAGACCAAAATCAAGGCTAAATTGGGTCCCGAGTTCTCTGGCGCGGATCAGTGCGCAGTCCATGATGTTCCTTCACTTAAATGGGCCTAACTTACTCATCTTAAGCCCAATTAAGGCATATGATACCTTGTTGGAAAGCTTATTCAGAGTCCCTTAATTTGGTCTAGGGTTAGGTCAGGATTAATAAGCATAAACAGCAATTTACAGCCGCACAAGCCAGAGAGAGACGAAAATTAGACAACTTTTACAATCATTGTTTTTGCTTTTACATTATTGGTCTTAATTGCTAAACATTGTTATTTTTCAGATTTTTCACTCATCCTGACCATGTTGCCTCGCGCGGAGCATAACTAGAGCTACAGATATCGGATTTTGGTGATCTTCCTGTCCCTAGAAAGATAAGGAAGAGACCTACAATTTCAGGTTTCACAAGAATTGTCAAATTAGGCCATAATGAAGGCTAAATTGGGTCCCGAGTTCTATGACGCGGATCAGTGCGCAGTCCATGATGTTCCTTCACTTAAATGGGCATAACTTACTCATCTTAAGCCCAATTAAGGCGTATGATACCTTGTTGGAATGCTTCTTCAGAGGCCCTTAATTTGGTCTAGGGTTAGGTCAGGATTAATAAGCATAAATAGCAGTTTACAGCCGCACAAGCCAGAGAGAAGGAAATTAGACAACTTTTACAATCATTGTTTTTCCTTTTACATTATTGGTCTTGATTGGGCTTAATTGCTAAACATTGTTAATTTTCGGATTTTTCACTCATCTTGACCTTGTTGCCTTGTGCAGAGCATAACTAGGGCTACAGATATCGGATTTTGGTGATCTTGCTGTCCCTAGAAAGATAAGGAAGAGACCTACAATTTCAGGTTTCCCAAGAATTGTCAAATTAGGCCAAAATCAAGGCTAACTTGGGTCCTGAGTTCTCTGGCACGGATCAGTGCGAAGTCCATGATGTTCATTCACTTAAATGGGCCTAACTTACTCATCTTAAGCCCAATTAAGGCATATGATACCTTGTTGGAATGCTTATTCAGAGGCCCTTAATTTGGTCTAGGGTTAGGTCAGGATTAATAGGCATAAATAGCGGTTTACAGCGGCACAAGCCAGAGAGAGACGGAAATTAGACAACTTTTACAATCATTGTTTTTGTTTTTACATTATTGGGCTTAATTGGGCTTAATTGGTAAACATTGTTAATTTTTTGATTTTTCACTCATCCTGACCTTGTTGCCTTGCACAGAGCATAACTAGAGGTACAGATATCGGATTTTGGTGGTCTTGATGTCCCTAGAAAGATAAGAAAGAGACCTACAATTTCAGGTTTCACAAGAATTGTCAAATTAGGCCAAAATCAAGGCTAAATTGGGTCCCGAATTCTTTGGCGCGGATCCGTGCGCAGTCCATGATGTTCCTTCACTTAAATGGGCCTAATTTACTCATCTTAAGCCCAATTAAGGCAAACGATACCTTGTTGGAAAGCTTATTCAGAGTCCCTTAATTTGGTCTAGGGTTATGTCAGAATTAATAAGCATAAATAGCAGTTTACAGCCACACAAGCCAGAGAGAGACGGAAATTAGACAACTTTTACAATCGTTGTTTTTGCTTTTACATTATTGGGCTTTATTGGGCTTTATTGCTAAACATTGTTAATTTTCGGATTTTTCACTCATCCTGAACTTGTTGCCTTGCGCATAGCATAAGTAGAGCTACAAATATCGGATTTTGGTGATCTTCCTATCCCTAGAAAGATAAGGAAGAGACCTACAATTTCAGGTATCATAAGAATTGTCAAAGTAGACCAAAATCAAGGCTAAATTGGGTCCCGAGTTCTCTGGCGCGGATCGGTGCGCAGTCCATGATGTTCCTTCACTTAAATGGGCCTAACTTACTCATCTTAAGCCCAATTAAGGCAAACGATACCTTGTTGGAAGGCTTATTCAGAGTCCCTTAATTTGGTCTAGGGTTATGTTAGGATTAATAAGCATAAATAGCAGTTTACAGCCACACAAGGCAGAGAGAGACGGAAATCAGACAACTTTTACAATCGTTGTTTTTGCTTTTACATTATTGGGCTTTATTGGGCTTAATTGCTAAACATTGTTAATTTTCGGATTTTTCACTCATCCTGAACTTGTTGCCTTGCGCATAGCATAACTAGAGCTACAAATATCGGATTTCGGTGATCTTCCTGTCCCTAGAAATATAAGGAAGAGACCTACAATTTCAGGTATCACAAGAATTGTCAAAGTAGACCAAAATCAAGGCTAAATTGGGTCCCGAGTTCTCTGGCGCGGATCGGTGCGCAGTCCATGATGTTCCTTCACTTAAATGGGCCTAACTTACTCACCTTAAGCCCAATTAAGGCATATGATACCTTGTTGGAAAGCTTATTCAGAGGCCCTTAATTTGGTCTAGGGTTAGGTCAGGATTAATAAGCATAAATAGCAGTTTACATCCCCACAGGCCAGAGAGAGACGAAAATTAGACAACTTTTACAATCATTGTTTTTGCTTTTACATCATTGGGCTTAATTGCTAAAAATTGTTAATTTTCAGATTTTTCACTCATCCTGACCATGTTGCCTCACGCGGAGCATAACTAGAGGTACAGATATCGGATTTTGGTGATCTTGCTGTCCCTAGAAAGATAAGGAAGAGACCTACAATTTCAAGTTTCACAAGAATTGTCAAATTAGGCCATAATCAAGGCTAAATTGGGTGCTGAGTTCTCTGACGCGGATTAGTACACAGTCCATGATTTTCTTCTTAAATGGGCATAACTTACTCATCTTTAGCCCAATTAAGGCGTATGATACCTTGTTGGAATGCTTATTCAGAGGCCCTTAATTTTGTCTAGGGTGAGGTTAGGATTAATAAGCACAAATAGCAGTTTACTGCCGCACAAGCCAGAGAGAAGGAAATTAGACAACTTTTACCATCATTGTTTTTGTTTTTACATTATTGGGCTTAATTGGGCTTAATTGCTAAACACTGTTAATTTTTTGATTTTTCACTCATCCTGACCTTGTTGCCTTGCGCAGAGCATAACTAGAGCTACAAATATCGGATTTTGGTGGTCTTGATGTTCCTAGAAATATAAGAAAGGGACCTACAATTTCAGGTTTCTAAGAATTATCAAATTAGGCCAAAATCAAGGGTAAATTGGGTCCCGAGTTCTCTGGCGTGGATCAGTGCGCAGTCCATGATGTTCCTTCACTTAAATGGGCCTAACTTACTCATCTTGAGCCCAATTAAGGCATATGATACCTTGTTGGAAAGCTTATTCAGAGGCCTTTAACCTGGTCTTGGGTTAGGTCAGGATAAATAGGCATAAATAGCAGTTTACAGCCGCACAAGCCTGAGAGAGACGGAAATTAGACAACTTTTACAATCATTGTTTTTGCTTTTACATTATTAGCCTTAATTGCTAAACACTGTTAATTTTGGATTTTTCACTCATCCTGACATTGTTGCCTTGCGCAGAGCATAACTAGAGCTACAGATATCGGATTTTGGTGGTCTTGCTGTCCCTAGAAAGATAACAAAGAGACCTACAATTTCAGGTTTAACAAGAATTTTCAAATTAGGCCAAAATGAAGGCTAAATTGGGTCACGAGTTCTCTGGCACGGATCAGTGCGCAGTCCATGATGTTCCTTCACTTAAATGGGCCTAACTTACTCATCCTAAGCCCAATTAAGGCCAATGATACCTTGTTGGAAAGCTTATTCAAAGTCCCTTAATTTGGTCTAGGGTTAGGTCAGGATTAATAAGCATAAATAGCAGTTTACAGCCGCACAAGCCAGAGAGAGACGAAAATTAGACTACTTTTACAATCATTGTTTTTGCTTTTACATTATTAGGCTTAATTGCTAAACATTGTTAATTTTCGGATTTTTCACTCATCCTGGCCTTGTTGCCTTGCGCAGAGCATAACTAGAGCTACAAATATCGGATTTTGGTGATCTTGCTGTCCCTAGAAAGATAAGGAAGAGACCTACAATTTCGGGTTTCACAAGGATTGTCAAATTAGGCCAAAATCAAGGCTAAATTGGGTCCCGAGTTCTCTGGCGGAGACTAGTGCCATGTCCATGATGTTCCTTCACTTAAATGGGCCTAACTTACTCATCTTAAGCTTAATTAAGGTTTATCATACCTTGTTGAAAAGCTTATTCAGAGGCCCTTAATTTGGTCTAGGGTTAGCTCGGGATTAATAAGCATAAATAGCAGTTTACAGCCGCACGAGCCAGAGAGAGACGAAAATTATACTACTTTTACAATCATTGTTTTTGCTTTTACTTTATTTGGGTTAATTGGGCTTAATTGATAAACATTGTTAATTTTCGGATTTTTCAATCATCCTGACCTTGATGCCTTCCGCAGAGTATAACTAGTGCTACAAATATCGGATTTTGGTGATCTTGCTGTCCCTAGAAAGATAAGGAAGAGACCTACAATTTCAGGTTTCAATAGAATTGTCAAATTAGGCCAAAATCAAGGCTAAATTGGCTCCCGAGTTCTCTGGCGCGGATCAGTACGCAGTCCATGATGTTCCTTCACGTAAATGGGCCTCACTTACTCATCTTAAGCCCAATTAAGGCATATGATACCTTGTTGGAAAGCTTATTCAGAGGCCCTTAATTTGGACTAGGGTTAGGTCAGGATTAATAATCATAAATAGCAGTTTACAGCTTTAAAAGCCAGAGAGAGAAGGAAATTAGACACCTTTTACAATCATTGTTTTTGCTTTTACATTATTGGGGTTAATTGCTAAACAATTTTAATTTTCGGGTTTTTCACTCATCCTGACCTTGTTACCTTGCGCAGAGCATAACTAGAGCTATAGACATCGGATTTTGGTGATCTTGCTATCCCTAGAAAGATAAGGAAGAGACCTACAATTTCAGGTTTCACAAGAATTGTCAAATTAGGGAAAATCAAGGATAAATTGGGTCCCAAGTTCTCTGGCGCAGATTTGTACGCAGTCCATGATGTTCCTTCACTTAAATGGGCCTAACTTCCTCATGTTAAGCCCAATTAAGGCATATGATACCTTGTTGGAAAGCTTATTCAGGTGCCCTTAATATGGTCTAGGGTTAGGTCAGGATTAATAAGTATAAATAGCAATTTACAGCCGCACAAGCCAGAGAGAGACGGAAATTACACAACTTTTACAATCATTGTTTTTGCTTTTACATTATTGGGGTTAATTGCTAAGCATTGTTAATTTTCAGATTTTTCACTCATCCTGACCTTGTTGCCTTATGCAGAGCATCACTAGAGCTACACATATCGGATTTTGGTGATCTTGCTAGAAAGATGGAAGCTAATTGGTTTAAAGTTGTAAATTGGACAAAATCGGCTAAATGGTACCGAGTACTGGGCGCGGATCGGGCATCCATGATGTTCCTTCACTTAAATGGGCCTAACTTACTCATCTGAAGCCCAATTAAGGCATATGATACTTGGTTGGAAAGCTTATTCGGAGGCCCTTTATTTGGTCTAGGGATAGGTCAGGATTAATAAGCATAAATAGCAGTTTACAGCCGCACAAGCCAGAGAGAGACGGAAATTAGACAACTTTTACAATCATTGTTTTTGCTTTTACATTGTTGGGCTTAATTGGGCTTAATTGCTAAACATTGTTAATTTTCGGATTTTTCACTCATCCTGACCTTTTTCCCTTGCGCAGAGCATAACTAGAGCTACATAAATCGGATTTTGGTGATCTTGCTGTCCCTAGAAAGATAAGGAAGAGACCTACAATTTGAAGTTTCACAAGAATTGTCAAATTAGGCTAAAATCAAGCCTAAGTTTGGTCCCGAGTTCTCTGGCGCGTCAGTGCGCAATCCATGATGTTCCTTCACTTAAATGGGCCTAACTTACTCATCTGAAGCCCAATTAAGGCATATGATACTTGGTTGGAAAGCTTATTCAGAGGCCCTTTATTTGGTCTAGTGTTAGTTCTGGATTAATAAGAATAAATATCATATTACAGCTCCACAAGCCAGAGAGAGACGGAAATTAGACAACTTTTACAATCATTGTTTTTGCTTTTACATTATTAGGCTTAATTGCTAAACATTGTTAATTTTCGGATTTTTCACTCATCCTGACCTTGTTGCCTTGCACAGAGCATAACTAGAGCTACAAAAATCGGATTATAGTGATCTTACTTTCCCTATAAATATAAGGAAGAGACATACAATTTAAGGCTTAACAATAATTGTCAAATTAGGCTAAAATCAAGCCTAAATTTGGGTCCCGAGTTCTCTGGCACGGATCGGTCGCAATCCATGATGTTCCTTCACTTACATGAGCCTAACTTACTCATCTTAAGCCCAATTAAGGCATATGATTCCTTGTTGGAAAGCTTATTCAGAGGCCCTTAATTTGGTCTAGGGTTAGGTCAGGATTAATAAGCATAAATAGCATATTACAGCCGCACAAGCCAGAGAGAGACGGAAATTAGACAACTTTTACAATCATTGTTTTTGCTTTTACATTATTAGGCTTAATTGCTAAAGATTGTTAATTTTCGGATTTTTCACTCATCCTGACCTTGTTGCCTTGCACAGAGCATAACTAGAGCTACATATATCGGATTTTGGTGATCTTGTTGTCCCTAGAAATATAAGGAGGAGACCTACAATTTCAGGTTTCACAAGAATTGTCAATTTAGGCCAAAATCGAGGCTAAATTAGGTCCCGAGTTCTCTGGGCGGATCGGTCTTGCGATCCATGATGTTCCTTCACTTAAATGGGCCTAACTTACTCATCTTAAGCCCAATTAAGGCATATGATACCTTGTTGGAAAGCTTATTCAGAGGTCGTTAATTTGGTCTAGGGTTAGGTCAGGATTAATAAGCATAAATAGCAGTTTACAGCCACACAATCCAGAGAGAGACGGAAATTAGACAACTTTTACAATCATTGTTTTTGCTTTTATTTTATTGGGCTTAATTGGGCTTAATTGCCAAACATTGTTAATTTTCGGGTTTTTCACTTATCCTAACCATGTTGCCTTGGGCAGAGCGTAACTAGAGCTACGAATATCGGATTTTGGTGATCTTGCTTGTCCCTAGAAAGATAAGGAAGAGACCTACAATTTCAGGTTTCACAAGAATTGTCAAATTAGGCCAGAATCAAGGCTAAATTGTGTCCCGAGTTCTCTGGCGCGGATTAGTGCGCAGTCAATGATGTTCCTTCACTTAAATGGGCATAACTTACTCATCTTAATCCCAATTAAGGCATATGATTCCTTGTTGGAAAGCTTATTCGGAGGCCCTTAATTTTGTCTAGGGTTAGGTCAGGATTAAAAAGCATAAATAGCAGATTACAGCCGCACGAGCCAGAGAGAGACGGAAATTTGACAACTTTTACAATCATTGTTTTTGCTTTTATATTATTGGGCTTAATTGCTGAACATTGTTAATTTTCGGATTTTTCACTCATCCCGACCTTGTTGCCTTGTGCAGAGCATAACTAGAGCTACAGATATCGGATTGTGATGATCTTGCTGTCCCTAGAAAGATAAAGAAGAGACCTACAATTTCTGGTTTCACAAGAATTATCAAATTAGGCCAAAATCAAGGCTAAATTGGGTCCCGAGTTTTCTGGCACGGATCAGTGCGCAGTCCATGATTTTCCTTCACTTAAATGGGCCCAACTTACTCATCTTAAGCCTAATTAAGGCATATGATACCTTGTTGGAAAGCTTATTTAGAGGCCCTTAATTTGGTCTAGGGTTAGGTCAGGATTAATAAGCATAAATAGTAGTTTACGGCCGCACAAGCCAGAGAGAGGTGGAAATTTGACAACTTTAACAATCATTGTTTTTGCTTTATATTATTGGCCTTAATTAGGCTTAATTGTTGAACATTGTTAATTTTCGGATTTTTCACTCATTCTGCCCTTGTTGCCTTGCATAGAGTATAACTAGAGCTACAGATATCGGATTGTGGTGATCATGCTGTTCCTAGAAAGATAAGGAAGAGACCTACAATTTCAGGTTTCACAAGAATTGTCAAATTAGGCCAAAATCAAGGCTAAATTGGGTGCCAAGTTCTCTGGCGCGGATCAGTGCGCAGTCTATGATGTTCCTTCACTTAAATGGGCCTAACTTACTTCTCTTAAGTTCAATTAAGGCATATGATACCTTATTGGAAAGCTTATTCAGAGGCCCTTAATTTGGTCTAGGGTTAGGTCAGGATAAATAAGCATAAATAGCAGTTAACAGCTGCACAAGCCAGAGAGAGACGGAAATTTGACCACTTTTACAATCATTGTTTTTGCTTTTATATTATTGGGCTTCATTAGGCTTAATTTCTGAACATTGTTAATTTTCAGATTTTTCACTCATCCTGACCTTGTTGGCTTGCGCAGAGCATAACTAGGGTTATAGATATCGGATTGTGGAGATCTTGCTGTCACTAGAAAGATAAGGAAGAGACCTACAGTTTCAGGTTTCACAAGAACTGTCAAATTACGCCAAAATCAAGCCTAAATTGGGTCCCGAGTTCTGCGTGTATCGATCGCAGATCCATGAGGTTCCTTCACTTAAATGGGCCTAACTTAACATATAAGCCCAATTAGGCATATGATACCTTGTTTGAAAGCTTATTGGTTTTGGGTTAGGGTAGTATTAATAGCGTAAATAGCAGTTTACGCGGAAGAGAGGGAAATTAGACAACTTTTACAATCATTTTTTTGCTTTTCTTATTGGGTTTGTTGTTTTTTTGCTTTTCTTGTATGGTTGGCTAACTTACTGCGGATATACGGATTTTGGTGATCTTGGCGTCCCTTGAAAGATAAGGAAGTGACCTTTACAATTTGGTTACAAGAATTGTTAAATTTGGCCATAATCTAGGCTAAATTGGATCCGGCTGCGGTCGGATGTGCGCATCCTTGATGTCCCTTCAATTAATGGGCCTGACTTACTCATCTTAAGCCCAATTAAGGCATCTACCTTGTTGGAAAGCTTATTCAGAGGCCCTAAATTTGGACTAGGGTTAGGTCAGGATTAATAAGCATAAATTGCAGTTTACAGCCTCAAAACCTAGAGAGAGAAGCAAATTAGACGACTATTACAATCATTATTTTTGCGTTTACATTATTGGGCTTAATTGCTAAATATTGTTAATTTTCGGATTTTTCACTCATCCTGACCTTGTTACCTTGTGCAGAGCATAACTAGAGCTACATATATCGGATTTTGGTGATCTTGCTGTCCCAAGAAAGATAAGGAAGAGACCTACAATATCAGGTTTCACAAGAATTGTCATATTAGGGCAAAATCAAGGCTAAATTGGGTCCCGTGTTCTCTGGCGCGGATCAGTGCGCAGTCCATGATGTTCCTTCACGTAAATGGGCCTAACTTACTCATCTTAAGCCGAATTAAGGCAACTGATACCTTGTTTGAAAGCTTATACAGAGGTCCTTAATTTGGACTAGGGTTAGGTCATGATTAATAAGCATAAATAGCAGTTTACAGCCTCAAAAGCCAGAGAGAGAAGGAGATTAGACAACTTTTAAAATCATTATTTTTGCGTTTACATTATTGGGCTTTATTGCTAAACATTGTTAATTTTCGGATTTTTCACTGATCCTGACCTTGTTACCTTGCTCAGAGCATAACTAGAGCTACAGATATCGGATTTTGGTGATCTTACTGTCCCTAGAGAGAGAAGGAAGAGACCAACAATTTCAGGTTTCACAAGAATTGTCAAATTAGGCCAAAATCAAGGCTAAATTGGGTCCCGAGTTCTCTGGCGTGGATCAGTACGCAGTCCATGATGTTCCTTCACTTTAATGGGCCTAACTTACTCATCTTAAGCCCAATTAGGGGATACGATACCATGTTGGAAAGATTATTCAGAGGCCCTTAATTTTTTCTAGGGTTATGTCCAGATTAATAAGCATAAATAGCAGTTTACAGCCGCACAAGCTAGAGAGAGACGGAAATTAGGCAACTTTTACAATCATTGTTTTTGCTTTTACATTATTGGGCTTAATTAATAAACATTGTTAATTTTCGGAGTTTTCACTCATCCTGACCTTGTCACCTTGCGCAGAGCATAACTAGAGCTACAGATATCGGATTTTGGTGATCTTGCTGTCCCTAGAAAGATAAGGAAGATACCTACAATTTCAGGTTTCACAAGAATTGTCAAATTATGGAAAATCAAGGCTAAATTGGGTCCCAAGTTCTCTGACGCGGATCAGTGCGCAGTCCATGATGTTCCTTCACTTAAATGGGCCTAACTTCCTCATGTTACGCCCAATTAAGGCATATAATACCTTGTTGGAAAGCTTATTCAGAGGCCCTTAATATGGTCTAGGGTTAGGTCAGGATTAGTAAGTATAAATAGCAATTTACAGCCGCAAAAGCCAGAGAGAGACGGAAATTACACAACTTTTACAATCATTGTTTTTGCTTTTACATTATTGGGGTTAATTGCTAAGCATTGTTAATTTTCGGATTTTTCACTCATCCTGACCTTGTTGCCTTTTGCAGAGCAATACTAGAGCTACACATATCGGATTTTGGTGATCTTGCTGTCCCTAGAAAGATAAGGAAGAGACCTACAATTTCAGGTTTAACAAGATTTGTTAAATTAGGACAAAATTAAGGCTAAATTGGTTACCGAGTACTCTGGCGCGGATCAGTGCGCAGTCCATGATGTTCCTTCACTTAAATGGGCCGAACTTACTCATCTTAAGCCCAATTAAGGCATATGATACCTTGTTGGAAAGCTTATTCAGAGGCCCTTTATTTGGTCTAGGGATAGGTCAGGATTAATAAGCATAAATAGCAGTTTACAGCCGCACAAGCCAGAGAGAGACGGAAATTAGACAACTTTTACAATCATTGTTTTTGCTTTTACATTGTTGGGCTTAATTGAGCTTAATTGCTAAACATTGTTAATTTTCGGATTTTTCACTCATCCTGACCTTTTTCCCTTGCGTAGAGCATAACTAGAGCTACAGAAATCGGATTTTGGTGATCTTGTTGTCCCTAGAAAGATAAGGAAGAGACCTACAATTTCAAGTTTCACAAGAATTGTCAAATTAGGCCAAAATCAAGCATAAGTTTGGTCCCGAGTTCTCTGGCGCGTCAGTGCGCAGTCCATGATGTTCCTTCACTTAAATAGGCCTAACTTACTCATCTTAAGCCCAATTAAAGCATATGATACCTTGTTGGAAAGCTTATTCAGAGGCCCTTAATTTGGTCTAGTGTTAGTTCTGGATTAATAAGCATAAATATCATATTGTAGCTGCACAAGCCAGAGAGAGACGGAAATTAGACAACTTTTACAATCATTGTTTTTGCTTTTACATTATTTGGCTTAATTGCTAAACATTGTTAATTTTTGGATTTTTCACTCATCCTGACCTTGTTACCTTGCACAGAGCATAACTAGAGCTACAAAAATCGGATTTTGGTGATCTTGCTGTCCCTAGAAAGTGACCTACAATTTCAAGTTTCACAAGAATTGTCAAATGAGGCCAAAATCCAGGTAAACTTGGGTCCCGAGTTCTCTGGCACGGATCAGTGCGCAGTCCATGATGTTCCTTCACTTAAATGGGCCTAACTTACTCATCTTAAGCTCAATTAAGGTATATCATTCCTTGTTGGAAAGTTTATTCAGAGGCCCTTAATTTGGTCTTGGGTTAGGTCAGGATTAATAAGCATAAATAACAGTTTACAGCCGCACGAGCCAGAGAGAGACGGAAATTAGACTACTTTTACAATCATTGTTTTTGCTTTTACTTTATTGGGCTTAATTGGGCTTAATTGCTAAACATTGTTAATTTTCGGATTTTTCACTCATCCTGACCTTATTGCCTTGCGCAGAGTATAACTGGAGCTACAAATATCGGATTTTGGTGATCTTGCTGTCCTTAGAAAGATAAGGAAGAGACCTACAATTTCATGTTTCACAAGAATTGTCAAATTAGGCCAAAATCAAGGATAAATTGGGTCCCGAGTTCTCTGGGCGGATCAGTGCGCAGTCCATGATGTTCCTTCACTTAAAGGGGCCTAACTTACTCATCTTAAGCTCAATTAAGGCATATGATACCTTGTTGGAAAGCTTATTCAGACGCCTTAATTTGGTCTAGCTTAGGCCAGGATTAATAAGCATAAATAGTAGTTTACAGCCGCACAAGCCAGAGAGAGACGGAAATTTGACAACTTTAACAATCATTGTTTTTGCGTTTATATTATTGGGCTTAATTAGGCTTAATTGCTGAACATTGTTAATTTTCAGATTTTTCACTCATCCTGACCTTGTTGGCTTGCGCGGAGCATAACTAGAGCTACAGATATCGGATTGTGGTGATCTTGCTGTCCCTAGAAAGATAAGGAAGAGACCTACAATTTTTAGATTTCACAAGAATTGTCAAATTAGGCCAAAATCAAGGCTAAATTGGGTCCCGAGTTCTCTGGCTCGGATTAGTGCGCACTCCATGATGTTCCTACACTTAAATGGGCCTAACTTACTCATCTTAAGCCTAATTAAGGCATCTGATACCTTGTTGGAAAGCTTATTCAGAGGCCCTTAATATGGTCTAGGGTTAGGTCAGGATTAAAAAGCATAAATAGCAGTTTACAGCCGCACGAGCCAGAGAGAGACGGAAATTTGACAACTTTTACAATCATTGTTTTTGCTTTTATATTATTGGGCTTAATTGGGCTTAATTGCTGAACATTGTTAATTTTCGGATTTTTCACTCATCCCGACCTTGTTGCCTTGTGCAGAGCATAACTAGAGCTACAGATATCGGATTGTGGTGATCTTGCTGTCCCTAGAAAGATAAGGAAGAGACCTACAATTTCTGGTTTCACAAGAATTATCAAATTAGGCCAAAATCAAGGCTAAATTGGGTCCCGAGTTTTCTGGCACGGATCCGTGCGCAGTCCATGATTTTCCTTCACTTAAATGGTCCCAACTTACTCATCTTAAGCCTAATTAAGGCATATGATACCTTGTTGGAAAGCTTATTTAGAGGCCCTTAATTTGGTCTAGGGTTAGGTCAGGATTAATAAGCATAAATAGCAGTTTACGGCCGCACAAGCCAGAGAGAGATGGAAATTTGACAACTTTAACAATCATTGTTTTTGCTTTATATTATTGGCCTTAATTAGGCTTAATTGTTGAACATTGTTAATTTTCGGATTTTTCACTCATCCTGCCCTTGTTGCCTTGCACAGAGTATAACTAGAGCGACAGATATCGGATTGTGGTGATCTTGCTGTTCCTAGAAAGATAAGGAAGAGACCTACAATTTCAGGTTTCACAAGAATTGTTAAATTAGGCCAAAATCAAGGCTAAATTGGGTGCCGAGTTCTCTGGCGCGGATCAGTGCGCAGTCCATGATGTTCCTTCACTTAAATGGGCCTAACTTACTTCTCATAAGTTCAATTAAGGCATATGATACCTTGTTGGAAAGCTTATTCAGAGGCCCTTAATTTGGTCTAGGGTTAGGTCAGGATAAATAAGCATAAATAGCAGTTTACAGCTGCACAAGCCAGAGAGAGACGGAAATTTGACAACTTTTACAATCATTGTTTTTGCTTTTATATTATTGGGCTTAATTAGGCTTAATTGCTGAACATTGTTAATTTTCAGATTTTTCACTCATCCTGACCTTGTTGGCTTGCGCAGAGCATAACTAGGGCTATAGATATCGGATTGTGGAGATCTTGCTGTCACTAGAAAGATAAGGAAGAGACCTACAGTTTCAGGTTTCACAAGAACTGTCAAATTAGGCCAAAATCAAGCCTAAATTGGGTCCCGAGTTCTCTGGCGTGTATCAGTGCGCAGTCCATGAGTTTCCTTCACTTAAATGGGCCTAACTTACTCATCTTAAGCCCAATTAAGGCATATGATACCTTGTTGGAAAGCTTATTCAGAGGCCCTTAGTTTTTTCTAGGGTTAGGGTAGTATTAATAAGCGTAAATAGCAGTTTACAGCCGCACAAGCCAGAGAGAGACGGAAATTAGACAACTTTTACAATCATTTTTTTGCTTTTACAGTATTGGGCTTAATTGCTAAACATTGTTAATTTTCGTAATTTTCACTCATCCTGACCTTGTTGCCTTGCGCAGAGCATAACTTGAGCTACAGATATCGGATTTTGGTGATCTTGCCGTCCCTTGAAAGATAAGGAAGTGACCTACAATTTCGGGTTTCACAAGAATTGTCAAATTTGGCCAAAATCTAGGCTAAATTGGATCCCGAGTTCTCTGGCGCGGATCAGTGCGCAGTCCTTGATGTCCCTTCAATTAATGGGCCTGACTTACTCATCTTAAGCCCAATTAAGGCATCTGATACCTTGTTGGAAAGCTTATTCAGAGGCCCTAAATTTGGACTAGGGTTAGGTCAGGATTAATAAGCATAAATTGCAGTTTACAGCCTCAAAAGCTAGAGAGAGAAGCAAATTAGACGACTATTACAATCATTATTTTTGCGTTTACATTATTGGGCTTAATTGCTAAATATTGTTAATTTTCGGATTTTTCACTCATCCTGACCTTGTTACCTTGTGCAGAGCATAACTAGAGCTACATATATCGGATTTTGGTGATCTTGCTGTCCCAAGAAAGATAAGGAAGAGACCTACAATATCAGGTTTCACAAGAATTGTCATATTAGGGCAAAATCAAGGCTAAATTGGGTCCCGTGTTCTCTGGCGCGGATCAGTGCGCAGTCCATGATGTTCCTTCACGTAAATGGGCCTAACTTACTCATCTTAAGCCGAATTAAGGCAACTGATACCTTGTTTGAAAGCTTATACAGAGGTCCTTAATTTGGACTAGGGTTAGGTCAGGATTAATAAGCATAAATAGCAGTTTACAGCCTCAAAAGCCAGAGAGAGAAGGAAATTAGACAACTTTTACAATCATTATTTTTGCGTTTACATTATTGGGCTTTATTGCTAAACATTGTTAATTTTCGGATTTTTCACTGATCCTGACCTTGTTACCTTGCTCAGAGCATAACTAGAGCTACAGATATCGGATTTTGGTGATCTTACTGTCCCTAGAAAGATAAGGAAGAGACCAACAATTTCAGGTTTCACAAGAATTGTCAAATTAGGCCAAAATCAAGGCTAAATTGGGTCCCGAGTTCTCTGGCGTGGATCAGTACGCAGTCCATGATGTTCCTTCACTTTAATGGGCCTATCTTACTCATCTTAAGCCCAATTAGGGGATATGATACCATGTTGGAAAGATTATTCAGAGGCCCTTAATTTTTTCTATGGTTATGTCCGGATTAATAAGCATAAATAGCAGTTTACAGCCGCACAAGCTAGAGAGAGACGGAAATTAGGCAACTTTTACAATCATTGTTTTTACTTTTACATTATTGGGCTTAATTAATAAACATTGTTAATTTTCGGAGTTTTCACTCATCCTGACCTTGTCACCTTGCGCAGAGCATAACTAGAGTTACAGATATCGGATTTTGGTGATCTTGTTGTCCCTAGAAAGATAAGAAAGAGACCTAAAATTTCAAGTTTCACAAGATTTGTTACAATAGGAAAAAATCAAGGCTAAATTGGGTCCCGAGTTCTCTGGCGCGGATCAGTGTGCAGTCCATGATGTTCCTTCACTTAAATGGGCCTCACTTACACATCTTAAGCCCAATTAAGGTATATGATACCTGGTTGGAAAACTTATTCTGAGGCCCATAATTTGGTCTAGGGTTAGGTCAGGATTAATAAGTATAAATAGCAGTTTACAGCCGCACAAGTCAGGGAGAGACAGAAATTAGGCAACTTTTACAATCATTGTTTTTGCTTTTACATTATTCGGCTTAATTGCTAAACATTGTTAATATTCGGATTTGTCACTCATCCTGACCTTGTTGCCTTGCGCAGAGCATAACTAGAGCTGCAGATATCGGATTTTGCTGATCTTGCGGTCCCTAGAAAGATAAGGAAGAGACCTACAATTTCAAGTATCACAAGAATTATCAAATTAGCCCAAAATCAAGGTTAAATTGGGTCCCGTGTTCTCTGGCAAGGATCAGTGCACAGCCCATGATGTTCCTTCACATAAATGGGTCTAACTTACTCACCTTATGCCCAATTAAGGCATATGATACCTTGTTGGAAAGTTATTCAGAGGCCCTTAATTTGGTCTAGGGTTAGGTCAGGGATTAATGAGCATAAATAGAAGTTTACAGCCGCATAATCTTTTTAAAGGTAATTGCTAAAATGTAATTTGATTTTTCATGGCGGTGTAGTAGGGTTGCTGAAAAGCAAAAGAGAAAGCCAAATGAGACAACTTTCACAATCATTGTTTTGCTTTTACATTATTGGGTTTAATTGCTAAACATTATTAATTTTCGGATTTTTCACCTCCTCGACCTTGCTTGTGCGCAGAGCATAACTAGAGCTACAGATATCAGATATTGGTGATCTTGTTGTCCCTAGAAATATAAGGAAGAGACCTACAATTTCAGGTTTCACAAGAATTGTCTAATTTTGGCCAAAATCAAGGCTAAATTGCGACCTGAGTTCTCTAGCGTGGATCAGTGCGCTGTCCATGATGTTCCTTCACTTAAATGGGCCTAACTTACTCATCTTATGCCCAATTAAGGCAGCTGATACCTTGTTGGAAAGCTTATTCAGAGGCCCTTAATTTGGTCTAGGGTTAGGTCAGGATTAATAACCATAAATAGCAGTTTACAGCCGCACAAGCCAGATAGAGTCGGAAATTAGACAACTTTTACAATCATTGTTTTTGATTTTACATTATTGGGCTTAATTGCTAAACATTGTTAATTTTCGGTTTTTTCACTCATCCAGACCTTGTTGCCTTGCGCATAGCATAACTAGAGCAACAGATATCGGATTTTGGTGATCTTGCTATCCCTAGAAAGATAAGGAAGAGGCCTACAATTTCAAGTTTCACAAGAATTGTCAAATTAGCCCAAAATAAAGGATAAATTGGGTCTCAAGTTCTCTGGCGCGGATCAGTGCTCTGTTCATGATGTTCCTTCACTTAAATGGGCCTAACTTACTCATCTTAAGCCCAATTAAGGAATTTGATAATTTGTTTGAAAGCTTATTCAGAGGCCCTTAATTTTGTCTAGGGTTAAGTCAGGATTAATAAGCATAAATAGAAGTTTACATCCGCACAAGCCAGAGAGAGACGAAAATTAGACAACATTTATAATCATTGTTTTTGCTTTTACATTATTGGGCTTAATTGCTAACCATAGTTAATTTTCGGATTTTTCACTCATCCTGACCTTGTTGCCTTGCGCAGAGCATAACTAGAGCTAAAGATATCGGATTTTGGTGATCTTGCTGTCCCTAGAAAGATAATGAAGAGACCTACAATTTCAGGTCTCACAAGAATTGTCAAATTAGGCCAAAATCAAGGCTAAATTGGGTCCCGAGTTCTCTGGCACAGATCCGTACGCAGTCCACGATGTTCCTTCACTTAAATTGGCCTAACTTACTCATCTTAAGCCGAATTAAGGCATATGATACCTTGTTGGAAAGCTTATTCAGAGGCCCTTAATTTGGTCTAGGGTTAGGTCAGGATTAAAAAGCATAAATAGCAGTTTACAGCCGCACAAGCCAGAGAGAGAGGGAAATTAGAAAACTTTTACAATTATTGTTTATGCATTTACATTATTGGGCTTAATTGCTAAACATTGTTAATTTTCGGATTTTTCACTCATTTTGACCTTGTTGCCTTGTGCATAGCATAACTTGAGCTACAGATATCGGATTTTGGTGATCTTGCTGTCCTTAGAAAGATAAGGAAGAGACCTCACAAAAATTGTCAAATTAGGCCAAAATCAAGGCTAAATTGGGTCCCGAGTTCTCTGGCGTGGATCAGTGCGCTGTCCATGATGTTCCTTCACTTAAATGGGGCTAACTTACTCATCTTACGCCCAATTAAGGCATATGATACCTTGTTGGAAAACTTATTCAGAGGCCCTTAATTTGGTATAGGGTTTGGTCAGGATTAATGAGCATAAATAGCATTTTACAGTCGCACAAGCCAGAGAGAGACGAAAATTAGACAACTTTTACAATCATTGGTTTTGCTTTTACATTATTGGGCTTAATTGCTAAACATTGTTAATTT
This sequence comes from Sophora flavescens, assembly GCA_030762895.1. NCBI lineage: Eukaryota > Viridiplantae > Streptophyta > Magnoliopsida > Fabales > Fabaceae > Sophora > Sophora flavescens. The sequence goes on along the minus strand of JAUPTC010000010.1, from coordinate 5,899,240 downwards.
TCGAATTTTTCAGTCATCCTGACCTTGTTGTCTTGCGCAGAGCATAACTAAAGCTACAGATATCGGATTTTGTTCATCTTGCTGTCCCTAGAAAGATAAGGAAGAGACCTACAATTTCATGTTTCACAAGAATTATCAAATTATGCCAATATCAAGTCAAAATTGGGTAACGAGTTCTCTGGCGCGGATCAGTGCGCAGTCCATGATGTTCCTTCACTTAAATGGGCCTAACTTACTCATCTTAAGCCCAATTAAGGGATATGATACCTTGTTGGGAAGCTTATTCGGAGGCCCTTAATTTTTTCTAGGGTTAGGTCAGGATTAATAAGGATAAATTGCAGTTTACAGCCGCACAAGTCAGATTAAGACGGAAATTAGACAACTTTTATAATCATTTTTTTGCTTTTACATTATCGGGGCTTAATTGCTAAACATTGTTAATTTTCGGATTTTTCACTCATCCTGACCTTGTTGCCTTGCGCAGAGCATAACTAGAGCTACAGATATCGGATTTTCGGGATCTTACCGTCCCTAGAAAGATAAGGAAGAGACCTACAATTTCAGGTATCACAAGGATTGTCAAATTAGGCCAAAATCAAGGCTAAATTGGGTCCCGAGTTCTCTGACACGGATCAGTGCACAGTCCATGATTTTCCTTCACTTATATGGGCCTAACTTACTCATCTTAAGCCCAATTATGGCATATGATACCTTGTTGGAAAGCTTATTCAGAGGCCCTTAATTTGGTCTAGGGTTAGGTCCGGATTAATAAGCATAAATAGTTGTTTACAGTCGCACAAGCCAGAGAGACAAAAATTAGAGAACTTTTACAATCATTGTTTTTGCTTTCACATTATTAGGCTTAATTGGGCTTAATTGCTAAACATTGTTAATTTTCGGATTTTTCACTCATCCCGACCATGTTGCTTGCGCGCAGATATAACTAGAGCTACAGATATCGGATTTTGGTGATCTTGATGTCCCTAGAAAGATAAGGAAGAGACCTACAATTTCAGGTTTCACAAGAATTGTCATATTAGGCCAAAATGAAGGCTAAATTGGGTCCCGAGTTCTCTGGCGTGGATCAGTGCGCAGTCCATGATGTTCCTTCCCATAAATGGGCCTAACTTACTCATCTTACGCCCAATTAGGGCATATGATACTTTGTTGGAAAACTTATTCAGAGGCCCTTAATTTGGTATAGGGTTAGGTCAGGATTAATAAGCATAAATTGTAGTTTACAGCCGCACAAGCCAGAGAGAGACGGAAATTAGACAACTTTTACAATCATTGGTTTTGCTTTTACATTATTGTCCTGAATTGCTAAACATTGTTAATTTTCGAATTTTTCACTCATCCTGACCTTGTTGCCTTGCGTAGAGCATAACTAAAGCTACAGATATCGAATTTTGTTGATCTTGCTGTCCCTAGAAAGATAAGGAAGAGACCTACAATTTCATGTTGCAGAAGAATTATCAAATTAGGCCAAAATCAAGTCAAAATTGGGTCCCGAGTTCTCTGGCGCGGATCAGTGCGCAGTCCATGATGTTCCTTCACTTAAATGGGCCTAACTTACTCATCTTAAGCCCAATTAAGGCATATGATACCTTGTTGGAAAGCTTATTCGGAGGCCCTTAATTTTGTCTAGGGTTAGGTCAGGATTAATAATCATAAATTGCAGTTTACAGCCGCACAAGTCACAGAAAGACGGAAATTAGACAACTTATACAATCATTTTTTTGCTTTTAAATTATCGGGGCTTAATTGCTAAACATTGTTAATTTTCGGATTTTTCACTCATCCTGACCTTGTTGCCTTGCGCAGAGCATAACTAGAGCTACAGATATCGGATTTTCGGGATCTTGCTGTCCCTAGTAAGATAAGGAAGAGACCTACAATTTCAGCTATCACAAGAATTGTCAAATTAGGCCAAAATCAAGGCAAAATTGGGTCCCGAGTTCTCTAGCATGGATCAGTGCACAGTCCATGATTTTCCTTCACTTAGATGGGCCTAACTTACTCATCTTATGCCCAATTAAGGCATATGATACCTTGTTGGAAAGCTTATTCAGAGGCCCTTAATTTGGTCCAGGGTTAGGTCAGGATTAATAAGCATAAATAGCAGTTTACAGCCGCACAAGCGAGAGAGTGACAAAAATTAAACAACTTTTACAATCATTGTTTTTGGTTTTACATTATTGGGCTTAATTGCTAAACATTGTTAATTTTCGGCTTTTTCACTCATCCTGAAATGGGTCAAAATCAAGGCTTTTTCACCAAATTAGGACAAAATCAAGGCTAAATTGGGTCCCAGAGTTCTCCGGCACGGATCAATGCGCAGTCCATGATGTTACTTCACTTAAATAGGCCTAACTTACTCATCTTAAGCCCAATTAAGGCATATGATACCTTGTTGGAAAGCTTATTCAGAGGCCCTAAATTTGGTCGAGGGTTAGGTCTGGATTAATAAGCATAAATAGCAGTTTACAGCCGCACAAGCCAAAGAGAGACGAAAATTAGACAACTTTTACAATCATTGTTTTTGGTTTTACATTATTGGGCTTAATTGCTAAACATTGTTAATTTTTCGGATTTTTCACTCATCATGACCTTGTTGCCTTGCGCAGAGCCTAACTAGAGCTACGGATATCGGATTTTGGTGATCTTGCTTTGTCTCTAGAAAGACAAGGAAGGGATCCGCAATTTCGGGTTTCACAAGAATTGTCAAATTAGGCCAAAATCAAGGTAAAATTGGGTCCCGAGTTCTGCGGCACGGATCGATGCGCATCCATGATGTTCCTTCACTTAAATGGGCCTAACTTACTCATCTTAAGCCCAATTAAGGCATATGATACCTTGTTGGAAAGCTTATTCGAGAGGTCCTTAATTTGGTCTATGGTTAGGTCAGGATTAACAAGCATAAATAGCAGTTTACAGCCGCACAAACGAGAGAGTGGCGAAAATTAGTTAACTTTTACAATCATTGTTTTTGCTTTTACATTTTTGGGCTTAATTGCTAAACATTGTTAATTTTCGGATTTTTCACTCATCCGACCTTGTTGCCTTGAGCACGGAGAATAACTAGGAGCTACGGATATCGGATTTTGGTGATCTTCTTTGTCCCTATAAAGATAAGGAAGAGACCTACAATTTCAGGTTTCACAAGAATTGTCAAATTAGGCCAAAATAAAGGTAAAATTGGGTCCCGAGTTCTCCTGGCACGGATCGGTCAGCGATCCATGATGTTCCTTCACTTAAATGGGCCAAACTTACTCATCTTAAGCCCAATTAAGGCATATGATACCTTGCAGGAAAGCTTATTCAGAGGCCCTTAATTTGGTTTAGGGTTAGGACATGATTAATAAGCATAAATAGCAGTTTACAGCCGCACAAGCCAGATAGACGAAAATTAGACAACTTTTACAATCACTGTTTTTGCTTTTACATTATTGGGCTTAATTGATAAACATTGTTAATTTTCGGATTTTTCACTCATCATGGCCTTGTTGCCTTGCGCAGAGCATAACTAGAGCTACAGATAAAGGATTTTGGTGATCTTGTTGTCCCTAAAAAGATAAGGAAGAGATTCACAGTTTATGGTTTCACAAGAATTGTCAAATTAGGCCAAAATCAACGTAAAATTGGGTCCCGAGTTCTCTGCGCACGGATCGTCGCGCGATCCATGATGTTCCTTCACTTAAATGGGCCTAACTTACTCATCTTATGCCCAATTAAGGCATATGATACCTTGTTAGAAAGCTTATTCGGAGGCCCTTAATTTGGTCTTGGGTGAGGTCAGGATTAATAACCATAAATAGCAGTTTACAGCCGCACAAGCCAGAGAGAGAGGGAAATTAGAAAAATTTTCCAATCATTGTTTTTGCATTTACATTATTGGGCTTAATTGCTAAACATTGTTAATTTTCGGATTTTTCACTCATCCTGACCTTTTTGCCTTGTGCGAGAACATAACTAGAGCTACGAGATATCATATTTTGGTGATCTTGATGTCCCTAGAAAGATAAGGAAGAGACCTACAATTTCGGGATTCACAAGAATAGTCAAATTAGTTCAAAGTCAAGGCTAAATTGAGTCCCGAGTTCTTTGGCGCGGATCGATGCGCAATCCATGATGTTCCTTCACTTAAATGGGTCTAACTTACTCATCTTAAGCCCAATTAAGGCATATGATACCTTGTTAGAAAGCTTATTCGAGAGGCCCTTAATTTGCTCTATGGTAGGTCAGTATTAATAACCATAAATAGCAGTTTACAGAAGCACAACCAAGAGA
>JAUPTC010000010.1:5816718-5894450 GCA_030762895.1 Sophora flavescens | reverse complement strand
AGGTAAGGACTTATAAGAATAAATAGCGGTTTACAACTGTACAAACCAGAGAGAGACGGAAATTAGACAACTTTACAATCATTGTTTTTTCTTTTTTACATTATTGGGCTTAATTAGTAAACATTGTTAATTTTAGGATTTTCATCATCCTTGACCTTGTTGCATTACGCGAGAGCATAACTAGAGCTACGGGTATCGGATTTTGGTGATCTTGTTGTCCCTAGAAAGATGAGGAAGAGACATACAATTTCAGGTTTAACAAGAATTGTCAAATTAGGCCAAAATCAAGGCTAAATTGGGTTCCAAGATCTATGGCGCGGATCAGTGCGCAGACCATGATGTTCCTTCACTTAAATGGGCCTAACTTGCTCATCTTAAGCCCAGTTAAGTGATATGATACCTTGTTGGAAAGTTTATTCAGAGGCCCTTAATTTGGTCTAGAGTTAGGTCAGTATTAATAAGCATAAATAGCAGCTTACAGCAGCACAAGCCAGAGAGAGACCGAAATTAGACAACTTTTACAATCATTGTTTTTGCTTTTACATTATTGGGCTTAATTGCTAAACATTGTTAATTTTCGGATTTTTCACTCATCCTGACCATGCTGCCTTGCACAGAACATAACTTGAGCTACAGATAACGGATTTTTGTGATCTTGTTGTCCCTAGAAAGATAAGGAAGAGACCTACAATTTCAGGTTTCACAAGAATTGTCAAATTAGGCTAAAATCAAGGCTAAATTGTGTCCCGAGTTCTTTGGTGCGGATTAGTGTGCAGTCCATGATGTTCCTTCACTTAAATGGGCCTAACTTACTCGTCGTAAGCCCAATTAAGGCATATGATACCTTGTTGGAAAGCTTATTCAGAGGCCCTTAATTTGATCTAGGGTTAGGTCAGGATAAATAAGCATAAATAGCAGTTTAAAGCAGCACTAGCCAGAGAGAGACGGAAATTAGACAACTTTTACAATCATTGTTTTTGCTTTTACATTATTGGGTGTAATTGGGCATAATTGCTAAACATCGTTAATTTTCGGATTTTTCACTCATCCTGACCTTGTTGCCTTGCATAGAGCATAACTAGAGCTGCAAATATCGGATTTTGGTAATCTTGCTATCCCTAGATAGATAAGGAAGAGACCTACAATTTCAGGTTTCACAAGAATTGTCAAATTAGACCAAAATCAGGGCTAAATTGTGTCACGAGTTCTCTGGCACGGATCAGTGCGCAGACCATGATGTTGCTTCACTTAAATGGGCCTAACTTCCTCTTCTTAAGCCCAATTAAGGTATATGATACCTTGTTGGAAAGCTTATTCAAAGGCCCTTAATTTGATCTAGGGTTAGGTCAGGATTAATAAGAATAAATAACAGTTTACAGCAGCACAAGACAGAGAGAGACGGAAATTAGACAACTTTTACAATCATTGTTTTTGCTTTTACATTATTGTACGTAATTGGGCTTAATTGCTAAACATTGTTAATTTTCTGATTTTTCACTCATCCTGACCTTGTTGCCTTGCACAGAGCATAACTAGAGCTGCAGATATCGGATTTTGGTGATGTTGCTGTCGCTAGAAAGATAAGGAAGAGACCTACAATTTCAGGTTTCACAAGAATTGTCAAATTAGGCCAAAATCAAGGTTAAATTGTGTCCCGAGTTCTGCGGCATCGGATCGGTCTGTGAGACCGTGATGTTCCTTCACTTAAATGGGTCTAACATACTCTTCTTAAGCCCAATTAAGGCTTATGATACCTTGTTGGAAAGCTTATTCAGAGGCCCTTAATTTGGTCTAGGGTTAGGTCAGGATTAATAGGAATATATAGCAGTTTACAGCCGCACAAACCAGAGAGAGATGGAAATTAGACAACTTTTACAATCGTTGTTTTTGCTTTTACATTATTGGGCTTAATTGCTAAACATTGTTAATTTTTAGATTTTTCATTCATCTTGACCTTGTTGCCTTGCACAAAGCATAACTTGAGCTACAGATATCGGATTTTGGTGATCTTGTTGTCCCTAGAAATTTATGGAAGAGTCCTACAATTTCAGGTTTCACAAGAATTGTCAAATTAGGCCAAAATCAAGGTTAAATTGGGTCCCGAGTTCTCTAGCACGGTTCAGTGCGCAGTCCATGATGTTCCTTCACTTGAATGGCCCTAACTTACTCATCTTAAGCCCAATTAAGGCATATGATACCTTGTTTGAAAGCTTATTCAGAGTCCCATAATTTGGTCTAAGGTTAGGTCTGGATTAATAAGCATAAATTGCTGTTTACAACCGTACAAGCCAGAGAGAGACGGAAATTAAACATCTTTTAAAATCGTTGTTTTTGATTTTACATTATAGGGCTTAATTGGTCTTAATTGCTAAACATTGTTAATTTTCGGATTTTTCACTCATCCTGACCTTGTTGTGTTGCGCAGAGCATAACTAGAGTTACAGATATCGGATTTTGGTGATCTTGCTGTCCCTAGAAAGATAAGGAAGAGACCTACAATTTCACGTTTCCATGAATTGTCAAATTAGGCCAAAATCAAGGCTAAATTGGGTCCCGAGTTCTCAGGCGCGGATCAGTGCGCAGTCAATTATGTTCCTCCACTTAAATGTGCCTAACTTAATCATCTTAAGCCCAGTTAAGGCATATGATACCTTGTTGGAAAGCTTATTCAGAGGCCCTTAATTTGGTCTGGAGTTAGGTCTTGATTAATAAGCAGCCGCACAAGCCAGCGAGAGACGGAAATTAGACAACTTTTACTACGTTTGTTTTTGCTTTTACATTATTGGGCTTAATTGCTAAACATAGTTAATTTTCGGATTTTTCACTCATCTTTACCTTGTTGCCTGCGCAGAGCATAACTAGACCTACAGATATCAGATTTTGGTGATCTTGCTATCCCTAGAAAGATTAGGAAGACACCTAGAATTTCAGGTTTCACAAGAATTGTCAAATTATGCCAAAATATAGGCTAAATTGGGTCCCGAGTTCTCTGGCGCGGATCAGTGTGCTGTCCATGATGTTCCTTCACTTAAATGTGCTTAACTTACTCATCTTAAGCCCAATTAAGGCATATGATACCTTGTTTGTAAGCTTATTCAAAGGCCCCTAATTTGGTATAGGGTTAGGTCGGGATTAATAATCATAAATTGCAGTTTACAGCTGTACAATGCGAGAGAGACGGAAATTAGACAACTTTTGAAATCATTGTGTTTCCTTTTACATTATTGTGCTTAATTAGGCTTAATTGCTAAACATTGTTAATTTTTGGATTTTTCACTCATCCTCGACCTTGTTGCCTTGCGAATAGCATAACTAGTGCGACAAATACCGGATTTTGGTGATCTTCTTTGTCACTAGAAAGATAAGGAAGAGACCTACAATTTCAGGTTTCACAAGAATTGGCAAATTAGGCCAAAATCAAGGCTAAATTGGGTCCCGAGTTCTATGGCGCGGATCAGTGCACAGTCCATGATGTTCCTTCACTTAAATGGGCCTAACTTACTCGTCTTAAGCCCATTTGAGGCATATGATACCTTGTTGGAAAGCTTATTCGAGGCCCTTAAGTTGTCTAGGGTTAGGTCAGGATTAATAAGCATAAATAGCAGTTTACAGCCGCACAAGCCAGATAGAGATGGAAAATAGACAACTTTTACAATCATTGTTTTTACTTTTACATTATTGGGCTTAATTGGGCTTAATTGCTAAACATTGTTAATTTTCGGATTTTTCACTTATCCTGACCTTGTTGCCTTGCACAGAGCATAACTAGAGCCACAGATAACGGATTTTGGTGATCTTGCTGTCCCTAGAAAGTTAAGGAAGAGACCTACAATTTCAGGATTCACAAGAATTGTCAAAATAGGCCAAACTCAAGGCTAAATTGTGTCCCGTTTTTTCTGGCGCGGATCAATGCGCAGTCCATGATGTTCCTTCACTTAAATGGGCCTAAGTTACTCATCTTAAGCCCAATTAAGGCATATGATTCCTTGTTGGAAAGCTTATTCAGAGGCCCTTAATTTGGTCTAGGGTTACTTCATGATTAATAAGCATAAATAGCAGTTTACAGCCGCACAAGCCAGAGAGAGACCGAAATTAGACAACTTTTACAATCATTGTTTTTGCTTTTACGTTATTCGGCATAATTGCTAAACAATGTTAATTTTCGGATTTTTCACTCATCCTGACCTTGTTGCCTTCTTGCGAAGCATAACTAGAGCTACAAATATCAGATTTTGGTAGATAGATAAGGAAGAAACCTACAATTTCGGGTTTCACAAGAATTGTCAAATTAGGTCAAAATCAAGGCTAAATTGGGTCCCAAGTTCTGCGGCGCGGATCGGTGCACGATCCATTGATGTTCCTTCACTTAAATGGGCCTAACTTACTCATCTTAAGCTCAATTAAGGCATATGATACCTTGTTGGAAAGCTTATTCAGAGGCCCTTAATTTGGTCTAGGGTTAGGTCATGATTAATGAGCAAAAATAGCAGTTTACAGCCGCACAAGCCAGGAGAGAGGCGAAAATTAGACAACTTTTACAATTATTGGGTTTGCTTTTACATTAATGGATTTAATTGCTAAACATTGTTAATTTTTGGATTTTTCACTCATACTGACCTTGTTGCCTTGCGAACAGTATAACTAGTGCGACAAATACCAGATTTTGGTGATCTTGCTGTCTCTTGCGACAAAAGTTGTCTAGGGTTAGGTCGGGTTTAATAAGCATTAATAGTTACTGACGTACACAAAGCTTGAGAGAGTGACGAAAATTAGACAACTTTTACAATCATTAATTTTGCTTTTACATTATTGGGCTTAATTGCTAAACATTGTTAATTTTCGGATTTTTCACTCATCCTGACATTGTTGCCTTGCGCAGAGCATAACTTGAGCTACATATATCGGATTTTGGTGATCTTCGCCTTCCCTAGTAAGATAAGGAAGAGACCTACAATTTCAGGTTTCACAAGAATTGTCAAATTAGGCCAAAATCAAAGCTAAATTCTGTCCCGAGTTCTCTGACGGGGATTAGTATGCAGTCCGTGATGTTCCTTCACTTAAACGGTCCCAACTTACTCATCTTAAGCCCAATTTAGGCATATGATACCTTGTTGGAAAGCTTATTCATAGGCCCTTAATTTGGTCTAGGGTTAGGTCAGGACTTATAAGAATAAATAGCAGTTTACAGCAGTACAAACCAGAGAGAGATGGAAATTAGACAACTTTTACAATCATTGTTTTTGCTTTTACATTATTGGGCTTAATTACTAAACATTGTTAATTTTCGGATTTTTCATCATCCTGACCTTGTTGCCTTACGCAGAGCATAACTAGAGCTACAGATATCGGATTTTGGTGATCTTGCTGTCCCTGGAAAGATGAGGAAGAGACCTACAATTTCAGGTGCCACAAGAATTGTCAAATTAGGCCAAAATCAAGGCTAAATTGGGTCCCAAGATCTCCTGCGCGGATCAGTGCGCAGTCCATGATGTTCCTTCAATTAAATGGGCCTAACTTACACATCTTAAGCCCAATTAAGGCATATGATACTTTGTTGGAAAGCTTATTCAGAGGCCCTTAATTTGGTCTAGGGTTAGGTAAGGACTTATAAGAATAAATAGCAGTTTAAAGTAGTACAAACCAGAGAGAGACGGAAATTAGACAGCTTTTACAATCATTGTTTTTGCTTTAACATTATTGGGCTTAATTACTAAACATTGTTAATTTTTGGATTTTTCACTCATCCTGACCATGTTGCCTTGCACAGAGCATATCTAGAGCTACAAATATCGGATTTTGGTGATCTTGTTGTCCCTAGAAAGCTAAGGAAGAGATCTACAATTTCAGGTGTCACAAGAATTGTCAAATTAGGCCAAAATCAAGGATAAATTGGGTCCCAAGTTCTCAGGGGCGGATCAGTGCGCAGTCCATGAAGTTCCTTCACTTAAATGGGCCTAACTTGCTCATCTTAAGCCAAGTTAAGTGATATGATACCTTGTTGGAAAGCTTATTCAGAGGCCCTTAATTTGATCTAGGGTTTGGTCAGGATTAATAAGCATAAATAGCAGTTTACAGCAGCACTAGCCGAGAGAGACGGAAATTAGACAACTTTTACAATCATTGTTTTTGCTTTTTACATTATTGGGCATAATTGCTAAACATTGTTAATTTTCGGATTTTTGAGTCATCCCGACCTTGTTGCGTTGCATAGAGCATAACTAGAGCTGCGAGATATCGGATTTTCGTAATCTTGCTATCCCTAGATAGAGAAGGAAGAGACCTACAATTTCAGGTTTCACAAGAATTGTCAAATTAGGCCAAAATCAAGGCTAAAATGTGTCACGAGTTCTCGACACGGATCGATCTTGTGACCATGATGTTCCTTCACTTAAATGGGCCTAACTTCCTCTTCTTAAGCCCAATTAAGGCATATGATACCTTGTTGGAAAGCTTATTCAGAGGCCCTTAATTTGGTCTAGGGTTAGGTCAGGATTAATAAGAATAAATAGCAGTTTACAGACGCACAACCCGAGAGAGACGAAATTTAGACAAATTTTACAATCTTTGTTTTTGCTTTTACATTATTTGGCTTATTTGGTCTTAATTGCTATACATTGTTAATTTTCGGATTTTTCACTCATCTGACCTTGCTTGCCTTGCCCGAGAACATAACTAGAGCTACAGATAACGGATTTTGGTGATCTTGCTGTCCCTAGAAAGATAAGGAAGAGACCTACAATTTTAGGTTTCACAAGAATTGTCAAATTAGGCTAAAATAAAGGCTAAATTGTGTCCCGAGTTCTTTGGTGCGGATTAGTGTGCAGTCCATGATGTTCCTTCACTTAAATGGGCCTAACTTACTCGTCTTAAGCCCAATTAAGGCATATGATACCTTGTTGGAAAGCTTATTCAGAGGCTCTTAATTTGATCTAGGGTTAGGTCATGATTAATAAGCATAAATAGCAGTTTACAGCAGCACAAGCCAGAGAGAGACGGAAATTAGACAACATTACATTCATTGTTTTTTCTATTACATTATTGTGCGTAATTGGGCTTAATTGCTAAACATTGTTAGTTTTCGGATTTTTCACTCATCCTGACCTTGTTGCCTTGCACAGAGCATAACTAGAGCTGCAGATATCGGATTTTGATGATCTGGCTGTCGCTAGAAAGATAAGAAAGAGACCTACAATTTCAGGTTTCACAAGAATTGTCAAATTAGGCCAAAATCAAGGTTAAATTGTGTCCCGAGTTCTCTGGCACGGATCAGTGCGCAGACCGTGATGTTCCTTCACTTAAATGGGCCTAACATACTCTTCTTAACCCCAATTAAGGCATATGATACCTTGTTGGAAAGCTTATTCAGAGGCCCTTAATTTGGTCTAGGGTTAGGTCAGGATTAATAAGAATATATAGCAGTTTACAGCCGCACAAGCCAGAGAGAGACATAAATTAGAAAACTTTTACAATCGTTGTTTTTACTTTTACATTATTGGGCTTAATTGGGCTTAATTGCTAAACATTGTTAATTTTTAGACTTTTCATTCATCTTGACCTTGTTGCCTTGCACAGAGCATAATTTGAGCTACAGATATCGGATTTTGGTGATCTTGCTGTCCCTAGAAATATAAGTAAGAGACCTACAATTTCATGTTTCACAAGAATTGTCAAATTAGGCCAAAATCAAGGTTAAATTGGGTCCCGAGTTCTGTAGCACGGTTCAGTGCGTAGTCCATGATGTTCCTTCACTTAAATGGCCCTAACTTACTCATCTTAAGCCCGATTAAGGCATATGATACCTTGTTTGAAAGCTTATTCAGAGTCCCATAATTTGGTCTAGGGTTAGGTCTGGATTAATAAGCATAAATTGCTGTTTACAGCCGCACAAGCCAGAGAGAGGCGGAAATTAAACATCTTTTAAAATCATTGTTTTTTATTTTACATTATTGGGCTTAATTGGGCTTAATTGCTAAACATTGTTAATTTTCGAATTTTTCACTCATCCTGACCTTGTTGTGTTGCGCAGAGCATAACTAGAGTTACAGATATCGGATTTTGGTGATCTTGCTGTCCCTATAAAGATAAGGAAGTGACCTACAATTTCACGTGTCCATGATTTTTCAAATTAGGCCAAAATCAAGGCTAAATTGGGTCCCGAGTTCTCAGGCGCGGATCAGTGCGCAGTCAATTATGTTCCTCCACTTAAATGTGCCAAACTTACTCATCTTAAGCCCAGTTAAGGCATAATATACCTTGTTGGAAAGCTTATTTAGAGGCCCTTAATTTGGTGCAGGTTAGGTCTTGATTAATAAGCAGCCGCACAAGCCAGCGAGAGGCGGAAAATAGACAACTTTTACAACGTTTGTTTTTGCTTTTACATTATTGGGCTTAATTGCTAAACATTGTTAATTTTCAGATTTTTCACTCATCTTTACCTTGTCGCCTTGCGCAGAGTATAACTAGAGCTACATATATCAGATTTTGGTGATCTTGCTGTCCCTAGAAAGATAAGGAAGAGACCTACAATTTCAAGTTTCACAAGAATTGTCAAATTAGGCCAAAATCAAGGCTAAATTGGGTCCCGAGATCTCTGGCGCGGATCAGTGCGATGTCCATGATGTTCCTTCACTTAAATGTGCTTAACTTACTCATCTTAAGCCCAATTCAGGCATATGATACCTTGTTGGAAAGCTTATTCAGAGGCCCCTAATTTGGTATAGGGATAGGTCAGGATTAATAAGCATAAATTGCAGTTTACAGCTGCACATTGCAGAGAGAGACGGAAATTAGACAACTTTTGAAATGATTGTTTTTCCTTTTACATTATTGTGCTTAATTAGAACTTAATTGCTAAACATTGTTAATTTTTGGATTTTTCACTCATCCTGACCTTGTTACGTTGCGCAGAACAAAACTAGAGCTATAGATATCGGATTTTGGTGATCTTGCTGCCCTAGAAAGATAAGGAAGAGACCTACAATTTCAGGTTTCACAAGAATTGTCAAATTAGGCCAAAATCAAGGCTAAATTGGGTCCCGAGTTCTCTGGCGTGGATCAGTACGTAGTCCATGATGTTCCTTCACTTAAGTGGGCATAACTTACTCATATTAAGCCCAATTAAGGCATATGATACCTTGTTGGAAAGCTTATTTAGAGGCCCTTAATTTGGTCTAGGGTTAGGTCAGGACTTATAAGAATAAATAGCAGTTTACAGCAGTACAAACCAGAGAGAGACGGAATTTAGACAACTTTTACAATCATTGTTTTTGCTGTTACATTAACGGGCTTAATTACCAAACATTGTTAATTTTCGGATTTTTCACTCATCCTGACCTTGTTGTTTTGCGCAGAGCATAACTAGAGCTACAGATATCGGATTTTGGTGAACTTGCTATCCCTAGAAATATGAGGAAGAGACCTACAATTTCAGGTTTCACAAGAATTGCCAAATTAGGCCAAAATCAAGGCTAAATTGGGTCCCGAGATCTCTGGCGTGGATCAGTGCACAGTCCATGAAGTTATTTCACTTAAATGGGCCTAACTTAATCATCTTAAGCCCAATTAAGGCATATGATACCTTGTTGTAAAGCTTATTCAGAGGCCTTTAATTTGGTCTAGGGTTAGGTCTGGATTTATAAGAATAAATACCAGTTTACAGCAGCACAAACCAGAGAGAGACGGAAATTAGACAACTCTTAAAATCATTGTTTTTGCTTTTTCATTATTGGGCTTAATTGCTAAACTTTGTTAATTTTCGGAATTTTCATCATCCTGACCTTGTTGCTTTACACAGAGCATAACTAGAGCTACAGATATCGGAATTTGGTGATCTTGCTGTCCCTAGAAAGTTAAGGAAGAGATCTACAATTTCGGGATTCACAAGAATTGTCAAATTAGGCTAAATTGTGTCCCAAGTTCTCTGGTGCGGATCAGTGTGCAGTCCATGATGTTGCTTCACTTAAATGGGCCTAACTTACTCATTTTAAGCCCAATTTAGGCATATGATACCTTGTGGGAAAGCTTATTCAGAGGCCCTTAATTTGGTCTAGGGTTAGGTCAGGATTAATAAGCATAAATAGCAGTTTATGGCAGCACAAGCCAGAGAGAGACGGAAATTAGACAAATTTTACAATCATTGTTTTTGCTTTTACATTATTGGGCGTAATTGGGCTTAATTACTAAACATTGTTAATTTTCGGATTTTTCACTCATCCTGACCTTGTTGCCTAGCACAGGGCATAACTAGAGTTGCAGATATCGGATTTTGGTGATCTTGTTGTCCCTAGAAAGATAAGGAAGAGACCTACAATTTCAGGATTCACAATAATTGTCAAATTAAATCAAAATCAAGGCTAAATTGTGTCACGAGTTCTCTGCACGGATCAGTGCACAGACCATGATGTTCCTTCACTTAAATGGGCCTAACTTCCTCTTCTTAAGCCCAATTAAGGCATATGATACCTTGTTGGAAAGCTTATTCAGAAGCCCTTAATTTGGTCTAGGGTTAGTTTAGGGTTAATAAGAATAAATAGCAGTTTACAGATGCACAACCTAGAGAGAGACGGAAATTAGACAACTTTTACAATCATTGTTTTTGCTTTTACATTATTTGGCTTAATTGGGCTTAATTGCTAAACATTGTTAATTTTCGGATTTTTCACTCATCCTGACCTTGCTGCCTTGCACAGAACATAACTAGAGCGACAGATAACGGATTTTGGTGATCTTGCTGTCCCTAGAAAGATAAGGAAGAGACCTACAATTTCATGTTTCACAAGAATTGTCAAATTAGGCCAAAATCAAGGCTAAATTGGGTCCCGAGTTCTCTGGCGCGGATCAGCGCGTAGTCCATGATGTTCCTTCACTTAAATGGGCATAACTTACTCATATTAAGCCCAATTAAGGCATATGATACCTTGTTGGAAAGCTTATTCAGAGGCCCTTAATTTGGTCTAGGGTTAGGTCAGGATTAATAAGCATAACTAGCAGATTACAGTCTTACAAGCCAGAGAGAGACGGAAATTAGACAACTTTTACAATCATTGTTTTTGCTTTTACATTATTGGGCTTAATTACTAAACATTGTTAATTTTCGGATTTTTCACTCATCCTAACCTTGTTGTTTTGCGCAGAGCATAACTAGAGCTACATATATCGGATTTGGGTGAACTTGATGTCCCTAGAAATATAAGGAAGAGTCCTATAATTTCAGGTTTCACAAGAATTGTCAAATTAGGCCAAAATCAAGGCTAAATTGGGTCCCGAGATCTCTGACGCGGATTAGTGTATTGTCCGTGATGTTCCTTCACTTAAATGGGCCTAACTTACTCATCTTAAGCCCAATTGAGGCATATGATACCTTATTGGAAAGCTTATTCAGAGGCCCTTAATTTGGTCTAGGGTTAGGTCAGGATTTATAAAAATAAATAGCAGTTTACAGCAGAACAAACCAGAGAGAGACGGAAATTAGACAACTTTTACAATCATTGTTTTTGCTTTTACATTATTGGGCTTAATTGCTAAACATTGTTAATTTTCGGATTTTTCATCATCCTGACTTTGTTGCCTTATGCAAAGCATAACTAGAGCTACAGATATCGGATTTTGGTGATCTTGCTGTCCCTAGAAAGATGAGGAAGAGACCTATAATTTCAGTTTTCACAAGAATTGTGAAATTAGGCCAAAATCAAGGGTAAATTGGGACCCGGGATCTCTGGCGCGGATCAGCGCGCAGTCCTTGATGTTCCTTCACTTAAATGGGCCAAACTTACTCATCTTAAGCCCAATTAAGGCATATGATACCTTGTTGAAAGCTTATTCAGAGGCCCTTAATTTGGTCTAGGGTTAGGTCAGGATTAATAAACATAAATAGCAGTTTACAGCCGCACAGGCCAGATAGAGACGGAAATTAGACAACTTTTACGATCATTGTTTTTTTTTTACATTATTGGTCTTAATTAGTAAACATTGTTAATTTTCGGATTTTTCACTCATCCTGACCTTGTTGTTTTGTGCAGAGCATAACTAGAGCTACAGATATCGGATTTTGGTGATCTTGCTGTCCCTAGAAATATGAGGAAGAGACCTACAATTTCAGGTTTCACAAGAATTGTCAAATTAGGCCAAAATCAAGGCTAAATTGGGTCCCGAGATCCTGGCGTGGATCAGTGCACAGTCCATGAAGTTCCTTCACTTAAATGGGCCTAACTTAATCATCTTAAGCCCAATTAAGGCATATGATACCTTGTTGTAAAGCTTATTCAGAGGCCCTTAATTTGGTCTAAGGTTAGGTCAGGATTAATAAGCATAAATAGCAGTTTACAGCCGCACAAGCCAGAGAGAGACGAAAATTAAACAACTTTTACAATCATTGTTTTTGCTTTTATATTATTGGGCTTAATTGCTAAACATTGTTAAATTTTGGATTTTTCACTCATCCTGACCTTGTAGCCTTGCTCAGCATAACTAGAGCTACAGATATCGGATTTTGGTGATCTTGCTGTCCCTAGAAAAATAAGGAAGAGACCTACAATTTCCGGTTTCACAAAAATTGTCGAATTAGGCCAAAATCAAGGCTAAATTGGGTCCCGAGTTCTCTAGCGCGGATCAGTGCGCAGTCCATGATGTTCCTTCACTTAAATGGTCATAACTTACTCATCTTAAGCCCAATTAAGGCATATGATACCTTGTTGGATAGCTTATTCAGAGGCCCTTAATTTGGTCTATTGTTACGTCAGGATTAATAAGCTTAAAAAGCATTTTACTGCCGCACAAGCCAGAGAGAGACTCAAGTTAGACAACTTTTACAATCATTGTTTTTGCTTTTACATTACTGGGCTTAATTGCTAAACATTGTTAATTTTCAGATTTTTCACTAATCCTGACCTTGTTGCCTTGCGCAGAGCATAACTAGAGCTACGGAGATATCGGATTTTGGTGATCTAGCTGTCCCCAGAAAGATAAGGAAGAGACCTACAATTTCAGGTTTCACAAGAATTGTCAAATTAGGCCAAAATCAAGGCTAAATTGGTTCGCGAGTTCTCTGACCCGGATCAGTGCGCAGTCCATGATGCTCCTTCACTAAAATGGGCCTCACTTACTCATCTTAAGCCCAATTAAGGCATATGATACCTTGTTGGAAAACTTATTCAGAGGCCCTTAATTTGGTCTACTATTACGTCAGGATTAATAAACATAAATAGCAGTTTACAGCCGCACAAGCCAGAGAGAGACGAAAATTAGAAAGTTTTTACAATCGTTGTTTTTGCTTTGTTATTATTGGGTTTAATTTGGCTTAATTGCTGTAACTTGTTAATATTCGGATTTTTCACTCATTCTGACCTTGTTGCCTTGCGCAAAGCATAACTAGAGCTACGAGATATCGGATTTTGGTGATCTTGCTTGTCCCTAGAAAGATAAGGAAGAGACCTACAATTTCAGGTTTCACAAGAATTGTCAAATTAGGCCAAAATCAAGGCTAAATTGGGTCCGGTGTTCTCTCGGCGCGGATCGGTCGCGCGATCCATGATGTGCCTTAACTTGAATGGGCCTAACTTACTCGTCTTCAGCCCAATTAAGGTATATGATACCTTGTTAGAAAGATTATTCAGATGCCCTTAATTTGGCTCTTTATTCGTCAGGATTAATAAGCATAAATAGCAGTTTACAGCCGCACAAGCCAGAGAGAGACGAAAATTAGAAAATTTTTACAATCGTTGTTTTTGCTTTTTTATTATTGGGTTTAATTGGGCTTAATTGCTGAACATTGTTAATATTCGGATTTTTCACTCATCCTGACCTTGTTGCCTTGCGCAAAGCATAACTAGAGCTACAGATATCGGATTTTGGTGATCTTTCTGTCCCTAGAAAGATAAGGAAGAGACCTACAATTTCAGGTTTCACAAGAATTGTCAAATAGGCCAAAATCAAGGCTAAATTGGGTCCCGAGTTCTGCAGTACGGATCGGTCGCAGATCCATGATGTTCCTTCACATAAATGGGCCTAACTTACTCATCTTAAGCCCAATTAAGGCATATGATACCTTGTTGGAAAGCTTATTCGAGGGCTCTTAATTAGGCTCTATTGTTCGTCGGGATTAATAAGCATAAATAGCAGTTTACAGCCGCACAAGCCAGAGAGAGACGAAAAGTACACAACTTTTACAATCATTGTTTTTGCTTTTACATTATTGGCTTAATTGCTAATCATTGTTAATTTTCGGATTTTTCACTCATCCTGACCTTGTTTCCTAGCGCCGAGTATAACTAGAGCTACAAATATCGGATTTTGGTGATCTTGCTGTCCCTCGAAAAATGAGGAAGAGACCTACAATTTCAGGTTTCACAAGAATTGTCAAATTAGCCCAAAATCAAGGCTAAATTGGGTCCCGAGTTCTCTGGCGCGGATAAGTGCGCAGTCCATGATGTGCCTTCAATTGAATGGGCCTAACTAACTCATCTAAAGCCCAATTAAGGCATATGATACCTTGTTAGAAAGCTTATTCAGAGGCCGTTAATTTGGTCTATGGTTATGTCAGGATTAATAAGCATAAATAGCAGTTTATAGCCGCACAAGCCAGTGAGAGACGGAAGTTAGACAACTTTTACTATCATTGTTTTTGCTTTTACATTATTGGGCTTAATTGGGCTTAATTGCTAAACATTGTTAATTTTCTGATTTTTCACTAATCCTGACCTTGTTCCCTTGCACAGAGCATAACTAGAGCTACAGATATCGGATTTTGGTGATCTAGCTGACCCCAGAAATATAAGGAAGAGACCTACAATTTCAGGTTTCACAAGAATTGTCAAATGAGGCCAAAATCAAGGCTAAATTGGGTCGCGAGTTCTCTGGCGCGGATCGGTGCGCATCCATAATGTTCCTTCACTTAAATGGGCCTAACTTACTCATCTTAAGCCCAATTAAGGCTTATGATACCTTGTTGGAAAGCTTATTCAGAGGCCCTTAATTTGGTCTAGGGTTACGTCAGGATTAATAAGCTAAAATAGCAGTTTACAGCCGCAGAATCCAGAGAGAGACGGAAATTAGAAAACTTTTACAATCATTGTTTTTGCTTTTATATTATTGGGCTTAATTTCAAAACATTGTTAATTTTCGGATTTTTCACTCATCCTGACCTTGTTGCCTTGCGCAGAATAAAACTAGAGCTACTGATTTCGGATTTTGGTGATCTTGTTGTCCCTAGTAAGATAAGGAAGAGACCTACAATTTCCGGTTTCACAAAAAATGTCAAATTTGTCCAAAATCAAGGCTAAATTGGGACCCGAGTTCTCTGGCGCGGATCAGTGCGCAGTCCATGATGTTCCTTCACTTAAATGGCCTAACTTACTCATCTTGCGCCCAATTAAGGCATATGATACCTTGTTGGAAAGCTTATTCAGAGGCCCTTAATTTGGTCTACTGTTACGTCAGGATTAATAAGCATAAATAGCAGTTTACAGTCGCACAAGCCAGAGAGAGACGGAAATTAGAAAACTTTTACAATCATTGTTTTTTGCTTTTATATTATTGGGCTTAATTGCTAAACATTGTTAATTTTCGGATTTTTCACTCATCCTGACCTTGTTGCCATGCGCAAAGCATAACTAGAGCTATAGATATCTGATTTTGGTGATCTTACTGTCCCAAGAAAGATAAGGAATAGACCTACAATTTCAGGTTTCACAAGAATTGTCATATTAGGCCAAAATCAAGGCTAAATTGGGTCCCGAGTTCTCTGGCGCGGATCAGTGCACAGTCCATGATGTTCCTTCACTTGAATGCGCCTAACTTACTCATCTTAAGCCCAATTAAGGCATATAATACCTTGTTGGAAAGCTTATTCAGAGGCCCTTAATTTGGTCTATTGTTACGTCGGGATTAATAAGCAAAAAAAGTATTTTACAGCCGCACAAGCCAGAGAGAGACGGAAGTTAGACAACTTTTACTATCATTGTTAGTGCTTTTACATTAATGGGCTTAATTAGGCTTAATTGCTAAACATTGTTAATTTTCGGATTTTTCACTCATCCTGACCTTGTTGCCTTGCGCAGAACAAAACTAGAGCTACATATATCCAATTTTGGTGATCTTGCTATCCCTAGAAAGATAAGGAAGAGACCTACAATTTCAGGTTTCACAAGAATTGTCAAATTAGGCCAAAATCAAGGCTAAATCGGGTCCCGAGTTCTCCGGCGCGGATCAGTGCACAGTCCATGATGGTCCTTCACTTGAATGCGCCTAACTTACTCATCTTAAGCCCAATTAAGGCATATAATACCTTGTTGGAAAGCTTATTCAGAGGCCGTTAATTTGGTCTATGGTTATGTCAGGATTAATAAGCATAAATAGCAGTTTATAGCCGCACAAGCCAGAGAGAGACGGAAGTTAGACAACTTTTACGATCATTGTTAGTGCTTTTACATTATTGGGCTTAATTGGGCTTAATTGCTAAACATTGTTAATTTTCGGATTTTTCACAAATCTTGACCTTGTTGCCTTGCGCAGAACAAAACTATAGCTACATATATCCAATTTTGGTGATCTTGCTATCCCTAGAAAGATAAGGAAGAGACCTACAATTTCAGGTTTCACAACAATTGTCAAATTAGGCCAAAATCAAGGTTAAATCTGGTCCCGAGTTCTCTGGCGCGGATCAGAGCGCAGTCCATGATGTTCCTTCACTTACATGGGCCAAACTTACTCTTCTTAAGCCCAATTAAGGCATATGATACCTTGTTGGAAAGCTTATTCAGAGGCCCTTAATTTGGTTTAAGGTTAGGTCAGGATTATTAAGTTTAAATGGCAGTTTACAGCTGCACAGACCATAGAGAGACGAAAATTAGACAACTTTTTCAATCATTGTTTTTGCTTTTACATTATTGGGGTTAATTGGGCTCAATGGCTAAACATTGTTAATTTCCTGATTTTTCACTCATCCTGACCTTGTTGCCTTGCGCCGAGTATAACTTGAGCTACAGATATCGAATTTTGGTGATCTTGTTGTCCCTAGAAAGATAAGGAAAAGACCTACAATTTTAGGTGTCACAAGAATTATCATATTAGCCCAAAATCAAGGCTAAATTAGGTCTTGAGGTCTCTGGTGCGGATAAGAACGCAGTCCATGATGTGCCGTCACTTGAATGAGCCTAACTTACTCATCTTAATTCCAATTAAGGCATATGATACCTTGTTGGAATGCTTATTCAGAGGTCCTTAATTTGGTTTAGGGTTAGGTCAAGGTTAATAAGCATAAATAGCAGTTTACAGCCGCACAAGCCTGGGAGAGACGAAAATTAGACAACTTTTATAATCATTGTTTTTTCTTTTACATTATTGGGCTTTGTTGGGCTTAATTGCTAAACATTGTTAATTTTCGGATTTTTCACTCATCCTGACCTTGTCGCCTTACGCAGAGCATAACTAGTGCTACAGATATCGGATTTTGGTGATCTTGTTGTCCCTAAAAAGATAAGGAAGAGACCGATAATTTCAGGTTTCACAAGAATTGTCATATTATGCCAAAATCAAGGCTAAATTAGGTCCCGAGTTCTCCCGCACGGATCGAGTGCACAGTCCATGATGTTCCTTCACTTGAATGCGCCTAACTTACTCATCTTAAGCCCAATTAAGGCATATAATACCTTGTTGGAAAGCTTATTCAGAGGCCCTTAATTTGGTCTAGGGTTAGGTCAGGATTAATAAGCATAAATAATAGTTTACATCCGCACAAGCCAGAGAGAGACGAAAATTAGACAACTTTTACAATCATTGTTTTTGCTTTTACATTATTGGGCTTAATTGCTAAACATTGTTAATTTTCCGATTTTTACTCATCCTGGCCTTGTTGCCTTGCGAGAGCATAACTAGAGCTACGAGATATCGGATTTTGGTGATCTTGTTGTCCCTAGAAAGATAAGGAAGAGACCTACAACTTCAGGTGCCACAAGAATTGTCAAATTAGACCAAAATCAATGGCTAATTTGGGTCCCGAGTTCTCTCAGTGTGGATCAATGTGCAGTCCATGATGTCCCTTCACTAAAATGGTCCAAAATTACTTATCTTAAGCCCAATTAAGTCATATGATACCATGTTGGAAAGCTTATTCAGATGTACTTAATTTGGTCGAGTGTTAGGTCGGGATTAATAAGCATAAATAGCGGTTTACAGCAGCACAAACCAGAGGGAGGCGGAAATTAGACAACTTGTTACAATCATTCACTAGTGCAATAAGTGCTTTTTACGTCGGTTAAAATTGATTTTTTACGTCGAAATCTTTATCGACATAAATACGGTGGCGTTAATAGTTAATATTTTAACATCGGTTGAGAACGGCGTTAAATATAAAACTATTAATGTCGGCTCTTTAACACAATGACGTTAATTTTGTTAAAATAAGCGTCGATTGTTTAAACAATCGGCGTTAAACATAAAACAATTAACGTCAGTTCTTTAACACAACAGACGTTAATTTTGTTAAAACTAAAGTCAGTTGTTGTAAATAACTGACGTTAAAGGTTTTAATTTTAACGTCAGTTGTAATAAACAACTGACGTTAATAGTGTACTGTATATTTTACAAAATACTATAACGTCAGTTGTTTGATACAACTGACGTTAATAGATTTTTTTTTAAAATTCAGTTTTAAAATATCACTCCCCTCAGCTATCCCTGCATTCAGTAAATATCCCAGTAACACAGAATATCACACACATTACAGAATTGCAAAGGAAAAATGGAACAATGGGGGGACTTAAAACTAAAACCCATGTATAGGAAAAACATAACTATCTACAAGTATATATATATAAATTTTAGTCTCCAATGTCTAAAAACAAAACTACCAATCTAAGGATATATATATATATACATGTTATTAATTAGCTTCTAAAGTCTAACAAAAAAACTATTAATCTAAGTAGTGCGGAGGTATATTGTCAATTCCTTTTTCAGCCGCATACTTGAAGAAGAATTCAGCGAAGCGCATCCTCAAGTCTCTTAACTCATCTTCTTGAATAGGCGATTGGTCGTTAAATGCCTACACACGTTCAAATAATAACAATAACATCAACGCAAGTCATCTTCAAAACTATAATATATAATCTAACAAGTTGTTTAAATATTACCTTATTCCATCCATCCGTAATAGATGCGGAGACTATGTTCAGCATATGAAGCATCACATAATAGCCGCACGACCACCCGTCAATTTGAAATCGAGACTACAAACAAAATTAATTTCAATGTCAGTTGAATATACATATAAATTAGTAATTATAATATTAATTATTTGATAAATAAACTACCAAACCTTGAGGATGGTCCATTCAGGATTTGCTTTAGCCTTAGAAGTCCTACTTCTCCCGTTGGCGCAACTTATGCTACCCGCCTTCAGCGCGCTATCATAAACAAATAACCATGTCAATTAACAAATTCATATACCATGTGTGTAATAAACTAAAAACAACTGATATTGAAACTTAAATTAAATTTAAGATTAGTTACTTACTTATTTACAGCATCCACCACCTGCTGTGGCGGATTTTGGTGGAGAGAGCATAAGAATATGACTTTATGCCTAGACGGGTGAAGTACGAACAACTGCCAATGGTTTTTCATACAGTAGGGAGCCAGATATAATTCTTTCCGATTGTCTCCCAACAAGTTCCCTATGTATTTACTCAATCCATCGCCATCAAAGAATTGGGGCAGAAGGACTGTCGGATCTAAGAAGCCGTAAACTGATGCAACGCCCTTATCAAGCTGAAGACGATGGAGATACCTAAGATATGAAAAGGTGTGGATGTTAATTACATAATATATATATTGAAATTAAAATAAATTATTAAATGGAAAAATACCAAAAAATAAATAAGTTATAAAATTAAAATTAACTTACGTGCACCAGAGACTCACAACCGTGCAGGCCATCCAGACGCTATTTTTGCAGGCGTTCCCGAGATCGTCACCACAGAAGGAAAATATCCTCTCTTGATCTGGGCGTGCCACCCATCCATCGTGCTCCAATGGACATTCAAAAATATCAAACGCATAATCCTCACCAAGTGAGAACAAATGAGTGACAGGTGACAGCGACACCGACGTCGACTTGGCCTTCAATTTAGGAAAAATAAAATAGATTAGTTGTTGATAATTAAAAAAAACACAAGTAATTATTTGACTAATTTGGACATTAATAATGAATACATACCTTTGTTAACATTTCGAGCTCACGTCGTTTGAAGTCCAACTCAAGCTCACTCCTTTTCATTTCCAACTCATGCTCATGGCGTTGGACTTCCAACTCCCGCTCCCTAGCTGCCAACTCATCGTCCTCCATATGTGCACTACTATAACTCTCTTTTGTGCTCACATGTGAAGGGTTGGCATGCCCTGCGGTGTCCTGGGATGAACCGAAGCGGAGGAAAGCTCTCTAGCAGCGCCGCTTGAATTACAGGTTGGATATTAAGCTTTGCATCAGATGTGTTGTGATAGCAGGGTTGGACATGAGGTGCTGAGTAATGTCATCCAAAATTGATGCTTCATCGACCACCCGCTTTCGTGAAGCAAACTTGCCATAATATCCTTTGATGGTCACGTTCCCAGGAACACCAATAACCCGACCAGGATGGTCTTTCTTGCCTAGAGCAATCATCAAGACGTCCCGCCGTCCAGAAGGGACGAATGAGCCCTGGGAGGATTATGCTTTAAGTTCCATCTACAATGAAAAATTGAAAAAACGTGCAAGTGAAAAGTGTTAAAAATATCTATACAAATATCAATTGAAATGAAGTTACTTATTTACTTACAATCTTATCTGCCACTTCGCGAGTGGCATCAACTTTAAAAGATCCCGTCTTTGTCATGCGGCCGGCTAACCAGACATCCTCGCGGTCGATGTCCAACGGAGGACTTAATGGTGTGCCCTCAGGCACCTCTCCTCTTTCAATCCTAGCAGAGTGCTCTTCCTGCTTCGCCCTCAGCCTATCCGCCATCATATGCTCGATCCGAGTCTGGTACCCACCCTGAGACATGGTGTGGCGGTGGACGTTCTTCGCCTGATTCTGCGCCGACCCTTATCCGCCTTAGCCTATTCAAACAAAAACACATAATTAAATACAGTTAAATGATCTATAAGAAGCATACAAAATTAACTTAATCAACCAACCTGAAATTCTCCATCCTGTCGACTCCTAGCAAACATATCCCAAGTATCCTGATCAATCCAGGGATAATCCGAAAACATTTTATCAAGCCGCTTCTTCCCAGATACATAGTACCTGGTAAGATCATGCTTGAACCCATTCCAACGCTTTGATGCCATTTTCATACATTTATGACGATGATCCTCGTCATTTGGCACAGTCCAAGCTACCTACACATTAAATACATAACAATTGGATGGATTATAACTCGGATAATTATCTAATAATGTAAATCAAACGAATGTAAAGGTAAAATACCGTGATAGCCTCCCAAATCTGATCCTTAACGTTCTGTGGAACGTCATTCCAGTGGTTGTAGTTGATGCTTACATGCTGCTTCGCTTGTAGAAACACCCACTTATTAAATTCTTTAGCACGGGGTCCCTGGGCATTTAGAATAGCATCGAAGGACACCTCAAGCTTCTGTCCGCTTTGCCTGTCCTTATCTAGTTTCTTCAACGATATGGCTCCTCTACCCCGTTTCCTATGAGCCTGTGATGTCTGTATGGACAAAAAAAATGATAAAATAGAGGGTTGTAACATTATAAACTTACATTAAAAAGAAGGACTAAAGATAGTATATAACATGTAAACTTACACTAGAATCAGGCGTATGCGCGATCGGGTCTTGCGTAGGCCCCACAGTGTCCTCCAGTGCATGTGGGCTATCCGACTGATCCATATGTATGCCTGTTTCAGAAACAATATATATTTATTAACACATCACCATGCCATATCCATCTTGTATAACTCAAGCAAATCCCTTCAAAAATCAAATGAGTACCTATATCCTTCACCGTACATTTCCTCGTATTCAAACACTTGACACAAGGACAACAAAACATTCCATTACTATTAGGAACATTCCTTTGAGCAAATTCTATAAATTCTCCCACCCCCTTCAAATACTCAGCACTAATGTGCTTACAAACCATCCAACTACGATCCATAACTAGATAGGTGCTGTAGATATACAAAACATATATCCAATATAAGGACAATACGGGAGATTGAAAACTAGTTTTTGAAGATTGCCAAGAACTGGTCATGGCCTGGCAGTGATGTCCATCACGATCGTAACGTGCTAACTGAAATAGACCCTCACAAGCAGAACTGTTCACGGCCTAGCCGTGATGAGCATCACGGCCGTGGCAGACCAACCAGCAGAGCAACATACACTCAAAACCAAAAATACAGACATTCCAAACAATTCAAACTCACAGTTTCAAGTTTCAACTACTGAGACTACAGTTTCAACATACACTCAAAACCAAAAAAAAAATGTGCCCTAAAGACTCACCAGAAATAGGTGCTCGCGTGGTGGTCGGGAGGGGAGCTCAAGTGGTGGCCAACGTTCAATGTGGTTACTGAGAGCAGAGGGACAAGGAGAGTTAGTGCGCGGGAAGGGGTAAAAGAGAGATGTCAAGTTATTGCAAAGAATGAGCGGGAAAGACAGAGTTAGGGGTTAAGAGTGTACTTCACGGTGGTGGCGACGAAGCCCTCACGGCGGTTGCGGTGGAGATGAGCTCGCGATTAGGGCAGAGTGAGAGTGAGAGTGAGAGTGAGAGTTGAGAGTGAGAGTGAGCGTGATGAAAAGAGAAGAACAGAGACTTACAGAGCGAAATGCAGAAGGCGCGTGGGTGTAAACGTTATAATCAAAAACCAAAAATAAAACAACATTTTACATCAGTTGTTTATAACAACTGACGTTAAAGATCATTTATTTAACGTCAGTTGTCTTAAACAACTGACGTTAAAAGTCAGTTCCTAACGTTAAAAATAAATATTTTTTATTTTAAAAAAACGTCAGTTGTTACAAACAACTGACGTTAAAAGTCATTGTTTAACGTCAGTTGTATAAAAAATTGACGTTAAAAATAAATATTTTTTATTTTGAAAACACTTTTAACGTCAGTTGTATTAAACAACTGACGTTAAAAGTGTAACATTCATTCCTTTGACTACTGTGCTACTTAACCATGACTACTGTGCTACTTACCCTTGCACATTGTAACCTAATCCTCTTAATGAGCATTAAGTTTATAGATCAGTTTTCAAGAAAATCAGCTAGTCTCTCTACTCTATATAAAGTACCATTCTTCTGTATCAGTCTGTAATATAGTGAAGGAGGTGATGCAAAGATCCCTTTCACTTTGCTTTCGCTGCTAGATGCATCCCTTAATTGGAGTTTCTGAGGACATGACTGAGTAGAATAAATGATGTTGAAGCAGAAACTTTTTTATATTTTAGGGCTATGTTGCAGAAATTTTTTATCTTTTAATCATGTAATTGTAACTTATGCATCGCTTCAATGAGATACGATTTGATTATACATATATAACTTGTTTTATATTAAATGTTTATTTATTTTAATTTGCAAAAGAATTTGATTACTAATTCAAGCTAATTAATTAAGATTAAAAATAAACTTGTTTAAAAAAAAGTTTAGAAATAAACTACACTATATGGAGTGACCTGCGTTAAGGGAGACAAAAGGGCATTCAGATAGGGATATAGGATTATTTACGTCAGCTATTTATTTAACTGAAGTAAAAAAGCAAACTTTTAACGTCAGTTGTATAAACAACTGACGTTAAAAATAAATATTTTTTATTTTAAAAACACTTTTAACGTTAGTTGTATTAAACAACTGACGTTAAAAGTGTTTAAGATTCTGCAAAAACATTCATTCCTTTGACTACTATGCTAATTACCCATGCACCTTGTAACTTAATCCTCTTAATGAGCATTAAGTTTATAGATCAGTTTTCAAGAAAATCAGATTCTCTATTCTCTCTATATAAATTGCCAGTCTTCTGTATCAGTCTGTAATACACCCTCTTCTTTTCCTCTATATTTCGTGCGTGTTCTATTCCTTCATAAAATGGCTCTGAGACTTTTGTTATTTCTTCCTATACCTAGACTTAAAGGAATCTGTCTTAATGGTCAAAAAACTATGAGGTTGAGTAAATCACGCTACATGGATGGTAAGGTTGAGTAAATCACGTTGTGTGATTGCCTCACTTTATTTCATCCCCTCATCACCCTCATGACCTCCACTCCGCTTTCGTAGCAAGTGACTGCGGATAAAGCAGATGGAGCATAAGGAATTCAAGTGAGGGAGGTGATGCAAAGATCCATTTCATTTGCTTTCGCAGCTAGTGACTGTGGATAAAACAGATGGATCGGAGCATCAAGGAATTCAAGTGAGGGAGGAGATGCATTCATTGGAATTTCTGAGGACAGGACTGACACTACAAGAATTTTCGCTGTTTCCCAGGGCCTACGACCCTGAGAAATCCATAAAATCCGTGGGAAAATACACATTTCCCAGGGATGACCCACGGATTTAGATCCCTCGGTTTTCAGCTGGTCGGAAACGTTTCCCACGGCTTAGCCCTGGGAAATACCCAGGGTTACAGCCTTGGGAAATTTCCCAGGGATATATCCCTGGGAAATATTTCCCAGGGATCTATCCCTGGGAAAGATTTCCCACGGTTAGAACCCTGGGAAATTTTTCCCAGGGATAGAACCCTATATCCCTGGGAAATATTTCCCAGGGATATATCCGTGGGAAATATTTCCCAGGGATAGATCCCTGGGAAATTTCCCAGGGTGCTAACCCTGGGAAATATATGTTTTGTTTAAATTATAAATAAAACCTATATACATTAATTTATGCTAAAGTGGATAAATAAATAATTATTATTTTTATATGAATGCATCAACAAAGAAATTAACATCATAATTCAAGCAAACAATTTGTTCAACACAAAATGTTATTCAAGTCATATTTGTTCAACGAAAAAATTATTTCAAACCATAATAAACATGATAAGTAAAATAAACTAAGAATCCCCATTATAAGGCTCCTCAACAAAATGGTCAAGAGAGTCGTCGTCCTCCTGAGCACGCTGGGTCGTCTGACTAGGCTGTCGTCGCTGTGGGGGCTGCTGCTGCTGCAACTGTCGCACTGTCTCCATCAGTTGTCGCATCGTATCCATCATCACACGATGCTCCTCATCCCTCTGCCGCTCCCTCTCTTGGGAAGCGACCAACATCTGCCTCAACTGAGCAATCTCCGCAGACTCCTGAGGGTAACGTCTGCATGTGGTGGACGCTCCAACCCTAAGCTCTAACTTGCGCGAGGCCCCTTTCCGATAGTTGCCGGCAAGGTCTCCAGCACCGTACAAACGACCCTTATACTTGCCGCCGACGACTTCTGCCCAAACATTCAGCGCAAGCTGCTCGTCCTCCTGTGGGTTAGATGGGGTGGATGGTGAAGAGGCTGATGATTGAGACATATGTTGACTCATCCTCTCATGAAACTCCTCCTGTTACAATACATCAGACTATCAAAATTTGAACAATATGTTACAAGATAAATTATGCAGAAAAAATGGACAGAGTTTCCCCTAAAACTACAACATCCCAATGTTTACAAACAGAACACCGCAATTTAAATCCATAAATCATCATCAAAAGCTCAATAGGATGCACACAAATTATCATGTCCAAACTAGTTATAACATTTCCAATGTCAGGCAGTATCAATAGGTCCAAATATAAAGTGACTCTACAGACTCAGTAATCAAAACATGAATAGTATGTTACACGATTAATTATGCAGAAAATTGGACAGAGTTTCCCATAAACCTCAACCTTTACAAATTGAACACCACAATTTAAAACTGCAAGTCATCAAAAGCTTAATAAGATTCACACAAAGCAATATATTCAACTCCCTAAAAGCCAATGCTCAAAATCCAATGCTAAAACTAGTCATAACATTTGAGGCTCTCTGCCTCTCAAGTCCAGTAAAGTATGAGTGTTACAATATCTATTAAAGTCAATAGCTTCTTCAAAAATCAAAAGGGCATATTACCTGAGTGCGCTTGGAGCGCTCATCTATGTACTCGCCGGTAGCCTTCCTAGTATGGGTGCGTTTGTGAACCTCATGAATCTGTACTCCTCGATCATACCGGCGAGCCTATAACACAAGCATAGATGATTAAGATAACAAGTAATGAACTATGATGTTGGAATAAATACATTTAATGCATAAAGAATGACAATATGAGCATACCATACGATCTGCCCACTGCGACTGGGAAATGCTTCCTCCTGTGTGCAGGCTCCCACCCTTTTCTGATGCTCTATTTTTCTTTGCCTGAGCATAAATTTTTTTAAATTGATCAGAAGCCCAATAACGACGCAACTCCTCCCAAATACCATCTCCAATCCAGGATCGCTGTATGCCACTCTCACGAGCCTCCCTAAGCATATCAGAAAGGCGTTCGGAGGCTTTATGGTGAAAGATCCTCTGGATCTCTGACTCATCTTCGTTCCTCCATGCCGCCTGACCCTGTTTTAAGATAAATAACAATTGTTATACTAATAGTTTCGGAAATAATAAAAACCACATTAAGTAAATTGAAATTTGCTACTTACTCTAAACGCATCAAACATACTAATCCGCTCATTGTCGGTGAGTTTTCCCCATGATGTAAACGCCCTATGATACCTTTGCTGGATAACAAACGCGATGGCACTCGTTTGCTCTCTTACAAGGAAGGAACCTTAACAAGAAAGACGCCTGAACCAATCAAACACATGGTAATAAATTATGATACAATGCATGAATCAACCAAACACATAGAAATTTAATTAATTCTTACCCGTTACCACTAGGCCTAATAATAGGTCGACCATCGGGCATGAGCTCAACTACCTCTCGCTGCATCTAGCTCCTCTAGCTCCACTGGCTCCACCGGCTCCTCTGCCGCTGCTCATGCACATCTGCAATCAAGGTGAGCGTGAATAGCCTGGACTATATTGTTGCTCCTCATCCACACATGCTTTGAAGGAGATGCTCTATAGTGTGCATGTGTCGTGACCCCGGGTGGGAATCATATCGAAATGAGGCGATGTAGGTGCAACACGTGGAGTCGGTGAAGGTGCTTGCTTTGTGGTGGGCGCGATGTAGGTACATGTGGGTGTGGTGCGACGATGCAGAGGTAAGCGTTGAAGGCATACGTGAGTATCCATCTATAGACTCACGAATCACTAAATTTGTGGAAGGTCCGTTCCGACGACGACGACGGGATTTGGACGGGGGTTAGTATCAACCATAATACCCTTACCCTTATCGATGGGTGGAGGTGGGTCACGTCCTGCAGAGACATGTCTAAAGAGCAATTTAATGTTAAAACAAAAGTTATCAGATATAGCAATAATATAAGTTATCTAAGTCATTAAAGTCAACAAATATAACTAACTAATAATCCAACAGCCAAAAATAAGTTATCTAAGTCATAAAGTTAACAAGTATAACTAACTAATAATCCAATGACCAAAAATAACTTAACCATCCAAATCATAAAGTCTTGAAGATCTAATACAAATTAACTACGATTTATTCAGAATTTGAGTCATCGTCTTGACTCTGTTGAGTCATTATCTTCTTCCTCATCATCTTCGAGATCCTGTCTCTTCATGTTCTTCAGATGGAATTATCGTCTTCTTCATCCAAATGCTCCTGGATGGATGACAAATTGGCGATATTCACTTCTTCACCAGCGACTTGCAAGTCCCCTAAGCCATCAATAGGGTCAACTTCAATGACTTCAGCTACATGTGACATTACATCCACTTGATAAGGCACCTCTCCCTCTCGAATCATCCACTTCGATGCTACCCCTTGGTGTTGTCTTGATGGCGACGGACCAACCTCGTTTGTCCTTACGAGTTGGTGGATAAGGTACGTAATACACCTGTCTCACATTTTGTGCTATGATAAACGGATCATCCCTTTGATATCTTCTACTCATTCGGATGTCCACAAGATTACATTTCGGGTTAAATTTTGTGCCTCTACTGGGACGGATCGAACCAGTTACAATAAAATAGAACTATTCTTTTAGTATAGTCTAAAGAAGGGTACACCAGTTCATATATATGTTGGATCACGCCGTAGAAGTCATCTTCAATTCCTTCTCGTGAGACCCTTTACATGGACCCCGCTTGTTGATGGTTTTTTTGCCCTCCGTCCATGATTGGGTATGAAATTTGTACCCGTTCACGAAGTAAGTGTGCCATTCTTTGACTTCTGTATTAGGACCATCGGCTAAGTTCCTTAAGTGTTTGTTGATGGGAGTTGGTTGCTCACGGTAAACCTACATATGTCAGTTCTAAAAAATCATGTCTACATTTTACTCACAATGGATAATTCAAAGATTTTTAAGATACTAACTTGTTGCTTAAACCAGATTGGAAACTCAGCATGTATACGAGTGGACTGTTCTTGCTCGCTGTTTGCAGATATCAAGAAGGCACTGTAAAGTTGGACAATATATATTATAAGCACAAAAATATATACTATTAGGTATTCGAAAGAAAAAGATACGAAATGCATACTCAAGGTATGGTTTAACTTCAGTACAATTGATCAACACATGAACATGAGCCGACTTCCTCTCTTTGTCCGATAACCAGTGAGAGGTCTCCTTCCCGGAAGCACGACCGGGCTGGCAAAAGACTGACAAGGTTAACGGATGTCTTTCACTTTCACTTTCCATTTCATTCCTACTATTTTTTGGTGACAACATGAAGTTCTTGAAATAATGGGAACAAAAATGGGTTGTCTCACGGTGTAAGTAAGACGCAAAGATTGATCCTTCAACCTTAGCCTTATTTTTCACCGACCGTTTCGAATCACCCATGAATCTATAAAACAACAAGAAGTTCATAGTCATATCCTTTCACTTCGAATGGAAAAAAGTCTAATTAAAATTCTATGATGGTTATATTACCTTTCAAATGGATACATCCACCTATATTGAACCGGTCCACCAAGCCTCGCTTCATACGCGAGATGTACTGGGAGATGCTCCATAGAATCAAAGAAACCAGCGGGGAATATTTTCTCCAACTTGCATAGAATTATGGGAATATTTTGCTCCATCCTAATCAGGTCATTCTCCCTCAACGTTGCAGAGCACAAATCCTTGAAGAATTGACTCAATTCAGTAAGCGGATTCAAGACATGCACGGGCAATGAACTAAAAGCAATAGGAAGTAAACATTCCATGAATACATGACAATCATGGCTTTTCATCCCATGCATCCTTCCTTTGTTAACATCGGCACATCTTGCTAAGTTGGAAGAATAACCGTCTGGCATCCTAAGTTCTGTTATCCAGCGACAAACGGTCTTTGCTTCATCGACAGTTAAAGTGTAACTAGCTTTCGGTTTTAACATCTTCCCATTAGCCTGCGACTTTAGCTCCAACTCCGGTCGCCTACAGTACAAAGCTAAGTCCATTCTTGCCTTCTCATTGTCCTTGGTTTTCCCACTGACATTCATGATAGTGTTTACTATGTTATCAAAAAAGTTCTTCTCTATGTGCATAACATCGAGATTGTGTCTCAACAAATTATCTTTCCAATACGGGAGGTCCCAAAAAGTACTTCTTTTTGTCCAGTTATGGCCTTCCCCGTATCCTTGTAATTTGGACACACGACCATTGCCAGTGACTTTTGGTAGTTCTCTTACTCTACTCCAAATCTCTTCCGGTTTGAACCTAGGCGGCGGTGCATCTTTTTCAACTTCCCCCTTTTTGAAGGCATTCTTATTCCGTCTAAATGAATGATCCATTTCCAAGAACATACGATGCGAGCCAAACCAAGAACTTTTCCCCCCGTGTTTCAAGGTAAAGGCCGTTGGATACTCCATGCAATGTGGACATGCCAATTGACCATGAGTCCCCCAACCGGACAACATACCATAAGCGGGGAAGTCATTAATGGTCCACATCAAAGCTGCCTTCATTATAAAATTTTCCTTCCTTGCGATATCGTATGCGTCAACACGCCGCTCCACAACCTCTTCAAATCATCAATCAAAGGCTGTAAATAAACATCAATACCAGCCTTCAGATTGGATGGTCCCGGTATGAGACACGTCAAAAACATATAAGGTTTCGACATGCACATATTAGGAGGAAGATTGTATGGAGTAACAATTACGGGCCAACAAGAATATGGTGAAGCCGACGCTTGGATATACGGGGTAAAACCATCGGAGCTTAAACCAAGTCGTACATTACGTGGATCCGAAGCAAAATCAGTATGTACCCGGTCAAAGTGCTTCCATGCTTCGCCATCGGATGGATGCCGTAAGACGTCTGAAGTTCTTTTGTTCTCAAAGTGCCATGTCATTTTTCCTGCAGTTTGCATTGATGCGAACATTCTCTGTAGCCTTGGAACTATTGACAAATAGAACATCACCTTTACGGGAATTGGTTTGTTATTACTTGTCCCAGACTTGGGAGGGCAATACCTCGAAGCTTGACAAAATTTGCATTTGACCAAAGCTCCATCATTTATGCCGAATTCATTGTCGTAATACAACATGCATCCATTAATGCAACAATCAATCCTCTTGACTTCCAATCCCAGCTTCGACACTAACCTCTTTGCACCATAATAATTCTTTGGTACAACTCCTTTTATAGGTGTCACGTCCTGAAGCATTTTCATAAAAAAATCCAAACACTTTTCAGGAATATTCCAATTGGACTTGCAAGCTAAAAGCCTCACACACAGTGATAATTTAGAGTCTGAGGCCCCTTCAAACAATGGCTTTTTTGCTGTCTCAGTTAAAAGATTATAAAATCTTTGTGCTTCCTCATTCGGAAGATCTTCAGTGTTATCGTAATCATGCGCCTCGTTTACCCCGAGAGCATCAACCACCATCTCCTGCATTGACACAAACTGTTCCCCACATCCCATATCTGCACGAGTTCTTGAGGCACCCGTGCAATTCTCGTCAACCCCTAAATCAACATGTGGCACTTCTTCACCATGGAGAGTCCAAATCCAGTAATTTTCCTGGAACCCATTCATATACAAGTCAGTCTTCACAAGGTCTTCATTCTTAATCTTTCGACATCGGCATTTAGCACACGGACATCTAATTCGGTTTCCATCATCGATGAAACACTTTTGTCGCTTTGCTTGGGTAACAAACTCTTCAACCCCATCTACGAAAGTTGGTTTCAAACCCCTTCTTTTCGGATATAGCCTATCATACACCCAACTACGATTCGAAGGATAACAATCCATCTTCTGCATATTAATAAAAAATCCAGATAAATTTTAACAATAAGAGAATAGCAATCACATTTTTTTTTGGGTACAATCTCTCAATGAATTTCACACACTAAAAGGAGTCACCTATTCTTAAAGATGGCAAAAGGAATCCCCAAAAATGATTGATGATAATTGAAGAATGCAAAATAAATGCAAATTTTTTAGATATCCAAAGCAATCATAGTAAAATAATTTTTAGGCATGTGATAACAGAAAGAGATACCTGAACACTTGCATACTTTACAGTCAACTAACTAGACAAGCAACCTTACCTTAATTTTCCTCTCAAGTTTGTTTAGAACAGTATTTCTTTCCAGATACTCAACAGCATACGGGTTTAAGTCATTAGCAAAAACACGCTAATATTAATCAGAGATACGTTTCACTTGAAAAAAAAAGTGTTTTTTTCAAAATCACTGTAGAATTACAGTTACTATAACCACTTGATAAATTTCAAGAAAAAAGCTGAAGGTAATCAAATCCAGATCATATATGGTTTTAACTTCCAATTCTAGATATTATTACTTGAGATCTAAATCTATGCAAAACCAAAAAGCACAAAGTAATAAAAAACAGAGAACATCACAATCACAATGGAATCCCTATTACACAGAAGTTATTGAAGCTTCAAGGGAAAACAAGCAATCCTACGAACTAACAATTCAAAAAGCATATAAACTTATTTTCACTAGTTATGCATATGATCAACTATCAAGCAAGCCATCAAAGTCACTTAGATTCATAAGCTGATTTCATATATACCAAATAAACTGCAATAAGATAAATGATGTAAATCACAAATTGACCAATTCAAGTCTTGATAACAATAAGAAATAAGAATACAGTTCAAGTGGTGTCCATGATACACTTAAAGAGTCACCACACACAACATAGTCGATAAAAGGGGAGGGGGAACAAACACTGCAGGTGTTAGTATTGTTGTACATACAGAGGACGCCTATATTCATCAAAGTACTGATCGCGATCAATGAAGATAATGGCATAAAGGGCATATAGAAACAAAAATTAGACTAAAACACCCCTGTAGTCCACGAAACACGCTTATCTTCCCAAATCAATCCCACAGGGATTAATTTTTATAGCTTTAGCCTTAAAAAGTTTGAAACTCCAGCTATTCAGCTCTTCCATTCATATCAGTTTAATATTGTTAATGAAAAGTTGACATAACAATATGACATCCTATTATCGAATATTGAAGAATGGCATAGACAATTTTAATACAAACATCCCTCAATATTTGAATATTATGATCTCACCCAGGCATTCTTGTTAACAGATTCAAATAGATGAAGGGCCTAAATTATCGAGGATTTGATCCTTTGAGCGGCTAAATCGACTAAATTAGTGTCTAACAGACTTGATATAAGATGTATCTTCTAGGAAGTGAAGGTTTCACTCTAAACTAATAATAGCAGCATAAATTATATCATTTACTTGTGTCGACCATGACCTATCATAAATTGAAATGATGGAGATTATTGATGAAGTATCAATCTGCAGGTTCAGAATATAGCTAAGCCAAGACCAGACTTGATTAGCAAAAGGACAAGCACAGAATAGATGATGTGATGATTCAAAATTACTTTCACAAAGATTGCACATTGAAGTGATTATGCAGCTACTTCCTAGATTTTCATCTGTTGTGAGCTTATTATGTATGATTCTCCACAGAAGTAATGATTTGGAAGGGGGAATTACCTTGTTCCAGATTATTTTAGCCTAGCTTACTACCCGCCATATTGGCTCATAAAACATATATGCTTCCTGGAAAGATAAGTCACCTAAATCACTAAGCTTCCATCTGAAGATATCCTCACCTGTATATAAAGGAATCGAGATATCCTACAACTTCTCTTTAATGACAGGTAACCTTTCTAACAGATTACAAGGAATCAACCACTTTTCATCACAAATAAAATCTTTCACCTTTAAGGTTAAAAGAGAATGAACTTGAGAGGGAATATTTAGAACTGAAACCGTTGTGTCAAGAAGCCAAGGATCTGTCCAAAAGTTTATTGAGTCTCCTGAATCAAGCTGCCAAACACAATTCTCAGCAACTTCTGAGAACTTATACATCAAACCAGACCAAATTGAAGAACTAACATATGGTATTGAATGAAAGACTTCTGCCTAACAACTCTTGCCCTCACCAAACAAGCCCACTGCTCAGAAGATTGCAAAAACTGCCAACTAAGTCTTAAAACAGCAGCATCATTCACACTTCTAAGAGATCCTAGACCTAATCCCCCTTCATTAATAGGACTACATACTGTTTTCCATGAAACTATGCAAATATTTTTATAATTCACATCACCAGACCAAATAAAGTTCCTAATCCACCTTTCAACAGTTTTTAAAAGTCTCACAAGCCATGAATAAACCAAAAATTTGTATAGCATCATACCAAAAATGTTGGACTTCACAAGCTCAACTCTTCCAGCAATTGATAGTAAAGAAGCCTTCCAGGCAGCAAGCTTTAACTTGATTTTGTCTACAATTGGCTGTTGATGGATTGTTCTTGGCTTACTTTTGAAGATACCAGGAGGACTGCAAACTGAAATGCATAGCCGTTAAAATGAGAACTAATAAACTAGACACAATGAAATGCGAACTAAAATCATCGACTCCTAAATAGTAAATACAACCAAAACCTATCTACATTTGGATTTACTATTAAAAAAATTATAACCAGGATGATCAAAATCAAACCATCAACACATTGAAATGCAACTGAAAATACACAAATCGAACCCTTCAATTTATCCAAGAATCTACATATCAAAAAGTCAAAACCCTGGACCCTAGCAAACAGTTAAGAAACCAAAAGAAAGGGGTCGGTCTAATCTATAAACAAAAAAGCCACTCTAGCTAGCATTTGTTTCATAAGTCATCCTAAACATATCGTAATATTTGTAAGGGATTTACTTTATCCTCGGCAAGTAGAGGAAGATGAAGGAGAATCTCAAGGGAGTTCTTGTTTCTATATTCAAACCCCCAAAGCAAACAAAACCAAAAAAATTTTGTCATCAGTATTAGACCAGGGACTTACCAGAGCGCGGGAAACCCTCTGCAATGGCGAGCCCGGAATGGTGAGGCCGTGATGTCGAGGAGGGTGAGGTTGAGTGGAGTGCAGCTGAGGACTTTAGGGTTAGGACACAGAACACGTACTTGGCTGTTCTGTGTTCTTCTCCAAACACCGTGTGAACAGCTGAGGCGCGAAGGGACCAAGTGAAGAGGAGGAAGATTATTTTCCCAGGGGCTTCGCCGTGGGAAACACCGCCTGTCTTTCCGACCGTCAGAGCCGTGGGAAACACCGCCT
Organism: Sophora flavescens; assembly: GCA_030762895.1. Classification (NCBI taxonomy): domain Eukaryota; kingdom Viridiplantae; phylum Streptophyta; class Magnoliopsida; order Fabales; family Fabaceae; genus Sophora; species Sophora flavescens. The sequence continues at coordinate 5,859,755 of JAUPTC010000010.1, read as the reverse complement.
AATTTGCGACGGTATGGCCGTGGGAAACTCCGTGTTCACTAGACACGGCTAAGCCCATGGGAAACACCGCCTAATTTGCGACGGTATGGCCGTGGGAAACTCCGTGTTCACTAGACACGGCTAAGCCCGTGGGAAAACTGAGCCATTTCACAGGGCTCGGTCCGTGGGAAACAGCGCTTTCTGTTACCTACGGCCCAGCCCGTGGGAAATCCAGCGGGAATGTTTGGCGCCTCTTTTTCCTATGGACCAAGACGTGGGAAATCAAGCGAGACATTTCCAAGGGTCTTGGCCGTGGGAAATGTAAAAATTTCCTAGGGATTTTTTTCCCTGGGTAAAAAGCCCTGGGAAATAGCTTAATTTCTTATAGTGTGAGAAGAAAATGATGTTGAAGCAGAAACTTTTTTATATTTTAGGGCTATGTTGCAGAAATTTTTTATCTTTTAATCATGTAATTGTAACTTATGAATCGCTTCAATGAGATACGATTTGATTATACATATAACTTGTTTTATGTTAAGTGTTTATTTATTTTAATTTGCATAAGAATTTGTTTACTAATTCAAGCTAATTAATTAACATTAAAAATAAACTTGTTTAAAAAAAAGGTTTAGAAATAAACTGCACTATATGGAGTGATCTGCGTTAAGAGTGACAACAGGGAGATGACAACGAAAGACAGATAGGAATGAGTTTCAGAGAGGAAAATAATTATTTATGTCAGTTATTTATTTAACTGACGTAAAAATCACACTTTTAACGTCAGTTGTATAAACAACTGACGTTAAAGTGTTAATAATTCTTATAAATCACTTTTAACGTCAGTTCATTACACAACTGACGCAAATAGTGATTTGATATTTACAAAACTGCCACCGCCTCATTTTTAATGTCAAACATATGGTCAACTGACGTAAAACGTTCCCGTATATTACATTACTTCCACTAGTGATTGTTTTTACTTTTACATTGTTGGGCTTAATTGATAAACATTGTTAATTTTTGGATTTTTCAGTCATCCTCACCTTGTTTCCTTGCGCGGATCAGTGCGCAGTCCATGATGTTCCTTCACTTAAATGGGCCTAACTTACTCATCTTATGCCCAATTAAGGCATATGATACCTTGTTGGAAAGCTTATTCGGAGGCCCTTAATTTGGTCTAGGGTTAGGTCAGGATTAATAAGCATAAATAGCAGTTTACAGACGCACAAGACAGAGAGAGACGGAAATTAGACAACTTTTACAATCATTGTTTTTTCTTTTACATTACTGGCCTTAATTGGGCTTAATTGCTAAACAGTGTTAATTTTCGTATTTTTCACTCATCTTGACCTTGTTACCTTGCACAGAACAAAACTTGAGCTACAAATATCGGATTTTGGTGATCTTGCTGTCCCTAGAAAGATAAGGAAGAGACCTACAATTTCAGGTTTCACAAGAATTGTCAAATTAGGCCAAAATCAAGGCTAAATTGGGTCCCGAGTTCTCTGGCACGGATCAGTGCGCCGTCCATGATGTTCCTTCACTTAAATGGGCCTAACTTACTCATCTTATGCCCAATTAAGGCATGATACCTTGTTGGAAAGCTTATTCAGAGGCCCTTAATTTGGTCTAGGTTTATGTCTTGATTAATAAGCATAAATAGCATTTTACAGCCGCACAAGCTAGAGAGAGACAGAAATTAGAAAACTTTTACAATCATTGTTTTTGCTTTTATATTATTGGGCTTAATTGGGCTTAATTGCTAAACATTGTAAATTTTCGGATTTTTCACTCATCCTGACCTTGTTGCCTTGCGCAGAGCATAACTAGAGCTACAGATATCCTATTTTGGTGATCTTACTGTCCCTAGAAATAAAAGGAAGAGACCTGCAATTTCAGATTTCACAAGAATTGTCAAATTAGGCCAAAATCAAGGCTAAATTAGGTCCCGGGTTCTCTGGCGCGGATCAGTGCACAGTCCATGATGTTCCTTCACTTAAATGGGCCTAACTTACTCATCTTAAGCCCAATTAAGGCATATGATACCTTGTTGGAAAACTTATTCAGAGGCCCTTAATTTAGTCTACGGTTAGGTTAGGATTAATAAGCATAAATAGCAGTTTACACCCGCACAAGACAGAGAGAGACGGAAATTAGACAACTTTTACAATCATTGTTTTTTCTTTTACATTATTGGGCTTAATTGGGCTTAATTGCTAAACATTGTTAATTTTCGTATTTTTAACTCATCCTGACCTTGTTTCCTTACGCAGAGCAAAACTAGAGCCACAGATATCAGATTTTGGTGATCTTGCTGTCCATAGAAAGATAAGGAAGAGACCTACAATTTCAGGTTTCACAAGAATTGTCAAATTATGCCAAAATCAAGGCTAAATTGGGTCCCGTGTTCTCTGGCGTGGATCAGTGCGCAGTTCATGATGTTCCTTCACTTAAATGGGCCTAACTTACCCATCTTATGCCCAATTAAGGCATACGATACCTTGTTGGAAAGCTTATTCAGAGGCCCTTAATTTGGTCTAGGTTTACATCAGGATTAATAAGCATAAATAGTAGTTTACAGCCGCACAAGCTACAGAGAGACGAAAATTAGAAAACTTTTACAATCATTGTTTTTGCATTTATATTATTGGACTTAATTGGGCTTAATTGCTAAACATTGTAAATTTTCGGATTTTTCAATCATCCTGACCTTGTTGCCTTGCGCAAAGCGTAACTAGAGCTACAGATATCCTATTTTGGTGATCTTACTGTCCCTAGAAAGAAAATGAAGAGACCTACAATTTCAGATGTAACAAGAATTGTCAAATTAGGACAAAATCAAGGCTAAATTGGGTCCCGAGTTCTCTGGCGCGGATCGGTCGCAGATTCATGATGTTCCTTCACTTAAATGGGCCTAACTTACTCATCTTAAGCCCAACTAAGGCATATGATACCTTGTTGGAAAGCTTATTCAGAGGCTCTTAATTTGGTTTAAGGTTAGGTCAGGATTAATATGCATAAATAGCAGTTTATAGCCGCACAAGCCGTAGTGAGACGAAAATTAGACAACTTTTACAATCATTGTTTTGCTTTTACATTATTGGGCTTAGTTGGGCTTAATTGCTAAACATTGTTAATTTTCTGATTTTTCACTCATCCTTACCTTGTTGCCTTGTGCCGAGTATAACTAGAGCTACATATATCGGATTTTGGTGATCTTGCTGTCCCTAGAAAGATAAGGAAGAGACCTACAATTTCAGGTTTCACAATTGTCAAATTAGGCCAAAATCAAGGCTAAATAGGGTCCCGAGTTCTCTGGTGCGGATCAGTGCGCAGTCCAAGATGTGCCTTCACTTGAATGGGCATAACTTACTCATCTTAAGCCCAATGAAGGCATATGATACCTTGTTGGAAAACTTATTCAGAGGCCTTTAATTTTGTCTAGGGTTAGGTCAGGATTAATAAGCATAAAAAGCAATTTACAGCCGCACAAGCCAGAGAGAGACGAAAATTAGACAACTTTTACAATCATTGTTTTTGCTTTTACATTATTGGGATTAATTGCTAAACATTGTTAATTTTCGGATTTTTCACTCATCTTGACCTTGTTGACTTGCGCAGAACATAACTGGAGCTACAGATATCGGATTTTGGTGATCTTGTTGTCCCTAGAAAGATAAGGAAGAGACCTACAATTTCAAGTTTCAAAAGAATTGTCAAATTAGGCCAAGATCAAGGCTAAATTGGGTCCCGAGTTCTCTGGCGCGGATTTGTGCGCAGTCCTTGATGTTCCTTCACTTAAATTGGCCTAACTTACTCATCTTAAGCCCAATTAAGGCATATGATACCTTGTTGGAAAGCTTATTCCGAGGCCCTTAATTTGGTCTACGGTTAGGTCAGTATTAATAAGCATAAAGAGAAGTTTACAACCGCACAAGCCAGAGAGAGACGAAAATTAGACAACTTTTACAATCATTGTTTTTTCTTTTACATTATTGGGCTCAATTGCTAAACATTGTTAATTTTCGTATTTTTAACACATCCTGACCTTGTTGCCTTGCGAAGAGCAAAACTAGAGCTACAGATATCGGATTTTGGTGATCTTGCTGTCCCTAGAAAGATAAGGAAGAGACCTACAATTTCAGGTTTCACAAGAATTGTCAAATTAGGCCAAAATCAGGGCTAAAGTGGGTCCCGTGTTCTCTGGCACGGATCAGTGCGTAGTTCATGATGTTCCTTCACTTAAATGGGCCAAACTTACTCATCTTAAGCCCAATTAAGGCATATGATACCTTGTTGGAAAGCTTATTCAGAGGCCCTTAATTTGGTTTAGGGTTAGGTCACGATTAATATGCATATATAGCAGTTTATAGCCTCACAAGCTAGAGAGAGACAAAAATTAGACAACTTTTACAATCATTGGTTTTGCATTTACATTATTGGGCTTAATTGGGCTTAATTGCTAAACATTGTTAATTTTCTGATTTTTCACTCATCCTGAACTTGTTGTCTTGTGTCGAGTATAACTAGAGCTACACATATCGGATTTTGGTGATCTTGCTGTCCCTAGAAAGATAAGGAAGAGACCTACAATTTCAGGTTTCACAATAATTGTCAAATTAGGCCAAAATCAAGGCTAAAGTGGGTCCCGAGTACTCTGGCGCGGATCAGTGCGCAGTTCATGATGTTCCTTCACTTAAATGGGCCTAACTTACGCATCTTATGCCCAATTAAGGCATACGATACCTTGTTGGAAAGCTTATTCAGAGGCCCTTAATTTGGTTTAGGGTTAGGTCATGATTAATAACCATAAATAGTAGTTTACAGCCGCACAAGCTACAGAGAGACGAAAATTAGAAAACTTTTACAATCATTGTTTTTGCTTTTATATTATTGGACTTAATTGGGCTTAATTGCTAAACATTGTAAATTTTCGGAATTTTCAATCATCCTGACTTTGTTGCCTTGCACCGAGTATAACTAGCGCTACAAATATCTAATTTTGGTGATCTTGCTGTCCCTAGAAAGATAAGGAAGATACCTACAATTTCAGGTTTCACAAGAATTGTCAAATTAGGCCAAAATTAAGGCTAAATTGGGTCCCGATTTCTCTGGCGTGGATCAGTGCGCAGTCCATGATGTGCCTTCACTTGAATGGGCCTAACTTACTCATCTTAAACCCAATTAAGGCATATGATACCTTGTTGGAAAGCTTATTCAGAGGCCCTTAATTTGGTCTAGGGTTATGTCAGGATTAATAAGCATAAATTACAGTTTACAGCCGCACAACCAAGAGAGAGACGGAAATTAGAAAAATTTTACAATCATTTTTTTTTGCTTTTATATTATTGGGCTTAATTGCTAAACATTGTAAATTTGCGTATTTTTCACTCATCCTGACCTTGTTGCCTTGCGCAGAGCATAACTAGAGCTACAGATATCCTATTTTGGTGATCTTGCGGTCCCTAGAAAGAAAAGGAAGAGACCTACAATTTCAGTTTTCACAAGAATTGTCAAATTAGGACAAAATCAAGTCTAAATTGGGTCCCGAATTCTCTGGCGCGGATCAGTGCGCAGTTCATGATGTTCCTTCACTTAAATGGGCCAAACTTACTCATCTTAAGCCCAATTAAGGCATATGATACCTTGTTGGAAAGCTTATTCTGAGGCCCTTAATTTGGTTTAGGGTTAGGTCAGGATTAATAACCATAAATAACAGTTTATAGCCGCACAAGCCAGAGAGAGACGAAAATAGACAACTTTTACAATCATTGTTTTTGGTTTTACATTATTCGGCTTAATTGTGCTTAATTGCTAAACATTGTTAATTTTCTAATTTTTCACTCATCCTGACCTTGTTGCCTTGTGCTGAGTATAACTGGAGCTACAGATATTGGATTTTGGTTATCTTTCTTTCCCTAGAAAGATAAGGAAGAGACCTACAATTTCAGGTTTCCAAGAATTGTCATATTACGTCAAAATCAAGGCTAAATTGGGTCCCGAGTTCTCTGGCGCGGATCAGTACGCAGTCAATGATGTTCCTTCACTTGAATGGGACTAACTTACTCATCTTAAACCCAATTAAGGCATATGATACCTTGTTGGAAAGCTTATTCAGAAGCCCTTAATTTGGCCTAGGGTTAGGTCAGGATTAATATGCATAAATAGCAGTTTACAGCCGCACAAGCTTGAGAGAGACATAAATTAGAAAACTTTTACAATCATTGTTTTTACTTTTATATTATTTGGCTTAATTGGGCTTAATTGCTAAACATTGTAAATTTTCGGATTTTTCACTCATCCTGACCTTGTTGCCATGCGCAGAGCATAACTAGAGCTACAGATATCCTATTTTGGTGATCTTGCTGTCCCTAGAAAGAAAAGGTAGACACCTACAGTTTCAGGTTTCACAAGAATTGTCAAATTAGGCCAAAATCAAGGCCAAATTGGGTCCCGAATTCTCTGGTGCGGATCAGTGCGCAGTTCATGATTTTCCTTCACTTAAATGAGCCTAACTTACTCGTCTTAAGCCCAATTAAGGCATATGATACCTTGTTGGAAAGCTTATTCAGAGGCCCTTAATTTGGTCAAGGATAAGGTCAATATTAAAAAGCATAAATTGCAGTTTACAGGCGCACAAGCCAGAGAGAGACGGAAATTAGACAACTTTTACAATCATTGTTTTTGCTTTTACATTATTGGGCTTAATTGCTAAACATTGTTAATTTTTGGATTTTTCACTCATCCTGACCTTGTTACCTTGCGCACAGCATAACTTGAGCTACAGATATCGGATTTTGGTGATCTTGCTGTCCCTAGAAAGGTAAGGAAGAGACCTACCATTTCATGTTTCACAAGAATTATCGAATTAGGCCAAAATCTAGGCTAAATTGGGTCCTGAGTTCTCTGGCGCGGATCAGTACGCATTCCATGATGTTCCTTCACTTAAATGGGCCTAACTTACTCATCTTAAGCCCAAGTAAGGCATATGATACCTTGTTGGAAAGCTTATTCAAAGGCCCTTGATTTGGTCTAGGGTTAAGTCAGGATTAATAAGCATAAATAGCAGTTTACAGCCGCATAAGCCAGAGAGAGACAGAAATTAAAAAGCTTTTACAATCATTGTTTTTGCTTTTATATTATTGGGCTTAATTGCTAAACATTGTTAATTTTCGGATTTCTCACTCATCCTGACCTGGTTGCCTTGTGCAGAGCATAACTAGAGCTACAGATATCGGATTTTGGTGATCTTGCTGTCCCTAGAAAGACAAGGAAGAGACCTACAATTTCAGGTGAATAAGAATTGTCAAATTAGGCCAAAATCAAGGCTAAATTGGGTCCCGAGTTCTCTAGTACGGATCAGTGCGCTGTCCATGATGTTCCTTCACTTAAATGGGCCGAACTTACTCATCTTAAGCCCAATTAAGGCATATGATACCTTGTTGGAAAGCTTATTCCGAGGCCCTTAATTTGGTCTAGGGTTAGGTCAGGATTAATAAGCTTAAATAGCAGTTTACAGCCGCACAAGCCAGAGAGATACTTAAATTATACAACTTTTACAATCATTGTTTTTGCTTTTACATAATTGGGCTTAATTGCTATACATTGTTAATTTTCGGATTTTTCACTCATCCTGACCTTGTTGCCTTGCGCAGAGCATAACTAGAGCAACAGATATCGGATTTTGGTGATCTTGCTGTCCCAAGAAAGATAAGGAAGAGACCTACAATTTCAGGTTTTACAAGAATTATCAAATTAGGCCAAAATCAAGGATAAATTGGGTCCCTAATTCTCTGGCGTGGATTAGTGCGTATTTCATGATGTTCCTTCACATAAATGGGCCTAACTTACTCATCTTAAGCCCAATTAAGGCATATGATACCTTGTTGGAAAGCTTATTCAGAGGTCCTTACGTTGGTCAAGGGTTACGTCATGATTAATAAGCAAAAATAGTAGTTTACAGCCGCACAAGCCAGAGGGAGATGGAAATTAGAAAACTTTTACAATCATTGTTTATGCTTTTATATTATTGGGCTTAATTGGGCTCAATTGCTAAACATTGGAAATTTTTGGATTTTTTACTCATCCTGACCTTGTTGCCTTTCGCATAGCAAAACTAGAGCTACAGATATCCTATTTTGGTGATCTTGCTGTCCCTAGAAAGAAAAGGAAGAGACCTACAATTTCAGGTTTCACAAGAATTGTCAAATTAGGCCAAAATCAAGGCTAAATTGGGTACCGAGTTCTCTGGCGCGGATCAGTGCGCAGTTCATCGTGTTCCTTCACTTAAATGGGACTAACTTACTCATCTTAAGCCCAATTAGGGCATATGATACCTTGTTGGAAAGCTTATTCAGAGGCCCTAAATTTGGTCTAGGGTTAGCCAGGATTAATAAGCATAAATAGTAGTTTACAGCCGCACAAGCCAGAGAGAGATGAAAATTAGACAACTTTTACAGTCATTGTTTTTGCTTTTACATTATTGGGCTTAATTGCTAAACATTGTTAATTTTATGATTTTTCACTCATCCTGACCTTGTTGCCTTGCGCAGAGCATAACTAGACCTACAGGTATCCTATTTTGGTGATCTTGCTGTCCCTAGAAAGATAAGGAAGAGACCTACAATTTCAGATTTCCCAAGAATTGTAAAATTATGCCAAAATCAAGGCTAAATTGGGTCCCGAGTTCCCTGGCACGGATCAATGCACAGTCCATGATGTGCCTTCACTTGAATGGACCTAACTTACTCATCTTAAGGCCAATTAAGGCATATGATACCTTGTTGGAAAGCTTATTCAGAGGCCCTTAATTTTGTCTAGGGTTAGGCAGGATTAATAAGCATAAATAGCAGTTTACAGCCGCCCAAGCCAGAGAGAGACGGAAATAAAAAAACTTTTACAATCATTGTTTTTTCTTTTATATTATTGGGCTTAATTGCTAAACATTGTTATTTTTCGGATTTCTCACTCATCCTGACCTTGTTGCCTTGCGCAGAGCATAACTAGAGCTACAGATATCGGATTTTGGTGATCTTGCTGTCCCTAGAAAGATAAAGAAGAGACCTACAATTTCAGGTGAATAAGAAATGTCAAATTAGGCCAAAATCAAGGCTAAATTGGGTCCCGAGTTCTCTGGTACGGATCAGTGCGCTGTCCATGATGTTCCTTCACTTAAATGGGCCGAACTTACTGATCTTAAGCCCAATTAAGGCATATGATACCTTGTTGGAAAGCTTATTCCGAGGCCCTAAATTTGGTCCAGGGTTAGTTCAGGATTAATAAGCTTAAATAGAAGTTTACAGCCGCACAAGCCAGAGAGAGACAGAAATTATACAACTTTTACAATCATTGTTTTTGCTTTTACTTAATTGGGCTTAATTGCTAAACATTGTTAATTTTCGGATTTTTCACTCATCCTGACCTTGTTTTCATGCGTAGGGCATAACTAGAGCTACATATATCTTATTTTGGTGATCTTGCTGTCCCTAGAAAGATAAGGAAGAGACCTACAATTTCATGTATCGCAAGAATTGTCAAATTAGGCCAAAATCAAGGCTAAATTGGGTCCCGAGTTCTCTGGCGCGGATCAGTGCGCAGTTCATGATGTTCCTTCACTTAAATGGGCCTAACTTACTCATCTTAAGCCCAATTAAGGCATATGATACCTTGTTGGAAAGCTTATTCAGAGGTCCCTAATTTGGTTTAGGGTTAGGTCAGGATTAATAAGCATAAATAGCAGTTTATAGCCGCACAAGCCAGAGAGACGAAAATTAGACAACTTTTACAATCATTTTTTTACTTTTACATTATTGGGCTTAATTGGGTTTAATTGCTAAACATTGTAAATTTTCGGATTTTTCACTCATCCTGACCTTGTTGCCTTGCGCCGAGTAAAACTAGAGCTACAGATATCGGATTTTGGTGATCTTGTTGTCCCTAGAAAGATTAGGAAGAGACCTATAATTTCGGGTGTCACAAGAATTGTCAAATTAGGCCAAAATCAAGGCTAAATTGGGTCCCGAGTTCTCTTGCACGGATAAGTGTGCAGTCCAAGATGTGCCCTCACTTGAATGGGCCCAACTTACTCATCTTAAGCCCAATTAAGTCATATGATACATTGTTGGAAAGCTTATTGAGAGGCCCTTAATTTGGTCTAGGGTTAGGTCATGATTAATAAGAATAAATAGCAGTTTATAGCCGCACAAGCCAGAAAGAGACGAAAATTAGACAACTTTTACAATCATTGTTTTTTCTTTTACATTATTGGGCTTAATTGGGCTTAATTTCTAAACATTGTTAATTTTCGGATTTTTCACTCATCCTGACCTTGTTGCCTTGCACAGAGCAAAACTGGAGCTACAGATATCGGATTTTGGTGATCTTGCTGTCCCTAGAAAGATAAGGAAGAAACCTACAATTTCAGGTGCCACAAGAATTGTCAAATTAGGCCAAAATCAAGGCTAAATTATGTCCCGAGTTCTATGGCGCGGATCAGTGCACAGTCCATGATGTGCCTTCACTTGAATGGGCCAAACTTACTCATCTTATGGCCAATTAAGGCATATGATACCTTGTTGGAAAGCTTATTCAGAGGCCCTTAATTTGGTCAAGGGTTGCGTGAGGATTAATAAGCATAAATAGCAGTTTACAGCCGCACAAGCTAGAGAGAGACGGAAATTAAAATACTTTTACAATCATTGTTTTTGCTTTTATATTATTGGGCTTAATTGTGCTTAATTGCTAAACATTGTTAATTTTCGGATTTTTCACTCATCTTGACCTTGTTGCATTGCACAAAGCATAACTAGAGCTACAAATATCCTATTTTGGTGATCTTGCTGTCCCTAGAAAGATAAGGAAGAGACCTACAATTTAAGGTTCACAAGAATAGTCAAATTAGGCCAAAATCAAGGCTAAATTGGGTCCCGACTTCTCTGGCGCGGATCAGTGCGCAGTTCATCATGTTCCTTCACTTAAATGGGCCTAACTTACTCATCTTAAGCCCAATTAAGGCATATGATACCCTGTTGGAAATCTTATTCAGAGGCCCTTAATTTGGTCTAGGGTTAGGTCTGGATTAATAAGCATAAATAGCAGTTTACAGCCGCACAAGCTAGAGAGAGACGGAAATTAGACAACTTTTACAATCATTGTTTTTGCTTTTACATTAATGGGCTAAATTGCTAAACATTGTTAATTTTCTGATTTTTCACTCATCCCGACCTTGTTGTCTTGCGCAGAGCATAACTAGAGCTACAGATATCCTATTTTGGTGATCTTGCTATCCCTAGAAAGATAAGGAAGAGACCTACAATTTCACGTTTCTCAAGAATTGTAAAATTAGGAAAAAATCAAGGCTAAATTGGGTCCCGAGTTCTCTGGCACGGATTAGTGCACAGTCCATGATGTGCCTTCACTTGAATGGGCCTAACTTACTCATCTTAAGGCCAATTAAGGCATATGATACCTTGTTGGAAAGCTTATTCAGAGACCCTTAATTTTGTTTAGAGTTAGGTCAGGATTAATAAGCATAAATAGCAGTTTACAGCCGCACAAGTCAGAGAGACGAAAATTAGACAACTTTTACAATCATTGTTTTTGCTTTTACATTATTGGGCTTAATTGGCCTTAATTGCTAAACATTGTAAATTTTCGGATTTTTCACTCATCCTGACCTTGTTGCATTGCACCGAGTATAACTAGAGCTACAGATATCGGATTTTGGTGATCTTGCTGTCCCTAGAAAGATTAGGAAGAGACCTACAATTTCGGGTTTCAAAAGAATTGTCAAATTAGGCCAAAATCAAGGCTAAATTGGGTCCCAAGTTCTCTGGCACGGATAAGGGAGCAGTCCATGATGTGCCTTCACTTGAATGGGCCAAACTTACTCATCTTAGGTCTAATTAAGTCATTTGATACATTGTTGGAAAGCTTATTGAGAGGCCCTTAATTTGGTCAATGGTTAGGTCAGGATTAATAAGCATAAATAGCAGTTTATAGCCGCACAAACCAGAGAGAGACAAAAATTAGACAACTTTTACAATCATTGTTTTTTCTTTTATATTTTTGGGCTTAATTGGGCTTAATTGCTAAACATTGTTAATTTTCCGATTTTTCACTCATCCTGACCATGTTGCCGTGAACAGAACAAAACTAGAGCTACAGATATCGGATTTGGGTGATCTTGCTGTCCCTAGAAAGATAACGAAGAGACCTACAATTTCAGGTGTCGCAAGAATTGTCAAATTAGGCCAAAATCAAGGCTAAATTGGGTCGCGAGTTCTCTGGCGTGGATCAGTGCGCAGTACATCATGTTCCTTCACTTAAATGGGCCTAACTTCCTGATCTTAAGCCCAACTAAGGCATATGATACCTTGTTGGAAAGCTTATTCAGAGGCCCTAAATTTGGTCTAGGGTTAGGTTAGGATTAATAAGCATGAATAGCAGTTTACAGCCGCACAAGCCATAGAGAGACGAAAATTAGACAACTTTTACAATCATTGTTTTTGCTTTTACATTATTGGGCTAAATTGCTAAACATTCTTAATTTTATGATTTTTCACGCATCCTGACATTGTTGCCTTGCGCAGAGCATAACTAGAGCTACAAATATCCTATTTTGGTGATCTTGCTGTCCCTAGAAAGATAAGGAAGAGGCCTACTATTTCAGGTTTCTCAAGAATTGTAAAATTAGGCCAAAATCAAGGCTAAATTGGGTCCCCAGTTTTCTGGCACGGATCAGTGCACAGTCCTTGATGTGCCTTCACTTGAATGGGCCTAACTTACTCATCTTAAGGCCAATTAAGGCATATGATACCTTGTTGGAAAGCTTATTCAGAGGCCCTTAATTTTGTTTAGAGTTAGGTCAGGATTAATAAGCATAAATAGCAGTTTACAGCCGCCCAAGCTAGAGAGAGACGGAAATTAGAAAACTTTTACAATATTTGCTTTTGCTTTTATATTATTGGGCTTAATTGTGCTTAATTGCAAAACATTGTTAATTGTCGGATTTTTCACTCATCCTGACCTTGTTGCCTTGCGCAGAGCATAACTAGGGCTACAGATATCGGATTTTGGTGATCTTGCTGTCCCTAGAAAGATAAGGAAGAGACCTACAATTTCGGGTTTCATAAGAATTGTCAAATTAGGCCAAAATCAAGGTTAAATTGGGTCCCGAGTTCTCTGGCGCGGATCAGTGTGCAGTCCATGATGTTCCTTCACTTAAATGTGCCTAACTTACTCATCTTAAGCCCAATTATGGGATATGATACCTTGTTTGAAAGCTTATTCAGAGGCCCTTAAATTGGTCCTGGGTAAGGTCAGGATTAATAAGCATAAATAGCAGTTTACAGTCGCACAATCCAGAGAGAAACGGAAATTAGACAGCTTTTACAATCATTGTTTTTGCTTTTACATTATTGGGATTAATTGCTAAACAATGTTAATTTTCGGATTTTTCAGTCATCCTGACCTTGTTGCCTTTCGCAGAGCATAACTAGAGCTACAGATATCGGATTTTGGTGATCTTGCTGTCCCTAGAAAGATAAGGAAGAGACCTACAATTTCAGGTATTACAAGAATTGTCAGATTAGGCCCAAATCAAGGATAAATTGGGTCCCGAGTTCTCTTACGCGGATCAGTGTGCAGTCCATGATGTTCCTTCACTTAATTGGGCCTTACTTACTGATCTTATGCCCAATTAAGGCATATGATACCTTGTTGGAAAGCTTATTCAGAGGCCCTTAATTTGGTCTAGGGTCAGGTCAGGATTAATAAGCATAAATAGCAGTTTACAGCGGCACAAGCCAGAGAGAGACGGAAATTAGACAACTTTTACAATCATTGTTTTTGCTTTTACATTATTGGGCTTAATTGCTAAACATTGTTAATTTTCGGATTTTCACTCATCCTCGTTGCCTTGCGCAGAGCATAACTAGAGCTACATATATCGGATTTTGATGATCTTGCTATCCCTAGAAAGATAAGGAAGAGACCTACAATTTCAGGTTTCACAAGAATTGTCAAATTAGGCCAAAATCAAGGGTAAATTAGGTCCCGATTTCTCTGGTTTGGATCAGGGCGCTGTCCATGATGTTCCTTCTCTTAAATGGGCCTATCTTAATCATCTTAAGCCCAATTAAGTCATATGATACCTTGTTGAAAAGCTTATTCTGAGGCCCTTAATTTGGTCTAGTGTTAGGTTAGGATTAATTAACATAAATAGCAGTTTACAGCCGCACAAGCCAGAGAGAGACGGAAATTAGACAACTTTTACAATCGTTGTTTTTGCTTTTACATTATTGGGCTTAATTGCTAAACATTGTTAATTTTCGGATTTTTCACTCATCCTGACCTTGTTGCCTTGCGCAGAGCATAACTAGAGCTACAGATATCGGATTTTGGTGATCTTGCTGTCCCTAGAATGATAAGGAAGAGACCTACAATTTCATGTATTACAAGTATTTTCAAATTAGGCCAAAATCAAGGCTAAATTGGATCCCCAGTTCTCTGACGTGGATCAGTGCGCAGTCCATGATGGTCCTTCACTTAAATGGGCCAAACTTACTCATCTTAAGCCCAATTACTGCATATGATACCTTGTTGGAAAGCTTATTTAGAGGCCCTTAATTTGGTCTAGGTTTAGGTCAGGATTAATAAGCATAAATAGCAGTTTACAGCCGCACAAACCCGAGAGAGACGGAAATTAGACAACTTTTACAATCATTGTTTTTGCTTTTAAATTATTGGGCTTAAATGCTAAACTTTGTTAATTTTTGGATTTTTCACTCATCCTGACCTTATTACATTGCGCAGAGCATATCTAGAGCTACAGATATCGGATTTTGGTGATCTTGCTGACCCTAGAAAGATAAGGAAGAGACCTATAATTTCAGGTATCACAAGAATTGTCAAGTTAAGAAAAAATAAAGGCTAAATTGGGTCCCGAGTTCTCTGGCGGGGATCAGTTCGCAGTCCATGATTTTCCTTCACTTAAATGCGTCTAACTTACTCATCTTAAGCCCAATTAAGGGATATGATACCTTGTTGGAAAGCTTATTCAGAGGCCCTTATTTTGGTCTAGGGTTAGGTCATGATTAATAAGCATAAATAGCAGTTTACAGTCGCACAACCCATAGAGAGATGGAAATTACACAACTTTTACAATCATTGTTTTTGCTTTGACATTATTGGGCTTAATTGCTAAACATTGTTAATTTTCGGATTTTTCACGCATCCTGACCTTGTTGCCTTGCGCGGAGCATAACTAGAGCTACAAATATCGGATTTTGGTGATCTTTCTATCCCTAGAAAGATAAGGAAGGGACCAACAATTTCAGGTATTACAAGAATTGTCAAATTAGGCCAAAATCAAGGCTAAATTGGGTCTCGAGTTCTCTGGCGCGGATTAGTGCGTAGCCCATGATGTTCCTTCACTTAAATGGGCCTAACTTACTCATCTTAAGCCCAATTAAGGCATATGATACCTTGTTGGAAAGCTTATTCGGAGGCCCTTAATTTGGTCTAGAGTTAGGTCAGGATTAAAAAGCATAAATAGCAGTTTACAACCGCACAAGCCAGAGAGAGACGGAAATTAGACAACTTTTACAATCATTGTTTTTGCTTTTACATTATTGGGCTTAATTGGGCTTAATTGCTAAACATTGTTAATTTTCGGATTTTTCACTCATCCTGACCATGTTGCCTTGCGCAGAGCATAAATAGAGCTACTGATATCGGATTTTGGTGATCTTGTTGTCCCTAGAAAGATAAGGAAGAGACCTACAATTTCAGATGTCACAAGAATTGTCAAATTAGGCCAAAATCAAGGCTAAATTAATTCCCGAGTTCTCTAGCGCGGATCAGTGCGCAGTCCATGATGTTCCTTCACTTAAATGGGTTTGACTTACTCATCTTAACCCCAATTAAGGCATATGATACCTTGTTGGAAAGCTTATTTAGATGCCTTTAATTTGGTCTAGGGTTAGGTCCGGATTAATAAGCACAAATAGTTGGTTACAGCCACACAAGCCAGAGAGAGACGGAAATTAGACAACTTTTACAATCATTGTTTTTGCTTTTACATTATTAGGCTTAATTGCTAAACATTGTTAATTTTCGGATTCTTCACTCATCCTGACCATGTTGCCTTGCGCAGAGCATAACTAGAGCTACAGATATCTGATTTTTGTGATATTGCTGTCCCTAGAAAGATAAGGAAGAGACCTACAATTTCATATGTCACAAGTATTGTCAAATTAGGCCAAAATCAAGGCTAAATTGGGTCCCGTGTTCTCTGGCGCGGATCAGTGCGCAGTCCATGATGTTCTTTCACTTAAATGGGTCTGACTTACTCATCTTAACCCCAATTAAGGCATATGGTACCTTGTTGGAAAGCTTATTCAGAGGCCTTTAATTTGGTCTAGGGTTAGGTCAGGATTAATAAGCATAAATAGTATGTTACAGCCACACTAGCCAGAGAGAGATGGAAATTAGACAACATTTACAATCATTGTTTTTGCTTTTACATTATTGGGCATAATTGCTAAGCATTGTTAATTTTCGGATTTTTCACTCATCCTGACCTTGTTGCCTTGCATAGAGCATATCTAGAGCTTCATATATCGGATTTTGGTGATCTTGCTGTCCCTTGAAAGATAAGGATGAGACCTAGAATTTCAGGTTTCACAAGAATTGTCAAATTAGGCCAAAATCAAGGCTAAATTAGGTCCCGAGTTCTCTGGCACGGATCAGTGTGCAGTCCATGATGTTACTTCACTTAAATGGGCCTAACTTACTCATCTTAAGCCCAATTAAGGCATATGATACCTTGTTGGAAAGCTTATTCAGAGGGCCTTAATTTGGTCTAGGGTTAGGTCAGGATTAATAAGCATAAATAGCAGTTTACAGCCGCACAAGCAAGAGAGAGATCGAAATTAGACAACTTTTACAATCATTGTTTTTGCTTTTACATTATTGGGCTTAATTGGGATTAATTGTAAAACATTGTTAATTTTCGGATTTTTCACTCATCCTGACCATGTTGCCTTGCGCAGAGCATAACCAGAGGTACAGATATCGGATTTTGGTGATCTTGCTGTCCCTAGAAAGATAGGGAAGAGACCTACAATATCAGGTTTACAAGAATTGTCAAATTAGGCCAAAATCAAGGCTAACTTGGGTCTCGAGTTCTCTGGCGCGGATCAGTGCGCATTTCATGATGTTCCTTCACTTAAATGGGCCTATCTTACTCATCTTTAGCCCATTTTAGGCATATGATACCTTGTTGCAAAACATATTCAGAGGCCCTTAATTTGGTCTAGGGTTAGGTCAGTATAAAAAAGCATAAATAGCAGTTTACAGCCGCACAAGCCAGAAAGAGACTGAAATTAGACAACTTTTACAATCATTGTTTTTGATTTTACATTATTGGGCATAATTCCTAAACATTGTTAATTTTTGGATTTTTCACTCGTCCCGACCTTGTTGCCTTGCGCAGAGCATATCTAGAGCTACAGATATCGGATTTTGGTGATCTTGCTGTCCCTAGAAAGATATGGAAGAGACCTACATATTCAGGTTTCACAAGAATAGTCAAATTACGACAAAATCAAGGGTAAATTGGGTCCTGAGTTTTCTGGGGCGGATCAGTGCGCAGTCCATGTTGTTCCTTCACTTAAATGGTACTAACTTACTCATCTTAAGCCCAATTAAGGCATCTGATACCTTGTTGGAAAGCTTATTCAGAGGCACTTAATTTGGTCTCAGGTTGGGTCAGGATTAATAAGCATAAATAGCAGTTTACAGCCGCACAAGCCAGAGAGAGACGTAAATTAGACAACTTTTACAATCATTGTTTTTGCTTTTACATTATAGGGCTTAATTGGGCTTAATTGCTAAACATTGTTAATTATCGGATTTTTCACTCTTCCTGACCTTGTTGCCTTGCGCAGAGCATAACTAGAGTTACAGATATCGGATTTTGGTGATCTTGCTGTCCCTAGAAAGATAAGGAAGAGACCTACAATTTCAAGTGTCACAGGTATTGTCAAATTAGGCCAAAATCAAGGCTAAATTGGTCCCGAGATTTCTTACGCGGATCAGTACGTTGTCCATGATGTTCCTTCACTTAAATGGGCCTAACTTACTCATCTTAAGCCCAATTAAGGCATATGATACCTTGATGGTATGCTTATTCAGAGGCCCTTAATTTCGTCTAGGGTTAGGTCAGGATTAATAAGCATAAATAGCAGTTTACAGCCGTACAAGCCATAGAGAGACGTAAATTAGACAACTTTTACAATCATTGTTTTTGCTTTTACATTATTGGGCTTAATTGCTAAACATTGTTAATTATCGGATTTTTCACTCTTCCTGACCTTGTTGCCTTACGCAGAGCATAACTAGAGCTACAGATATCAGATTTTGGTGATCTTGCTGTCCCTAGAAAGAAAAGAAAGAGACCTACAAATTCGGGTTTCATAAGAATTGTGAAATTAGGCCAAAATCAAGGCTAAATTGGGTCCCGAGTTCCCTTGGGCGGATCAGTGCGTAGTCCATGATGTTCCTTCACTTAAATGGGCCTAACTTACTCGTCTTAAGCCCAATTAAGGCATATGATACCTGGTTGGAAAGCTTATTCAGAGGCCCTTAATTTGGTCTAGGGTTAGGTCAGGATTAATAAGCATAAATAGCAGTTTACAGCCGCACAAGCCAGAGAGAGACGGAAATTAGACAACTTTAACAATCG
Source organism: Sophora flavescens (assembly GCA_030762895.1). Taxonomy (NCBI): domain Eukaryota; kingdom Viridiplantae; phylum Streptophyta; class Magnoliopsida; order Fabales; family Fabaceae; genus Sophora; species Sophora flavescens. The sequence continues at coordinate 5,841,028 of JAUPTC010000010.1, read as the reverse complement.
TTGTTTTAGCTTTTACATTGTTGGGCTTAATTGGGATTCAATTGCTAAACATTGTAAATTTTCGGATTTTTCACTTTTCCTGACCTTGTTGCCTTGCGCAGAACATAACTAGAGCTACATATATCGAATTTTGGTGATCTTACTGTCCCTAGAAAGATAAGGAAGAGACCTACAATTTCAGGCTTCACAGGAATTGTCAAATTAGGCCAAAATCAAGGCTAAATTGGTCCCGAGTTCTCTTGCACGGATTAGTATGCAGTCCATGATGTTCCTTCACTTAAATGGGCCTAACTTACTAATCTTAAACCTAATTAAGGCATATGATACCTTGTTGGAATGCTTATTCAGAGGCCCTTAATTTGGTCTCGGGTTAGGTCAGGATTAATAAGTGTAAATATTAGTTTACATCCGTACAAGCCATAGAGAGAAGTAAATTAGACAACTTTTACAATCATTATTTTTCCTTTTACATTATTGGGCTTAATTGCTAAACATTGTTAATTATCGGATTTTTCACTCTTCCTGACCTTGTTGCCTTGAGCAGAGCAGAACTAGAGCTACAGATATCGGATTTTGAGGATCTTGCTGTCCCTAGAAAGATAAGGAAGAGACATACAATTTCAGGTTTCACAGGAATTGTCAAATTAGGCCAAAATCGAGGCTAAATTGGTCCCGAGATCTCTTGCGTGGATCAGTACGCAGTCCATGAAGTTCCTTCACTTAAATGAGCCTAACTTACTCATCTTAAGAACAATTAAGGCATATGATACCTTGTTGGAATGCTTATTCAGAGGCCCTTAATTTGTTCTCTGGTTAGGTCTGGATTAATATGCATAAATAGCAGTTTACAGCCGTACAAGCCATAGAGAGACGTAAATTAGACAACTTTTACAATCATTGTTTTTGCTTTTACATTATTGGGATTAATTGCTAAACATTGTTAATTATCAGATTTTTCACTCTTCCTAACCTTGTTGCCTTGCGCAGAGCATAACTAGAGCTACATATATCGGATTCTGGTGATCTTGCTGTCCCTAGAAAGATAAGGAAGAGACCTACAACTTCAGGTTTCACAAGAACTGTCAAGTTAGGCCAAAATCATGGCTAGATTGGGTCCCGAGTTCTCTGGCGCGGATCAGTGCGCAGTCCATGATGTTCCTTCACTTAAATGGGCCTAACTTACTCATCTTAAGCCCAATTAAGGCATATGATACCTTGTTGGAAAGCTTATTCAGAGGGCCTTAATTTGGTCTAGGGTTAGGTCAGGATTAATAAGCATAAATAGCAGTTTACAGCCGCACAAGCCAGAGAGATGGAAATTAGACAACTTTTACAATCATTTTTTTTGCTTTTACATTATTGGGCTTAATTGGGCTTAATTGCAAAACATTGTTAATTTTCGGATTTTTCACTCATCCTGACCATGTTGCCTTGCGCAGAGCATAACTAGAGGTACAGATATCGGATTTTGGTGATCTTGCTGTCCCTAGAAAGATAGGGAAGAGACCTACAATTTCTGGTGTCACAAGAATTTTCAAATTAGGCCAAAATCAAGGCTAAATTGGGTCCCGATTTCTATGGCGCGGATCAGTGCGCAGTCCATGATGTTCCTTCACTGAAATGGGTTTGACTTACTCATCTTAACCCCAATTAGGTCATATGGTACCTTGTTGGAAAGCTTATTCAGAGGCCTTTAATTTGGTCTAGGGTTAGGTCAGGATTAATAAGCATAAATAGTAGGTTACAGCCACACAAGCCAGAGAGAGACGGAAATTAGACAACATTTACAGTCATTGTTTTTGCTTTTACATTATTGGGCATAATTGCTAAGCATTGTTAATTTTCGGATTTTTCACTCATCCTGACCATGTTGCCTTGCGTAGAGCATAGGAGTTTGGTGATCTTGCTGTCCCTAGAAAGATAAAGAAGAGACCTACAATATCGGGTTTCACAAGAATTTTCAAATTAGGCCAAAATCAAGGCTAACTTGGGTCTCGAGTTCTCTGGCGCGGATCAGTGCGCAGTCCATGATGTTCCTTCACTTAAATGGGCCTAACTTACTCATCTTTAGCCCATTTGAGGCATATGATACCTTGTTGCAAAAGATATTCAGAGGCCCTTAATTTGGTCTAGGGTTAGGTCAGTATAAAAAAGCATAAATAGCAGTTTACAGCCGCACAAGCCAGAGAGAAACTGAAATTAGACAACTTTTACAATCATTGTTTTTGATTTTACATTATTGGGCATAATTGCTAAACATTGTTAATTTTTGGATTTTTCACTCGTCCCGACCTTGTTGCCTTGCGCAGAGCATATCTAGAGCTACAGATATCGGATTTTGGTGATCTTGCGGTCCCTAGAAAGATATGGAAGAGACCTACATATTCAGGTTTCACAAGAATAGTCAAATTAGGACAAAATCAAGGGTAAATTGGGTCCTGAGTTCTCTGGGGCGGATCAGTGCGCAGTCCATGATGTTCCTTCACTTAAATGGTACTAACTTACTCATCTTAAGCCCAATTAAGGCATCTGATACCTTGTTGGAAAGCTTATTCAGAGGCACTTAATTTGGTCTCAGGTTGGGTCAGGATTAATAAGCATAAATAGCAGTTTACAGCCGCACAAGCCAGAGAGAGACGTAAATTAGACAACTTTTACAATCATTGTTTTTACTTTTACATTATAGGGCTTAATTGGGCTTAATTGCAAAACATTGTTAATTATCGGATTTTTCACTCTTCCTGACCTTGTTGCCTTGCGGAGAGCATAACTAGATCTACAGATATCGGATTTTGGTGATCTTGTTGTCCCTAGAAAGATATGGAAGAGACCTACATTTTCAAGTTTCACAGGTATTGTCAAATTAGGCCAAAATCCAGGCTAAATTGGTCCCGAGATCTCTTACGCGGATCAGTACGCAGTCCATGATGTTCCTCCACTTAAATGGGCCTAAATTACTCATCTTAAGCCCAATTAAGGCATATGATACCTTGTTGGAATGCTTATTCAGAGGCCCTTAATTTCGTCTAGGGTTAGGTCAGGATTAATAAGAATAAATAGCAGTTTACAGCCGTACAAGGCATAGAGAGACGTAAATTAGACAACTTTTACAATCATTGTTTTTGCTTTTACATTATTGGGCTTAATTGCTAAACATTGTTAATTATCGGATTTTTCACTCTTCCTGACCTTGTTGCCTTGCACAGAGCAAAACTAGAGCTACAGATATCAGATTTTGGTGATCTTGCTGTCCCTAGAAAGATAAGGAAGAGACCTACAATTTCAGGTTTCACAAGAGTTGTCCAATTAGGCCAAAATAAAGGCTAAATTGGGTCCCGAGTTCCCAGGGGCGGATCAGTGCGTAGTCCATGATGTTCCTTCACTTAAATGGGCCTAACTTACTCATCTTTAGCCCAATTTAGGCATATGATACCTTGTTGCAATGCTTATTCAGAGGCCCATAATTTGGTCTAGGGTTAGGTCGGTATTAATAAGCATAAATAGCAGTTTACAGCCGCACAAGCCAGAGAGAGATGGAAATTAGACAACTTTAACAATCGTTGTTTTAGCTTTTACATTGTTGGGTTTAATTGGGATTTAATTGCTAAACATTGTTAATTTTCGGATTTTTCACTCTTCCTGACCTTGTTGCCTTGCGCAGAACATAACTAGAGCTACAGATATCGGATTTTGGTGATCTTACTGTCCCTAGAAAGATAAGGAAGAGACCTACAATTTCAGGCTTCACAGGAATTGTCAAATTAGGCCAAAATCAAGCCTAAATTGGTCCCTAGTTCTCTTGCACGGATCAGTACGCAGTCGATGATGTTCCTTCACTTAAATGGGCCTAACTTACTAATCTTAAGCCCAATTAAGGCATATGATACCTTGTTGGAATGCTTATTCAGAGGCCCTTAATTTGGTCTCGGGTTAGGTCAGGATTAATAAGCATAAATAGTAGTTTACAGCCGTACAAGCCATAGAGAGAAGTAAATTAGACAACTTTTACAATCATTATTTTTCCTTTTACATTATTGGGCTTAATTGCTAAACATTGTTAATTATCGGATTTTTCACTCTTACTGACCTTGTTGCCTTGCGCAGAGCAGAACTAGAGCTACAGATATCGGATTTTGATGATCTTGCTGTCCCTAGAAAGATAAGGAAGAGACCTACAATTTCAGGTGTCACAGGAATTGTCCAATTAGGCCAAAATCGAGGCTAAATTGGTCCCGAGATCTCTTGCGTGGATCAGTACGCAGTCCATGATGTTCCTTCACTTAAATGGGCCTAACTTACTCATCTTAAGAACAATTAAGGAATATGATACCTTGTTGGAATGCTTATTCAGAGGCCCTTAATTTGTTCTCTAGTTAGGTCTGGATTAATATGCATAAATAGCAGTTTACAGTCGTACAAGCCATAGATAGACGTAAATTAGACAACTTTTACAAGCATTGTTTTTGCTTTTACATTATTGGGCTTAATTGTTAACATTGTTAATTATCGGATTTTTCAATCTTCCTGACCTTGTTGCCTTGCGCAGAGCATAACTAGAGCTACATATATCAGATTCTGGTGATCTTGCTGTCCCTAGAAAGATAAGGAAGAGACCTACAATTTCAGGTTTCACAAGAATTGTCAAATTAGGCCAAAATCATGGCTAGATTGGGTCCCGAGTTCTCTGGCGCGGATTAGTGCGCAGTCCATGATGTTCCTTCACTTAAATGGGCCTAACTTGCTTATCTTTAGCCCAATTTAGGCATATGATACCTTGTTGCAAAGCTTATATAGAGGCCCTTAATTTGGTCTAGGGTTAGGTCAGTATTAATATGAATAAATAGCAGTTTACAGCCGCACAAGCCAGAGAGATACGTAAATTAGACAACTTTTACAATCATTGTTTTTACTTTTACATTATTGGGCTTAATTGGGCTTAATTGCTAAACATTGTTAATTTTCGGATTTTTCACTCTTCCTGACCTTGTTGCCTTACGCAAATCATAACCAGAGCTACAGATATCAGATTTTGGTGATCTTGCTGTCCCTAGAAAGATAAGGAAGAGACCTACAAATTCTGGTTTCACAAGAATTGTCAAATTAGGCCAAAATCAAGGCTAAATTGGTTCCCGAGTTCCCAGGGGTGGATCGGTGCGCAGTCCATGATGTTCCTTCACTTAAATGGGCCTAACTTACTCATCTTAAGCCCAATTAAGGCTTATGATACCTTGTTGGAAAGCTTATTCAGAGGCCCTTATTTTGGTCTAGGGTTAGGTCAGAATTAATAAGCATAAATAACAGTTTGCAGCTGCACAAGCCAGAGAGTGACGAAAATTAGACAACTTTTACAATCATTTTTTTTTGCTTTTACATTATTGGGCTTAATTGCTAAACATTGTTAATTTTCGGATTTTTCACCCATCCTGACCTTGTTGCCTTGCGCAAGCATATCTAGAGATACAGATATTGGATTTTGGTGATATTGCTGTCCCTAGAAAGATAAGGAAGAGACCTACAATTTCAGGTTTCACAAGAATTGTCAAATTAGGCCAAAACCAAGGCTAAATTGGGTGCTGAGTTCTCTGGCGCGGATCAGTCTGCAGTCCATGATGTTCCTTCACTTAAATGGGCCTAACTTACTCATCTTTAGCCCAATTTAGGCATATGATACCTTGTTGCAAAGCTTATTCAGAGGCCCTTAATTTGGTCTAGGGTTAGGACAGTATTAATAAGCATAAATAGCATTTTACACCCGCACAATCTAGAGAGAGACAAAAATTAGACAACTTTTACAATCATTGTTTTTGCTTTTACATTATTGGGCTTAATTGGTCTTAATTGCTAAACATTGTAAATTTTCGGATTTTTCACTCATCCTGACCTTGTTGCCTTGCACAGAGCATAACTAGAGCTACAGATATCGGATTTTGGTGATATTGCTGTCCTTAGAAATATAAGGAAGAGAGCTACAATTTCAGATTTCACAAGAATTGTCCAATTAGGCCAAAATCAAGGCTAAATTGGGTACCGAGTTCTCTGGCGCGGATTAGTGCACAGTCCATGATGTTCCTTCACTTAAATAGGCCTAACTTACTCTTCTTAAGCCCAATTAAGGTATATGATACCTTGTTGGAAAGCTTATTCAGAGGCCCTTAATTTGGTCTAGGGTTAGGTCAGGATTAATAAGCATAAATAGCAGTTTACTGCCGCACAAGCCAGAGAGAGACGAAAATTTGACAATTTTTACAATCATTGTTTTTGCTTTTACAATATTGGGCTTAATAGCTAAACATTATTAATTTTCAGATTTTTCACTTATCCTGACCTTGTTGCCTTGCGCAGAGCATAACTGGAGCTACAGATATCGGATTTTGGTGATCTTGCTGTCCCTGGAAAGATAAGGAAGAGACCTACAATTTCAGGGGTCACAAGAATTGTCAAATTTGGCCAAAATCAAGGATAAATTGGGTCCCGAGTTCTCTGGCGCAGATCAGTGCGCAGTCCATGATGTTCCTTCACTTAAATGGGCCTAACTTACTCATCTTAAGCCCAATTAAGGCATATGATTACTTGTTGGAAAGCTTATTCCGAGGCCCTTAATTTGGTTGTGGGTTAGGTCAGGATTATTAAGCATAAATAGCAGTTTACAGCCACACAGGCCAGAGAGAGACGGAAATTAGACAACTTTTACAATCATTGTTTTTGCTTTTACATTATTGGGCTTAATTGGTCTTAATTGCTAAGCACTGTTAATTTTCGGATTTTTCACTCATCCTGACCTTGTTGCCTTGCGCAGAGCATAACTAGAGCTACAGATATCGGATTTTGGTGCTCTTGATGTCCCTAGAAAGATAATGAAGAGACCTACATTTTCAGGTGTCACTAGAATTGTCAAATTAGCCCAAAATCAAGGATAAATTGGGTCCCGAGTTCTCTGGCACGGATCAGTGCGCAGTCCATGATGTTCCTTCACTTAAATGGGCCTAACTTACTCATCTTAAGCCCCATTAAGGCGTACACTACAACAGATTAGACTTTTAATAATACACCTTTTATAGCATTTCCGTGCGGAAATGCTATTAAAAGTGATGGGGGGGACTTTTAAAAGCAGTTCCATAAGGAAACGCTATCTTAAGTATCACCTAAGATAGCGTTTCCTTAAGGAACCGCTATTAAAAGTCCCCCTGCAGGAAAAGATAGCGCTTCCATCAGGAAGCGCTATCTTAACTAACAACCTAAGATAGCGGTTCCACACGGAAACACTATCTTTTCTAATTTGCAATAAATAAATAAAATAAAATCAACTTTTAATAGCATTTGTAAAGGAAATGCTATTAAAAGGTAACCTTTAGATAGCGTTTAAAGTTAGAAACGCTATCTTAGGTGATTACCTTTGCTGATTTTAGAACAACCCCGCGTGCGTATGATCTAATCCTTCGATTCTCAGTTTCTGCACCTAACATCCTCGCTTCATCACCGACCTCGGTTCAAGTCTAGGGTTGCCATCCGGAGAGCTCGTCCCCTCTCACGCCTTCTCCTCTCTACGTGGCTGCTCTCTACGTTTTAGCATAGCAGTTAACATCACACATTCCTCTCTGCCTTGCCTTCTCAAAAAACAACACGCATCATAAAAGAATCGAGGGTTTCAGTTCATTTCCCCTTCCACATATCCCAACCTGCAATTTGCCTTCTCCTATATTGTCCTCTTTCGCCGCACCAAAACGACCCTCATTCCTTATCACCAAAAAACCACCAAACCAAAACCACGTCACCGTAGTCTTGGGAGGCACGGTCGGCGATGAGCGGGAGTGCGGCGGTGGTTGGATGGCTGGCTTGGTGAGTTTGAAGCCATTGTGCGGTGGTCTCGACTTCTCTCTCTTCACCGAGGTTTTTCTCTGTTCTGTCCAGTTGTAACCTGTTTGTCCCTCTTTCGCAATGAGTTTTTTTTTCTCGTTTTTTATGTTACGAGAGTATGTGAGATGACATTTTGATAAAATTAAGAGATTAAGATCAGAATTGTTACTACCATTGATTAATGGGAGAGGTACTCGTGTGGTAATTAATATTCCTTTCTTGCTTTCTCTATTGTGATGTTGTAACAAGAGTGTTGAATAAATGAAAATCAGTTTATCTTGTTTGATGTTGCATAATCCGGTCCGTTTTTATATGGTATATGATTACGTTAATCAACCTGGTTCTATCTATGGAGTTGCTTGTCATATGTTTGCTTAAATGTGTATGAGAATATTATGTCAAATTGATCACAGTAGTTGCAGCAATACTCATTGGTATGTGAAATCCTAATATTTGAATTTCTGAGTTACGACAAGATATTCTTGTTCAAGTATTCCTGTCCTGTAATGTGAAGGTTCAGTTTTTTAGTCTTTAATTTTTTTTCTTTGATAATCAGATTTTTAGTCTTTATTGATATGGTGCCTGATTTATGCATAGGTTAATGGTATAGGGCTTCTTTCCAAATTCCATTGTCTCCATTGCCTTTTGATGAAGGTTCTTTCAGCAATTCATCTTCATTGTGCTTTGTGCCTGACAAAGGATCTCACTGTTTTGTTTATTAGGTACACTTCATAATTCCAACTCAGTTTCCAAAGCAACAGCCGGCTCTTATGCTTCAAAGTTCAAAGGTTATATTTGTTTTCAAGACATTTTTGTTTAAAATATAAGGTTGAGTATGATTTACTGTACAGAAATGTAGACTACAGACAAAGAAGCTGCTTATGGTGCATTTTACTCATGTTGCTTCAAAACTTCAGATGCCTAACATTGAATTCTTTAAATTATATAGTTAATGTACAGAAGCTTGTTGACATGATTGTTTGGTTTAATTTTTATATGGCTTCTATAGTCTTTTGTTGGATAATGAGGAAAGGTCTACACTCTATTAGATTCCTGTACTCAGTTGATGATTTGATATGTTTAGTTGGCATATCCATGTAATGCTAGTGTTGATTTTGTTATCCAGTGATGTTTTATATTTTACATCAATTAATATTATATTAATGTCCAATGATGTTTTACTTGTGTCTAATTTTTTTATAGGTAAATGGCATCTTCCAGTAATGCTAGTGCTGCCAAAGTGACGCGACGTGGGCCAACTGTTATGAAGGCGGTTATCCGCGCTAGGAGTAAAGGACAAAAATTTGAGGTAATTTACTTACTAATCTAAGGATTTCATAATGTTGTTTGATATCTAGATTTAATTACTTTATTATTTTTATTAGGTTGAATGGAATTATTTGGACCAACCAATTCGTGCTAATGGAAAAATATTGAAGAGTTACATTAGGGTCGTTGTTCGGCAAACGGTCCCAATTATCTGTTCTAATTGGAAGGATGAAGCTTTGGATGCTTTCAAAGAGAACATATGGGCTGATGTACAGGTAATTATTAAAATTTGTGAATTATATTGTAAACTATGTAAACATACTTACTTTGACACGTTGTTTATATTGTTTTGCAGATGTCTTTTAATGTTGATGAATCTCGAAAAAAATTTGTACTTCAGGAAGCCGGTAACCTACATCGGGCATTCAGAACTAGATTGACAACAAAATTTCTAAGAGATGCTAACGGGAGTATCATAGAGGAACCTCCATCACAATATCCACACATATCAAGGGATGAATGGGTAGATTTTGTAGCAATACGCACAGGAGATGCACGATTCCTGGTATGTTTAATATCACATTAGTCCTTATAATTATATGTATATGTACACATGACATTAACCATGTATTAATATTACTTATATGTGTCTGAATAGAAATTAAGCAATGAAAATCGCAACAGAGCGTTAGATCCTGCATGCCCTTACAAAGCATCACGTAAGGGGTATGCTGACATTGAGGATGAATTGGTATGTATATATATAATTAACTGTATGTGTGGTAAATATGACTTTTAAACTATTTGGTTAATATATATTATCTCAATAAACAGATACAGGAGGCAGGGCCAGAAGTTGAAAAAATTAAACGCCATATTGTGTGGAGGAAAGCCCGCGAGAACAAGGCGAGTGTAATTGATAACAAAAATACGCAGAACGTGTGGAATAAATGTGTAAGTAGACTAACGTTTACATTTTCATTTGTTATTTTCTTATGACAATATATAATAATGTTAACATTTTCATTTCACCAATAACTATGTGTCAGGAGGAACTGTCACAGTCTGTAATAGAGGGAGAGATGCAAGATTTTGGTCGCCAGGATATTCTTGCTCAAGCCCTAGGTGTGCCAGAGAACCCTGGTCATGTTAGGGGTGTGGGTTTTGGCGTCTCTCAAAAAGACTACTTCCCACCTGAAGGTCGTGCAAAACATAACTGTGAAACAAAAAAGGTGCGAGACATTGGTGTCTCAACTCTCAGAAAGATTGAACAATTTGGAAGATAAGCTGAAAAAAAAGGAGGATGAGGAGAGGCAGGCTAATTTCGCAGCCCCAGCAAGCGTCAAAGATAGTTGCACTCTAGCATCTGCCATCAAGCTTCCAGAGGTAATGCATGCTTTTTTTTACTAGTATTGCATTCGCAGTTAAATACATTCAATTGGATGCCTTAATTCACAGCTTATTCATCTATCATTGGATTAGGGCGTCAACTCATGTCATCTATATTTATCAACCCCAAACCATCGTATGGTTGGTATGGGTAAAGTACATAATGAGCTGGGTGTTACACTGCACACCGGACCACTACCCCTTAACCATGTAAAAGTTGGAGTTGATGTTGCAACTGAGGGGGATGCGCCATTGCCGGTACCTATCGATGATGCAGATGTAATGACAATAAGAGATGCAATAGGTACTTGTGTGGCATGGCCAATTGATCTCGTGGTTGTAATTAATATGGTATGTAATTGCATTTTTCCACCTTTTCATATACGGCGTATATTTATTACATTAGTTGATCACTAAATGGCATATTGAAATGCAAAATTTCCAGGCACCTGCAAAATCTAAAGGCGAGGGCAGAGTGTCTGAACATACAAAGGAGTCAATTACAACCCCAAAAAATAAAAGAGGCAACTCTAAGGCCAACCCTCCTACAGTTGGTTCAACTAACATTTCTCTGGAATATTTCAATTTTCTTAAAATACATGAACGAAAGAATATGAAAAATGATGATCCATTGGACATAGAGATAGAACAAAATATTTTTGGTGATCATATCATTGATAGAATTAATACTGAAAATATCAGAGAAATTGTAAATCATGAATGGGTATCTGCCTCCGTTATTTCCGTATATATCAGGTACTAAATCAGGCTTAAAGTGTACAATATTTTTTTAGTCTTTCCATTTAAATATTGATGTCGTTGGTGTAATACATTTTTATATTTTTATTGAAGGTATTTGTATGAAGAATTTTTGCTTCCAAAGGAAAGAACAAGGAGGTTTCTGTTCTTGTCCCCACATCAAACAAATACATACGGCTTCTTCGGGAGGGATTCACAGATAACGTATATAGCTGACCGCTTTGCAACTACAAAAAGAGAATATCAGCCCTTGTTTCTAGCGCCGTGCAATGTTGGGTGAGTCACTTATCCTATAGGACTTAATTCACAATAATGAATTATATAAAAGTTGAGGTGCTTAGGATTTGTTATCTCAACATTTTTGTAGGAATCATTGGGTGCTGTGCGCGATAAATACCGTTGAAGAGATTATTTACTATCTGGATTCCTTGCATGTTGATCCTAGGAATCGCCCAGAATTAAAGAATTTGTTCAATAAGTAAGCATGCTTTTATATTTCTGATTTTCTATGATTCTGTCGAATGGCTTCCATGGTAGATACATGTTGCAAGTTGTCATGGTCCTAATGTGCTTTTGATTTTTGACATTAGAATAACTGTGTTGAATTGGCATATACTGGGTTGTGGCTGTTGTGGTTCAAAATAAAAAAAAGCATGCGTGTGTTTGTGATGATTGAAAATATGTTTCTTAATGAAGTCTGTTTGATTTTGTGATTAGTGCTTTGCAAGTTTATCGCGCACGTAGCGGAGCTAAGGTGCCTCGTTTAAAGGCAACCAACATTAAATGGATTCGGATAGAGGTATATTTACAAAAACTTAATGCGCAATTAGTTAAAAAAACTATATTGATTTACTATTTTATTTTTTATAGTGCCCAAGACAACCCAACGATACAGATTGTGGGTACTATGTCATGCGTTTCATGAAGGAAATTATATTACAGAACCAAGTTAAAATACCAATGGCGGTATGTTGTTTACTTAGCTTTTAACTGTGACTGTTCAAATGTTTTAGCAATTGTAACTTAATTTATTTAATTTTTATGTCGCAGTACTTCCCTGACTTCAAATGCTCCACATACTCCACTGCTCAACTATCTGAAGTCAAGGAAGATTGGTGTCGCTATATTGTTGAAAAGTTTATTTGATTACGCTTGTTGTCTAAACTTTGTATTGTACTGTATATGGATGAAACAATTCTTGGTTAAATTATATTAACTGATATGTATGCAATTGGGTCAGACTTAGTAGCTGAAGCGTATGCAATTGGGTCACTTTCATCTATAGGGACTATTGAGTATAGCATTTGATGATTTGAAGATTTGCTATATGCCTTTATTATTACGGGTTCAATATATTGATGGTGCTACACAGTTTTTTGGTGGAATACTTTCTATCAAAGTAGCTTGTTATATGCATATGGTTTGGTACAAGTAACTTAGGTGTCTGGGTTTTATTTGCTACCCATAATTTGGATTGTGCTTCATTGTGTAAACCTTCTGTTTTTTATAAACAATATGCAGGAATGGAGGTAAAGTTAAGAAAATAGGTAAACTAAAAAAAAAGGGAATAGATAGCGTTTGTTTTAACAAATGCTATCTAAAGGATGACTTTAGATAGCATTTGTTAAAAAAAACGCTATCTAAAGGCTGACTTTAGATAGCATTTGTTAATACAAACGCTATCTAAAGTCTGCCTTTAGATAGCGTTTCCGCATACAAACGCTATCTAAAGTCTGCCTTTAGATAGCGTTTGTACGCGGAAACGCTATCTAAGGTCATCTTTTAATAGCACTTCTTAAATGCTATCTTTGCTAACGACTTTTAATAGCGGTGGCATAGATAGCGCTTACAAACGCTATTAAAAGGCATCCGGAAATGCTATCTAAAGCCTTTTCTGTTGTAGTGATATGATACCTTGTTGGAAAGCTTATTCAGAGGCCATTAATTTGGTCTAGGGTTAGGTCAGGATTAACAAGCATAAATAGCAGTTTACAGCCGCACAAGCCAGAGAGAGACGAAAATTAGACAACTTTTACAATCATTGTTTTTGCTTTTACATTATTGGGCTTAATTGGGCTTAATTGCGAAACATTGTTAATTTTCGGATTTTTCACTCATCCTGACCTTGTTGCCTTGCGCAGAGCATAACTAGAGCTACAGATATCGGATTTTGGTGATCTTGCAGTCCCTAGAAAGATAAGAAAGAGTCCTACAATTTCACGTTTCACAAGAATTGTCAAATTAGGCCAAAATCAAGGCTAAATTGGGTCCCGAGTTCTCTGGCACGGATCAGTGCGTAGTCTATGATCTTTCTTCACTTAAATGGGCCTAACTTACTCATCTTAAGCCCAATTAAGGCATATGATTCCCTGTTGAAAAGCTTATTCCGAGGCCCTTAATTTGGTTTTGGGTTAGGTCAAGATTAATAAGCATAAATAGCAGTTTACAGCCGTACAGGCCAGAGAGAGACGGAAATTAGACAACTTTTTCAATCATTATTTTTGCTTTTACATTATTGGGCTTAATTGCTAAACACTGTTAATTTTCGGATTTTTCACTCATCCTGACCTTGTTGCCTTGCGCAGAGCATAACTAGAGCTACAGATATCGGATTTTGGTGATCTTGCTGTCCCTAGAAAGATAATGAAGAGACCTACAATTTCAGGTTTCACTAGAATTGTCAAATTAGCCCAAAATCAAGGCTAAATTGGGTCCCGAGTTCTCTGGCGCGGATCAGTGCGCAGTTCATGATGTTCCTTCACTTAAATGGGCCTAACTTACTCATCTTAAGCCCCATTAAGGCATATGATACCTTGTTGGAAAGCTTATTCAGAGGCCCTTAATTTGGTCTAGGGTTAGGTCGGGATTAATAAGCATAAATAGCAGTTTACAGCCGCACAAGCCAGAGAGAGACGAAAATTAGGTAACTTTTACAATCATTGTTTTTGCTTTTACATTATTGGGCTTAATTGCGAAACATTGTTAATTTTCGGATTTTTCACTCATCCTGACCTTGTTGCCTTGCGCAGAGCATAACTTGAGCTACAGATATCGGATTTTGGTGATCTTGCTGTCCCTAGAAAGATAAGGAAGAGACCTAAAAATTCAGATATCACAAGAATTGTCAAATTAGGCCAAAATCAAGGCTAAATTGGGTCCCGAGTTCCCTGGGGTGAATCAGTGCGCAGTCCATGATGTTCCTTCACTTAAATGGGCCTAACTTACTCATCTTAAGCCCAATTAAGGCTTATGATACCTTGTTGGAAAGCTTATTCAGAGGCCCTTAATTTGGTCTAGGGTTAGGTCATGAATAATTACCATAAATAGCAGTTTGCAGCTGCACAAGCTAGAGAGAGACGAAAATTAGATAACTTTTACAATCATTTTTTTGCTTTTACATTATTGGGCTTAATTGCTAAACATTGTTAATTTTCGGATATTTCACCCATCCTGACATTGTTGCCTTACGCAGAGCATATCTAGAGCTACAGATATCGGATTTTGGTGATATTGCTGTCCCTAGAAAGATAAGGAAGAGACCTACAATTTCAGGTTTCACAAGAATTGTCAAATTTGGCCAAAATCAAGGCTAAATTGGGTCCCGAGTTCTCTAGGGCGGATCGGTGCGCAGTTCATGATGTTCCTTCTCTTAAATGGGACTAACTTGCTCATCTTAAGCCCAATTAAGGCATATGATACCTTTTTGGAAAGCTTATTCAGAGGCCCTTTATTTGGTCTCGGGTTAGGTCATGATTAATAAGCATAAATAGAAGTTTACATCCGCACAAGCCAGAGAGACGTAAATTAGACAACTTTTACAATCATTGTTTTTGCTTTTACATTATTGGGCTTAATTGGGCTTAATTGCGAAACATTGTTAATTTTCGGATTTTTCACTCATCCTGACCTTGTTGCCTTGCGCAGAGCATAACTAGAGCTACAGATATCGGATTTTGGTGATCTTGCAGTCCCTAGAAAGATAAGAAAGAGTCCTACAATTTCACGTTTCACAAGAATTGTCAAATTAGGCCAAAATCAAGGCTAAATTGGGTCCCGAGTTCTCTGGCACGGATCAGTGCGTAGTCTATGATCTTTCTTCACTTAAATGGGCCTAACTTACTCATCTTAAGCCCAATTAAGGCATATGATTCCCTGTTGAAAAGCTTATTCCGAGGCCCTTAATTTGGTTTTGGGTTAGGTCAAGATTAATAAGCATAAATAGCAGTTTACAGCCGTACAGGCCAGAGAGAGACGGAAATTAGACAACTTTTTCAATCATTATTTTTGCTTTTACATTATTGGGCTTAATTGCTAAACACTGTTAATTTTCGGATTTTTCACTCATCCTGACCTTGTTGCCTTGCGCAGAGCATAACTAGAGCTACAGATATCGGATTTTGGTGATCTTGCTGTCCCTAGAAAGATAATGAAGAGACCTACAATTTCAGGTTTCACTAGAATTGTCAAATTAGCCCAAAATCAAGGCTAAATTGGGTCCCGAGTTCTCTGGCGGGGATCAGTGCGCAGTTCATGATGTTCCTTCACTTAAATGGGCCTAACTTACTCATCTTAAGCCCCATTAAGGCATATGATACCTTGTTGGAAAGCTTATTCAGAGGCCCTTAATTTGGTCTAGGGTTAGGTCGGGATTAATAAGCATAAATAGCAGTTTACAGCCGCACAAGCCAGAGAGAGACGAAAATTAGGTAACTTTTACAATCATTGTTTTTGCTTTTACATTATTGGGCTTAATTGCGAAACATTGTTAATTTTCGGATTTTTCACTCATCCTGACCTTGTTGCCTTGCGCAGAGCATAACTTGAGCTACAGATATCGGATTTTGGTGATCTTGCTGTCCCTAGAAAGATAAGGAAGAGACCTAAAAATTCAGATATCACAAGAATTGTCAAATTAGGCCAAAATCAAGGCTAAATTGGGTCCCGAGTTCCCTGGGGTGAATCAGTGCGCAGACCATGATGTTCCTTCACTTAAATGGGCCTAACTTACTCATCTTAAGCCCAATTAAGGCTTATGATACCTTGTTGGAAAGCTTATTCAGAGGCCCTTAATTTGGTCTAGGGTTAGGTCATGAATAATTACCATAAATAGCAGTTTGCAGCTGCACAAGCTAGAGAGAGACGAAAATTAGATAACTTTTACAATCATTTTTTTGTTTTTACATTATTGGGCTTAATTGCTAAACATTGTTAATTTTCGGATATTTCACCCATCCTGACATTGTTGCCTTACGCAGAGCATATCTAGAGCTACAGATATCGGATTTTGGTGATATTGCTGTCCCTAGAAAGATAAGGAAGAGACCTACAATTTCAGGTTTCACAAGAATTGTCAAATTTGGCCAAAATCAAGGCTAAATTGGGTCCCGAGTTCTCTAGGGCGGATCGGTGCGCAGTCCATGATGTTTCTTCTCTTAAATGGGACTAACTTGCTCATCTTAAGCCCAATTAAGGCATATGATACCTTTTTGGAAAGCTTATTCAGAGGCCCTTTATTTGGTCTCGGGTTAGGTCATGATTAATAAGCATAAATAGAAGTTTACATCCGCACAAGCCAGAGAGACGTAAATTAGACAACTTTTATAATCATTGTTTTTGCTTTTACATTATTGGGCTTAATTGGGCTTAATTGCTAAACATTGTTAATTATCGGATTTTTCACTCTTCCTTACCTTGTTGCCTTGCGCGGAGCATAACTAGAGCTACAAATATCGGATTTTGGTGATCTTGCTGTCCCTAGAAAGATAAGCAAGAGACCTACAATTTCAGGTTTCAAAGGAATTGTCAAATTAGGCCAAAATCATTTCTAAATTGGTCCCGAGTTCTCGTGCGCGGATCAGTACGCAGTCCATGATGTTCCTTCACTTAAATGGGCCTAACTTACTCATCTTAAGCCCAATTAATTCATATGTTACCTTGTTGGAATGCCTATTCAGAGGCCCTTAATTTGGTCTCGGGTTAGGTCCGGATTTATAAGTTCAAATAGCAGTTTACAGCCGTACAAGCCATAGAGAGACGTAAATTAGACAACTTTTACAATCATTATTTTTTCTTTTACATTATTGGGCTTAATTGCTAAACATTGTTAATTATCGTATTTTTCACTCTTCCTGACCTTGTTGCCTTGCGCAGAGCATAACTAGAGCTACAGATATCGGATTTTGGTGATCTTGTTGTCCCTAGAAAGATAAGGAAGAGACCTACAAATTCAGGTTTCACAAGAATTGTCAAATTAGGCCAAAATCATGGCTAGATTGGGTCCCGAGTTCTCTGGCGCGGATTAGTGCACAGTCCATGATGTTCCTTCACTTAAATGGGCCTAACTTACTCATCTTTAGCCCAATTTAGGCATATGATACCTTGTTGCAAAGCTTATTCAGAGGCCCTTAATTTGTTCTAGGGTTAGGTCAGTATTAATATGAATAAATAGCATTTTACTACCGCACAAGCCAGAGAGATACGTAAATTAGACAACTTTTACAATCATTGTTTTTGCTTTTACATTATTGGGCTTAATTGGGCTTAATTTCTAAACATTGTTAATTATCGGATTTTTCACTCTTCCTGACCTTGTTGCCTTACGCAGAGCATAACTAAAGCTACAGAGATCAGATTTTGGTGATCTTGCTGTCCCTAGAAAGATAAGGAAGAGACCTAAAAATTCATGTTTCACAATAATTGTCAAATTAGGCCAAAATCAAGGCTAAATTGGGTCCTGAGTTCTCTGGCGCGGATCAGTCTGCAGTCCATGATGTTCCTTCACTTAAATGGGCCTAACTTACTCATATTTAGCCCAATTTAGGCGTATGATACCTTGTTTCAAAGCTTATTCAGAGGCCCTTAATTTGGTCAAGGGTTAGGACAGTATTAATAAGCATAAATAGCAGTTTACACCCGCACATGCTAGAGAGAGACGAAAATTAGACAACTTTTACAATCATTGTTTTTGATTTTACATTATTGGGCTTAATTGGTCTTAATTGCTAAACATTGTTAATTTTCGGATTTTTCACTCATCCTGACCTTGTTGCCTTGCGCAGAGCATAACTAGAGCTACATAAACATTAATTTTGGTGATTTTGTTGTCCCAATAAATATAAGGAAGAGAGCTACAATTTCAGGTTTCACAAGAATTGTCAAATTAGGCCAAAATCAACGCTAAATTGGGTGCCAAGTTCTCTGGCGCGGATTAGTGCACAGTCCATGATGTTCCTTCACTTAAAGAGGCCTAACTTACTCTTCTTAAGCCCAATTAAGGCATATGATACCTTGTTGGAAAGCTTATTCAGAGGCCCTTAACTTGGTCTAGGGTTAGGTTAGGATTAATAAGCATAAATAGCAGTTTACAGCCGCACAAGCCAGAAAGAGACGGAAATTAGACAACTTTTACAATCATTGTTTTTGCTTTTACATTATTGGGCTTAATTGGTCTTAATTGTTAAACATAGTTAATTTTCGGATTTTTTACTCATCATGACCTTGTTGCCTTGCGCAGAGCATAACTAGAGCTATAGATATCGGATTTTGGTGATCTTGTTGTCCGTAGAAAGATAAGGCAGAGACCTACAATTTCAGGTTTCATATGAATTGTCAAATTATGCCAAAATCAAGGCTAAATTGGGTCCCGAGTTCTCTGGTGCGGTTCCGTGCGCAGTCCACGATGGTCCTTCACTTAAATAGGCCTAACTTACTCTTCTTATGCCCAATTAAGGCATATGATACCGTGTTGGAATGCTTATTCAGAGGCCCTTAATTTGGTCTAGGGTTAGGTTAGGATTCATAAGCATAAATAGCAGTTTACAGCCGCACAAGCCAGAGAGAGACGGAAATTAGACAACTTTTACAATCAATGTTTTTGCTTTTACATTATTCGGCTTAATTGCTAAACATTATTAATTTTCAGATTTTTCACTTATCCTGACCTTGTTGCCTTGCGCAGAGCATAACTAGAGCTACAAATATCGGATTTTGGTGAACTTGCTGTCCCTGGAAAGATAAGGAAGAGACCTACAATTTCAGGTGTCACAAGAATTGTCAAATTAGGCCAAAATCAAGGATAAATTGGGTCCCGAGTTCTCTGGCGCAGATCGGTGCGCAGTCCATGATGTTCCTTCGCTTAAATGGGCCTAACTTACTCATCTTAAGCCCAATTAAGGCATATGATTCCTTGTTGGAAAGCTTATTCCGAGGCCCTTAATTTGGTTTTGGGTTAGGTCAGGATTAATAAGCATAAATAGCAGTTTACAGCCGCACAGGTCAGAGAGAGACGGAAATTAGAAAAATTTTACAATCATTGTTTTTGCTTTTACATTATTGGGCTTAATTGCTAAACATTGTTAATTTTCAGATTTTTCACTCATCCTAACCTTGTTGCCTTGCGCAGAGCATAACTAGAGTTACAGATATCGGATTTTGGTGATCTTGCTATCCCTAGAAAGTTAATGAAGAAACCTTCAATTTCAGGTTTCACTAGAATTGCCAAATTTGCCCAAAATCAAGGCTAAATTGGGTCCCGCGTTCTCTGGCGCGGATCAGTGCGCAGTCTATGATGTTCCTTCACTTAAATGGGACTAACTTACTCATCTTAAGCCCAATTAAGGCATATGATACCTTGTTGGAAAGCTTATTCAGAGGCCCTTAATTTGGTCTAGGGTTAGGTCTGGTTTAATAAGCATAAATAGCAGTTTACAGCTGTACAAGCCAGAGAGAGATGAAAATTAGACAACTTTTACAATCTTTTTTTTTGCATTTACATTATTGGGCTTAATTGCTAAACATTGTTAATTTTCGGATTTTTCACCCATCCTGACCTTCTAGCCCTGCGCAGAACATAACTCGAGCTACAGATATCGGATTTTGGTGATCTTGCTGTCCCTAGAAAGATTATGAAGAGACCTACAATTTCAGGTTTCACAAGAATTGTCAAATTAGGCAAAAATCAAGGCTAAATTGGGTCCCGAGTTCTCTGGCGCGGATCAGTGTGCAGTCCATGATGTTCCTTCACTTAAATGGGCCTAACTTACTCATCTTTAGCCAAATTTAGGAATATGATACCTTGTTGCAAAGCTTATTCAGAGGCCCTTAATTTGGTCAGTGTTAGGACAGTATTAATTAGCATAAATAGCAGTTTACAGCCGCACAAGCCAGAGAGAGACGAAAAATAGACAACTTTTAGAATCATTGTTTTTGCTTTTACATTATTGGGCTTAATTACTAAACACTTTTAATTTTCGGATTTTTCACTCATCCTGACCTTGTTGCCTTGCGCAGAGCATAACTAGAGCTACAGATATCGGATTTTGGTAATCTTGCTGTCCCTAGAAATATAAGGAAGAGAGCTACAATTTCAGGTTTCACTAGAATTGTCAAATTAGCCCACAAATAAGGCTAAAATGGGTCCCTAGTTCTCTGGCGCGGATTAGTGCACAGTCCATGATGTTCCTTCACTTAAATGGGTCTAACTTACTCATCTTAAGCCCAATTAAGGCATATGATACCTTGTTGGAATGCCTATTCAGAGGCCCTTAATTTGGTTTTGGGTTAGGTCAGGATTAATAAGAATAAATGGCAGTTTACAGCCGCACAAGCCAGAGAGAGACGGAAATTAGACAACTTTTACAATCATTGTTTTTGCGTTTACATTATTGGGCTTAATTGCTAAACATTACTAATTTTTGGATTTTTCACTTATCCTGACCTTGTTGCCTTGCGCAGATCATAACTAGAGCTACAGATATCGGATTTTGGTGATCTTGCTGTCCCTAGAAAGATAAGGAAGAGACCTACAATTTCAGGTTTGACAGGAATGGTCAAATTAGGCCAAAATCAAGGCTAAATTGGTCCCGAGTTCTCTTGCGCAGATCAGTACGCAGTCCATGATGTTCCCTCACTTAAATGGGCCTAACTTACTCATCTTAAGCCCAATTAAGGCATATGATACCTTGTTGGAATGCTTATTCAGAGGCCCTTAATTTGGTCTCGGGTAAGGTCAGGATTAATAAGCATAAATAGCAGTTTACAGCCGTACAAGCCATAGCGAGACGTAAATTAGACAACTTTTACGATCATTGTTTTTGCTTTTACATTATTGGGCTTAACTGCTAAACATTGTTAATTATAGGATTTTTCACTCTTCCTGACCTTGTTGCCTTGCGTAGAGCAGAACTAGAGCTACAGATATCGGATTTTGATGATCTTGATGTCCCTAGAAAGATAAGGAAGACACCTACAATTTCAGGTGTCACAGGAATTGTCAAATTAGGCCAAAATCAAGGCTAAAATGGTCCCGATATCTCTAGCGTGGATCAGTACGCAGTCCATGATGTTCCTTCACTTAAATGGGCCTAACTTACTCATCTTAAGCCCAATTAAGGCATATGATACCTTGCTGGAATGCTTATTCTGAGGCCCTTAATTTTGTCTCGGGTTAGCTCAGGATTAATAAGCACAAATAGCAGTTTACAGCCGTCCAAGCCATAGAGAGACGAAAATTAGACAGCTTTTACAATCATTGTTTTTGCTTTTACATTATTGGGCTTAATTGCCAAACTTTGTTAATTATCGGATTTTTCACTCTTCCTGATCTTGTTGCCTTGCGGAGAGCATAACTAGAGCTACAGATATCGGATTTTGGTGATCATGCTGTCCCTAGAAAGATAAGGAAGAGACCTACAATTTCAGGTTTCACAAGAATTGTCAAATTAGGCCAAAATTAAGGCTAAATTGGGTCCCGAGTTCTCTGGCACGGATTAGTGCGCAGTCCATGATGTTCCTTCACTTAAATCGGCCTAACTTACACATCTTTAGCCCAATTTAGGCGTACGATACCTTGTTGCAAAGCTTATTCAGAGGCCCTTAATTTGGTCTAGGGTTAGGTCAGTATTAATAAGAATAAATAGCAGTTTACAGCCGCACAAGCCAGAGAAATACGTAAATTAGACAACTATTACAATCATTGTTTCTGCTTTTACATTATTGGGCTTAATTTCTAAACATTGTTAATTATCGGATTTTTCACTCTTCCTGACCTTGTTGCCTTACACATAGCATAACTAGAGCTACAGATATCATATTTTGGTGACCTTGCTGTCCCTAGAAAGATAAGGAAGAGACCTACAATGTCAGGTTTCACAAGAATTGTCAAATTAGTCCAAAATCAAGGCTAAATTGGGTCCTGAGTTCTCTGGGGCGGATCAGTGCGCAGTCCATGATGTTCCTTCACTTAAATGGGACTAACTTACTCATCTTAAGCCCAATTAAGGCATATGATACCTTTTTGGAAAGCTTATTCAGAGGCCCTTAATTTGGTCTCGGGTTAGGTCGGGATTAATAAGCATAAATAGCAGTTTACAACCGCACAAGCCAGAGAGAGACGAAAATTAGACAACTATTACAATCATTGTTTTTGCTTTTACATTATTGGGGTTAATTGGGCTTAATTGCTAAACATTGTTAATTTTCGGATTTTTCACTAATCCTGACCTTGTTGCCTTGCACAGAGCATAACTAGAGCTACAGATATCGGATTTTGGTGATCTTGCTGTCCAAAGAAAGATAAGGGAGATACGTATAATTTCATGTTTCACAAGAATTGTCAAATCAGGCCATAATCAAGGCTAAATTGGGTCCCTAGTTCTGCGCACATCCATCAGTCCATGATGTTCCTTCACTTAAATGGGCTTAACTTACTCTTCCTTAGCCCAATAAAGGCATATCATACATTGTTGGAATGCTTATTTAGAGGCCGTTAATTTGGTCTATGGTTAGGTCATGATTAATAAGCATAAATAGCAGTTTACAGCAGCAAAAGCCAGAGAGAGACAGAAATTAGACAACTTTTACAATCATTGTTTTTGCTTTTACATTATTGGGCTTAATTGCTAAACATTGTTAATTTTCGGATTTTTCACTAATCCTGACCTTGTTGCCTTGCGTAGAGCATAACTAGAGCTACAGATATCGGATTTTGGTGACCTTGCTGTCCCTAGAAAGATAATGAAGAGACCTACAATTTCAGGTGTCACTAGAATTGTCAAATTAGGCCAAAATCAAGGCTAAATTGGGTCCCGAGTTCTCTGGCGTGGATCAGTGCGCAGTCAATGATGTTCCTTCACTTAAATGGGCCTGACTTACTCATCTTAAGCCCAATTAAGGCATATGATACCGTGTTGGAAAGCTTATTCAGAGGCCCTTAATTTGGTCTAGGGTTAGGTCAGTATTAATAAGAATAAATAGCAGTTTACAGCCGCACAAGCCAGAGAGATACGTAAATTAGACAACTATTACAATCATTGTTTCTGCTTTTACATTATTGGGCTTAATTTCTAAACATTGTTAATTATCGGATTTTTCACTCTTCCTGACCTTGTTGCCTTACGCATAGCATAACTAGAGCTACAGATATCAGATTTTGGTGACCTTGCTGTCCCTAGAAAGATAAGGAAGAGACCTACAATGTCAGATTTCACAAGAATTGTCAAATTAGGCCAAAATCAAGGCTAAAATTGGTCCCGAGTTCTCTGGCACGGATCAGTATGCAGTCCATGATGTTCCTTCACATAAATGGGCCTAACTTACTCATCTTAAGCCCAATTAAGGCATATGATACCTTATTGGAATGCTTATTCAGAGGCCCTTAATTTGGTCTAGGGTTAGGTCAGGATTAGTAAGCATAAATATCAGTTTGCAGCTGCACAAGCCAGAGAGAGACGAAAATTAGACAACTTTTACAATCATTTTTTTTTTGCTTTTACATTATTGGGCTTAATTGCTAAACATTGTTAATTTTCGGATTTTTCACCCATCCTGACCTTGTTGCCTTGCGCAGAGCATATCTAGAGTTACAGATATCGGATTTTGGCGATCTTGCTGTCCCTAGAAAGATAAGGAAGAGACCTACAATTTCAGGTTTCACAAGAATTGTCAAATTAGGCCAAAATCAAGGATAAATTGGGTCCCGAGTTCTTCCAGCGGGATCAAGTGCACCATGATGTTCCTTCACTTAAATTGGCCTAACTTACTC
>JAUPTC010000010.1:5773009-5816218 GCA_030762895.1 Sophora flavescens | reverse complement strand
CAAGATTACCAAAATCAAATGCTCCTTAGCTCTAGTTGCCTTCTTGCGCAAAGGCAACAAAAGGTCGGGATAAGGTAGAAAAATCAAGAAAATTAAAAGTGTTTAGTAATTAAGCCCAATAATGAAAAAAGCAAAAACAATGATTGTAAAAGGTGCCTTACCAATTTTTCGTCTCTGCAGCCAGTGCGACTGTAAAGCTATATTTTATGCTTATTATCTTGTCCTAACAAACGACCATATTAAGGGCCTCACGAATAACCCCTTTGCAACAAGGTATCATATTCCTAAATTGGGCTAAAGATGAGTAAGTTAGGCCCATTTAAGTGAAGGAACATCATGGTTACACAACGATCCAGCTAGAGAACTAGGGACCCAGATTTGGCCTTGATTTTGGCCTAATTTGACAATTCTAGTGAAACCCGAAATTGTAGGTCTCTTCATTATCTTTCTTGGGACAGCAAGATCACCAAAATCCGATAAACGTAGCTCGAGGTTATGCTCGCGCAGGGCAACAAGGTCGGATGAGTGAAAAATCCGAAAATTAACAATGTTTAGCAATTAAGCCCAATAATGTAAAAGCAAAAACAATGATTGTAAAAGTTGTCTAATTTCCGTCTCTCTCTAGCTTGTGCATCTGTAAACTGGTATTTATGCTTATTAATCCTGACTTAACCCTAGACCAAATTAAGGGCCTCTGAATAAGCTTTCCAACAAGGTATCATATGCATTAATTGGGCATAAGATGAGTAAGTTAGGCCCATTTAAGTGAAGGAACATCATGGACTGCGCACTGATCCGCGCCAGAGAACTCGGGACCCATTTTAGCCTTGAATTTGGGCTAATTTGACAATTCTTGTGAAACCTGAAATTGTAGGTCTCTTCATTATCTTTCTAGGGACAGCAAGATCACCAAAATCCGATATCTGTAGCTCTAGTTATGCTCTGCAAGGCAACAAGGTCGGAAAAGTGAAAAATCCGAAAATTAACAATGTTTTGCAATTAAGCCCAATAATGAAAAAGCAAAAACAATGATTGTAAAAGTTGTCTAATTTCCGTCTCTCTCTGGTTTGTGCGGCAGTAAACTGCTATTTATGCTTATAAATCGTAACCTAACCCTAGACCAAGTTAAGGGCCTCTGAATAAGCTTTCCAACAGGGTCTCATATGCCTTAATTGGGCTTAAGAAGAGTAAGTTAGGCCCTTTTAAGTGAAGGAACATCATGGATTGGCACTATCCGCGCCGAGAACTCGGGACTCAATTTAGCATTGATTTTGGCCTAATTTGACAATTCTTGTGAAACCTGAAATTGTAGCTCTCTTCCTTATATTTCTAGGGACAAGCAAGAACACCAAAATTAATGTTGTAGGCTCTAGTTATGCTCTGCGTAAGGCAACAAGGTCGGGATGAGTGAAAAATCCGAAAATTAATAATGTTTAGCAATTAAGCCTAAGCCCAATAATGTAAAAGCAAAAACAATGATTGTAAAAGTTGTCTAATTTCCATCTCTCTAGGCTTGTGCCGTAAACTGCTATTTATTCTTATTAATCCTGACCTAACCCTAGACCAAATTAAGGGCCTCTGAATAAACTTTCCAACAAGGTATCATATGCCTAAATTGGGCTAAAGATGAGTAAGTTTGGCCATTTAAGTGAAGGAACATCATGGATGCCGATCCGCCGTAGAACTCGGGACCCAATTTATCCTTGATTTTGGCCTAATTTGACAATTCTTGTGAAACCTGAATTTTTAGGTCTCTTCCTTATCTTTCTAGGGACAGCAAGATCACCAAAATCTGATCTCGTAGCTCTAGTTATGCTATGCGTAAGGCAACAAGGTCGAAGAGTGAAAAATCCGAAAATTAACAATGTTTAGAAATTAAGCCCAATAATGTAAAAGCAAAAACAATGATTGTAAAAGTTGTCTAATTTACGTCTCTCTCTTGCTTGTGCGGTGAAATTGCTATTTATGCTTGTTAATCCTGAACTAACCCTAGACCAAATTAAGGGCCTCTGAATAAGCTTTCCAACAAGGTTTCATATGTCTTAATTGGGCTTAAGATGAGTAAGCTAGGCCCATTTAAGTGAAGGAACATCATGGAGTGTGCACTGATCCGCGCCAGAGATCTGAGGACCCAATTTAGCCTTGATTTTGGCCTAATTTGACAATTCTTGTGAAACCTGAATTTGCAAGTCTCTTCCTTTTTTTTCCAGGGACAGTAAGATCACCAAAATCCGATATATGTAGCTCTAGTTATGCTCTGCGCAAGGCAACATGGTCAGGATGAGTGAAAAATCCAAAAATTAACCATGTTTAGCAATTAAGCCCAATAATGTAAAAGCAAAAACAATGATTGTAAAGGTTGTCTAATTTTCGTCTCTCTATGGCTTGTACGGGTGTAAACTGCTATTTAAACTTATAAATCCTGTCCTAACCCTAGACCAAATTAAGGGCCTCTGAATAGGCATTCCAACAAGGTAACATATGCATTAATTGGGCTTAAGATGAGTAAGTTAGGCCCATTTAAGTGAAGGAACATCATGGATGCACATCTTGATCCAGCAAGAAGAACTCGGGACCAATTTAGAATTGATTTTGGCCTAATTTGACAATTCTTGTGAAACTGAAATTGTAGGTCTCTTCATTATCTTTCTAGGGACAGCAAGATCACCAAAATCCGATATTTGTAGCTCTAGTTATGCTCTGCAAGGCAACAAGGTCGGGAAGAGTAGAAAAATCCGATAATTAACAATGTTTAGCAATTAAGCCCAATAATGTAAAAGCAAAAACAATGATTATAAAAGTTGTCTAATTTCACGCTCTCTGCTTAGTGCGGCTGTAAACTGCTATTTATGCTTATTAATCCCGACCTAACCCTAGACCAAATTAAGGGCCTCTGAATAAGCTTTCCAAAAAGGTATCATATGCCTTAATTGGGGCTTAAGATGAGTAAGTTAGTCCCATTTAAGAGAAGGAACATCATGGATCGCACGATCCCGCCTAGAGAACTCGGGACCCAATTTAGCCTTGATTTTGGCATAATTAGACAATTCTTGTGAAACCTGAATTTGTAGGTCTCTTCCTTATCTTTCAAGGGAAATCAAGAACACAAAAATCCGAAATATGTAGCACTAGTTATGATCTACGCAAGGCACCAAGGTCAGGAAGAGTGAAAAATCCGATATTTAACAATGTTTAGTTATGCTCAATTAAGCCCAATAATGTAAAAGCAAAAACAATGATTGTAAAAGTTGTCTAATTTACGTCTCTCTCGTGGCTTGTGCGGCTGTAAACTACTATTTATTCTTATAAATCCGGACCTAACCCTAGACCAAATTAAGGGCCTCCGAATAAACTTTCCAACAAGGTATCATATGCCTAAATTGGGCTTAAGATGAGTAAGTTTGGCCCATTTAAGTGAAGGAACATCATGGACATGCACGAATCCACGCCCGAGAACTCGGGACCCAATTTAGCCTTTATTTTGGCCTAATTTGACAATTCTTGTGAAACCTCGAAATTGTAGGTCTCTTCCTTATCTTTCTAGGGACAGCAAGATCACCAAAACCCGATATCTGTAGCTCTAGATATGCTCTGAAGGCAACAAGGTCGGGGATGGGTGAAAAATCCGAAAATTAACAATGTTTAGCAATTAAGCCCAATAATGTAAAAGCAAAAAAATGATTGTAAAAGTTGTCTAATTTACGTCTCTCTGGCTTGTGCAGCTGCAAACTGCTATTTATGGTAATTAATCATGACCTAACCCTAGACCAAATTAAGGGCCTCTGAATAAGCTTTCCAACAAGGTATCATAAGCCTTAATTGGGCTTAAGATGAGTAAGTTAGGCCCATTTAAGTGAAGGAACATCATGGATCTGCATGATCCACCCCAGAGGAACTCGGGACCCAATTTAGCCTTGATTTTAGCCTAATTTGACAATTCTTGTGATATCTGAAATTGTAGCTCTCTTCCTTATCTTTCTAGGGACAGCAAGATCACCAGAATCCGATATCTTAGCTCTAGTTATGCTCAGGCAAGGCAACAAGGTCAGGATGAGTGAAAAATCCGAAAATTAACAATGTTTCGCAATTAAGCCCAATAATGTAAAAGCAAAAACAATGATTGTAAAAGTTATCTAATTTTCGTCTCTCTCTGGCTTGTGCGGCTGTAAACTGCTATTTATGCTTATTAATCCTGACCTAACCCTAGACTAAATTAAGGACCTCTGAATAAGCTTTCCAACAAGATATCATATGCCTTAATTGGGCTTAAGTTGAGTAAGTTAGGCCCATTAAGTGAAGGAAATCATGGACTGCGCACTGATCCGCGCCAGAGAACTCGGGACCCAATTTAGCCTTGATTTTGGCCTAATTTGACAATTCTTGTGACACCTGAAATTGTAGGTCTCTTCATTATCTTTCTAGGGACAGCATGATCACCAAAATACGATATCTATAGCTCTAGTTATGCTCTGCGCATGGCAACAAGGTCAGGAGAGTGAAAAATCCGAAAATTAACAATGTTTGGCAATTAAGCCCTATAATTTAAAAGCAAAAACAATTATTGTAAAAGTTGTCTAATTTCCGTCTCTCTCTGGCTTGTGCGGCTGTAAACTGCTATTTATGCTTATTAATCCTGACCTAACCCAAGACCAAATTAAGCGCCTCTGAATAAGCTTTCAACAAGGTATCATATGCCTTAATTTGGCTTAAGATGAGTAAGTTAGGCCCATTTAAGTGAAGGAAGATCATAGACTACGCACCGATCCGCGCCGAGAACTCGGGACCCAATTTAGCCTTGATTTTGGCCTAATTTGACAATTCTTGTGAAACGTGAAATTGTAGGTCTCTTTCTTATCTTTCTTGGGACAACAAGATCACCATAATCCGATATCTGTAGCTCTAGTTATGCTCAGCGCAAGGCAACAAGGTTAGGATGAGTGAAAAATCCGAAAATTAACAATGTTTAGCAGTTAAGCCCAATTAAGCCCAATAATGTAAAAGCAAAAATAAATGATTGTAAAAGTTGTCTAATTTTCGTCTCTCTCTGGCTTGTGCAGCTGTAAACTGCTATTTATGCTTATTAATCCGGACCTAACCCTAAACCAAATTAAGGGCCTCTGAATAAGCTTTCCAACAAGGTATCATATGCCTTAATTGGGCTTAAGATGAGTAAGTTAGGCCTATTTAAGTGAAGGAACGTCATGGACTGCGTACTGATCCGCGCAAGAGAACTCGGGATGCAATTTAGCCTTGATTTTGGCCTAATTTGACAATTCTTGTGATGCCTGAAATTGTAGGTCTCTTCCTTATCTTTCTAGGGACATCAAGATCACCAAAATCCGATATCCGTAGCTCTAGTTGTGCTCTGTGCAGGCAACATGGTCAGGATGAGTAAAAAATACGAAAATTAACAATGTTTAGAGATTAAGCCCAATAATGTAAAAGCAAAAACAATGATTGTAAATTAATTCTATTTTTCTTCTCCTTCCCCTCCGCTTCTAACCGCTATTTATGCTTGTTAATCCCGACCTAACCCTAGACCAAATTAATGGCCTCTAATAAGCTTTCCAACAAGGTATCATATCACTACAACAGAAAAGGCTTTAGATAGCATTTCCGGATGCCTTTTAATAGCGTTTGTAAGCGCTATCTATGCCACCGCTATTAAAAGTCGTTAGCAAAGATAGCATTTAAGAAGTGCTATTAAAAGATGACCTTAGATAGCGTTTCCGCATAAACGCTATCTAAAGGCGGACTTTAGATAAGCGTTTATGCTGAAACGCTATCTAAGCGGACTTTAGATAGCGTTTGTATTAACAAATGCTATCTAAAGTCAGCCTTTAGATAGCGTTTTTTTTAACAAATGCTATCTAAAGTCATCCTTTAGATAGCATTTGTTAAAACAAACGCTATCTATTCCCTTTTTTTTTTTAGTTTACCTATTTTCTTAACTTTACCTCCATTCCTGCATATTGTTTATAAAAAAAGGAAGGTTTACACAATGAAGCACAATCCAAATTATGGGTAGCAAATAAAACCCAGACACCTAAGTTACTTGTACCAAACCATATGCATATAACAAGCTACTTTGATAGAAAGTATTCCACCAAAAAACTGTGTAGCACCATCAATATATTGAACCCGTAATAATAAAGGCATATAGTAAATCTTCAAATCATCAAATGCTATACTCAATAGTCCCTATAGATGAAAGTGACCCAATTGCATACGCTTCAGCTACTAAGTCTGACCCAATTGCATACATATCAGTTAATATAATTTAACCAAGAATTGTTTCATCCATATACAGTACAATACAAAGTTTAGACAACAAGCGTAATCAAATAAACTTTTCAACAATATAGCGACACCAATCTTCCTTGACTTCAGATAGTTGAGCAGTGGAGTATGTGGAGCATTTGAAGTCAGGGAAGTACTGCGACATAAAAATTAAATAAATTAAGTTACAATTGCTAAAACATTTGAACAAATCACGCTTAAAAGCTAAGTAAACAACATACCGCCATTGGTATTTTAACTTGGTTCTGTAATATAATTTCCTTCATGAAACGCATGACATAGTACCCACAATCTGTATCGTTGGGTTGTCTTGGGCACTATAAAAAATAAAATAGTAAATCAATATATTTTTTTTAACTAATTGCGCATTAAGTTTTTGTAAATATACCTCTATCCGAATCCATTTAATGTTGGTTGCCTTTAAACGAGGCACCTTAGCTCCGCTACGTGCGCGATAAACTTGCAAAGCACTAATCACAAAATCAAACAGACTTCATTAAGAAACATATTTTCAATCATCACAAACACACGCGTGCTTTTTTTTTTATTTTGAACCACAACAGCCACAACCCAGTATATGCCAATTCAACACAGTTATTCTAATGTCAAAAATCAAAAGCACATTAGGACCATGACAACTTGCAACATGTATCTACCATGGAAGCCATTCGAGTAATCATAGAAAATCAGAAATATAAAAGCATGCTTACTTATTGAACAGATTCTTTAATTCGGGTGATTCCTAGGATCAACATGCAAGGAATCCGGATAGTAAATAATCTCTTCAACGGTATTTATCGCAAGACAAAGACCCAATGATTCCTACAAAAATGTTGAGATAACAAATCCTAAGCACCTCAACTTTTATATAATTCATTATTGTGAATTAAGTCCTATAGGATAAGTGACTCACCCAACATTGCACGGCGCTAGAAACAAGGGCTGATATTCTCTTTCTGTAGTTGCAAAGCGGTCAGCTATATACGTTATCTGTGAATCCCTCCCGAAGAAGCCGTATGTATCTGTTTGATGTGGGGACAAGAACAGAAACCTCCTCGTTCTTTCCTTTGGAAGCAAAAATTCTTCATACAAATACCTTCAATTAAAATATAAAAATGTATTACACCAACGACATCAATATTTAAATGGAAAGACTAAAAAAATATTGTACACTTTAAGCCTGATTTAGTACCTGATATATACGGAAATAACGGAGGCAGATACCCATTCATGATTTACAATTTCTCTGATATTTTCAACATTAATTCTATCAATGATATGATCACCAAAAATATTTTGTTCTATCTCTATGTCCAACGGATCATCATTTTTCATATTCTTTCGTTCATGTATTTTAAGAAAATTGAAATATTCCAGAGAAATGTTAGTTGAACCAACTGTAGGAGGGTTGGCCTTAGAGTTGCCTCTTTTATTTTTTGGGGTTGTAATTGACTCCTTTGTATGTTCAGACACTCTGCCCTCGCCTTTAGATTTTCCAGGTGCCTGGAAATTTTGCATTTCAATATGCCATTTAGTGATCAACTAATGTAATAAATATACGCCGTATATGAAAAGGTGGAAAAATGCAATTACATACCATATTAATTACAACCACGAGATCAATTGGCCATGCCACACAAGTACCTATTGCATCTCTTATTGTCATTACATCTGCATCATCGATAGGTACCGCAATGGCGCATCCCCTCGGTTGCAACATCAACTCCAACTTTCACATGGTTAAGGGGTAGTGGTCCGTGTGCAATGGTAACACCCGGCTCATTATGTACTTTACCCATACCAACCATACGATGGTTTGGGGTTGATAAATATAGATGACATGAGTTGACGCCCTAATCCAATGATAGATGAATAAGCTGTGAATTAAGGCATCCAATTGAATGTATTTAACTGCGAATGCAATACTAGTAAAAAAAAGCATGCATTACCTCTGGAAGCTTGATGGCAGATGCTAGAGTGCAACTATCTTTGACGCTTGCTGGGGCTGCGAAATTAGCCTGCCTCTCCTCATCCTCCTTTTTTTTTCAGCTTATCTTCCAAATTGTTCAATCTTTCTGAGAGTTGAGACACCAATGTCTCCCACCTTTTTCGTTTCACAGTTATGTTTTGCACGACCTTCAGGTGGGAAGTAGTCTTTTTTAGAGACGCCAAAACCCACACCCCTAACATGACCAGGGTTCTCTGGCACACCTAGGGCTTTAGCAAGAATATCCTGGCGACCAAAATCTTGCATCTCTCCCTCTATTGCAGACTGTGACAGTTCCTCCTGACACATAGTTATTGGTGAAATGAAAATGTTAACATTATTATATATTGTCATAAGAAAATAACAAATGAAAATGTAAACGTTAGTCTACTTACACATTTATTCCACACGTTCTGCATATTTTTGTTATCAATTACACTCGCCTTGTTCTCGCGGGATTTCCTCCACACAATATGGCGTTTAATTTTTTTAACTTCTGGCCCTGCCTCCTGTATCTGTTTATTGAGATAATATATATTAACCAAATAGTTTAAAAGTCATATTTACCACACATGCAGTTAATTATATATATACATACCAATTCATCCTCAATGTCAGCATACCCCTTACGTGATGCTTTGTAAGGGCATGCAGGATCTAACGCTCTGTTGCGATTTTCATTGCTTAATTTCTATTCAGACACATATAAGTAATATTAATACATGTTTAATGTCATGTGTACATATACATATAATTATAAGGACTAATGTGATATTAAACATACCAGGAATCGTGCATCTCCTGTGCGTATTGCTACAAAATCTACCCATTCATCCCTTGATATGTGTGGATATTGTGATGGAGGTTCCTCTATGATACTCCCGTTAGCATCTCTTAGAAATTTTGTTGTCAATCTAGTTCTGAATGCCCGATGTAGGTTACCGGCTTCCTGAAGTACAAATTTTTTTCGAGATTCATCAACATTAAAAGACATCTGCAAAACAATATAAACAACGTGTCAAAGTAAGTATGTTTACATAGTTTACAATATAATTCACAAATTTTAATAATTACCTGTACATCAGCCCATATGTTCTCTTTGAAAGCATCCAAAGCTTCATCCTTCCAATTAGAACAGATAATTGGGACTGTTTGCCGAACAACGACCCCAATGTAACTCTTCAATATTTTTCCATTAGCACAAATTGGTTGGTCCAAATAATTTCATTCAACCTAATAAAAATAATAAAGTAATTAAATCTAGATATCAAACAACATTATGAAATCCTTAGATTAGTAAGTAAATTACCTCAAATTTTTGTCCTTTACTCCTAGCGCGGATAACCGCCTTCATAACAGTTGGCCCACGTCGCGTCACTTTGGCAGCACTAGCATTACTGGAAGATGCCATTTACCTATAAAAAAATTAGACACAAGTAAAACATCATTGGACATTAATATAATATTAATTGATGTAAAATATAAAACATCACTGGATAACAAAATCAACACTAGCATTACATGGATATGCCAACTAAACATATCAAATCATCAACTGAGTACAGGAATCTAATAGAGTGTAGACCTTTCCTCATTATCCAACAAAAGACTATAGAAGCCATATAAAAATTAAACCAAACAATCATGTCAACAAGCTTCTGTACATTAACTATATAATTTAAAGAATTCAGTGTTAGGCATCTGAAGTTTTGAAGCAACATGAGTAAAATGCACCATAAGCAGCTTCTTTGTCTGTAGTCTACATTTCTGTACAGTAAATCATACTCAACCTTATATTTTAAACAAAAATGTCTTGAAAACAAATATAACCTTTGAACTTTGAAGCATAAGAGCCGGCTGTTGCTTTGGAAACTGAGTTGGAATTATGAAGTGTACCTAATAAACAAAACAGTGAGATCCTTTGTCAGGCACAAAGCACAATGAAGATGAATTGCTGAAAGAACCTTCATCAAAAGGCAATGGAGACAATGGAATTTGGAAAGAAGCCCTATACCATTAACCTATGCATAAATCAGGCACCATATCAATAAAGACTAAAAATCTGATTATCAAAGAAAAAAAATTAAAGACTAAAAAACTGAACCTTCACATTACCGGACAGGAATACTTGAACAAGAATATCTTGTTGTAACTCAGAAATTCAAATATTAGGATTTCACATACCAATGAGTATTGCTGCAACTACTGTGATCAATTTGACATAATATTCTCATACACATTTAAGCAAACATATGACAAGCAACTCCATAGATAGAACCAGGTTGATTAACAGAATCATATACCATATAAACAGACCAGATTATGCAACATCAAACAAGATAAACTGATTTTCATTTATTCAACACTCTTGTTACAACATCACAATAGAGAAAGCAAGAAAGGAATATTAATTACCACACAGAGTACCTCTCCCATTAATCAATGGTAGTAACAATTCTGATCTTAATCTCTTAATTTTATCAAAATGTCATCTCACATACTCTCAGTAACATAAAAAAACGAGAAAAAAAAACTCATTGCAGAAAGAGGGACAAACAGGTTACAGCTGGATAGAACAGAGAAAAAAACCTACCTGAAGAGAGAGAAGTCAGAGACCACCGCACAACGGCTTCAAACTCACCAAGCCAGCCATCCAACCACCGCCGCACTCCCGCTACTGTCGACCGTGCCTCCCCAGCACTACAGTGACGTGGTTTTGGTTTGGTGGTTTTTTGGTGATAAGGAATGAGGGTCGTTTTGGTGCGGCGAAAGAGGGACAATATAGGAGAAGGCAAATTGCAGGTTGGGATATGTGGAAGGGGAAATGAACTGAAACCCTCGATTCTTTTATGATGCGTGTTGTTTTGAGAAGGCAAGGCAGAGAGGAATGTGTGATGTTAGATGCTATGCTAAAACGTAGAGAGCAACCACGTAGAGGAGAAGGCGTGAGAGGGGACGAGCTCTCGGATGGCAACCCTAGACTTGAACCGAGGTCGGTGATGAACCGAGGATGTTAGGTGCGCAAAACCGAGAATCGAAGGATTAGATCATACGCACGCGGGGTTGTTCTAAAATCAGCAAAGGTAATCACCTAAGATAGCGTTTCTAACTTTACACGCTATCTAAAGGTTACCTTTTAATAGCATTTCCTTTACAAATGCTATTAAAAGTTGATTTTATTTTATTTATTTATTGCAAATTAGAAAAGATAGTGTTTTCGTGTGGAACCGCTATCTTAGGTTGTTAGTTAAGATAGCGCTTCCTGATGGAAGCGCTATCTTTTCCTGCAGGGGGACTTTTAATAGCGGTTCCTTAAGGAAACGCTATCTTAGGTGATACCTAAGATAGCGTTTCCTTAAGGAACCGCTTTTAAAAGTCCCCCCCATCACTTTTAATAGCATTTCCGCACGGAAATGCTATAAAAGGTGTATTATTAAAAGTCTAATTTGTTGTAGTGTACGCCTTAATGGGGCTTAAGATGAGTAAGTTAGGCCCATTTAAGTGAAGGAACATCATGGACTGCGCACTGATCCGTGCCAGAGAACTCGGGACCCAATTTATCCTTGATTTTGGGCTAATTTGACAATTCTAGTGACACCTGAAAATGTAGGTCTCTTCATTATCTTTATAGGGACATCAAGATCACCAAAATCCGATATCTGTAGCTCTAGTTATGCTCTGCGCAAGGCAACAAGGTCAGGATGAGTGAAAAATCCGAAAATTAACAGTGCTTAGCAATTAAGACCAATTAAGCCCAATAATGTAAAAGCAAAAACAATGATTGTAAAAGTTGTCTAATTTCCGTCTCTCTCTGGCCTGTGTGGCTGTAAACTGCTATTTATGCTTAATAATCCTGACCTAACCCACAACCAAATTAAGGGCCTCGGAATAAGCTTTCCAACAAGTAATCATATGCCTTAATTGGGCTTAAGATGAGTAAGTTAGGCCCATTTAAGTGAAGGAACATCATGGACTGCGCACTGATCTGCGCCAGAGAACTCGGGATCCAATTTATCCTTGATTTTGGCCAAATTTGACAATTCTTGTGACCCCTGAAATTGTAGGTCTCTTCCATATCTTTCCAGGGACAACAAGATCACCAAAATCCGATATCTGTAGCTCCAGTTATGCTCTGCGCAAGGCAACAAGGTCAGGATAAGTGAAAAATCTGAAAATTAATAATGTTTAGCTATTAAGCCCAATAATGTAAAAGCAAAAACAATGATTGTAAAAATTGTCAAATTTTCGTCTCTCTCTGGCTTGTGCGGCAGTAAACTGCTATTTATGCTTATTAATCCTGACCTAACCCTAGACCAAATTAAGGGCCTCTGAATAAGCTTTCCAACAAGGTATCATATGCCTTAATTGGGCTTAAGAAGAGTAAGTTAGGCCTATTTAAGTGAAGGAACATCATGGACTGTGCACTAATCCGCGCCAGAGAACTCGGTACCCAATTTAGCCTTGATTTTGGCCTAATTTGACAATTCTTGTGAAATCTGAAATTGTAGCTCTCTTCCTTATATTTCTAAGGACAGCAAGATCACCAAAATCCGATATCTGTAGCTCAAGTTATGCTCTGTGCAAGGCAACAAGGTCAGGATGAGTGAAAAATCCGAAAATTTACAATGTTTAGCAATTAAGACCAATTAAGCCCAATAATGTAAAAGCAAAAACAATGATTGTAAAAGTTGTCTAATTTTTGTCTCTCTCTAGCTTGTGTGGGTGTAAAATGATATTTATGCTTATTAATACTGTCCTAACCCTAGACCAAATTAAGGGCCTCTGAATAAGCTTTGCAACAAGGTATCATATGCCTAAATTGGGCTAAAGATGAGTAAGTTAGGCCCATTTAAGTGAAGGAACATCATGGACTCAGAGCTGATCCGCGCGCAGAGAACTCAAAGACCCAATTTAGCATTGGTTTTGGCCTAATTTGACAATTCTTGTGAAACCTGAAATTGTAGGTCTCTTCCTTATCTTTCTAGGGACAGCAATATCACCAAAATCTAATATCTGTATCTCTAGATATGCTTGCGCAAGGCAACAAGGTCAGGATGGGTGAAAAATCCGAAAATTAACAATGTTTAGCAATTAAGCCCAATAATGTAAAAGCAAAAAAAAAATGATTGTAAAAGTTGTCTAATTTTCGTCACTCTCTGGCTTGTGCAGCTGCAAACTGTTATTTATGCTTATTAATTCTGACCTAACCCTAGACCAAAATTAAGGGCCTCTGAATAAGCTTTCCAACAAGGTATCATAAGCCTTAATTGGGCTTAAGATGAGTAAGTTATGCCCATTTAAGTGAAGGAACATCATGGACTGCGCACCGATCCACCCCTGGGAACTCGGGAACCAATTTAGCCTTGATTTTGGCCTAATTTGACAATTCTTGTGCAACCTGAATTTGTAGGTCTCTTCCTTATCTTTCTAGGGACAGCAAGATCACCAAAATCTGATATCTGTAGCTCTAGTTATGCTCTGCGTAAGGCAACAAGGTCAGGAAGAGTGAAAAATCCGAAAATTGACAATGTTTAGCAATTAAGCCCAATTAAGCCCAATAATGTAAAAGTAAAAACAATGATTGTAAAAGTTGTCTAATTTACGTATCTCTCTGGCTTGTGCCGCTGTAAACTGCTATTTATTCATATTAATACTGACCTAACCCTAGACCAAATTAAGGGCCTCTATATAAGCTTTGCAACAAGGTATCATATGCCTAAATTGGGCTAAAGATAAGCAAGTTAGGCCCATTTAAGTGAAGGAACATCATGGACTGCGCACTAATCCGCGCCAGAGAACTCGGGACCCAATCTAGCCATGATTTTGGCCTAATTTGACAATTCTTGTTAAACCTGAAATTGTAGGTCTCTTCCTTATCTTTCTAGGGACAGCAAGATCACCAGAATTTGATATATGTAGCTCTAGTTATGCTCTGCGCAAGGCAACAAGGTCAGGAAGATTGAAAAATCCGATAATTAACAATGTTAACAATTAAGCCCAATAATGTAAAAGCAAAAACAATGCTTGTAAAAGTTGTCTAATTTACGTCTCTCTATGGCTTGTACGACTGTAAACTGCTATTTATGCATATTAATCCAGACCTAACCAGAGAACAAATTAAGGGCCTCTGAATAAGCATTCCAACAAGGTATCATATGCCTTAATTGTTCTTAAGATGAGTAAGTTAGGCCCATTTAAGTGAAGGAACATCATGGACTGCGTACTGATCCACGCAAGAGATCTCGGGACCAATTTAACCTCGATTTTGGCCTAATTTGACAATTCCTGTGAAACCTGAAATTGTAGGTCTCTTCCTTATCTTTCTAGGGACAGCAAGATCATCAAAATCCGATATCTGTAGCTCTAGTTCTGCTCTGCCCAAGGCAACAAGGTCAGGAAGAGTGAAAAATCCGATAATTAACAATGTTTAGCAATTAAGCCCAATAATGTAAAAGGAAAAATAATGATTGTAAAAGTTGTCTAATTTACTTCTCTCTATGGCTTGTACGGCTGTAAACTACTATTTATGCTTATTAATCCTGACCTAACCCGAGACCAAATTAAGGGCCTCTGAATAAGCATTCCAACAAGGTATCATATGCCTTAATTGG
Source organism: Sophora flavescens (assembly GCA_030762895.1). NCBI lineage: Eukaryota > Viridiplantae > Streptophyta > Magnoliopsida > Fabales > Fabaceae > Sophora > Sophora flavescens. Next base: position 5,801,320 of record JAUPTC010000010.1, on the reverse strand, counting down.
GCTTAAGATTAGTAAGTTAGGCCCATTTAAGTGAAGGAACATCATCGACTGCATACTGATCCGTGCAAGAGAACTAGGGACCAATTTAGGCTTGATTTTGGCCTAATTTGACAATTCCTGTGATGCCTGAAATTGTAGGTCTCTTCCTTATCTTTCTAGGGACAGCAAGATCACCAAAATCCGATATCTGTAGCTCTGGTTATGCTCTGCGCAAGGCAACAAGGTCAGGAAGAGTGGAAAATCCGAAAATTAACAATGTTTAGCAATTAAATCCAATTAAGCCCAATAATGTAAAAGCAAAAACAATGATTGTAAAAGTTGTCTAATTTCGATCTCTCTCTTGCTTGTGCGGCTGTAAACTGCTATTTATGCTTATTAATCCTGACCTAACCCTAGACCAAATTAAGGCCCTCTGAATAAGCTTTCCAACAAGGTATCATATGCCTTAATTGGGCTTAAGATGAGTAAGTTAGGCCCATTTAAGTGAAGGAACATCATGGACTACGCACTGATCCGCCCCAGGGAACTCGGGACCCAATTAGCCTTTATTTTGGCCTAATTGGACAACTCTTGTGACACCTGAAATTGTAGGTCTCTTTCTTATCTTTCTAGGGACAGCAAGATCACCAAAATCCGATATCTGTAGCTCTAGTTTTGCTCTGTGCAAGGCAACAAGGTCAGGAAGAGTGAAAAATCCGATAATTAACAATGTTTAGCAATTAAGCCCAATAATGTAAAAGCAAAAACAATGATTGTAAAAGTTGTCTAATTTACGTCTCTCTATGCCTTGTACGGCTGTAAACTGCTATTTATTCTTATTAATCCTGACCTAACCCTAGACGAAATTAAGGGCCTCTGAATAAGCATTCCAACAAGGTATCATATGCCTTAATTGGGCTTAAGATGAGTAATTTAGGCCCATTTAAGTGGAGGAACATCATGGACTGCGTACTGATCCGGGTAAGAGATCTCGGGACCAATTTAGCCTTGATTTTGGCCTAATTTGACAATACCTGTGAAACTTGAAAATGTAGGTCTCTTCCTTATCTTTCTAGGGACAGCAAGATCACCAAAATCCGATATCTGTAGATCTAGTTATGCTCTCCGCAAGGCAACAAGGTCAGGAAGAGTGAAAAATCCGATAATTAACAATGTTTTACAATTATGCCCAATAATGTAAAATCAAAAACAATGATTGTAAAAGTTGTCTAATTTCGGTCTCTCTCTGGCTTGTGCGGCTGTAAACTGCTGTTTATGCTTTTTTATACTGACCTAACCCTAGACCAAATTAAGGGCCTCTGAATATGTTTTGCAACAAGGTATCATATGCCTAAAATGGGCTAAAGATGAGTAAGTTAGGCCCATTTAAGTGAAGGAACATCATGGACTGCGCACTGATCCGCGCCAGAGAACTCGAGACCCAAGTTATCCTTGATTTTGGCCTAATTTGACAATTCTTGTAAACATGATATTGTAGATCTCTTCCCTATCTTTCTAGGGACAGCAAGATCACCAAAATCCGATATCTGTACCTCTGGTTATGCTCTGCGCAAGGCAACATGGTCAGGATGAGTGGAAAATCCGAAAATTAACAATGTTTTGCAATTAATCCCAATTAAGCCCAACAATGTAAAAGCTAAAACAACGATTGTTAAAGTTGTCTAATTTCCATCTCTCTCTGGCTTGTGCGGCTGTAAACTGCTATTTATGCTTATTAATACCGACCTAACCCTAGACCAAATTATGGGCCTCCGAATAAGCATTGCAACAAGGTATCATATGCCTAAATTGGGCTAAAGATGAGTAAGTTAGGCCCATTTAAGTGAAGGAACATCATGGACTACGCACTGATCCGCCCCAGGGAACTCGGGACCCAATTAGCCTTTATTTTGGCCTAATTTGACAATTCTTATGAAACCTGAAATTCTAGGTCTCATCCTTATCTTTCAAGGGACAGCAAGATCACCAAAATCTGATATATGAAGCTCTATATATGCTCTACGCAAGGCAACAAGGTCAGGATGAGTGAAAAATCCGAAAATTAACAATGCTTAGCAATTATGCCCAATAATGTAAAAGCAAAAACAATGATTGTAAATGTTGTCTAATTTCCATCTCTCTCTGGCTAGTGTGGCTGTAACATACTATTTATGCTTATTAATCCTGACCTAACCCTAGACCAAATTAAAGGCCTCTGAATACGCTTTCCAACAAGGTATCATATGCCTTAATTGGGGTTAAGATGAGTAAGTCAAACCCATTTAAGTGAAGGAACATCATGGACTGCGCACTGATCCGCGCCAGAGAACTCGGGACCCAATTTAGCCTTGATTTTGGCCTAATTTGACAATTCTTGTGACATCTGAAATTGTAGGTCTCTTCCTTATCTTTCTAGGGACAACAAGATCACCAAAATCCGATATCAGTAGCTCTATTTATGCTCTGCACAAGGCAACATGGCCAGGATGAGTGAAAAATCCGAAAATTAACAATGTTTAGCAATTAAGCCCAATTAAGCCCAATAATGTAAAAGCAAAAACAATGATTGTAAAAGTTGTCTAATTTCCGTCTCTCTCTGGCTTGTGCGGTTGTAAACTGCTATTTATGCTTTTTAATCCTGACCTAACTCTAGACCAAATTAAGGGCCTCCGAATAAGCTTTCCAACAAGGTATCATATGCCTTAATTGGGCTTAAGATGAGTAAGTTAGGACCATTTAAGTGAAGGAACATCATGGGCTACGCACTAATCCGCGCCAGAGAACTCGAGACCCAATTTAGCCTTGATTTTGGCCTAATTTGACAATTCTTGTAATACCTGAAATTGTTGGTCCCTTCCTTATCTTTCTAGGGATAGATAGATCACCAAAATCTGATATCTGTAGCTCTAGTTATGCTCCGCGCAAGGCAACAAGGTTAGGATGCGTGAAAAATCCGAAAATTAACAATGTTTAGCAATTAAGCCCAATAATGTCAAAGCAAAAACAATGATTGTAAAAGTTGTGTAATTTCCATCTCTCTATGGGTTGTGCGACTGTAAACTGCTATTTATGCTTATTAATCATGACCTAACCCTAGACCAAAATAAGGGCCTCTGAATAAGCTTTCCAACAAGGTATCATATCCCTTAATTGGGCTTAAGATGAGTAAGTTAGACGCATTTAAGTGAAGGAAAATCATGGACTGCGAACTGATCCCCGCCAGAGAACTCGGGACCCAATTTAGCCTTTATTTTTTCTTAACTTGACAATTCTTGTGATACCTGAAATTATAGGTCTCTTCCTTATCTTTCTAGGGTCAGCAAGATCACCAAAATCCTATATCTGTAGCTCTAGATATGCTCTGCGCAATGTAATAAGGTCAGGATGAGTGAAAAATCCAAAAATTAACAAAGTTTAGCATTTACGCCCAATAATTTAAAAGCAAAAACAATGATTGTAAAAGTTGTCTAATTTCCGTCTCTCTCGGGTTTGTGCGGCTGTAAACTGCTATTTATGCTTATTAATCCTGACCTAAACCTAGACCAAATTAAGGGCCTCTAAATAAGCTTTCCAACAAGGAATCATATGCAGTAATTGGGCTTAAGATGAGTAAGTTTGGCCCATTTAAGTGAAGGACCATCATGGACTGCGACCTGATCCGCGTCAGAGAACTGGGGTTCCAATTTAGCCTTGATTTTGGCCTAATTTGAAAATACTTGTAATACATGAAATTGTAGGTCTCTTCCTTATCATTCTAGGGACAGCAAGATCAGCAAAATCCGATATCTGTAGCTCTAGTTATGCTCTGCGCAAGGCAACAAGGTCAGGATGAGTGAAAAATCCGAAAATTAACAATGTTTAGCAATTAAGCCCAATAATGTAAAAGCAAAAACAACGATTGTAAAAGTTGTCTAATTTCCGTCTCTCTCTGGCTTGTGCGGCTGTAAACTGCTATTTATGCTAATTAATCCTAACCTAACACTAGACCAAATTAAGGGCCTCTGAATAAGCTTTCCAACAAGGTATCATATGACTTAATTGGGCTTAAGATGATTAAGATAGGCCCATTTAAGAGAAGGAACATCATGGACAAAGCCTCCAAACCAGAGAAATCGGGACCTAATTTACCCTTGATTTTGGCCTAATTTGACAATTCTTGTGAAACCAAATTGTAGGTCTCTTCCTTATCTTTCTAGGGATAAAGATCATCAAAATCCGATATATGTAGCTCTAGTTATGCTCAGAGGCAACGAGGATGAGTGAAAATCCGAAAATTAACAATGTTTAGCAATTAAGCCCAATAATGTAAAAGCAAAAACAATGATTGTAAAAGTTGTCTAATTTCCGTCTCTCTCTGGCTTGTGCCGCTGTAAACTGCTATTTATGCTTATTAATCCTGACCTGACCCTAGACCAAATTAAGGGCCTCTGAATAAGCTTTCCAACAAGGTATCATATGCCTTAATTGGGCATAAGATCAGTAAGTAAGGCCCAATTAAGTGAAGGAACATCATGGACTGCACACTGATCCGCGTAAGAGAACTCGGGACCCAATTTATCCTTGATTTGGGCCTAATCTGACAATTCTTGTAATACCTGAAATTGTAGGTCTCTTCCTTATCTTTCTAGGGACAGCAAGATCACCAAAATCCGATATCTGTAGCTCTAGTTATGCTCTGCGAAAGGCAACAAGGTCAGGATGACTGAAAAATCCGAAAATTAACAATGTTTAGCAATTAATCCCAATAATGTAAAAGCAAAAACAATGATTGTAAAAGCTGTCTAATTTCCGTTTCTCTCTGGATTGTGCGACTGTAAACTGCTATTTATGCTTATTAATCCTGACCTTACCCAGGACCAATTTAAGGGCCTCTGAATAAGCTTTCCAACAAGGTATCATATCCCATAATTGGGCTTAAGATGAGTAAGTTAGGCACATTTAAGTGAAGGAACATCATGGACTGCACACTGATCCGCGCCAGAGAACTCGGGACCCAATTTAGCCTTGATTTTGGCCTAATTTGACAATTCTTATGAAACCCGAAATTGTAGGTCTCTTCCTTATCTTTCTAGGGACATCAAGATCACCAAAATCCGATATCTGTAGCCCTAGTTATGCTCTGCGCAAGGCAACAAGGTCAGGATGAGTGAAAAATCCGACAATTAACAATGTTTAGCAATTAAGCACAATTAAGCCCAATAATATAAAAGCAAAAGCAATGATTGTAAAAGTTTTCTAATTTCCGTCTCTCTCTAGCTTGGGCGGCTGTAAACTGCTATTTATGCTTATTAATCCTGACCTAACTCTAAACAAAATTAAGGGCCTCTGAATAAGCTTTCCAACAAGGTATCATATGCCTTAATTGGCCTTAAGATGAGTAAGTTAGGCCCATTCAAGTGAAGGCACATCAAGGACTGTGCACTGATCCGTGCCAGAGAACTGGGGACCCAATTTAGCCTTGATTTTGGCCTAATTTTACAATTCTTGAGAAACCTGAAATAGTAGGCCTCTTCCTTATCTTTCTAGGGACATCAAGATCACCAAAATAGGATATTTGTAGCTCTAGTTATGCTCTGCGCAAGGCAACAATGTCAGGATGCGTGAAAAATCATAAAATTAAGAATGTTTAGCAATTTAGCCCAATAATGTAAAAGCAAAAACAATGATTGTAAAAGTTGTCTAATTTTCGTCTCTCTATGGCTTGTGCGGCTGTAAACTGCTATTCATGCTTATTAATCCTGACCTAACCCTAGACCAAATTTAGGGCCTCTGAATAAGCTTTCCAACAAGGTATCATATGCCTTAGTTGGGCTTAAGATCAGGAAGTTAGGCCCATTTAAGTGAAGGAACATGATGAACTGCGCACTGATCCACGCCAGAGAACTCGCGACCCAATTTAGCCTTGATTTTGGCCTAATTTGACAATTCTTACGACACCTAAAATTGTAGGTTTCTTCGTTATCTTTCTAGGGACAGCAAGATCACCCAAATCCGATATCTGTAGCTCTAGTTTTGTTCTGTTCACGGCAACATGGTCAGGATGAGTGAAAAATCGGAAAATTAACAATGTTTAGCAATTAAGCCCAATTAAGCCCAATAATATAAAAGAAAAAACAATGATTGTAAAAGTTGTCTAATTTTTGTCTCTCTCTGGTTTGTGCGGCTATAAACTGCTATTTATGCTTATTAATCCTGACCTAACCATTGACCAAATTAAGGGCCTCTCAATAAGCTTTCCAACAATGTATCAAATGACTTAATTAGACTTAAGATGAGTAAGTTGGGCCCATTCAAGTGAAGGCACATCATGGACTGCTCCCTTATCCGTGCCAGAGAACTTGGGACCCAATTTAGCCTTGATTTTGGCCTAATTTGACAATTCTTTTGAAACCCGAAATTGTAGGTCTCTTCCTAATCTTTCTAGGGACAGCAAGATCACCAAAATCCGATATCTGTAGCTCTAGTTATACTCGGTGCAATGCAACAAGGTCAGGATGAGTGAAAAATCCGAAAATTTACAATGTTTAGCAATTAAGGCCAATTAAGCCCAATAATGTAAAAGCAAAAACAATGATTGTAAAAGTTGTCTAATTTTCGTCTCTCTGACTTGTGCGGCTATAAACTGCTATTTATGCTTTTTAATCCTGACCTAACTCTAAACAAAATTAAGGGTCTCTGAATAAGCTTTCCAACAAGGTATCATATGCCTTAATTGGCCTTAAGATGAGTAAGTTAGGCCCATTCAAGTGAAGGCACATCATGGAATGTGCACTGATCCGTGCCAGAGAACTCGGGACCCAATTTAGCCTTGATTTTTTCCTAATTTTACAATTCTTGAGAAACGTGAAATTGTAGGTCTTTTCCTTATCTTTCTAGGGATAGCAAGATCACCAAAATAGGATATCTATAGCTCTAGTTATGCTCTGCGCAAGACAACAAGGTCAGGATGAGTGAAAAATCAGAAAATTAACAATGTTTAGCAATTTAGCCCATTAATGTAAAAGCAAAAACAATGATTGTAAAAGTTGTCTAATTTCCGTCTCTCTCTAGCTTGTGCGGCTGTAAACTGCTATTTATGCTTATTAATCCAGACCTAACCCTAGACCAAATTAAGGGCCTCTGAATAAGATTTCCAACAGGGTATCATATGCCTTAATTGGGCTTAAGATGAGTAAGTTAGGCCCATTTAAGTGAAGGAACATGACGAACTGCGCACTGATCCGCGCCAGAGAAGTCGGGACCCAATTTAGCCTTGATTTTGGCCTAATTTGACTATTCTTGTGAACCTTAAATTGTAGGTCTCTTCCTTATCTTTCTAGGGACAGCAAGATCACCAAAATAGGATATTTGTAGCTCTAGTTATGCTCTGTGCAATGCAACAAGGTCAAGATGAGTGAAAAATCCGAAAATTAACAATGTTTAGCAATTAAGCACAATTAAGCCCAATAATATAAAAGCAAAAACAATGATTGTAAAAGTATTTTAATTTTCGTCTCTCTCTAGCTTGTGCGGCTGTAAACTGCTATTTATGCTTATTAATCCTCACGCAACCCTTGACCAAATTAAGGGCCTCTGAATAAGCTTTCCAACAAGGTATCATATGCCTTAATTGGCCATAAGATGAGTAAGTTTGGCCCATTCAAGTGAAGGCACATCATGGACTGTGCACTGATCCGTGCCATAGAACTCGGGACATAATTTAGCCTTGATTTTGGCCTAATTTGACAATTCTTGTGGAAGCTGAAATTGTAGGTTTCTTCCATATCTTTCTAGGGACAGCAAGATCACCAAAATCCGATATCTGTAGCTCTAGTTTTGCTCTGTGCAAGGCAACAAGGTCAGGATGAGTGAAAAATCCGAAAATTAACAATGTTTAGAAATTAAGCCCAATTAAGCCCAATAATGTAAAAGAAAAAACAATGATTGTAAAAGTTGTCTAATTTTCGTCTCTTTCTGGCTTGTGCGGCTATAAACTGCTATTTATGCATATTAATCATGACCTAACCCTAGACCAAATTAAGGGCCTCTCAATAAGCTTTCCAACAATGTATCATATGACTTAATTGGGCTTAAGATGAGTAAGTTGGGCCCATTCAAGTGAGGGCACATCTTGGACTGTACACTTATCCGTGCCAGAGAACTCGGGACCCAATTTAGCATTGATTTTGGCCTAATTTGACAATTCTTGTGACACCCGAAATTATAGGTCTCTTCCTAATCTTTCTAGGGACAACAAGATCACCAAAATCCGATATCTGTAGCTCTAGTTTTACTCGGCGCAAGGCAACAAGGTCAGGATGAGTGAAAAATCCGAAAATTTACAATGTTTAGCAATTAAACCCAATTAAGCCCAATAATGTAAAAGTAAAAAAATGATTGTAAAAGTTGTCTAATTTTCGTCTCTCTGGCTTGTGCGGCTATAAACTGCTATTTATGCTTATTAATCCTGGCCTAACCCTAAACCAAATTAGGGACCTCTGAATAAGCTTTCCAACAAGGTATCATATGCCTTAATTGGGCTTAAGATGAGTAAGTTAGGCCCATTTAAGTGAAGGAACATCATGAACTGCGCACTGATCCGCGCCAGAGAACTCGGGACCCAATTTAGCCTTGATTTTGGCCTAATTTGACAATTCTTGTGAAACATGAAATTGTAGGTCTCTTCCTTATCTTTCTAGGGACAGCAAGATCACCAAAATAAGATATATGTAGCTCTAGTTATGCCCTACGCATGGCAACAAGGTCAGGATGAGTGAAAAATCCGAAAATTAACAATGTTTAGCAATTAAGCCCAATTAAGTAAAAGCAAAAACAATGATTGTAAAAGTTGTATAATTTCCATCTCTCTCTGGCTTGTGCGGCTGTAAACTGCTATTAAAGCTTAATAATCCTGAACTAACCCTAGACCAAATTAAGGGCCTCGGAATAAGCTTTCCAACAAGGTATCATATGCCTTAATTGGGCTTAAGATGAGTAAGTTCGGCCCATTTAAGTGAAGGAACATCATGGACAGCGCACTGATCTGTACCAGAGAACTCGGGACCCAATTTAGCCTTGATTTTGGCCTAATTTGACATTTCTTATTCACCTGAAATTGTAGGTCTCTTCTTTATCTTTCTAGGGACAGCAAGATCACCAAAATCCGATATCTGTAGCTCTAGTTATGCTCTGCGCAAGGCAACAAGGTCAGGATGAGTGAGAAATCCGAAAAATAACAATGTTTAGCAATTAAGCCCAATAATATAAAAGAAAAAACAATGATTGTAAAAGTTTTTTAATTTCCGTCTCTCTCTGGCTTGGGCGGCTGTAAACTGCTATTTATGCTTATTAATCCTGCCTAACCCTTGACAAAATTAAGGGCCTCTGAATAAGCTTTCCAACAAGGTATCATATGCCTTAATTGGCCTTAAGATGAGTAAGTTAGGTCCATTCAAGTGAAGGCACATCATGGACTGTGCATTGATCCGTGCCAGGGAACTCGGGACCCAATTTAGCATTGATTTTGGCCTAATTTGACAATTCTTGTGACACCCGAAATTATAGGTCTCTTCCTAATCTTTCTAGGGACAACAAGATCACCAAAATCCGATATCTGTAGCTCTAGTTTTACTCGGCGCAAGGCAACAAGGTCAGGATGAGTGAAAAATCCGAAAATTTACAATGTTTAGCAATTAAACCCAATTAAGCCCAATAATGTAAAAGTAAAAAAATGATTGTAAAAGTTGTCTAATTTTCGTCTCTCTGGCTTGTGCGGCTATAAACTGCTATTTATGCTTATTAATCCTGGCCTAACCCTAAACCAAATTAGGGACCTCTGAATAAGCTTTCCAACAAGGTATCATATGCCTTAATTGGGCTTAAGATGAGTAAGTTAGGGCTATTTAAGTGAAGGAACATCATGAACTGCGAACTGATCCGTGCCAGAGAACTCGGGACCCAATTTAGCCTTGATTTTCGCCTAATTTGACAATTCTTGTGAAACATGAAATTGTAGGTCTCTTCCTTATCTTTCTAGGGACAGCAAGATCACCAAAATAAGATATATGTAGCTCTAGTTATGCCCTACGCATGGCAACAAGGTCAGGATGAGTGAAAAATCCGAAAATTAACAATGTTTAGCAATTAAGCCCAATTAAGTAAAAGCAAAAACAATGATTGTAAAAGTTGTATAATTTCCGTCTCTCTCTGGCTTGTGCGGCTGTAAACTGCTATTTAAGCTTATTAATCCTGAACTAACCCTAGACCAAATTAAGGGCCTCGGAATAAGCTTTCCAACAAGGTATCATATGCCTTAATTGGGCTTAAGATGAGTAAGTTCGGCCCATTTAAGTGAAGGAACATCATGGACAGCGCACTGATCCGTACCAGAGAACTCGGGACCCAATTTAGCCTTGATTTTGGCCTAATTTGACATTTCTTATTCACCTGAAATTGTAGGTCTCTTCTTTATCTTTCTAGGGACAACAAGATCACCAAAATCCGATATCTGTAGCTCTAGTTATGCTCTGCGCAAGGCAACAAGGTCAGGATGAGTGAGAAATCCGAAAAATAACAATGTTTAGCAATTAAGCCCAATAATATAAAAGAAAAAACAATGATTGTAAAAGTTTTTTAATTTCCGTCTCTCTCTGGCTTGGGCGGCTGTAAACTGCTATTTATGCTTATTAATCCTGCCTAACCCTTGACAAAATTAAGGGCCTCTGAATAAGCTTTCCAACAAGGTATCATATGCCTTAATTGGCCTTAAGATGAGTAAGTTAGGTCCATTCAAGTGAAGGCACATCACGGACTGTGCATTGATCCGTGCCAGGGAACTCGGGACCCAATTTAGCCTTGATTTTGGCTTAATTTTACAATTCTTGGGAAATATGAAATTGTAGGTCTCTTCCTTATCTTTCTAGGGACAGCAAGATCACCAAAATAGGATACCTGTAGGTCTAGTTATGCTCTGCGCAAGGCAACAAGGTCAGGATGAGTGAAAAATCATAAAATTAACAATGTTCAGCAATTAAGCCCAATAATGTAAAAGCAAAAACAATGATTGTAAAAGTTGTCTAATTTTCATCTCTCTCTGGCTTGTGCGGCTGTAAACTACTATTTATGCTTATTAATCCTGACTAACCCTAGACCAAATTTAGGGCCTCTGAATAAGCTTTCCAACAAGGTATCATATGCCCTAATTGGGCTTAAGATGAGTAAGTTAGTCCCATTTAAGTGAAGGAACACGATGAACTGCGCACTGATCCGCGCCAGAGAACTCGGTACCCAATTTAGCCTTGATTTTGGCCTAATTTGACAATTCTTGTGAAACCTGAAATTGTAGGTCTCTTCCTTTTCTTTCTAGGGACAGCAAGATCACCAAAATAGGATATCTGTAGCTCTAGTTTTGCTCTGCGAAAGGCAACAAGGTCAGGATGAGTAAAAAATCCAAAAATTTCCAATGTTTAGCAATTAAGCCCAATTAAGCCCAATAATATAAAAGCAAAAACAATGATTGTAAAAGTTTTCTAATTTCCATCTCCCTCTGGCTTGTGCGGCTGTAAACTACTATTTTTGCTTATTAATCATGACGTAACCCTTTACCAACGTAAGGACCTCTGAATAAGCTTTCCAACAAGGTATCATATGCCTTAATTGGGCTTATGATGAGTAAGTTAGGCCCATTTAAGTGAAGGAACATCATGAAATACGCACTGATCCACGCCAGAGAATTAGGGACCCAATTTATCCTTGATTTTGACCTAATTTGATAATTCTTGTAAAACCTGAAATTGTAGGTCTCTTCCTTATCTTTCTTGGGACAGCAAGATCACCAAAATCCGATATCTGTTGCTCTAGTTATGCTCTGCGCAAGGCAACAAGGTCAGGATGAGTGAAAAATCCGAAAATTAACAATGTATAGCAATTAAGCCCAATTATGTAAAAGCAAAAACAATGATTGTAAAAGTTGTATAATTTCCGTATCTCTCTGGCTTGTGCGGCTGTAAACTGCTATTTAAGCTTATTAATCCTGACCTAACCCTAGACCAAATTAAGGGCCTCGGAATAAGCTTTCCAACAAGGTATCATATGCCTTAATTGGGCTTAAGATGAGTAAGTTCGGCCCATTTAAGTGAAGGAACATCATGGACAGCGCACTGATCCGTACTAGAGAGCTCGGGACCCAATTTAGCCTTGATTTTGGCCTAATTTGACAATTCTTATTCACCTGAAATTGTAGGTCTCTTCCTTGTCTTTCTAGGGACAGCAAGATCACCAAAATCCGATATCTGTAGCTCTAGTTATGCTCTGCACAAGGCAACCAGGTCAGGATGAGTGTGAAATCCGAAAATTAACAATGTTTAGCAATTAAGCCCAATAATATAAAAGCAAAAACAATGATTGTAAAAGCTTTTTAATTTCTGTCTCTCTCTGGCTTATGCGGCTGTAAACTTCTATTTATGCTTATTAATCCTGACTTAACCCTAGACCAAATCAAGGGCCTTTGAATAAGCTTTCCAACAAGGTATCATATGCCTTACTTGGGCTTAAGATGAGTAAGTTAGGCCCATTTAAGTGAAGGAACATCATGGAATGCGTACTGATCCGCACCAGAGAACTCAGGACCCAATTTAGCCTAGATTTTGGCCTAATTCGATAATTCTTCTGAAACATGAAATGGTAGGTCTCTTCCTTACCTTTCTAGGGACAGCAAGATCACCAAAATCCGATATCTGTAGCTCAAGTTATGCTGTGCGCAAGGTAACAAGGTCAGGATGAGTGAAAAGTCCGAAAATTAACAATGTTTAGCAATTAAGCCCAATAATGTAAAACCAAAAACAATGATTGTAAAAGTTGTCTAATTTCCGTCTCTCTCTGGCTTGTGCGGCTGTAAACTGCAATTTATGCTTATTAATATTGACCTTATCCTAGACCAAATTAAGGGCCTCTGAATAAGCTTTCCAACAAGGTATCATATGCCTTAATTGGGCTTAAGACGAGTAAGTTAGGCTCATTTAAGTGAAGGAAAATCATGAACTGCGCACTGATCCGCACCAGAGAACTCGGGACCCAATTTGGCCTTGATTTTGGCCTAATTTGACAATTCTTGTGAAACCTGAAATTGTAGGTGTCTACCTTTTCTTTCTAGGGACAGCAAGATCACCAAAATAGGATATCTGTAGCTCTAGTTATGCTCTGCGCAAGGCAACAAGGTCAGGATGAGTGAAAAATCCGAAAATTTACAATGTTTAGCAATTCAGCCCAATTAAGCCAAATAATATAAAAGTAAAAACAATGATTGTAAAAGTTTTCTAATTTATGTCTCTCTCAAGCTTGTGCGGCTGTAAACTGCTATTTATGCATATTAATCCTGACCTAACCCTAGGCCAAATTAAGGGCTTCTGAATAAGCTTTCCAACAAGGTATCATATGCCTTAATTGGGCTTAAGATGAGTAAGTTAGTCCCATTCAAGTGAAGGCACATCATTGACTGCGTACTGATCCGCGCCAGAGAACTCGGGACCCAATTTAGCCTTGATTTTGGCGTAATATGACAATTCTTGGAAACCTGAAATTGTTGGTCTCTTCCTTATCTTTCTAGGGAAAGAAAGATAACCAAAATCCAATATCTGTAGCTCCAGTTATACTCGGCACAAGGCAACAAGGTCAGGATGAGTGAAAAATTAGAAAATTAACAATGTTTAGCAATTAAGCACAATTAAGCCCAATAATGTAAAAGCAAAAACAATGATTGTAAAAGTTGTCTATTTTCGTCTCTCTCTGGCTTGTGCGGCTATAAACTGCTATTTATGGTTATTAATCCTGACCTAACCCTAAACCAAATTAAGGGCCTCAGAATATGCTTTCCAACAAGGTATCATATGCCTTAATTGGGCTTAAGATGAGTAAGTTTGCCCCATTTAAGTGAAGGAACATCATGAACTGCGCACTGATCCCTGCCAGAGAATTCGGGACCCAATTTAGACTTGATTTTGTCCTAATTTGACAATTCTTGTGAAACCTGAAATTGTAGGTCTCTTCCTTTTCTTTCTAGGGACCGCAAGATCACCAAAATAGGATATCTGTAGCTCTAGTTATGCTCTGCGCAAGGCAACAAGGTCAGGATGAGTGAAAAATACGCAAATTTACAATGTTTAGCAATTAAGCCCAATAATATAAAAGCAAAAAAAATGATTGTAAAATTTTTCTAATTTCCGTCTCTCTCTTGGTTGTGCGGCTGTAAACTGTAATTTATGCTTATTAATCCTGACATAACCCTAGACCAAATTAAGGGCCTCTGAATAAGCTTTCCAACAAGGTATCATATGCCTTAATTGGGTTTAAGATGAGTAAGTTAGGCCCATTCAAGTGAAGGCACATCATGGACTGCACACTGATCCACGCCAGAGAAATCGGGACCCAATTTAGCCTTGATTTTGGCCTAATTTGACAATTCTTGTGAAACCTGAAATTGTAGGTATCTTCCTTATCTTTCTAGGGACATCAAGATCACCAAAATTAGATATTTGTAGCGCTAGTTATACTCGGTGCAAGGCAACAAAGTCAGGATGATTGAAAAATCCGAAAATTTACAATGTTTAGCAATTAGGCCCAATTAAGTCCAATAATATAAAAGCAAAAACAATGATTGTAAAAGTTTTCTAATTTTCGTCTCTCTGTAGCTTGTGCGGCTGTAAACTACTATTTATGGTTATTAATCATGACCTAACCCTAAACCAAATTAAGGGCCTCTGAATAAGCTTTCCAACAAGGTATCGTATGCCTTAATTGGGCATAAGATGCGTAAGTTAGGCCCATTTAAGTGAAGGAACATCATGAACTGCGCACTGATCCGCGCCAGAGAACTCGGGACCCACTTTAGCCTTGATTTTGGCCTAATTTGACAATTCTTGTGAAACCTGAAATTGTAGGTCTCTTCCTTATCTTTCTAGGGACAACAAGATCACCAAAATCCGATATGTGTAGCTCTAGTTATACTCGACACAAGACAACAAGTTCAGGATGAGTGAAAAATCAGAAAATTAACAATGTTTAGCAATTAAGCCCAATTAAGCCCAATAATGTAAATGCAAAACCAATGATTGTAAAAGTTGTCTAATTTTCGTCTCTCTCTAGCTTGTGAGGCTATAAACTGCTATATATGCATATTAATCGTGACCTAACCCTAAACCAAATTAAGGGCCTCTGAATAAGCTTTCCAACAAGGTATCATATGCCTTAATTGGGCTTAAGATGAGTAAGTTTGGCCCATTTAAGTGAAGGAACATCATGAACTACGCACTGATCCGTGCTAGAGAACACGGGACCCACTTTAGCCCTGATTTTGGCCTAATTTGACAATTCTTGTGAAACCTGAAATTGTAGGTCTCTTCCTTATCTTTCTAGGGACAGCAAGATCACCAAAATCCGATATCTGTAGCTCTAGTTTTGCTCTTCGCAAGGCAACAAGGTCAGGATGTGTTAAAAATATGAAAATTAACAATGTTTAGCAATTGAGCCCAATAATGTAAAAGAAAAAACAATGATTGTAAAAGTTGTCTAATTTCCGTCTCTCTCTGGCTTGTGCGGTTGTAAACTTCTATTTATGCTTATTAATCCTGACCTAACCGTAGACCAAATTAAGGGCCTCGGAATAAGCTTTCCAACAAAGTATCATATGCCTTAATTTGGCTTAAGATGAGTAAGTTAGGCCAATTTAAGTGAAGGAAGATCAAGGACTGCGCACAAATCCGCGCCAGAGAACTCGGGACCCAATTTAGCCTTGATTTTGGCCTAATTTGACAATTCTTGTGAAACCAGAAATTGTAGGTCTCTTCCTTATCATTCTAGGGACAACAAGATCACAAAAATCCGATATCTGTAGCTCTAGTTATGCTCTGCGCAAGGCAACAAGGTCAAGAAGAGTGAAAAATCTGAAAATTAAAAATGTTTAGCAATTAAGCCTAATTAAGCCCAATAATGTAAAAGCAAAAACAATGATTGTAAAAGTTGTCTAATTTCTGTCTCTCTCTGGCTTGTGCGGCTGTAAATTGCTTTTTATGCTTATTAATCTTGACCTAACCCTAGACCAAATTAAAGGCATCTGAATAAGTTTTCCAACAAGGTATCATATGCCTTAATTGGGCTTAAGACGAGTAAGTTATGCCCATTTAAGTGAAGGCACATCATGGACTGCGCACTGATCCGCACCAGAGAACTCGGGACCCAATTTAGACTTGATTTTGGCCTAATTTGACAATTCTTGTGCCACCTGAAATTGTAGGTCTCTTCCTTATCTTTCAAGGGACAACTTGATCACCAAAATCCGATATTTGTAGCTGTAGTTATACTCGGCACAAGGCAACAAGGTCAAGATGTGTGAAAAATCAGAAAATTAACAATGTTTAGCAATTAAGCCCAATTAAGCCCAATAATGTAAAAGCAAAACAATGATTGTAAAAGTTGTCTAATTTTCGTCTCACTCTGGCTTGTGCGGCTATAAACTTCTATTTATGCATATTAATCCTGACCTAACCCTAAACCAAATTAAGGGCCTCGGAATAAGCTTTCCAACAAGGTATCATATGCCTTAGTTGGGCTTAAGATGAGTAAGTTAGGCCCATTTAAGTGAAGGAACATCATGAACTGCGTACTGATCCGCGCCAGAGAACTCGGGACCCAATTTAGTCTTGATTTTGGCCTAATTTGACAATTCTTGTTCAATATGAAATTGTAGGTCTCTTCATTTTCTTTCTAGGGACAGTAAGATCACCAAAATAGGATATATGTAGCTCTAGTTACGCTCTGCGCAAGGCAACAAGGTCAGGATGATTGAAAAATCCGAAAATTTACAATGTTTAGCAATTAAGCCCAATTAAGTCCAATAATATAAAAGCAAAAACAATGATTGTAAAAGTTTTCTAATTTTCGTCTCTATGTAGCTTGTGCGGCTGTAAACTACTATTTTTGCTTACTAATCCTGATGTAAACCTAGACTAAATTAAGGGCCTCTGAATAAGCTTTCCAACAAGGTATCGTATGCCTTAATTGGGCTTAAGATGAGCAAGTTAGACCCATTTAAGTGAAGGAACGTCATGGACTGCGTACTGATCCGCGCCAGAGAACTCGGGACCCAATTTAGCCTTAATTTTGGCCTAATTTGACAATTCTTGTGAAACCTAAAATTGGGTCTCTTCCTTATCTTTCTATTGACAGCAAGATCACCAAAATCCGATATCTGTAGCTCTAGTTTTGCTCTGTGCAAGGCAACAAGTTCAGGATGAGTGGAAAATCCGAAAATTAACAATATTTAGCAATTAAGCCCAATAACGTAAAAGCAAAAATAATGATTGTAAAAGTTGTCTAATTTCCGTCTCTCTCTGGCTTGTGCGGCTGTAAACTACTATTTATGCTTATTAATCCTGACCTAACTCTATACAAAATTAAGGGCCTCTGAATAAGCTTTCCAACAAGGTATCATATGCCTTAATTGGCCTTAAGATGAGTAAGTTAGGCCCATTTT
Organism: Sophora flavescens; assembly: GCA_030762895.1. Lineage (NCBI taxonomy): Eukaryota > Viridiplantae > Streptophyta > Magnoliopsida > Fabales > Fabaceae > Sophora > Sophora flavescens. The sequence goes on along the minus strand of JAUPTC010000010.1, from coordinate 5,783,838 downwards.
AGTGAAGGAACATCATAGACTCCGCACTAATCCGTGCCAGAGAACTCGGGACCCAATTTAGCCTTGATTTTGGCCTAATTTTACAATTCTTGTGAAACCTGAAATTGTAGGTCTCTTTCTTATCTTTCTTGGGACAGCAAGATCGCCAAAATTAGATATCTGTAGCTCTAGTTATGCTCTGCACAAGGTAACAAGGTCACGATGAGTGAAAAATCCGAAAATTAACAATGTTTAGCAATTAAGCAAAATAATATAAAAGCAAAAATAATTATTGTAAAAGTTGTCTAATTTTCGTCTCTCTCTGGCTTGTGCGGCTGTAAGCTGCTATTTGTGCTTATTAATCCTGACCTAACCATAGACCAAATTAAGGGCCTCTGAATAAGCTTTCCAACAAGGTATCATATGCCTTAATTGGGCTTAAGATGAGTAAGTTAGTCCCATTTAAGTGAAGGAACACGATGAACTGCGGAATGATCCGCGCCAGAGAACTCAGGACCCAATTTAGCCTTGATTTTGGCCTAATTTGACAATTCTTGTGAAACCTGAAATTGTTGGTCTCTTCCTTTTCTTTCTAGGGACAGCAAGATCACCAAAATAGGATATCTGTAGCTCTAGTTTTGCTCTGCACAAGGCAACAAGGTCAGGATGAGTAAAAAATCCGAAAATTTCCAATGTTTAGCAATTAAGCCATATTAAGCCCAATAATATAAAAGAAAAAACAATGATTGTAAAAGTTTTCTAATTTCCATCTCCCTCTGGCTTGTGCAGTTGTAAACTGTTATTTTTGCTTATTAATCCTGACGTATCCCTTGACCAACTTAAGGGCCTCTGAATAAGCATTCCAACAAGGTATCATATGCCTTAATTGGGCTTAAGATGAGTAAGTTAGGCCCATTTAAGTGAAGGAACATGATGAAATACGCACTGATCCACGCCAGAGAATTAGGGACCCAATTTATCCTTGATTTTGGCCTAATATGATAATTCTTGTGAAACCTGAAATTGTAGGTCTCTTCCTTATCTTTCTTGGGACAGCAAGATCACCAAAATCCGATATCTGTTGCTCTAGTTATGCTCTGCGCAAGGCAACAAGGTCAGGATGAGTGAAAAATCCGAAAATTAACAATGTTTAGCAATTAAGCCCAATGATGTAAAAGCAAAAACAATGATTGTAAAAGTTGTATAATTTCCGTAGCTCTCTGGCTTTTGCGGCTGTAAACTGCTATTTAAGCTTATTAATCCTGACCTAACCCTAGACCAAATTAAGGGCCTCGGAATAAGCTTTCCAACAAGGTATCATATGCCTTAATTGGGCTTAAGATGAGTAAGTTAGGCCCATTTAAGTGAAGGAACATCATGGACAGCGCACTGATCCGTACTAGAGAACTCGGGACCCAATTTAGCCTTGATTTTGGCCTAATTTGACAATTCTTATTCACCTGAAATTGTAGGTCTCTTCCTTATCTTTCTAGGGACAGCAAGATCACCAAAATCCGATATCTGTAGCTCCAGTTATGCTCTGCGCAAGGCAACAAGGTCAGGATGAGTGAGAAATCCTAAAATTAACAATGTTTAGCAATTAAGCCCAATAATATAAAAGCAAAAACAATGATTGTAAAAGTTTTTTAATATCTGTCTCTCTCTGGCTTGTGCGGCTGTAAACTGCTATTTATGCTTATTAATCCTGACTTAACCCTAGACCAAATTAAGGGCCTTTGAATAAGCTTTCCAACAAGGTATCATATGCCTTACTTGGGCTTAAGATGAGTAAGTTAGGCCCATTTAAGTGAAGGAACATCATAGAATACGTACTGATCCGCGCCAGAGAACCCGGAACCCAATTTAGCCTAGATTTTGGCCTAATTTGATAATTCTTGTGAAACATGAAATGGTAGGTCTCTTCCTTACCTTTCTAGCGACCGCAAGATCACCAAAATCCGATATCTGTAGCTCAAGTTTTGCTGTGCGCAAGGTAACAAGGTCAGGATGAGTGAAAAATCCGAAAATTAACAATGTTTAGCAATTAAGCCCAATAATGTAAAAGCAAAAACAATGATTGTAAAAGTTATCTAATTTCCGTCTCTCTCTGGCTTGTGCGGCTGTAAACTGCAATTTATGCTTATTAATATTGACCTAATCCTAGACCAAATTAAGGGCCTCCGAATAAGCTTTCCAACAAGGTATCATATGCCTTAATTGGGATTAAGCTGAGTAAGTTAGGCTCATTTAAGTGAAGGAAAATCATGAACTGCGCACTGATCCGCACCAGAGAACTCGGGACCCAATTTGGCCTTGATTTTGGCCTAATTTGACAATTCTTGTGAAACCTGAAATTGTAGGTCTCTTCCTTTTCTTTCTAGGGACAGCAAGATCACCAAAATAGGATATCTGTAGCTCTAGTTATGCTCTGCGCAAGGCAACAAGGTCAGGATGAGTGAAAAATCCGAAAATTTACAATGTTTAGCAATTAAGCCCAATTAAGCCCAATAATATAAAAGCAAAAACAATGATTGTAATAGTTTTCTAATTTATGTCTCTCTCAAGCTTGTGCGGCTGTAAATTGCTATTTATGCATATTAATCCTGACCTAACCCTAAGCCAAATTAAGGGCTTCTGAATAAGCTTTCCAATAAGGTATCACATGCCTTAATTGGGCTTAAGATGAGTAAGTTAGTCCCATTCAAGTGAAGGCACATCATGGACTGCGTACTGATCCGCGCCAGATAACTCGGGACCCAATTTAGCCTTGATTTTGGCTTAATTTTTCAATTCTTGTGAATCCTAAAATTGTAGGTCTCTTCCTTATCTTTCTAGGGAGAGAAAGATCACCAAAATCCAATATCTGTAGCTCTAGTTATACTCGGCACAAGGCAACAAGGTCAGGATGAGTGAAAAATCAGAAAATTAACAATGTTTAGCAATTAAGCACAATTAAGCCCAATTAAACCCAATAATGTAAATGCAAAAACAACGATTGTAAAAGTTGTCTAATTTTCGTCTCTCTCTGGCTTGTGAGGCTATAAACTGCTATTTATGGTTATTAATCCTGACCTAACCCTAAACCAAATTAAGGGCCTCTGAATATGCTTTCCAACAAGGTATCATATGCCTTAATTGGGCTTAAGATGAGTAAGTTTGGCCCATTTAAGTGAAGGAACATCATGATCTGCGCGCTAATCCGCGCCAGAGAATTCGGGACCCAATTTAGCCTTGATTTTGTTCTAATTTGACAATTCTTGTGAAACCTGAAATTGTAGGTCTCTTCCTTTTCTTTCTAGGGACATCAAGATCACCAAAATAGGATATCTGTAGCTCTAGTTATGCTCTGCGCAACGCAACAAGGTCAGGATGAGTGAAAAATACGAAAATTTACAATGTTTAGCAATTAAGCCCAATAATATAAAAGCAAAAAAAATAATTGTAAAATTTTTCTAATTTTCGTATCTCTCTAGGTTGTGCGGCTGTAAACTGCTATTTCTGCTTATTAATCCTAACATAGCCCTAGACCAAATTAAGGGCCTCTGAATAAGCTTTCCAACAAGGTATCATATGCCTTAATTGGGTTTAAGATGAGTAAGTTAGGCCCATTCAAGTGAAGGCACAACATGGACTGCGTACTGATCCACGCCAGAGAACTCGGGACCCAATTTAGCCTTGATTTTGGCCTTATTTGACAATTCTTGTGAAACCTGAAATTGTAGGTCTCTTCCTTATCTTTCTAGGGACAGCAAGATCATCAAAATAGGATATCTGTAGCTCTAGTTACGCTCTGCACAAGGCAACAAGGTCAGGATGATTGAAAAATCCGAAAATTTACAATGTTTAGCAATTAAGCCCAATTAAGTCCAATAATATAAAAGCAAAAACAATGATTGTAAAAGTTTTCTAATTTTCGTCTCCATGTAGCTTGTGCGGCTGTAAACTACTATTTATGCTTATTAATCCTGATGTAAACCTAGACCAAATTAAGGGCCTCTGAATAAGCTTTCCAACAAGGTTTCATATGACTTAATTGGGCATAAGATGAGTAAGTTAGGCCCATTTAAGTGAAGGAACATCATGAACTGTGCACTGATCCGCGCCAGAGAACTGGGGACCCAATTTAGCCTTGATTTTGGCCTAATTTGACAATTCTTGTGAACCCTGAAATTGTAGGTCTCTTCCTTATCTTTCTAGGGACAGCAAGATCACCAAAATCCGATATATGTAGCTCTAGTTATACTCGGCACAAGGCAACAAGGTCAGGATGAGTGAAAAATCAGAAAATTAACAATGTTTAGCAATTAAGCCCAATTAAGTCCAATAATGTAAATGCAAAACCAATGATTGTAAAAGTTGTCTAATTTTCGTCTCTCTCTAGCTTGTGCGGCTATAAACTGCTATTTATGCATATTAATCATAACCTAACCCTAAACCAAATTAAGGGCCTCTTAATAAGCTTTCCAACAAGGTATCATATGCCTTAATTGGGCTTAAGATGAGTAAGTTTGGCCCATTTAAGTGAAGGAACATCATGAACTACGCACTGATCCACGCCAGAGAACTCGGGATCCACTTTAGCCCCGATTTTGGCCTAATTTGACAATTCTTGTGACACCTGAAATTGTAGGTCTCTTCCTTATCTTTCTAGGGACAGCATGATCACCAAAATCCGATATCTGTAGCTCTAGTTTTGCTCTGCGCAAGGCAACAAGGTCAGGATGAGTTAAAAATACGAAAATTAACAATGTTTAGCAGTTAAGCCCAATAATGTAAAAGAAAAAACAATGATAGTAAAAGTTGTTTAATTTCCGTCTCTCTCTGGCTTGTGCGGTTGTAAACTTCTCTTTATGCTTATTAATACTGACCTAACCGTAGACCAAATTAAGGGCCTCGGAATAAGCTTTCCAACAAGGTATCATATGCCTTAATTGGGCATAAGATGAGTAAGTTAGGCCAATTTAAGTGAAGGAACATCAAGGACTGCGCACTGATCCGCGACAGAGAACTCGGGACCCAATATAGCCTTGATCTTGTCCTAATTTGACAATTCTATTGAAACTTGAAATTGTAGGTCTCTTCCTTATCTTTCTAGGGACAGCAAGATCACCAAAATCCGATATCTGTAGCTCCAGTTATGTTCTACGCAAGGCAACAAGGTCAAGATGAGTGAAAAATCCGAAAATTAACAATGTTTAGCAATTAATCCCAATAATGTAAAAGCAAAAACAATGATTGTAAAAGTTGTCTAATTTTCGTCTCTCTCTGGCTTGTGCGGCTGTAAATTGCTTTTTATGCTTATTAATCCTGACCTAACCCTAGACAAAATTAAAGGCCTCTGAATAAGTTTTCCAACAAGGTATCATATGCCTTCATTGGGCTTAAGATGAGTAAGTTATGCCCATTCAAGTGAAGGCACATCTTGGACTGCGCACTGATCCGCACCAAAGAACTCGGGACCCAATTTAGCCTTGATTTTGGCCTAATTTGACAATTGTGAAACCTGAAATTGTAGGTCTCTTCCTTATCTTTCTAGGGACAGCAAGATCACCAAAATCCGATATATGTAGCTCTAGTTATACTCGGCACAAGGCAACAAGGTAAGGATGAGTGAAAAGTCAGAAAATTAACAATTTTAACAATTAAGCCCAACTAAGCCCAATAATGTAAAAGCAAAACAATGATTGTAAAAGTTGTCTAATTTTCGTCTCACTACGGCTTGTGCGGCTATAAACTGCTATTTATGCATATTAATCATGACCTAACCTTAAACCAAATTAAGAGCCTCTGAATAAGCTTTCCAACAAGGTATCATATGCCTTAGTTGGGCTTAAGATGAGTAAGTTAGGCCCATTTAAGTGAAGGAACATCATGAACTGCGCACTGATCCGCGCCAGAGAACTCGGGACCCAATTTAGCCTTGATTTTGGCCTAATTTGACAATTCTTGTTATATCTGAAATTGTAGGTCTCTTCATTTTCTTTCTAGGGACAGTAAGATCACCAAAATAGGATATCTGTAGCTCTAGTTACGCTTTGCGCAAGGCAACAAGGTCAGGATGATTGAAAAATCCGAAAATTTACAATGTTTAGCAATTAAGCCCAATTAAGTCCAATAATATAAATGCAAAAACAATGATTGTAAAAGTTTTCTAATTTTCGTCTCTCTGTAGCTTGTGCGGCTGTAAACTACTATTTATGCTTATTAATCCTGATGTAAACCTAGACCAAATTAAGGGCCTCTGAATAAGCTTTCCAACAAGGTATCGTATGCCTTAATTGCGCATAAGATGGGTAAGTTAGGCCCATTTAAGTGAAGGAACATCATGAACTGCGCATGATCCACGCCAGAGAACACGGGACCCAATTTAGCCTTGATTTTGGCATAATTTGACAATTCTTGTGAAACCTGAAATTGTAGGTCTCTTCCTTATCTTTCTATGGACAGTAAGATCACCAAAATCTGATATCTGTGGCTCTAGTTTTGCTCTGCGTAAGGAAACAAGGTCAGGATGAGTTAAAAATACGAAAATTAACAATGTTTAGCAATTATGCCCAATTAAGCCCAATAATGTAAAACCAAAAACAATGATTGTAAAAGTTGTCTAATTTCCTTCTCTCTCTTGCTTGTGCGGCTGTAAACTGCTATTTATGTTTTTTAATCCCGACCTAACCCTAGACCAAATTAAGGGCCTCTGAATAAGCTTTCCAACAAGGTATCATATGCCTTAATTGGGCTTAAGATGAGTAAGTTAGGCCCATTTAAGTGAAGGAACATCATGGACTGTGCACTGATCCGCGCCAGAGAACCCGGGACCTAATTTAGCCTTGATTTTGGCCTAATTTGACAATTCTTGTGAAATCTGAAATTGCAGGTCTCTTCCTTTTATTTCTAGGGACAGTAAGATCACCAAAATAGGATATCTGTAGCTCTAGTTATGCTCTGCGCAAGGCAACAAGGTCAGGATGAGTGAAAAATCCGAAAATTTACAATGTTTAGCAATTAAGCCCAATTAAGCCCAATAATATAAAAGCAAAAACAATGATTGTAAAAGTTTTCTAATTTCTGTCTCTCTCTAGCTTGTGCGGCTGTAAAATGCTATTTATGCTTATTAATCAAGACATAAACCTAGACCAAATTAAGGGCCTCTGAATAAGCTTTCCAACAAGGTATCATGCCTTAATTGGGCATAAGATGAGTAAGTTAGGCCCATTTAAGTGAAGGAACATCATGGACGGCGCACTGATCCGTGCCAGAGAACTCGGGACCCAATTTAGCCTTGATTTTGGCCTAATTTGACAATTCTTGTGAAACCTGAAATTGTAGGTCTCTTCCTTATCTTTCTAGGGACAGCAAGATCACCAAAATCCGATATTTGTAGCTCAAGTTTTGTTCTGCGCAAGGCAACAAGGTCAAGATGAGTGAAAAATACGAAAATTAACACTGTTTAGCAATTAAGCCCAATTAAGGCCAGTAATGTAAAAGAAAAAACAATGATTGTAAAAGTTGTCTAATTTCCATCTCTCTCTGTCTTGTGCGTCTGTAAACTGCTATTTATGCTTATTAATCCTGACCTAACCCTAGACCAAATTAAGGGCCTCCGAATAAGCTTTCCAACAAGGTATCATATGCCTTAATTGGGCATAAGATGAGTAAGTTAGGCCCATTTAAGTGAAGGAACATCATGGACTGCGCACTGATCCGCGCAAGGAAACAAGGTGAGGATGACTGAAAAATCCAAAAATTAACAATGTTTATCAATTAAGCCCAACAATGTAAAAGTAAAAACAATCACTAGTGGAAGTAATGTAATATACGGGAACGTTTTACGTCAGTTGACCATATGTTTGACGTTAAAAATGAGGCGGTGACTGTTTTGTAAATATCAAATCACTATTTGCGTCAGTTGTGTAATGAACTGACGTTAAAAGTGATTTATAAGAATTATTAACACTTTAACATCAGTTGTTTATACTACTGACGTTAAAAGTGTGATTTTTACGTCAGTTAAATAAATAACTGACGTAAATAATTATTTTCCTCTCTGAAACTCATTCCTATCTGTCTTTCGTTGTCATCTCCCTGTTGTCACTCTTAACGCAGATCACTCCATATAGTGCAGTTTATTTCTAAACCTTTTTTTTAAACAAGTTTATTTTTAATGTTAATTAATTAGCTTGAATTAGTAAACAAATTCTTATGCAAATTAAAATAAATAAACACTTAACATAAAACAAGTTATATGTATAATCAAATCGTATCTCATTGAAGCGATTCATAAGTTACAATTACATGATTAAAAGATAAAAAATTTCTGCAACATAGCCCTAAAATATAAAAAAGTTTCTGCTTCAACATCATTTTCTTCTCACACTATAAGAAATTAAGCTATTTCCCAGGGCTTTTTACCCAGGGAAAAAAATCCCTAGGAAATTTTTACATTTCCCACGGCCAAGACCCTTGGAAATGTCTCGCTTGATTTCCCACGGCTTGGTCCCTAGGAAAAAGAGGCGCCAAACATTCCCGCTGGATTTCCCACGGGCTGGGCCGTAGGTAACAGAAAGCGCTGTTTCCCACGGATCGAGCCCTGTGAAATGGCTCAGTTTTCCCACGGGCTTAGCCGTGTCTAGTGAACACGGAGTTTCCCACGGCCATACCGTCGCAAATTAGGCGGTGTTTCCCATGGGCTTAGCCGTGTCTAGTGAACACGGAGTTTCCCACGGCCATACTGTCGCAAATTAGGCGGTGTTTCCCACGGTTCTGACGGTCGGAAAGACAGGCGGTGTTTCCCACGGCGAAGCCCCTGGGAAAATAATCTTCCTCCTCTTCACTCGGTCCCTTCGCGCCTCAGCTGTTCACACGGTGTTTGGAGAAGAACACAGAACAGCCAAGTACGTGTTCTGTGTCCTAACCCTAAAGTCCTCAGCTGCACTCCACTCAACCTCACCCTCCTCGACATCACGGCCTCACCATTCTGGGCTCGCCATTGCAGAGGGTTTCCCGCGCTCTGGTAAGTCCCTGGTCTAATACTGATGACGAAATTTTTTTGGTTTTGTTTGCTTTGGGGGTTTGAATATAGAAACAAGAACTCCCTTGAGATTCTCCTTCATCTTCCTCTACTTGCCGAGGATAAAGTAAATCCCTTACAAATATTACGATATGTTTAGGATGACTTATGAAACAAATGCTAGCTAGAGTGGCTTTTTTGTTTATAGATTAGACCGACCCCTTTCTTTTGGTTTCTTAACTGTTTGCTAGGGTCCAGGGTTTTGACTTTTTGATATGTAGATTCTTGGATAAATTGAAGGGTTCGATTTGTGTATTTTCAGTTGCATTTCAATGTGTTGATGGTTTGATTTTGATCATCCTGGTTATAATTTTTTTAATAGTAAATCCAAATGTAGATAGGTTTTGGTTGTATTTACTATTTAGGAGTCGATGATTTTAGTTCGCATTTCATTGTGTCTAGTTTATTAGTTCTCATTTTAACGGCTATGCATTTCAGTTTGCAGTCCTCCTCGGTATCTTCAAAAGTAAGCCAAGAACAATCCATCAACAGCCAATTGTAGACAAAATCAAGTTAAAGCTTGCTGCTGGAAGGCTTCTTTACTATCAATTCTTTGGAAGAGTTGAGCTTGTGAAGTCCAACATTTTTGGTATGATGCTATACAAATTTTTGGTTTATTCATGGCTTGTGAGACTTTTAAAAACTGTTGAAAGGTGGATTAGGAACTTTATTTGGTGCAGTGATGTGAATTATAAAAATATTTGCATAGTTTCATGGAAAATAGTATGTAGTCCTATTAATGAAGGGGGATTAGGTCTAGGATCTCTTAGAAGTGTGAATGATGCTGCTTGTTTTAAGACTTAGTTGGCGTTTTTGCAATCTTCCGAAGAGCAAGGGGCTTGTTTGGTGAGGGCAAGAGTTGTTAGGCAGAAGTCTTTCATTCAATACCATATGTTAGTTCTTCAATTTGGTGCGGTTTGATGTATAAGTTCTCGAGAGTTCTTGAGAATTGTGTTTGGCAGCTTGATTCAGGAGACTCAATAAACTTTTGGACAGATCCTTGGCTTCTTGACACAACGGTTTCAGTTCTAAATATTCCCTCTCAAGTTCATTCTCTTTTAACCTTAAAGGTGAAAGATTTTATTTGTGATGAAAAGTGGTTGATTCCTTGTAATCTGTTAGAAAGGTTACCTGTCATTAAAGAGAAGTTGTAGGATATCTCGATTCCTTTATATACAGGTGAGGATATCTTCAGATGGAAGCTTAGTGATTTAGGTGACTTATCTTTCCAGGAAGCATATATGTTTTATGAGCCAATATGGCGGGTAGTAAGCTAGGCTAAAATAATCTGGAACAAGGTAATTCCCCCTTCCAAATCATTACTTCTGTGGAGAATCATACATAATAAGCTCACAACAGATGAAAATCTAGGAAGTAGCTGCATAATCACTTCAATGTCCAATCTTTGTGAAAGTAATTTTGAATCATCACATCATCTATTCTGTGCTTGTCCTTTTGCTAATCAAGTCTGGTCTTGGCTTAGCTATATTCTGAACCTGCAGATTGATACTTCATCAATAATCTCCATCATTTCAATTTATGATAGGTCATGGTCGACACAAGTAAATGATATAATTTATGCTGCTATTATTAGTTTAGAGTGAAACCTTCACTTCCTAGAAGATACATCTTATATCAAGTCTGTTAGACACTAATTTAGTCGATTTAGCCGCTCAAAGGATCAAATCCTCGATAATTTAGGCCCTTCATCTATTTGAATCTGTTAACAAGAATGCCTGGGTGAGATCATAATATTCAAATATTGAGGGATGTTTGTATTAAA
>JAUPTC010000010.1:5694668-5772509 GCA_030762895.1 Sophora flavescens | reverse complement strand
AACTATTTTGCTATAAATACACACCCAAGTATCCTTAATCTTACACAACATTCTTATAACTAATTAGAAACAAAACATCTTATGTGACTAATCGTCTTAAACTAACTACACCTACATTATTAGGATTAGGAAGAAATCAACGTCAACTTAATATGGAACGCTGCTCAACTCTTCAACTATCTCCGTCTGCTGCAGATAGTGGTTCCATCCCTGGCCCTCCTCGTAACATAGTCGCTCCATATGGTCTTCTAACGAAACAGTAGATATACACCAAAATACAATAGAGATAAGAAACAGCTTCTATCATCATAAGTGAAAGATCTATAGCATAATACAATAATAGTCATGTATGACGCATCATTCAAAATCAAATAATCATCCTCAACTAACTATATATCATCCTCACTCCTTCAACTCACGCAGAACTAGACCTTTATGTCGAGTGTGGCCACTTACTACTCCCTCACACATCCCTCGTTGTGGATTTACCACGCCCTAAGTGAGACGTTCCCACTGCACATTCTTATCCATGGTAAGAATGCTCATGCAAAGCAATGATACTATAGGCCGCATCAGACGTTTGCGGCACACCCCGATTTCTTCCTCATCAATTAAGGGTGCTCATGCAAAGCAATGATACTCAATAGTGTCAGACAACCTAAATTCTAATTTGGAACGGGTCCACGAGGAACCCTGACCTCGTGTAGGACTCCAAACACACTAAGCAGACCACTTAATGCAACATATGATTCTCACCGACTTTATCAATAACAACCTCCAGTACCCTGTTTTCCTCATAACCTCCACTTACATACTATATCACATTATCATACCATATAATAGCGAAAATTTAATTCATATTCAAACTCTCACCTAAACAAAATACCTCCGAAGTAATATTTATCTTTCCTTAAAATCATCTAAGCATATATCAAACCCAAAGTATCATGCATAACACATTAATCAACAGAATATTCAATTATCTCAATATCATATATATAATTTATCACAACCAAATCATACAGTTCAACCAAATAAATAACAAAAGTCGCATTTCCCACTACTGCCGTGATAGCCATCACTACTGCATGTATAAACAAAGACAAGAATTTATTAACATGCATCCGCGCTACTGCCATGACAACCATCACGCCGTGATGTACAAGAAACATCCTCAATATCATAATTATCAAACACCGGAACAATACGTCACATGCAGATGGAATAATTTCAAACCGTGTCATCAATAAACAAAAAACAAATCCAACGATCTCAAATATGAATAATTCAACCATGGGAATAAATCCTGACAATCTTCAAATCGTCATTGGTTTTACGGAAAATATTTCAATATTTATTTTTGGTATTGTCGATTACTGACCACTAAAATAGGTTTGGGTGTCACTTCTACACCATTATTATAAATTATATACTACTTATCGATTCCTGACGATGGAATGGTTCTTTCTCCCACTGAGTTTGAATAAAACACGTATTCACAATCCTCACATTCCGCCACGAAGTTAACACAATCACCTTCAACCAAACAAATATAATATAATTAATCAACTAACACCCATCTGGCTTATTAATTTAGGCTAGTTCGCCAAGACTTTAAATTAGGTTTATCATCTTGGGTCCTAATTACTAGAGTCTTAACTAACATAGATTACTTTCATTACATGACTAAAATTTCAAAACAAAAATCCTCTAACCTTGTGTGGTTAGGGCTTAGGCCAAGGGCTGACTCTTAGGTTCAAATCCTTAAAATTCCTAATCACATTAGTCATAGATTAATGATCCTTGATTAACCTAAATCATGGATTAGTTGACTAAATAACTAAAAAGCTGGAAAACTCAAAACTTTCTAACTCTTTATACATAGATGTCGGGGCCCTCAACATAATCTTAGGGTTAGGGTTCGTTAGTTTAATAAACCAACTCCCGGCGCTGGATTTATTAATCATATACTAATAGCTTGATTTAGTCAAAGAATACATTAATGAAAACCATGAACAAAACTCTACCAAACCTGTTTTGATAGATTCAACAGTCAAGGCTAGGTTTTCAAGAAAGAAATTTTTGATTGCTTCATGCTCTTGGATTTAGATAGTAGACATGATATGCTAGAAGATAGAAAGTGTTTCATCATCATTAGATTTTCCTAGATTTATTATGATTTTTCAAAGTTCTAGGGTTTGAAACTTGAAAAATGATGAACTACCATGATATAAGTCTTGAATCAAGAAACTATCTAAAGAACATAGGCATGATTAAGAACAAAGATTAGGATTTACCTCTTGAGAATCAATGATGAAGACAATCCAAGAACTTGCTTGAGAAACTTAGAACTAAGAACTTAGAACTTTAGAGCTCTTAAGACAACTAACCAAAGAACTAAATGAAAAGTGAGAGAAGTGTATTTATAGTGTAAGTGGCGACATCTGGCAAGAATTCCAGGAGAAGATGAGTTGTCATGTTAAAAGGATCAAAGTGCAAATTAAGTTCCAAGGACCACATTGCAAAGATCCTCCAATAGTTGAAGGACTAGTTTAAAATAGACAATAAAATGTCATGATGATGATTTTTAATACATTAAATATGAAGCTATCTTTAATTTAGTTGAGATGATTTGGTAATGTATAGATATTTTAGAGAAAACCTAACTTGTTGAAGAAGATTTGTTGAAGAAGATTGTTGAAGAAGATTGTTGAAGAAAATCAAGAATGATGTAGAAAAGTGTGGACATTCTAGAAAAATTTTGATTCATCCATCAAATGAGAAAGTCATCTTCTCATGGGCTTATGTACTGGGCTTGACACATTTGGGCTTAGTTTCATTTTCTGTTTGGTCAGCTCCACTTTAAGATTAAGTTTTAAACCCTAAGATAAGAAACTTAAATGGGCTTTTATGGACTCAACTATGAACTAGAAAAAGTTTAACAGTCATGACCATTTAAGGTTAGAACAAGGATTCTAGCCCAATCCACTTGAAAAACGAAAAACTAATTTAGGGACATAAGGTACTTGCATGTAAAGTTCAGGACTTAACCGTAAATTTCAAATTTTCATTTAACCCCGAAACCTTCTAGACTTAAAAATATGATTCATCCCATTGGAATCATCTCAAAATCCTAACATAAACCCCTCTATCCACTCTTAGAAACTCTAATTTCTTTCGTCAGTTTCACCATTACGCAGGTTCACCAAAAACAATTTATTTTATTTTTTCCTAAAAAATTCTATCACGTAATCGTGAAAATAAAATACTAACTTAAGTCTTTCTGCTCACTTAATTAAAATTTGGTTTTCGAGCAGAACTTAATCACAAATAAACACGTAAAACGGCAGACTTGGCTTTCATTCAATTTTCAACCAAAACTTCCCCGTGAATCTTATGAAAATAAGATAATAAGAAATGACCTTTATTTATCCAAAATCATTTTTCTAAGTCTCTGATAAAAATATATATTTATATATTTATACGACATTACAAAGCAAATAAAACGGTGTTACATTGGTTGTCATCTAGAAAGATAAGGAGTTGGACCGGGCCTCTGTGTTTCCTCTACAGGAATTGTCAAATTAGCCAAAATCAAGGCTGGGTTGGGTCCCAGTTCAAGCGTGGATCAGCATGTGCCCATGATGTTCCTTCACTTAAATGGGCCAAACTTACTCATCTTAAGCCCAATTAAGGCATATGATACCTTGTTGGAAAGCTTATTAAGAGGCCCTTAATTTGGTCTAGGGTTAATTAGGATTAATATGATAAATAGCAGTTTATAGCGCACAAGCTAGAGAGACGAAAATTAGACAACTTTTCCAATCATTGGTTTTGCATTTATATTATTGGACTTAATTGGGCTTGCTAAACATTGTTAATTTTCGGATTTTTCACTCATCCGACCTTGTTGCCTTGTCGAGTAGAACTAGAGCTACATATATCCTCGATTTTGGTGATCTGTGTCCCCAGGAAGAAAAGGAAGAGACCCACATTTCGGGGTTCACAAGAATTGTCAAATTAGGCCAAAATCAAGGCTAAAATTGGGTCCCGGCTCTAAGCGCGGATCTGCCATGTTATCCCATGATGTTCCTTCACTTAAATGGGCTTAACTTACCATCTTAAGCCATATGATACCTTGTTGGAAAGCTTATTCGGAGGCCCTTAATTTGGTCTAGGTTTACATCAGGATTAATAAGCATAAATAGTAGTTTTAGCCGCACAAGCCATGGAGATGAAAAATTAGCAAACTTTTACAATCATTGTTTTTGCTTTTATATTATTGGACTTAATTGGGCTTAATTGCTAAACATTGTAAATTTTCGGATTTTTCAATCATCCCGACCTTGTTGCCTTGTGCGAAGCGTAACTAGAGCTACTCAGATATCCTATTTTGGTGATCTTGTTGTCCCTAGAAAGATAAGGAAGAGACCTACAATTTCATATTGTCACAAGAATTGTCAAATTAGGCCAAAATCAAGGCTAAATTGGGGCCTGCGGTTCTCGCGGTGGATCAAGCATGCAGTTCCATGATGTTCCTTCACTAAATGGGCATAACTCCCTCATCTTAAACCCAATTAAGGCATATGATACCTTGTTGGAAAGCTTTTTCAGACTTAAATTGGTCTAGGATTAAAGCAATTAATAACATTTAGCCAGCACAAGGAGATCGAAAATTAGAAAACTTTTACAATCATTTTTTTTGCTTACATTATTGGGCTTAATTGGGCTTAATTGCTAAACATTGTAAATTTTCGGATTTTTCACTCATCCTGACCTTGTTGCTCTACGAGCATAACTAGAGCTACGAATATCCTATTTTGGTGATCTTGATGTCCCTAGAAAGAAAAGGAAGAGACCTACAATTTCGGGTTTCACAAGAATTGTCAAATTAGCCCAAAATCAAGGCTAAATTGGGTCCCGAATTCTCTGGCGCGGATCAGTGCGCAGATCATGATGTTCCTTCACTTAAATGGGCCAAACTTACTCATCTTAAGCCCAATTAAGGCATATGATACCTTGCTGGAAAGCATATTCAGAGGTCCTTAATTTGGTTTAGGGTTAGGTCAGGATTAATAACCATAAATAGCAGTTTATAGCCTCACAAGCCAGAGAGAGACGAAAATTAGATAACTTTTACAATCATTGTTTTTGCTTTTACATTATTGGGCTTAATTGTGCTTAATTGCTAAACATTGTTAATTTTCTGATTTTTCACTCATCCTGACCTTGTTGCCTTGTGCCGAGTATAACTAGAGCTACAGATATTGGATTTTGGTGATCTTTCTCTCCCTAGAAAGATAAGGAAGAGACCTACAATTTCAGGATTCACAAGAATTGAAAAATTAAGCCAAAATCAAGGCTAAATTGGGTCCCGAGTTCTCTAGCGCGGATCAGTACGCAGTCCATGATGTGCCTTCACTTGAATGGGACTAACTTACTCATCTTAAGCCCAATTAAGGCATATGATACCTTATTGGAAAGCTTATTCAGAAGCCCTTAATTTGGCCTAGGGTTAGGTCAGGATTAATATGCATAAATAGCAGTTTACAACCGCACAAGCTTGAGAGAGACATAAATTAGAAAACTATTACAATCATTGTTTTTGCTTTTATATTATTGGGCTTAATTGGGCTTAATTGCTAAACATTGTAAATTTTCGGATTTTTCACTCATCCTGACCTTGTTGCCTTGCGCAGAGCATAACTAGAGCTACAGATATCCTATTTTGGTGATCTTGCTGTCCCTAGAAAGAAAAGGAAGAGACCTACAATTTCAGGTTTCACAAGAATTGTCAAATTAGGCCAAAATCAAGGCCAAATTGGGTCCCGAGTTCTCTGGTGCGGATCAGTGCGCAGTTCATGATTTTCCTTCACTTAAATGAGCATAACTTACTCAGCTTAATCCCAATTAAGGCATATGATACCTTGTTGGAAAGCTTATTCGGAGGCCCTTAATTTGGTCTAGGATTAGGTCAATATTAATAAGCATAAATTGCAGTTTACAGCCGCACAAGCCAGAGAGAGACGGAAATTAGATAACTTTTACAATCATTGTTTTTGCTTTTACATTATTGGGCTTAATTGCTAAACATTGTTAATTTTCAGATTTTTCACTCATCCTGACCTTGTTACCTTGCGCACAGCAAAACTTGAGCTACAGATATCGGATTTTGGTGATCTTGTCCGCTAGAAAGGGAAGGAAGAGACCTACCATTTCATTTTTCACAAGAATAATCCAATTAGGCCAACTTCTATGCTCAATAGGGTTCCGGCTTCTCAGGAGCGGATCAATACGTATTCTGTGATGTTCCTTCACTAAAATGGGCATAACTTACTCATCTGAAGCCCAAGTAAGGCATATGATACCTTGTTGGAAAGCTTATTCAAAGGCCCTTAATTTGGTCTAGGGTTAAGTCAGGATAAATAAGCATAAATAGCAGTTTACAGCCGCACAAGCCAGAGAGAGACGGAAATTAGAAAACTTTTACAATCATTGTTTTTGCTTTTATATTATTGGGCTTAATTGCTAAACATTGTTAATTTTCGGATTTCTCACTCATCCTGACATTGTTGCCTTGCGCTGAGCATAACTAGAACTACAGATATCGGATTTTGGTGATCTTGCTGTCCCTAGAAAGATAAGGAAGAGACCTACAATTTCAGGTGAATAAAAATTGTCAAATTAGGCCAAAATCAAGGCTAAATTGGGTCCCGAGTTCTCTAGTACGGATCAGTGCACTGTCCATGATGTTCCTTCACTTAAATGGGCCTAACTTACTCATCTTAAGCCCAATTAAGGCATATGATACCTTGTTGGAAAGCTTATTCCGAGGCCCTTAATTTGGTCTAGGGTTAGGTCAGGATTAATAAGCTTAAATAGCAGTTTACAGCCGCACAAGCAAGAGAGAGACGGAAATTATACAACTTTTACAATCATTGTTTTTGCTTTTACATAATTGGGCTTAATTGCTAAACATTGTTAATTTTCGGATTTTTCACTCATCCTGACCTTGTTGCCTTGCGCAGAGCATAACTAGAGCAACATATATCGGATTTTGGTGATCTTGCTGTCCCAAGAAAGATAAGGAAGAGACCTACAATTTCAGGTTTCACAAGAATTATCAAATTAGGCCAAAATCAAGGATAAATTGGGTCCCTAATTCTCTGGCGTGGATTAGTGCGTATTTCATCAAGTTCCTTCACTTAAATGGGCCTAACTTACTCATCTTAAGCCCAATTAAGGCATATGATACCTTGTTGGAATGCTTATTCAGAGGCCCTTAAGTTGGTCAAGGGTTACGTCAGGATTAATAAGCAAAAATAGCAGTTTACAGCTGCACAAGCCAGAGGGAGATGGAAATTAGAAAACTTTTACAATCATTGTGTTTTCTTTTATATTATTGGGCTTAATATGGCTTAATTGCGAAACATTGGAAATTTTCGGATTTTTTACTCATCCTGACCTTGTTGCCTTGTGCAGAGCAAAACTAGAGCTACAAATATCCTATTTTGGTGATCTTGCTGTCCCTAGAAAGAAAAGGAAGAGGCCAACAATTTTAGGTTTCACAAGAATTGTCAAAATAGGCCAAAATCAAGGCTAAATTGGGTCCTGAGTTCTCTGGCGCGGATCAGTGCGCAGTTCATCGTGTTCTTTCACTTAAATGGGACTAACTTACTCATCTTAAGCTCAATTAAGGCATATGATACCTTGTTGGAAAGCTTATTCAGAGGCCCTTAATTTGGTCTAGGGTTAGGTCAGGATTAATAAGCATAAATAGCAGCTTACAGCCGCACAAGCCAGAGAGAGACGGAAATTAGACAACTTTTACAATAATTATTTTTGCTTTTACATTATTAGGCTTAATTGCTAAACATTTTTAATTTTCGGATTTTTCACTCATCCTCACCTTGTTGCCTTGCGCAGAGCATAACTAGAGCTACAGATATCCTATTTTGGCGATCTTGCTGTCCCAAGAAAGATAAGAAAGAGACCTACAATTTCAGGTTTCACCAGAATTGTAAAATTAGGCCAAAATCAAGGCTAAATTGGGTCCCGAGTTCTCTGGCACGGATAAATGCGGAGTCCATGATGTTCCTTCACTAAAATGGGCCTAACTTACTCATCTTAAGGCTAATTAAGGCATATGATACCTTGTTGGAAAGCTTATTCAGAGGCCCTTAATTTTGTTTAGAGTTAGGTCAGGATTAATAAGCCTAAATAGTAGTTTACAGCAGCACAAGCCAGAGAGAGACGAAAATTAGACAACTTTTACAATCATTATTTTTGCTTATATATTATTGGACTTAATTGGGCTTAATTGCTAAACATTGTAAATTTTCGGATTTTCCACTCATCCTGAACTTGTTGCCTTGCACAGAGCAAAACTAGAGCTACAGATATCGGATTTTGGTGATCTTGCTGTCAATAGAAAGATAAGGAAGAGACCCAATTTCAGGTTTCACAAGAATTGTCAAATTAGGCCAAAATCAAGGCTAAATTGGGTCACGAGTTTTCTGGCGCGGATCAGTACGCAGTCCATGACGTTCCTTCACTTAAATGGGTCTAACTTGCTCATCTTAAGCCCAATTAAGGCATACGATACCTTGTTGGAAAGCTTATTCAGAGGCCCTTAATTTAGTCTAGGTTTACATCAGGATTAATAAGCAAAAATAGTAGTTTACAGCCGCAGAAGCTACAGAGAGACGAAAATTAGAAAACTTTTACAATCATTATTTTTGCTTTTATATTATTGGACTTAATTGGGCTTAATTGCTAAACATTGTAAATTTTCGGATTTTTCAATCATCCTGACCTTGTTGCCTTGCGCAGAGCGTAACTAGAGCTACAGATATCCTATTTTGGTGATCTTACTGTCCATAGAAAGAAAATGAAGAGACCTACAATTTCATATTGAACAAGAATTGTCAAATTAGGCCAAAATCAAGACTAAATTGGGTCCCGAGTTCTCTGGCGCGGATCAGTGCGCAGTTCATGATGTTCCTTCACTTAAATGGGCCTAACTTACTCATCTTAAGCCCAACTAAGGCATATGATACCTTGTTCGAAAGCTTATTCAGAGGCCCTTAATTTGGTTGAAGGTTAGGTCAGGATTAATATGCATAAATAGCAGTTTATAGCCGCACAAGCCAGGGTGAGACGAAAATTAAGCAACTTTTACAATCATTGTTTTGCTTTTAAATTATTGGGCTTAATTGGGCTTAATTGCTAAACACTGTTAATTTTCTGATTTTTCACACATCCTGACCTTGTTGCCTTGTGCCGAGTATAACTAGAGCTACAGATATCGGATTTTGGTGATCTTGTTGTCCCTAGAAAGATAAGGAAGAGACCTACAATTTCAGGTGTACCAAGAATAGTCAAATTAGCCCAAAATCAAGGCTAAATTGGGTCCCGAGTTCTCTGGTGCGGATCAGTACGCAGTCCATGATGTGCCTTCACTTAAATGGGCATAGCTTACTCATCTTAAGCCCAATTAAGGCATATGATACCTTGTTCGAAAACTTATTCAGATGCCTTTAATTTGGTCTAGGGTTAGGTCAAGATTAATAAGCATAAAAAGCAATTTACAGCCGCACAAGCCAGAGAGAGACAGAAATTAGACAACTTTTACAATCATTGTTTTTGCTTTTACATTATTGGGCTTAATTGGGCTTAATTGCTAAACATTGTTAATTTTCGGATTTTTCACTAATCTTGACCTTGTTGCCTTGCGCAGAGCATAACTAGAGCTACAGATATCGGATTTTAGTGATCTTGTTGTCCCTAGAAAGATAAGGAAGAGACCTACAATTTCAGGTGTACCAAGAATAGTCAAATTAGCCCAAAATCAAGGCTAAATTGGGTCCCGAGTTCTCTGGCACAGATCTGTGCGCAGTCCTAGATGTTCCTTCACTTAAATTGGCCTAACTTACTCATCTTAAGCCAAATTAAGGCATATGATACCTTGTTGGAAAGCTTATTCCGAGGCCCTTAATTTGGTCTACGGTTAGGTCAGGATTAATAAGCATAAATAGAAGTTTACAACCGCACAAGCCAGAGAGAGACGGAAATTAAACAACTTTTACAATCATTGTTTTTTCTTTTGCATTATTGGGCTTAATTGCTAAACATTGTTAATTTTCGTATTTTTAACACATCCTGACCTTGTTGCCTAGCGCAGAGCAAAACTAGAGCTACAGATATCGGATTTTGGTGATCTTGCTGTCCCTAGAAAGATAAGGAAGAGACCTACAATTTCAGGTTTCACAAGAATTGTCAAATTAGGCCAAAATCAGGGCTAAAGTGGGTCCCGTGTTCTCTGGCACGGATCAGTGCGTAGTTCATGATATTCCTTCACTTAAATGGGCCAAACTTACTCATCTTAAGCCCAATTAAGGCATACGATACCTTGTTGGAAAGCTTATTCAGAGGCCCTTAATTTGGTTTAGGGTTAGGTCAGGATTAATATGCATAAATAGCAGTTTATAGCCTCACAAGCTAGAGAGAGACGAAAATTAGAAAACTTTTACAATCATTGTTTTTGCTTTTATATTATTGGACTTAATTGGGCTTAATTGCTAAACACTGTTAATTTTCCGATTTTTCACTCATCCTGACCTTGTTGTCTTGTGTCGAGTATAACTAGAGCTACAGATATCGGATTTTGGCGATCTTGCTGTCCCAAGAAAGATAAGGAAGAGACCTACAATTTCAGGTGTCACAAGAATTGTCAAATTAGGCCAAAATCAGGGCTAAAGTGGGTCCCGAGTTCTCTGGCGTGGATCAGTGCGCAGTTCATGATGTTCCTTCACTTAAATGGGCCTAACTTACTCATCTTATGCCCATTTAAGTCATACGATACCTTGTTGGAAAGCTTATTCAGAGGCCCTTAATTTGGTCTAGGTTTACATCAGGATTAATAAGCATAAATAGTAGTTTACAGCCGCACAAGCTACACAGAGACGAAAATTAGAAAACTTTTACAATCATTGTTTTTGCTTTTATATTATTGGACTTAATTGGGCTTAATTGCTAAACATTGTAAATTTTCGGATTTTACACTCATCCTCGACTTCTTGTTGCCTTGCACTGAGCATAACTAGAGCTACAGATATCGGATTTGGGTGATCTTTCTGTCCCTAGAAAGATAAGGAAGAGACCTACAATTTCAGGTTTCACAAGAATAGTCAAATTTATCCAAAATCAAAGCTAATTTGGGTCCCGAGTTCTCTGGCACGGATAAGTGCGTAGTCCATGATGTGCCTTCACTTGAATGGGCCTAACTTACTCATCTTCAGCCCAATTAAGGTATATGATACCTTGTTAGAAAGCTTATTCAGAGGCCCTTAATTTGGTCTAGGGTTAGGTCAGCATTAATAAGCATAAATAGCAGTTTACAGCCGCACAAGCTAGAGAGAGACAGAAATTAGAAAACTTTTACAATCATTGTTTTTGCTTTTATATTATTGGGCTTAATTGCTAAACATTGTAAATTTTCGCATTTTTCACTCATCCTGACCTTGTTGCCTTGCGCAGAGCATAACTAGAGCTACATATATCCTATTTTGGTGATCTTACTGTCCCTAGAAATAAAAGGAAGAGACCTACAATTTCAGGTTTCACAAGAATTGTCAAATTAGGACAAAATCAAGTCTAAATTGGGTCCCGAGTTCTCTCCGGCAGGGATCAAATGCGGAGTCCATGATGTTCCTTCACTTAAATGGGCCAAACTTACTCATCTTAAGCCCAATTAAGGCATATGATACCTTGCTGGAAAGCATATTCAGAGGTCCTTAATTTGGTTTAGGGTTAGGTCAGGATTAATAACCATAAATAGCAGTTTATAGCCTCACAAGCCAGAGAGAGACGAAAATTAGATAACTTTTACAATCATTGTTTTTGCTTTTACATTATTGGGCTTAATTGTGCTTAATTGCTAAACATTGTTAATTTTCTGATTTTTCACTCATCCTGACCTTGTTGCCTTGTGCCGAGTATAACTAGAGCTACAGATATTGGATTTTGGTGATCTTTCTCTCCCTAGAAAGATAAGGAAGAGACCAACAATTTCAGGTTTCAAGAATTGTCAAATTACGCCAAAATCAAGGCTAAATTGGGTCCCGAGTTCTCTCTGCAGGGATCAATGCACGCAGTCAATGATGTGCCTTCACTTGAATGGGACTAACTTACTCATCTTAAGCCCACTTAAGGCATATGATACCTTATTGGAAAGCTTATTCAGCAGCCCTTAATTTGGCCTAGGTTTAGGTCAGGATTAATATGCATAAATAGCAGTTTACAACCGCACAAGCTTGAGAGAGACATAAATTAGAAAACTTTTACAATCATTATTTTTGCTTTTATATTATTTGGCTTAATTGGGCTTAATTGCTAAACATTGTTAATTTTCGGATTTTTCACTCAACCTGACCTTGTTGCCTTGCATAGAGCATAACTAGAGCTACAGATATCCTATTTTGGTGATCTTGCTGTCCCTAGAAAGAAAAGGAAGACACCTACAATTTCAGGTTTCACAAGAATTGTCAAATTAGGCCAAAATCAAGGCCAAATTGGGTCCCGAGTTCTCTCGGTGCGGATCAATGCCAGCCCACGATTTTCCTTCACTTAAATGAGCCTAACTTACTCGTCTTAAGCCCAATTAAGGCATATGATACCTTGTTGGAAAGCTTATTCAGAGGCCCTTAATTTGGTCTAGGATAAGGTCAATATTAATAAGCATAAATTGCAGTTTACAGCCGCACAAGCCAGAGAGAGACGGAAATTAGACAACTTTTACAATCATTGTTTTTGGTTTTACATTATTGGGCTTAATTGCTAAACATTGTTAATTTTCGGACTTTTCACTCATCCTGACCTTGTTACCTTGCGCACAGCATAACTTGAGCTACAGATATCGGATTTTGGTGATCTTGCTGTCCCTAGAAAGGTAAGGAAGAGACCTACCATTTCATGTTTCAGAAGAATTATCGAATTAGGCCAAAATCTAGGCTAAATTGGGTCCTGAGTTCTCTGGCGCGGATCAGTACGCATTCCATGATGTTCCTTCACTTAAATGGGCCTAACTTACTCATCTTAAGCCCAAGTAAGGCATATGATACCTTGTTGGAAAGCTTATTCAAAGGCCCTTGATTTGGTCTAGGGTTAAGTCAGGATTAATAAGCATAAATAGCAGTTTACAGCCGCATAAGCCAGAGAGAGACAGAAATTAAAAAGCTTTTAAAATCATTGTTTTTGCTTTTATATTATTGGGCTTAATTGCTAAACATTGTTAATTTTCGGATTTGTAACTCATACAGAACTTCTTGCCTAGTGAAGAGAATAACTAGAGCTACAGATATCGGATTTTGGTGATCTTGCTGTCCCTAGAAAGAAAAGGAAGAGACCTACAATTTCAGGTGAATTAGAATTGTCAAATTAGGCAAAAATCAAGGCTAAATTGGGTCCCGAGTTCTCTTGCACGGATCAGTGCGCGTTCCATAATGTTCTTTCACTTAAATGGGCCTAATTTACTCATGTTAAGCCCAATTAAGGCATATGATACCTTGTTGGAAAGCTTACACAGAGGCACTTAATTTGGTGTAGGGTTAGGACATGATGAATAAGCATAAATAGCAGTTTACAGCCGCCCAAGCCAGAGAGAGATGGAAATTAAAAAATTTTACAATCATTGTTTTTGCTTTTATATTATTGGGCTTAATTGCTAAACATTGTTAATTTTCGGATTTTTCACTCATCCTGACCTTGTTGCCTTGTGCAGAGCATAACTAGAGCAACAGATATCGGATTTTGGTGATCTTGCTGTCCCAAGAAAGATAAGGTAGAGACCTACAATTTCAGGTTTGACAAGAATTATCAAATTAGGCCAAAATCAAGGATAAATTGGGTCCCTAATTCTCTGGCGTGGATCAGTGCGTATTTCATGATGTTCCTTCAATTAAATGGGCCTAACTTACTCATCTTAAGCCCAATTAAGGCATATGATACCTTGTTGGAAAGCTTATTCAGAGGCCCTTAAGTTGGTCAAGGGTTACGTCATGATTAATAAGCAAAAATAGCAGTTTACAGCCGCACAAGTCAGAGGGTGATGGAAATTAGAAAACTTTTACAATCATTGTTTTTGCTTTTATATTATTGGGCTTAATTGGGCTTAATTGCTAAACATTGTTAATTTTCGGATTTTTCACTCATCTTGACCTTGTTGCATTGCGCAGAGTATAACTAGAGCTACCGATATCCTATTTTGGTGATCTTGCTGTCCCTAGAAAGAAAAGGAAGAGACCTACAATTTCAGGTATCACAAGAATTATCAAATTAGGCCAAAATCAAGGTTAAATTGGGTCCCGAGTTCTCTTGCGCGGATCAGTGCGCAGTTCATCATGTTCCTTCACTTCAATGGGCCTAACTTACTCATCTTAAGCCCAATTAAGGCATATGATACCTTGTTGGAAAGCTTATTCAGAGGCCCTAAATTTGGTCTAGGGTTAGTCAGGATTAATAAGCATAAATAGAAGTTTACAACCGCACAAGCCAGAGAGAGATGAAAATTAGACAACTTTTACAATCATTGTTTTTGCTTTTACATTATTGGGCTTAATTGCTAAACATTGTTAATTTTCTGATTTTTCACTCATCCTGACCTTGTTGCCTTGCGCAGAGCATAACTAGACCTACAGGTATCCTATTTTGGTGATCTTGCTGTCCCTAGAAAGATAAGGAAGAGACCTACAATTTCAGATTTCCCAAGAATTGTAAAATTAGGCCAAAATCAAGGCTAAATTGGGTCCCGAGTTCCCTGGCACGGATCAATGCACAGTCCATGATGTGCCTTCACTTGAATGGACCTAACTTACTCATCTTAAGGCCAATTAAGGCATATGATACCTTGTTGGAAAGCTTATTCAGAGGCCCTTAATTTTGTAAATAGCAGTTTACAGCCGCCCAAGCCAGAGAGACGGAAATTAAAAAACTTTTACAATCATTGTTTTTGCTTTTATATTATTGGGGTTAATTGTGCTTAATTGCTAAACATTGTTAATTTTCGGATTTTACACTCATCCTGACCTTGTTGTCTTGTGCAGAGCAGAACAAGACCTACAGATATCGAATTTTTGTGATCTTGTTGTCTCTAGAAAGATAAAGAAGAGACCTACAATTTCAGATGGAATAAGAATTGTCAAATTAGGCGAAAATAAAGGCAAAATTGGGTCCCGAGTTCTCTGGCACGGATCAGTGCGCTGTCCATGATGTTCCTTCACTTAAATGGGCCTAACTTACTCATCTTAAACCCAATTAAGGCATATGATACCTTGTTGGAAAGCTTATTCAGAGGCCCTTAATTTGGTCTAGGGTTAGTTCAGGATTAATAAGCATAAATAGCAGTTTACAGCCGCACAAGCCAGAGAGAGACGGAAATTAGACAACTTTTACAATCATTGTTTTTGCTTTTACATTATTGGGCTTAATTGCTAAACATTGTTAATTTTCGGATTTTTCACTCATCCTGACCTAGTTGCCATGCGTAGGGCATAACTAGAGCTACATATATCTTATTTTGGTGATCTTGATGTGCCTAGAAAGATAAGGAAGAGACCTACAATTTCATGTTTCACAAGAATTGTCAAATTAGGCGAAAATCAAGGCTAAATTGGGTCCCGAGTTCTCTCTGACTCGGATCAGTGCACAGTCCATGATGTTCCTTCACTTAAATGGGCTTAACTTACTCATCTTAAGCACAATTAAGGCATATGATACCTTGTTGGAAAGCTTATTCAGAGGCCCTTAATTTGGTCTAGGGTTAGGCCAGGACTAATAAGCATAAATAGCAGTTTACAGCCGCACAAGCCAGAGAGACGGAATTTAGAAAACTTTAAAAATCATTTTTTTTTTTTTACATTATTGGGCTTATTTGGGTTTAATCGCAAAACATTGTTATTTTTCGGTTTTTTCACTCATCCTGACCTTGTTGACTTGCGCCGAGTAAAACTAGAGCTACGGTATATCGGATTTTGGTGATCTTGTTGTCCCTAGAAAGATTAGGAAGAGACCTATAATTTCGGGTGTCACAAGAATTGTCAAATTAGGCCAAAATCAATGCTAAATTGGGTCCCGAGTTCCCTGGCACGGATCAATGCACAGTCCATGATGTGCCTTCACTTGAATGGACCTAACTTACTCATCTTAAGGCCAATTAAGGCATATGATACCTTGTTGGAAAGCTTATTCAGAGGCCCTTAATTTTGTCAAGGGTTAGGCAGGATTAATAAGCATAAATAGCAGTTTACAGCCGCCCAAGCCAGAGAGAGACGGAAATTAAAAAACTTTTACAATCATTGTTTTTTCTTTTATATTATTGGGCTTAATTGCTAAACATTGTTATTTTTCGGATTTCTCACTCATCCTGACCTTGTTGCCTTGCGCAGAGCATAACTAGAGCTACAGATATCGGATTTTGGTGATCTTGCTGTCCCTAAAAAGATAAAGAAGAGACCTACAATTTCAGGTGAATAAGAAATGTCAAATTAGGCCAAAATCAAGGCTAAATTGGGTCCCGAGTTCTTTGGTACGGATCAGTGCGCTGTCCATGATGTTCCTTCACTTAAATGGGCCGAACTTACTCATCTTAAGCCCAATTAAGGCATATGATACCTTGTTGGAAAGCTTATTCCGAGGCCCTTAATTTAGTCTAGGGTTAGTTCAGGATTATTAAGCTTAAATAGCAGTTTACAGCCGCACAAGCCAGAGAGAGATGGAAATTATACAACTTTTACAATCATTGTTTTTGCTTTTACTTAATTGGGCTTAATTGCTAAACATTGTTAATTTTCGGATTTTTCACTCATCCTGACCTTGTTGCCATGCGTAGGGCATAACTAGAGCTACATATATCTTATTTTGGTGATCTTGCTGTCCCTAGAAAGATAAGGAAGAGACCTACAATTTCATGTTTCACAAGAATTGTCAAATTAGGCCAAAATCAAGGCTAAATTGGGTCCCGAGTTCTCTTGCGCGGATCGGTCATGCTGAGTCCATGATGTTCCATCACTTAAATGGGCCTAACTTACTCATCTTAAGCCCAATTAAGGCATATGATACCTTGTTGGAAAGCTTATTCAGAGGTCCCTAATTTGGTTTAGGGTTAGGTCAGGATTAATAAGCATAAATAGTAGTTTATAGCCGCACAAGCCAGAGAGACGAAAATTAGACAACTTTTACAATCATTTTTTTGCTTTTACATTATTGGGCTTAATTGGGTTTAATTGCTAAACATTGTAAATTTTCGGATTTTTCACTCATCCTGACCTTGTTGCCTTGCGCCGAGTAAAACTAGAGCTACAGATATCGGATTTTGGTGATCTTGTTGTCCCTAGAAAGATTAGGAAGAGACCTATAATTTCGGGTTTCACAAGAATTGTCAAATTAGGCCAAAATCAAGGCTAAATTGGGTCCCGAGTTCTCTGGCACGGATAAGTGTGCAGTCCATGATGTGCCCTCACTTGAATGGGCCCAACTTACTCATCTTAAGCCCAATTAAGTCATATGATACATTGTTGGAAAGCTTATTGAGAGGCCCTTAATTTGGTCTAGGGTTATGTCAGGATTAATAAGCATAAATAGCAGTTTATAGCCGCACAAGGCAGAAAGAGATGAAAATTAGACAACTTTTACAATCATTGTTTTTTCTTTTACATTATTGGGCTTAATTGGGCTTAATTTCTAAACATTGTTAATTTTCGGATTTTTCACTCATCCTGACCTTGTTGCCTTGCACAGAGCAAAACTAGAGCTACAGATATCGGATTTTGGTGATCTTGCTGTCCCTAGAAAGATAAGGAAGAAACCTACAATTTCAGGTGCCACAAGAATTGTCAAATTAGGCCAAAGTCAAGGCTAAATTGGGTCCCGAGTTCTCTGGCGCGGATCAGTGCGCAGTCCAAGATGTTCCATCACTTAAATGGGCCTAACTTACTCATCTTAAGCCCAATTAAGGCATATGATACCTTGTTGGAAAGCTTATTCAGAGGCCCTTAATTTGGTCGAGGATTTCGTCAGGATTAATAAGAATAAATAGCAGTTTACAGCAGCACAAGCTAGAGAGAGACGGAAATTAGAAAACTTTTACAATCATTATTTCTGCTTTTATATTATTGGGCTTAATTGGGCTTAATTGCTAAACATTGTTAATTTTCGGATTTTTCACTCATCTTGACCTTGTTGCATTGCGCAGAGTATAACTAGAGCTACAGATATCCTATTTTGGTGATCTTGCTGTCCCTAGAAAGATAAGGAAGAGACCTACAATTTAAGGTTCACAAGAATAGTCAAATTACGCCAAAATCAAGGCTAAATTGGGTCCCGAGTTCTCTGGCGCGGATCAGTGCGCAGTTCATCATGTTCCTTCACTTAAATGGGCCTAACTTACTCATCTTAAGCCCAATTAAGGCATACGATACCTAGTTGGAAAGCTTATTCAGAGGCCCTTAATTTGGTCTAGGGTTAGGTCTGGATTAATAAGCATAAATAGCAGTTTACAGCCGCACAAGCTAGAGAGAGACGAAAATTAGACAACTTTTACAATCATTGTTTTTGCTTTTACATTATTGGGCTTAATTGCTAAACATTGTTAATTTTCTGATTTTTCACTCATCCTGACCTTGTTGCCTTGCGCAGAGCATAACTAGAGCTTCAGATATCCTATTTTGGTGATCTTGCTATCCCTAGAAAGATAAGGAAGAGACCTACAATTTCAGGTATCTCAAGAATTGTAAAATTAGGCCAAAATCAAGGCTAAATTGGGTCCCGAGTTCTCTGGCATGGATCAGTGTACATTCCATGATGTGCCTTCACTTGAATGGGCCTAACTTACTCATCTTAAGGCCAATTAAGGCATATGATACCTTGTTGGAAAGCTTATTCAGAGGCCCTTAATTTTGTTTAGAGATAGGTCAGGATTAATATGCATAAATAGTAGTTTACAGCCACACAAGACAGAGAGAGACGAAAATTAGACAACTTTTACGATCATTGTTTTTGCTTTTACATTAATGGGCTAAATTGCTAAACATTGTAAATTTTCGGATTTTTCACTCATCCTGACCTTGTTGCATTGCACCTAGTATAACTAGAGCTACAGATATCGGATTTTGGTGATCTTGCTGTCCCTAGAAAGATTAGGAAGAGACCTACAATTTCGGGTTTCTCAAGAATTGTAAAATTAGGAAAAAATCAAGGCTAAATTGGGTCCCGAGTTCTCTGGCACGGATAAGGGTGCAGTCCATGATGTGCCTTCACTTGAATGGGCCCAACTTACTCATCTTAAGTCTAATTAAGTCATTTGATACATTGTTGGAAAGCTTATTGAGAGGCCCTTAATTTGGTCAATAGTTAGGTCAGGATTAATAAGCATAAATAGCAGTTTATAGCCGCACAAACCAGAGAGAGACAAAAATTAGACAACATTTACAATCGTTGTTTTTTCTTTTACATTATTGGGCTTAATTGGGCTTAATTGCAAAAACATTGTTAATTTTCCAATTTTTCACTCATCCTGACCATGTTGCCGTGAACAGAACAAAACTAGAGCTACAGATATCGGATTTGGATGATCTTGCTGTCCCTAGAAAGATAAGGAAGAGACCTACAATTTTAGGTGTCGTAAGAATTGTCAAATTAGGCCAAAATCAAGGTTAAATTGGGTCCCGAGTTCTCTTGCGCGGATCAGTGCGCAGTTCATCATGTTCCTTCACTTCAATGGGCCTAACTTACTCATCTTAAGCCCAATTAAGGCATACGATACCTTGTTGGAAACTTATTCAGAGGCCCTTAATTTGGTCTAGGGTTAGGTCTGGATTAATAAGCATAAATAACAGTTTATAGCCGCACAAGCCAGAGAGAGACGAAAATTAGACAGCTTTTACAATCAATGTTTTTGCTTTTACATTATTGGGCTAAATTGCTAAACATTCTTAATTTTATGATTTTTCACTCATCGTGACATTGTTGCATTGCGCAGAGTATAACTAGAGCTACAGATATCCTATTTTGGTGATCTTGCTGTCCCTAGAAAGAAAAGGAAGAGACCTACAATTTCAGGTTTCACAGGAATTGTCGAATTAGGCCAAAATCAAGGCTAAATTGGGTCCCGAGTTCTCTGGCACGAATCAGTGCACAGTCCTTGATGTTCCTTCACTTGAATGGGCCTAACTTACTCATCTTAAGCCCAATTAAGGCATATGATACCTTGTTGGAAAGCTTATTCGGAGGCCCTTAATTTTGTTTAGAGTTAGGTAGGGATTAATAAGCATAAATAGCAGTTTACAGCCGCCCAAGCGAGAGAGAGACGGAAATTAGAAAACTTTTACAATCATTGCTTTTGCTTTTATATTATTGGGCTTAATTGTGCTTAATTGCTAAACATTGTTAATTGTCGGATTTTTCACTCTTCCTGACCTTGTTGGCTTGCGTAGAGCATAACTAGGGCTACAGATATCGGATTTTGGTGATCTTGCTGTCCCTAGAAAGATAAGGAAGAGACCTACAATTTCAGGTTTCACAAGAATTGTCAAATTAGGCCAAAATCAAGGTTAAATTGGGTCCCGAGTTCTCTGGCGCGGATCAGTGTGCAGTCCATGATGTTCCTTCACTTAAATGTGCCTAACTTACTCGTCTTAAGCCCAATTATGGGATATGATACCTTTTTGGAAAGCTTATTCAGAGGCCCTTAAATTGGTCCTGGATAAGGTCAGGATTAATAAGCATAAATAGCAGTTTACAGTCGCACAATCCAGAGAGAAACGGAAATTAGACAACTTTTACAATCATTGTTTTTGCTTTTACATTATTGGGATTAATTGCTAAACATTGTTAATTTTCGGATTTTTCAGTCATCCTGACCTTGTTGCCTTTCGCAGAGCATAACTAGAGCTACAGATATCGGATTTTGGTGATCGTGCTGTCCCTAGAAAGATATGGAATAGACCTACAATTTCCGGTATTACAAGAATTGTCAGATTAGGCCAAAATCAAGGATAAATTGGGTCCCGAGTTCACTTACGCGGATCAGTGTGCAGTCCATGATGTTCCTTCACTTAATTGGGCCTTACTTACTGATCTTATGCCCAATTAAGGCATATGATACCTTGTTGGAAAGCTTATTCAGAGGCCCTTAATTTGGTCTAGGGTCAGGTCAGGATTAATAAGCATAAATAGCAGTTTACAGCGGCACAAGCCAGAGAGAGACGGAAATTAGACAACTTTTACAATCATTGTTTTTGCTTTTACATTATTGGGCTTAATTGCTAAACATTGTTAATTTTCAGATTTTCACTCATCCTCGTTGCCTTGCGCAGAGCATAACTAGAGCTACATATATCGGATTTTGATGATCTTCCTATCCCTAGAAAGATAAGGAAGAGACCTACAATTTCAGGTTTCACAAGAATTGTCAAATTAGGCCAAAATCAAGGTTAAATTAGGTCCTGATTTCTCTGGTTTGGATCAGTGCGCTGTCCATGATGTTCCTTCTCTTAAATGGGCCTAACTTAATCATCTTAAGCCCAATTAAGTCATATGATACCTTGTTGGAAAGCTTATTCAGAGGCCCTTAATTTGGTCTAGTGTTAGGTCAGGATTAATTAGCATAAATAGCAGTTTACAGCCGCACAAGCCAGAGAGAGACGGAAATTAGACAACTTTTACAATCGTTGTTTTTGCCTTTACATTATTGGGCTTAATTGCTAAACATTGTTACTTTTCGGATTTTTCACTCTTCCTGACCTTGTAGCCTTGCGCGGAGCATAACTGGAGCTACAGATATCGGATTTTGGAGATCTTGATGTCCCTAGAAAGATAAGGAAGAGACCTACAATTTCATGTATTACAAGTATTTTCAAATTAGGCCAAAATCAAGGCTAAATTGGGTCCCCAGTTCTCTGACGCGGATCAGTGCGCAGTCCATGATGGTCCTTTACTTAAATGGGCCAAACTTACTCATCTTAAGCCCAATTACGGCATATGATACCTTGTTGGAAATCTTATTTAGAGGCCCTTAATTTGGTCTAGGTTTAGGTCAGGATTAATAAGCATAAATAGCAGTTTACAGCCGCACAAACCCAAGAGAGACGGAAATTAGACAACTTTTACAATCATTGTTTTTGCTTTTAAATTATTGGGCTTAAATGCTAAACTTTGTTAATTTTGGGATTTTTCACTCATCCTGACCTTATTACATTGCGCAGAGCATATCTAGAGCTACAGATATCGGATTTTGGTGATCTTGCTGACCCTAGAAAGATAAGGAAGAGACCTACAATTTCAGGTATCACAAGAATTGTCAAGTTAAGAAAAAATAAAGGCTAAATTGGGTCCCGAGTTCTCTGGCGGGGATCAGTTCGCAGTCCATGATTTTCCTTCACTTAAATGCGTCTAACTTACTCATCTTAAGCCCAATTAAGGGATATGATACCTTGTTGGAAAGCTTATTCAGAGGCCCTTATTTTGGTCTAGGGTTAGGTCATGATTAATAAGCATAAATAGCAGTTTACAGTCGCACAACCCATAGAGAGATGGAAATTACACAACTTTTACAATCATTGTTTTTTCTTTGACATTATTGGGCTTAATTGCTAAACATTGTTAATTTTCGGATTTTTCACGCATCCTGACCTTGTTGCCTTACGCGGAGCATAACTAGAGCTACAGATATCGGATTTTGGTGATCTTTCTATCCCTAGAGAGATAAGGAAGGGACCAACAATTTCAAGTATTACAAGAATTGTCAAATTAGGCCAAAATCAAGGCTAAATTGGGTCTCGAGTTCTCTGGCGTGGATTAGTGCGTAGCCCATGATGTTCCTTCACTTAAATGGGCCTAACTTACTCATCTTAAGCCCAATTATGGCATATGATACCTTGTTGGAAAGCTTATTCGGAGGCCCTTAATTTGGTCTAGAGTTAGGTCAGGATTAAAAACCATAAATAGCAGTTTACAACCGCACAAGCCAGAGAGAGACGGAAATTAGACAACTTTAACAATCATTGTTTTTGCTTTTACATTATTGGGCTTAATTGGGCTTAATTGCTAAACATTGTTAATTTTCGGATTTTTCACTCATCCTGACCATGTTGCCTTGCGCAGAGCATAAATAGAGCTACTGATATCGGATTTTGGTGATCTTGCTGTCCCTAGGAAGATAAGGAAGAGACCTACAATTTCAGATGTCACAAGAATTGTCAAATTAGGCCAAAATCAAGGCTAAATTGGATCCCGATTTCTCTGGCACGGATCAGTGCGCAGTCCATGATGTTCCTTCACTTTAATGGGTCTGACTTACTCATCTTAACCCCAATTAAGGCATATGGTACCTTGTTGGAAAGCTTATTCAGAGGCCTTTAATTTGGTCTAGGGTTAGGTCAGGATTAATAACCATAAATAGTAGGTTACAGCCACACAAGCCAGAGAGAGACGGAAATTAGACAACATTTACAATCATTGTTTTAGCTTTTACATTATTGGGCATAATTGCTAAGCATTGTTAATTTTCGGATTTTTCACTCATCCCGACCTTGTTACCTTCCATAGAGCATATCTAGAGCTTCATATATAGGATTTTGGTGATCTTGCTGTCCCTAGAAAGATAAGGAAGAGACTTACAATATCAGGTTTCACAAGAATTGTCAAATTAGGCCAAAATCAAGGCTAACTTGGGTCTCGAGTTCTCTGGCGCGGATCAGTGCGCATTTCATGATGTTCCTTCACTTAAATGGGCCTATCTTACTCATCTTTAGCCCATTTTAGGCATATGATACCTTGTTGCAATGCTTATTCGGAGGCCCATAATTTGGTCTAGGGTTAGGTCGGTATTAATAAGCATAAATAGCAGTTTACAGCCGCACAAGCCGAAGAGAGATGGAAATTAGACAACTTTAACAATCATTGTTTTTGATTTTACATTGTTGGGCTTAATTGGGTTAATTCCAAAACATTGTTAATTTTTGGATTTTTCACTCGTCCGACCATGTTGCCTTGCGAGCATATCCAGAGTAATATCGGATTTTGGTGATCTTGCTGTCCCTAGAAAGATAGGGAAGAGACCTACATATCAGGTTTACAAGAATTGTCAAATTAGGCCAAAATCAAGGGTAACTTGGGTCTCGAGTTCTCCGCGCGGATCGCCATGATGTTCCTTCACTTAAATGGGCCTAACTTACTCATCTTTAGCCCATTTTAGGCATATGATACCTTGTTGCAAAGCATATTCGAGAGGCCTTAATTTGGTCTAGGTTAGGTCATAAAAAAGCATAAACAGTGGGTGTTACGGCGAGGCAGCCGTCAAGAGAGAGACGTAAATTAGACAACTTTTACAATCATTGTTTTTGCTTTTGCATTATTGGGCTTAATTGCAAAACATTGTTAATTATCGGATTTTTCACTCTTCATGACCTTGTTGTCTTGCGGAGAGCATAACTAGATCTACAGATATCGGATTTTGGTGATCTTGCTATCCCTAGAAAGATAAGGAAGAGACCTACAATTTCAAGATTCACAGGTATTGTCAAATTAGGCCAAAATCAAGGCTAAATTGGTCCCGAGATCTCTTAAGCGGATCAGTACACAGTCCATGATGTTCCTTCACTTAAATGGGCCTAAATTACTCATCTTAAGCCCAATTAAGGCATATGATACCTTGTTGGAATGCTTATTCAGAGGCCCTTAATTTCGTCTAGGGTTAGGTCAGGATTAATAAGCATAAATAGCATTTTACAGCCGTACAAGCCATAGAGAGACGTAAATTAGACAACTTTTACTATCATTGTTTTTGCTTTTACATTATTGGGCTTAATTGCTAAACATTGTTAATTATCGGATTTTTCACTCTTCCTGACCTTGTTGCCTTGCACAGAGCAAAACTAGAGCTACAGATATCAGATTTTGGTGATCTTGCTGTCCCTAGAAAGATAAGGAAGAGACCTACAATTTCAGGTGTCACAAGAGTTGTCCAATTAGGCCAAAATAAAGGCTAATTGGGTCCCGAGTTCCCTGGGGCGGATCAGTGCGTAGTCCATGATGTTCCTTCACTTAAATGGGCCTAACTTACTCATCTTAAGCCCAATTAAGGCATATGATACCTTGTTGGAAAGCTTATTCAGAGGGCCTTAATTTGGTCTAGGGTTAGGTCAGGATTAATAAGCATAAATAGCAGTTTACAGCCGCACAAGCAAGAGAGAGATCGAAATTAGACAACTTTTACAATCATTGTTTTTGCTTTTACATTATTGGGCTTAATTGGATTTAATTGCTAAACATTGTTAATTTTCGGATTTTCCACTCTTCCTGACCTTGTTGCCTTGCGCAGAGCATAACCAGAGCTACAGATATCGGATTTTGGTGATCTTGCTGTCCCTAGAAAGATAAGGAAGAGACCTACAATTTCAGGCTTCACAGGAATTGTCAAATTAGGCCAAAATCAAGCCTAAATTGGTCCCTAGTTCTCTTGCACGGATCAGTATGCAGTCGATGATGTTCCTTCACTTAAATGGGCCTAACTTACTAATCTTAAGCCCAATTAAGGCATATGATACCTTGTTGGAATGCTTATTCAGAGGCCCTTAATTTGGTCTCGGGTTAGGTCAGGATTAATAAGCATAAATAGTAGTTTACAGCCGTACAAGCCATAGAGAGAAGTAAATTAGACAACTTTTACAATCATTATTTTTCCTTTTACATTATTGGGCTTAATTGCTAAACATTGTTAATTATAGGATTTTTCACTCTTACTGACCTTGTTGCCTTGCGCAGAGCAGAACTAGAGCTACAGATATCGGATTTTGATGATCTTGCTGTCCCTAGAAAGATAAGGAAGAGACCTACAATTTCAGGTTTCACAGGAATTGTCAAATTAGGCCAAAATCGAGGCTAAATTGGTCCGGAGATCTCTTGCGTGGATCAGTACGCAGTCCATGATGTTCCTTCACTTAAATGGGCCTAACTTACTCATTTTAAGAACAATTGAGGCATATGATACCTTGTTGGAATGCTTATTCAGAGGCCCTTAATTTGTTCTCTGGTTAGGTCTGGATTAATATGCATAAATAGCAGTTTACAGCCGTACAAGTCATAGAGAGACGTAAATTAGACAACTTTTACAATCATTGTTTTTGCTTTTACATTATTGGGCTTAATTGCTAAACATTTGTTAATTATCGGATTTTTCAATCTTCCTG
This sequence comes from Sophora flavescens, assembly GCA_030762895.1. NCBI lineage: Eukaryota > Viridiplantae > Streptophyta > Magnoliopsida > Fabales > Fabaceae > Sophora > Sophora flavescens. The sequence continues at coordinate 5,746,269 of JAUPTC010000010.1, read as the reverse complement.
ACCTTGTTGCCTTGCGCAGAGCATAACTAGAGCTACATATATCGGATTCTGGTGATCTTGTTGTCCCTAGAAAGATAAGGAAGAGACCTACAATTTCAGGTTTCACAAGAATTGTCAAATTAGGCCAAAATCATGGCTAGATTGGGTCCCGAGTTCTCTGGCGCGGATTAGTGCGCAGTCCATGATGTTCCTTCACTTAAATGGGTCTAACTTGCTTATCTTTAGCCCAATTTAGGCATATGATACCTTGTTGCAAAGCTTATATAGAGGCCCTTAATTTGGTCTAGGGTTAGGTCAGTATTAATATGAATAAATAGCAGTTTACAGCGGCACAAGCCAGAGAGATACGTAAATTAGACAACTTTTACAATCATTGTTTTTACTTTTACATTATTGGGCTTAATTGGGCTTAATTGCTAAACATTGTTAATTTTCGGATTTTTCACTCTTCCTGACCTTGTTGCCTTACGCAGATCATAACCAGAGCTACAGATATCAGATTTTGGTGATCTTGCTGTCCCTAGAAAGATAAGGAAGAGACCTACAAATTCAGGTTGCACAAGAATTGTCAAATTAGGCCAAAATCAAGGCTAAATTGGTTCCCGAGTTCCCAGGGGTGGATCGGTGCGCAGTCCATGATGTTCCTTCACTTAAATGGGCATAACTTACTCATCTTAAGCCCAATTAAGGCTTATGATACCTTGTTGGAAAGCTTATTCAGAGGCCCTTAATTTTGGTCTAGGGTTAGGTCAGAATTAATAAGCATAAATAACAGTTTCCAGCTGTACAAGCCAGAGAGTGACGAAAATTAGACAACTTTTACAATCATTTTTTTTACTTTTACATTATTGGGCTTAATTGCTAAACATTGTTAATTTTCGAATTTTTCACCCATCCTGACCTTGTTGCCTTGCACAAGCATATCTAGAGATACAGATATTGGATTTTGGTGATATTGCTGTCCCTAGAAAGATAAGGAAGAGACCTACAATTTCAGGTTTCACATGAATTGTCAAATTAGTCCAAAACCAAGGCTAAATTGGGTCCTGAGTTCTCTGGCGCAGATCAGTCTGCAGTCCATGATGTTCCTTCACTTAAATGGGCCTAACTTACTCTTCTTTAGCCCAATTTAGGCATATGATACCTTGTTGCAAAGCTTATTCAGAGGCCCTTAATTTGGTCTAGGGTTAGGACAGTATTAATAAGCATAAATAGCAGTTTACACCCGCACAAGCTAGAGAGAGACGAAAATTAGACAACTTTTACAATCATTGTTTTTGCTTTTACATTATTGGGCTTAATTGGTCTTAATTGCTAAACATTGTAAATTTTCGGATTTTTCACTCATCCTGACCTTGTTGCCTTGCACAGAGCATAACTAGAGCTACAGATATCGGATTTTGGTGATCTTGCTGTCCTTAGAAATATAAGGAAGAGAGCTATAATTTCAGATTTCACAAGAATTGTCAAATTAGGCCAAAATCAAGGCTAAATTGGGTACCGAGTTCTCTGGCGCGGATTAGTGCACAGTCCATGATGTTCCTTCACTTAAATAGGCCTAACTTACTCTTCTTAAGCCCAATTAAGGCATATGATACCTTGTTGGAAAGCTTATTCAGAGGCCCTTAATTTGGTCTAGGGTTAGGTCAGGATTAATAAGCATAAATAGCAGTTTACTGCCGCACAAGCCAGAGAGAGACGAAAATTTGACAATTTTTACAATTATTGTTTTTGCTTTTACATTATCGGGCTTAATAGCTAAACATTATTAATTTTCAGATTTTTCACTTATCCTGACCTTGTTGCCTTGCGCAGAGCATAACTAGAGCTACAGATATCGGATTTTGGTGATCTTGCTGTCCCTGGAAAGATAAGGAAGAGACCTACAATTTCAGGGGTCACAAGAATTGTCAAATTTGGCCAAAATCAAGGATAAATTGGGTCCCGAGTTCTCTGGCGCAGATCAGTGCGCAGTCCATGATGTTCCTTCACTTAAATGGGCCTAACTTACTCATCTTAAGCCCAATTAAGGCATATGATTACTTGTTGGAAAGCTTATTCCGAGGCCCTTAATTTGGTTTTGGTTTAGGTCAGGATTATTAAGCATAAATAGCAGTGTACAGCCACACAGGCCAGAGAGAGACGGAAATTAGACAACTTTTACAATCATTGTTTTTGCTTTTACATTATTGGGCTTAATTGGTCTTAATTGCTAAACACTGTTAATTTTCGGATTTTTCACTCATCCTGACCTTGTTGCCTTGCGCAGAGCATAACTAGAGCTACAGATATCGGATTTTGGTGATCTTGCTGTCCCTAGAAAGATAATGAAGAGACCTACAATTTCAGGTGTCACTAGAATTGTCAAATTAGCCCAAAGTCAAGGATAAATTGGGTCCCGAGTTCTCTGGCACGGATCAGTGCGTAGTCCATGATGTTCCTTCACTTAAATGGGCCTAACTTACTCATCTAAAGCCCCATTAAGGCATACACTACAACAGATTAGACTTTTAATAATACACCTTTTATAGCATTTCCGTGCGGAAATGCTATTAAAAGTGATGGGAGGACTTTTAAAAGCGGTTCCTTAAGGAAACGCTATCTTAGGTATCACCTAAGATAGCGTTTCCTTAAGGAACCGCTATTAAAAGTCCCCCTGCAGGAAAAGATAGCGCTTCCATCAGGAAGCGCTATCTTAACTAACAACCTAAGATAGCGGTTCCACACGGAAACACTATCTTTTCTAATTTGCAATAAATAAATAAAATAAAATCAACTTTTAATAGCATTTGTAAAGGAAATGCTATTAAAAGGTAACCTTTAGATAGCGTTTAAAGTTAGAAACGCTATCTTAGGTGATTACCTTTGCTGATTTTAGAACAACCCCGCGTGCGTATGATCTAATCCTTCGATTCTCAGTTTCTGCGTACCCTAACATCCTCAGTTCATCACTGACCTCAGTTCAAGTCTAGGGTTGCCATCCAGAGAGCTCGTCCCCTCTCACGCCTTCTCCCTCTACGTGGCTGCTCTCTACGTTTTAGCATAGCATCTAACATCACACATTCCTCTCTGCCTTGCCTTCTCAAAACAACACGCATCATAAAAGAATCGAGGGTTTCAGTTCATTTCCCCTTCCACATATCCCAACCTGCAATTTGCCTTCTCCTATATTGTCCCTCTTTCGCCGCACCAAAACGACCCTCATTCCTTATCACCAAAAAACCACCAAACCAAAACCACGTCACTGTAGTGCTGCGGAGGCACGGTCGACAGTAGCGGGAGTGCGGCGGTGGTTGGATGGCTGGCTTGGTGAGTTTGAAGCCGTTGTGCGGTGGTCTCTGACTTCTCTCTCTTCAGCCGAGGTTTTTTCTCTGTTCTGTCCAGCTGTAACCTGTTTGTCCCTCTTTCTGCAATGAGTTTTTTTTTCTCGTTTTTTTATGTTACTGAGAGTATGTGAGATGACATTTTGATAAAATTAAGAGATTAAGATCAGAATTGTTACTACCATTGATTAATGGGAGAGGTACTCTGTGTGGTAATTAATATTCCTTTCTTGCTTTCTCTATTGTGATGTTGTAACAAGAGTGTTGAATAAATGAAAATCAGTTTATCTTGTTTGATGTTGCATAATCTGGTCTGTTTATATGGTATATGATTCTGTTAATCAACCTGGTTCTATCTATGGAGTTGCTTGTCATATGTTTGCTTAAATGTGTATGAGAATATTATGTCAAATTGATCACAGTAGTTGCAGCAATACTCATTGGTATGTGAAATCCTAATATTTGAATTTCTGAGTTACGACAAGATATTCTTGTTCAAGTATTCCTGTCCTGTAATGTGAAGGTTCAGTTTTTTAGTCTTTAATTTTTTTTCTTTGATAATCAGATTTTTAGTCTTTATTGATATGGTGCCTGATTTATGCATAGGTTAATGGTATAGGGCTTCTTTCCAAATTCCATTGTCTCCATTGCCTTTTGATGAAGGTTCTTTCAGCAATTCATCTTCATTGTGCTTTGTGCCTGACAAAGGATCTCACTGTTTTGTTTATTAGGTACACTTCATAATTCCAACTCAGTTTCCAAAGCAACAGCCGGCTCTTATGCTTCAAAGTTCAAAGGTTATATTTGTTTTCAAGACATTTTTGTTTAAAATATAAGGTTGAGTATGATTTACTGTACAGAAATGTAGACTACGACAAAAAGAAGCTTATGGTGCATTTTACTCATGTTGCTTCAAAACTTCAGATGCCTAACACTGAATTCTTTAAATTATATAGTTAATGTACAGAAGCTTGTTGACATGATTGTTTGGTTTAATTTTTATATGGCTTCTATAGTCTTTTGTTGGATAATGAGGAAAGGTCTACACTCTATTAGATTCCTGTACTCAGTTGATGATTTGATATGTTTAGTTGGCATATCCATGTAATGCTAGTGTTGATTTTGTTATCCAGTGATGTTTTATATTTTACATCAATTAATATTATATTAATGTCCAATGATGTTTTACTTGTGTCTAATTTTTTTATAGGTAAATGGCATCTTCCAGTAATGCTAGTGCTGCCAAAGTGACGCGACGTGGGCCAATCATTATGAAGGCGGTTATCCGCTAGGAGTAAAGGACAAAAATTTGAGGTAATTTACTTACTAATCTAAGGATTTCATAATGTTGTTTGATATCTAGATTTAATTACTTTATTATTTTTATTAGGTTGAATGGAATTATTTGGACCAACCAATTCGTGCTAATGGAAAAATATTGAAGAGTTACATTGGGGTCGTTGTTCGGCAAACGGTCCCAATTATCTGTTCTAATTGGAAGGATGAAGCTTTGGATGCTTTCAACGAGAACATATGGGCTGATGTACAGGTAATTATTAAAATTTGTGAATTATATTGTAAACTATGTAAACATACTTACTTTGACACGTTGTTTATATTGTTTTGCAGATGTCTTTTAATGTTGATGAATCTCGAAAAAAATTTGTACTTCAGGAAGCCGGTAACCTACATCGGGCATTCAGAACTAGATTGACAACAAAATTTCTAAGAGATGCTAACGGGAGTATCATAGAGGAACCTCCATCACAATATCCACACATATCAAGGGATGAATGGGTAGATTTTGTAGCAATACGCACAGGAGATGCACGATTCCTGGTATGTTTAATATCACATTAGTCCTTATAATTATATGTATATGTACACATGACATTAAACATGTATTAATATTACTTATATGTGTCTGAATAGAAATTAAGCAATGAAAATCGCAACAGAGCGTTAGATCCTGCATGCCCTTACAAAGCATCACGTAAGGGGTATGCTGACATTGAGGATGAATTGGTATGTATATATATAATTAACTGTATGTGTGGTAAATATGACTTTTAAACTATTTGGTTAATATATATTATCTCAATAAACAGATACAGGAGGCAGGGCCAGAAGTTGAAAAAATTAAACGCCATATTGTGTGGAGGAAAGCCCGCGAGAACAAGGCGAGTGTAATTGATAACAAAAATACGCAGAACGTGTGGAATAAATGTGTAAGTAGACTAACGTTTACATTTTCATTTGTTATTTTCTTATGACAATATATAATAATGTTAACATTTTCATTTCACCAATAACTATGTGTCAGGAGGAACTGTCACAGTCTGTAATAGAGGGAGAGATGCAAGATTTTGGTCGCCAGGATATTCTTGCTCAAGCCCTAGGTGTGCCAGAGAACCCTGGTCATGTTAGGGGTGTGGGTTTTGGCGTCTCTCAAAAAGACTACTTCCCACCTGAAGGTCGTGCAAAACATAACTGTGAAACGAAAAAGGTGGGAGACATTGGTGTCTCAACTCTCAGAAAGATTGAACAATTTGGAAGATAAGCTGAAAAAAAAGGAGGATGAGGAGAGGCAGGCTAATTTCGCAGCCCCAGCAAGCGTCAAAGATAGTTGCACTCTAGCATCTGCCATCAAGCTTCCAGAGGTAATGCATGCTTTTTTTTACTAGTATTGCATTCGCAGTTAAATACATTCAATTGGATGCCTTAATTCACAGCTTATTCATCTATCATTGGATTAGGGCGTCAACTCATGTCATCTATATTTATCAACCCCAAACCATCGTATGGTTGGTATGGGTAAAGTACATAATGAGCCGGGTGTTACACTGCACACCGGACCACTACCCCTTAACCATGTGAAAGTTGGAGTTGATGTTGCAACTGAGGGGGATGCGCCATTGCCGGTACCTATCGATGATGCAGATGTAATGACAATAAGAGATGCAATAGGTACTTGTGTGGCATGGCCAATTGATCTCGTGGTTGTAATTAATATGGTATGTAATTGCATTTTTCCACCTTTTCATATACGGCGTATATTTATTACATTAGTTGATCACTAAATGGCATATTGAAATGCAAAATTTCCAGGCACCTGCAAAATCTAAAGGCGAGGGCAGAGTGTCTGAACATACAAAGGAGTCAATTACAACCCCAAAAAATAAAAGAGGCAACTCTAAGGCCAACCCTCCTACAGTTGGTTCAACTAACATTTCTCTGGAATATTTCAATTTTCTTAAAATACATGAACGAAAGAATATGAAAAATGATGATCCGTTGGACATAGAGATAGAACAAAATATTTTTGGTGATCATATCATTGATAGAATTAATACTGAAAATATCAGAGAAATTGTAAATCATGAATGGGTATCTGCCTCCGTTATTTCCGTATATATCAGGTACTAAATCAGGCTTAAAGTGTACAATATTTTTTTAGTCTTTCCATTTAAATATTGATGTCGTTGGTGTAATACATTTTTATATTTTAATTGAAGGTATTTGTATGAAGAATTTTTGCTTCCAAAGGAAAGAACGAGGAGGTTTCTGTTCTTGTCCCCACATCAAACAGATACATACGGCTTCTTCGGGAGGGATTCACAGATAACGTATATAGCTGACCGCTTTGCAACTACAGAAAGAGAATATCAGCCCTTGTTTCTAGCGCCGTGCAATGTTGGGTGAGTCACTTATCCTATAGGACTTAATTCACAATAATGAATTATATAAAAGTTGAGGTGCTTAGGATTTGTTATCTCAACATTTTTGTAGGAATCATTGGGTGCTGTGCGCGATAAATACCGTTGAAGAGATTATTTACTATCTGGATTCCTTGCATGTTGATCCTAGGAATCACCCAGAATTAAAGAATCTGTTCAATAAGTAAGCATGCTTTTATATTTCTGATTTTCTATGATTCTGTCGAATGGCTTCCATGGTAGATACATGTTGCAAGTTGTCATGGTCCTAATGTGCTTTTGATTTTTGACATTAGAATAACTGTGTTGAATTGGCATATACTGGGTTGTGGCTGTTGTGGTTCAAAATAAAAAAAAAAGCATGCGTGTGTTTGTGATGATTGAAAATATGTTTCTTAATGAAGTCTGTTTGATTTTGTGATTAGTGCTTTGCAAGTTTATCGCGCTCGTAGCGGAGCTAAGGTGCCTCGTTTAAAGGCAACCAACATTAAATGGATTCGGATAGAGGTATATTTACAAAAACTTAATGCGCAATTAGTTAAAAAAAACTATATTGATTTACTATTTTATTTTTTATAGTGCCCAAGACAACCCAACGATACAGATTGTGGGTACTATGTCATGCGTTTCATGAAGGAAATTATATTACAGAACCAAGTTAAAATACCAATGGCGGTATGTTGTTTACTTAGCTTTTAACTGTGACTGTTCAAATGTTTTAGCAATTGTAACTTAATTTATTTAATTTTTATGTCGCAGTACTTCCCTGACTTCAAATGCTCCACATACTCCACTGCTCAACTATCTGAAGTCAAGGAAGATTGGTGTCGCTATATTGTTGAAAAGTTTATTTGATTACGCTTGTTGTCTAAACTTTGTATTGTACTGTATATGGATGAAACAATTCTTGGTTAAATTATATTAACTGATATGTATGCAATTGGGTCAGACTTAGTAGCTGAAGCGTATGCAATTGGGTCACTTTCATCTATAGGGACTATTGAGTATAGCATTTGATGATTTGAAGATTTGCTATATGCCTTTATTATTACGGGTTCAATATATTGATGGTGCTACACAGTTTTTTGGTGGAATACTTTCTATCAAAGTAGCTTGTTATATGCATATGGTTTGGTACAAGTAACTTAGGTGTCTGGGTTTTATTTGCTACCCATAATTTGGATTGTGCTTCATTGTGTAAACCTTCTGTTTTTTATAAACAATATGAAGGAATGGAGGTAAAGTTAAGAAAATAGGTAAACTAAAAAAAAAAAAGGGAATAGATAGCGTTTGTTTTAACAAATGCTATCTAAAGGATGACTTTAGATAGCATTTGTTAAAAAAAACGCTATCTAAAGGCTGACTTTAGATAGCATTTGTTAATACAAACGCTATCTAAAGTCTGCCTTTAGATAGCGTTAGCATAAAACGCTATCTAAAGTCTGCCTTTAGATAGCGTTTGTAGCGCGAAACGCTTATCTAAGGTCATCTTTTAATAGCACTTCTTAAATGCTATCTTTGCTAACGACTTTTAATAGCGGTGGCATAGATAGCGCTTACAAACGCTATTAAAAGGCATCCGGAAATGCTATCTAAAGCCTTTTCTGTTGTAGTGATATGATACCTTGTTGGAAAGCTTATTCAGAGGCCATTAATTTGGTCTAGGGTTAGGTCAGGATTAACAAGCATAAATAGCAGTTTACAGCCGCACAAGCCAGAGAGAGACGAAAATTAGACAACTTTTACAATCATTGTTTTTGCTTTTACATTATTGGGCTTAATTGGGCTTAATTGCGAAACATTGTTAATTTTCGGATTTTTCACTCATCCTGACCTTGTTGCCTTGCGCAGAGCATAACTAGAGCTACAGATATCGGATTTTGGTGATCTTGCAGTCCCTAGAAAGATAAGAAAGAGTCCTACAATTTCACGTTTCACAAGAATTGTCAAATTAGGCCAAAATCAAGGCTAAATTGGGTCCCGAGTTCTCTGGCACGGATCAGTGCGTAGTCTATGATCTTTCTTCACTTAAATGGGCCTAACTTACTCATCTTAAGCCCAATTAAGGCATATGATTCCCTGTTGAAAAGCTTATTCCGAGGCCCTTAATTTGGTTTTGGGTTAGGTCAAGATTAATAAGCATAAATAGCAGTTTACAGCCGTACAGGCCAGAGAGAGACGAAAATTAGACAACTTTTTCAATCATTATTTTTGCTTTTACATTATTGGGCTTAATTGCTAAACACTGTTAATTTTCGGATTTTTCACTCATCCTGACCTTGTTGCCTTGCGCAGAGCATAACTAGAGCTACAGATATCGGATTTTGGTGATCTTGCTGTCCCAAGAAAGATAATGAAGAGACCTACAATTTCAGGTCTCACTAGAATTGTCAAATTAGCCCAAAATCAAGGCTAAATTGGGTCCCGAGTTCTCTGCGCGCGGATCAGTGCGCAGTTCATGATGTTCCTTCACTTAAATGGGCCTAACTTACTCATCTTAAGCCCCATTAAGGCATATGATACCTTGTTGGAAAGCTTATTCAGAGTCCCTTAATTTGGTCTAGGGTTAGGTCAGGATTAATAAGCATAAATAGCAGTTTACAGCCGCACAAGCCAGAGAGAGACGAAAATTAGGTAACTTTTACAATCATTGTTTTTGCTTTTACATTATTGGGCTTAATTGCGAAACATTGTTAATTTTCGGATTTTTCACTCATCCTGACCTTGTTGCCTTGCGCAGAGCATAACTTGAGCTACAGATATCGGATTTTGGTGATCTTGCTGTCCCTAGAAAGATAAGGAAGAGACCTAAAAATTCAGATATCACAAGAATTGTCAAATTAGGCCAAAATCAAGGCTAAATTGGGTCCCGAGTTCCCTGGGGTGAATCAGTGCGCAGTCCAGGATGTTCCTTCACTTAAATGGGCCTAACTTACTCATCTTAAGCCCAATTAAGGCTTATGATACCTTGTTGGAAAGCTTATTCAGAGGCCCTTAATTTGGTCTAGGGTTAGGTCATGAATAATTACCATAAATAGCAGTTTGCAGCTGCACAAGCTAGAGAGAGACGAAAATTAGATAACTTTTACAATCATTTTTTTGCTTTTACATTATTGGGCTTAATTGCTAAACATTGTTAATTTTCGGATATTTCACCCATCCTGACATTGTTGCCTTGCACAGAGCATATCTAGAGCTACAGATATCGGATTTTAGTGATATTGCTGTCCCTAAAAAGATAAGGAAGGGACCTACAATTTCAGGTTTCACAAGAATTGTCAAATTTGGCCAAAATCAAGGCTAAATTGGGTCCCGAGTTCTCTAGGACGGATCAATGCGCAGTCCATGATGTTCCTTCTCTTAAATGGGACTAACTTACTCATCTTAAGCCCAATTAAGGCATATGATACCTTTTTGGAAAGCTTATTCAGAGGCCCTTTATTTGGTCTCGGGTTAGGTCATGATTAAAAAGCATAAATAGAAGTTTACATCCGCACAAGCCAGAGAGACGTAAATTAGACAACTTTTATAATCATTGTTTTTGCTTTTACATTATTGGGCATAATTGGGCTTAATTGCTAAACATTGTTAATTATCGGATTTTTCACTCTTCCTTACCTTGTTGCCTTGCGCGGAGCATAACTAGAGCTACAAATATCGGATTTTGGTGATCTTGTTGTCCCTAGAAAGATAAGCAAGAGACCTACAATTTCAGGTTTCAAAGGAATTGTCAAATTAGGCCAAAATCAATTCTAAATTGGTCCCGAGTTCTCGTGCGCGGATCAGTACGCAGTCCATGATGTTCCTTCACTTAAATGGGCCTAACTTACTCATCTTAAGCCCAATTAATTCATATGTTACCTTGTTGGAATGCCTATTCAGAGGCCCTTAATTTGGTCTCGGGTTAGGTCCGGATTTATAAGTTCAAATAGCAGTTTACAGCCGTACAAGCCATAGAGAGACGTAAATTAGACAACTTTTACAATCATTATTTTTTCTTTTACATTATTGGGCTTAATTGCTAAACATGGTTAATTATCGTATTTTTCACTCTTCCTGACCTTGTTGCCTTGCGCAGAGCATAACTAGAGCTACAGATATCGGATTTTGGTGATCTTGTTGTCCCTAGAAAGATAAGGAAGAGACCTACAAATTCAGGTTTCACAAGAATTGTCAAATTAGGCCAAAATCATGGCTAGATTGGGTCCCGAGTTCTTTGGCGCGGATTAGTGCGCAGTCCATGATGTTCCTTCACTTAAATGGGCCTAACTTACTCATCTTTAGCCCAATTTAGGCATATGATACCTTGTTGCAAAGCTTATTCAGAGGCCCTTAATTTGTTCTAGGGTTAGGTCAGTATTAATATGAATAAATAGCATTTTACTACCGCACAAGCCAGAGAGATACGTAAATTAGACAACTTTTACAATCATTGTTTTTGCTTTTACATTATTGGGCTTAATTGGGCTTAATTTCTAAACATTGTTAATTATCGGATTTTTCACTCTTCCTGACCTTGTTGCCTTACGCAGAGCATAACTAAAGCTACAGAGATCAGATTTTGGTGATCTTGCTGTCCCTAGAAAGATAAGGAAGAGACCTAAAAATTCATGTTTCACAATAATTGTCAAATTAGGCCAAAATCAAGGCTAAATTGGGTCCTGAGTTCTCTGGCGCGGATCAGTCTGCAGTCCATGATGTTCCTTCACTTAAATGGGCCTAACTTACTCATATTTAGCCCAATTTAGGCGTATGATACCTTGTTTCAAAGCTTATTCAGAGGCCCTTAATTTGGTCAAGGGTTAGGACAGTATTAATAAGCATAAATAGCAGTTTACACCCGCACATGCTAGAGAGAGACGAAAATTAGACAACTTTTACAATCATTGTTTTTGATTTTACATTCTTGGGCTTAATTGGTCTTAATTGCTAAACATTGTTAATTTTCGGATTTTTCACTCATCCTGGCCTTGTTGCCTTGCGCAGAGCATAACTAGAGCTACATAAACATTAATTTTAGTGATTTTACTGTCCCAATAAATATAAGGAAGAGAGCTACAATTTCAGGTTTCACAAGAATTGTCAAATTAGGCCAAAATCAACGCTAAATTGGGTGCCGAGTTCTCTGGCGCGGATTAGTGCACAGTCCATGATGTTCCTTCACTTAAATAGGCCTAACTTACTCTTCTTAAGCCCAATTAAGGCATATGATACCTTGTTGGAAAGCTTATTCAGAGGCCCTTAACTTGGTCTAGGATTAGGTTATGATTAATAAGCATAAATAGCAGTTTACAGCCGCACAAGCCAGAGAGAGACGGAAATTAGACAACTTTTACAATCATTGTTTTTGCTTTTACATTATTGGGCTTAATTGGTCTTAATTGCTAAACATTGTTAATTTTCGGATTTTTTACTCATCATGACCTTGTTGCCTTGCGCAGAGCATAACTAGAGCTACAGATATAAGATTTCGGTGATCTTGCTGTCCCTATAAATATAATGAAGAGAGCTACAATTTCAGGTTTCACAAGAATTGTCAAATTAGGCGAAAATGAAGGCTAAATTGGGTCCCGAGTTCTCTAGCGCGGATCCGTGTGCAGTCCATGATGTTCCTTCACTTAAATAGGCCTAACTTACTCTTCTTAAGCCCAATTAAGGCATATGATACCGTGTTGGAATGCTTATTCAGAGGCCCTTAATTTGGTCTAGGGTTAGGTTAGGATTAATAAGCATAAATAGCAGTTTACAGCCGCACAAGCCAGAGAGAGACGGAAATTAGACAACTTTTACAATCACTGTTTTTGCTTTTACATTATTCGGCTTAATTGCTAAACATTATTAATTTTCAGATTTTTCACTTATCCTGACCTTGTTGCCTTGCGCAGAGCATAACTAGAGCTACAAATATCGGATTTTGGTGAACTTGCTGTCCCTGGAAAGATAAGGAAGAGACCTACAATTTCAGGTGTCACAAGAATTGTCAAATTAGGCCAAAATCAAGGATAAATTGGGTCCCGAGTTCTCTGGCGCAGATCGGTGCGCAGTCCATGATGTTCCTTCGCTTAAATGGGCCTAACTTACTCATCTTAAGCCCAATTAAGGCATATGATTCCTTGTTGGAAAGCTTATTCCGAGGCCCTTAATTTGGTTTTGGGTTAGGTCAGGATAAATAAGCATAAATAGCAGTTTACAGCCGCACAGGTCAGAGAGAGACGGAAATTAGAAAACTTTTACAATCATTGTTTTTGCTTTTACATTATTGGGCTTAATTGCTAAACATTGTTAATTTTCAGATTTTTCACTCATCCTAACCTTGTTGCCTTGCGCAGAGCATAACTAGAGTTACAGATATCGGATTTTGGTGATCTTGCTGTCCCTAGAAAGTTAATGAAGAGACCTACAATTTCAGGTTTCACTAGAATTGCCAAATTTGCCCAAAATCAAGGCTAAATTGGGTCCCGCGTACTCTGGCGCGGATCAGTGCGCAATCTATGATGTTCCTTCACTTAAATGGGACTAACTTACTCATCTTAAGCCCAATTAAGGCATATGATACCTTGTTGGAAAGCTTATTCAGAGGCCCTTAATTTGGTCTAGGTTTAGGTCTGGTTTAATAAGCATAAATAGCAGTTTACAGCTGTACAAGCCAGAGAGAGATGAAAATTAGACAACTTTTACAATCTTTTTTTTTTTGCATTTACATTATTGGGCTTAATTGCTAAACATTGTTAATTTTCGGATTTTTCACCCATCCTGACCTTCTAGCCCTGCGCAGAACATAACTCGAGCTACAGATATCGGATTTTGGTGATCTTGCTGTCCCTAGAAAGATTATGAAGAGACCTACAATTTCAGGTTTCACAAGAATTGTCAAATTAGGCAAAAATCAAGGCTAAATTGGGTCCCGAGTTCTCTAGCGCGGATCAGTGTGCAGTCCATGATGTTCCTTCACTTAAATGGGCCTAACTTACTCATCTTTAGCCCAATTTAGGAATATGATACCTTGTTGCAAAGGTTATTCAGAGGCCCTTAATTTGGTCAGTGTTAGGACAGTATTAATAAGCATAAATAGCAGTTTACAGCCGCACAAGCCAGAGAGAGACGAAAATTAGACAACTTTTACAATCATTGTTTTTGCTTTTTCATTATTGGGCTTAATTACTAAACACTTTTAATTTTCGGATTTTTCACTCATCCTGACCTTGTTGCCTTGCGCAGAGCATAACTAGAGCTACAGATATCGGATTTTGGTAATCTTGCTGTCCCTAGAAATATAAGGAAGAGAGCTACAATTTCAGGTTTCACTAGAATTGTCAAATTAGCCCAAAATCAAGGCTAAAATGGGTCCCGAGTTCTCTGGCACGGATTAGTGCACAGTCCATGATGTTCCTTCACTTAAATGGGCCTAACTTACTCATCTTAAGCCCAATTAAGGCATATGATACCTTATTGGAATGCCTATTCAGAGGCCCTTAATTTGGTTTTGGGTTAGGTCAGGATTAATAAGAATAAATAGCAGTTTACAGCCGCACAAGCCAGAGAGAGACGGAAATTAGACAACTTTTACAATCATTGTTTTTGCTTTTACATTATTGGGCTTAATTGCTAAACATTACTAATTTTTGGATTTTTCACTTATCCTGACCTTGTTGCCTTGCGCAGAGCATAACTAGAGCTACAGATATCGGATTTTGGTGATCTTGCTGTCCCTAGAAAGATAAGGAAGAGACCTACAATTTCAGGTATGACAGGAATGGTCAAATTAGGCCAAAATCAAGGCTAAATTGGTCCCGAGTTCTCTTGCGCAGATCAGTACGCAGTCCATGATGTTCCCTCACTTAAATGGGCCTAACTTACTCATCTTAAGCCCAATTAAGGCATATGATACCTTGTTGGAATGCTTATTCAGAGGCCCTTAATTTGGTCTCGTGTAAGGTCAGGATTAATAAGCATAAATAGCAGTTTACAGCCGTACAAGCCATAGCGAGACGTAAATTAGACAACTTTTACGATCATTGTTTTTGCTTTTACATTATTGGGCTTAACTTCTAAACATTGTTAATTATAGGATTTTTCACTCTTCCTGACCTTGTTGCCTTGCGTAGAGCAGAACTAGAGCTACAGATATCGGATTTTGATGATCTTGATGTCCCTAGAAAGATAAGGAAGAGACCTACAATTTCAGGTTTCACAGGAATTGTCAAATTAGGCCAAAATCAAGGCTAAAATGGTCCCGATATCTCTAGCGTGGATCAGTACGCAGTCCATGATGTTCCTTCACTTAAATGGGCCTAACTTACTCATCTTAAGCCCAATTAAGGCATATGATACCTTGCTGGAATGCTTATTCTGAGGCCCTTAATTTTGTCTCGGGTTAGGTCAAGATTAATAAGCACAAATAGCAGTTTACAGCCGTCCAAGCCATAGAGAGACGAAAATTAGACAACTTTTACAATCATTGTTTTTGCTTTTACATTATTGGGCTTAATTGCCAAACTTTGTTAATTATCGGATTTTTCACTCTTCCTGATCTTGTTGCCTTGCGGAGAGCATAACCAGAGCTACAGATATCGGATTTTGGTGATCATGCTGTCTCTAGAAAGATAAGGAAGAGACCTACAATTTCAGGTTTCACAAGAATTGTCAAATTAGCCAAAATTAAGGCTAAATTGGGTCCCGAGTTCTCTGGCGCGGATTAGTGCGCAGTCCAAGATGTTCCTTCACTTAAATAGGCCTAACTTACTCTTCTTAAGCCCAATTAAGGCATATGATACCTTGTTGGAAAGCTTATTCAGAGGCCCTTAATTTGGTCTAGGGTTAGGTCAGTATTAATAAGAATAAATAGCAGTTTACAGCCGCACAAGCCAGAGAAATACGTAAATTAGACAACTATTACAATCATTGTTACTGCTTTTTCATTATTGGGCTTAATTTCTAAACATTGTTAATTATCGGATTTTTCACTCTTCCTGACCTTGTTGCCTTATGCATAGCATAACTAGAGCTACAGATATCATATTTTGGTGACCTTGCTGTCCCTAGAAAGATAAGGAAGAGACCTACAATGTCAGGTTTCACAAGAATTGTCAATTTAGTCCAAAATCAAGGCTAAATTGGGTCCTGAGTTCTCTGGGGCGGATCAGTGCGCAGTCCATGATGTTCCTTCACTTAAATGGGACTAACTTACTCATCTTAAGCCCAATTAAGGCATATGATACCTTTTTGGAAAGCTTATTCAGAGGCCCTTAATTTGGTCTCGGGTTAGGTCGGGATTAATAAGCATAAATAGCAGTTTACAACCGCACAAGCCAGAGAGAGACGAAAATTAGACAACTATTACAATCATTGTTTTTGCTTTTACATTATTGGGGTTAATTGGGCTTAATTGCTAAACATTGTTAATTATCGGATTTTTCACTCTTCCTGACCTTGTTGCCTTGCGCAGAGCATAACTAGAGCTACAAATATCGGATTTTGGTGATCTTGCTGTCCCTAGAAAGATAAGGAAGAGACCTACAATTTTTGGTTTCAAAGGAATTGCCAAATTAGGCCAAAATCAAGGCTAATTGGTCCCAAGTTCTCTTGCGCGGATCAGTACGCAGTCCATGATGTTCCTTCACATAAATGGGCCTAACTTACTCATCTTAAGCCCAATTAAGGCATATGATACCTTATTGGAATGCTTATTCAGAGGCCCTTAATTTGGTCTAGGGTTAGGTCAGGATTAGTAAGCATAAATAGCAGTTTGCAGCTGCACAAGCCAGAGAGAGACGAAAATTAGACAACTTTTACAATCATTTTTTTTTGCTTTTACATTATTGGGCTTAATTGCTAAACATTGTTAATTTTCGGATTTTTCACCCATCCTGACCTTGTTGCCTTGCACAGAGCATATCTAGAGCTACAGATATCGGATTTTGGTGATCTTGCTGTCCCTAGAAAGATAAGGAAGAGACCTACAATTTCAGGTTTCACAAGAATTGTAAAATTAGACCAAAATCAAGGATAAATTGGGTCCCGAGTTCTCTGGCGCGGATCAGTGTGGAGACCATGATGTTCCTTCACTTAAATGGGCCTAACTTACTCATCTTAAGCCCAATTAAGGCATATGATAACTTGTTGGAATGCCTATTCAGAGGCCCTTAATTTGGTTTTGGGTTAGGTCAGGAGTAACAAGAATAAATAGCAGTTTACAGTCGCACAAGCCAGAGAGAGACGGAAATTAGACAACTTTTACAATCATTGTTTTTGCTTTTACATTATTGGGCTTAATTGCAAAACATTGTTAATTTTCGGATTTTTCACTTATCCTGACCTTGTTGCCTTGCGCAGAGCATAACTAGAGCTACAGATATCGGATTTTGGTGATCTTGCTGTCCCTAGAAAGATAATGAAGAGACCTACAATTTCAGGTTTCACAAGAATTGTCAAATTAGCCCAAAATCAAGGCTAAAATGGGTCCCGAGTTCTCTGGCGCGGATCAGTGCGCAGTCCATGATGTTCCTTCACTTAAATGGGCCTAACTTACTCATCTTATGCCCAATTAAGGCATATGATACCTTGTTGGAAAGCTTATTAAGAGGCCCTTAATTTGGTCTAGGGTTAAGTCAGGATTAATAAGCATAAATACCAGTTTACAGCTGCACAAGCTAGAGAGAGACGGAAATTAGACAACTTTTACAATCATTGTTTTTGCTTTTACATTATTGGGCTTAATTGCTAAACATTGTTAATTTTCGGATTTTTCACTCATCCCGACCTTGTTGCCTTGCGCAGAGCATAACTTGAGCTACAGATATCGGATTTTGGTGATCTTGCTGTCCCAAGAAAGATAATGAAGAGACCTACAATTTCAGGTGTCACTAGAATTGTCAAATTAGCCCAAAATCAAGGACAAATTGGGTCCCGAGTTCTCTGGCGCGGATCAGTGCGCAGTCAATGATGTTCCTTCACTTAAATGGGCCTGACTTACTCATCTTAAGCCCAATTAAGGCATATGATACCTTGTTGGAATGCCTATTCAGAGGCCCTTAATTTGGTTTTGGGTTAGGTCAGGATTAATAAGAATAAATAGCAGTTTACAGTCGCACAAGCCAGAGAGAGACGAAAATTAGACAACTTTTACAATCATTGTTTTTGCTTTTACATTATTGGGCTTAATTGCTAAACATTGTTAATTTTCGGATTTTTCACTTATCCTGACCTTGTTGCCTTGCGCAGAGCATAACTAGAGCTACAGATATCGGATTTTGGTGATCTTGCTGTCCATAGAAAGATAATGAAGAGACCTACAATTTCAGGTTTCAAAAGAATTGTCAAATTAGCCCAAAATCAAGGCTAAAATGGGTCCCGAGTTCTCTGGCACGGATCAGTGCGCAGTCCATGATGTTCCTTCACTTAAATGGGCCTAACTTACTCACCTTATGCCCAATTAAGGCATATGATACCTTGTTGGAAAGCTTATTCAGAGGCCCTTAATTTGGTCTAGGGTTAAGTCAGGATGAATAAGCATAAATAGCAGTTTACAGCTGCACAAGCCAGAGAGAGACGGAAATTAGACAACTTTTACAATCATTGTTTTTGCTTTTACATTATTGGGCTTAATTGCTAAACATTGTTAATTTTCGGATTTTTCACTCATCCCGACCTTGTTGCCTTGCGCAGAGCATAACTTGAGCTACAGATATCGGATTTTGGTGATCTTGCTGGCCCTAGAAAGATCAGGAAGAGACCTACAATTTCAGGTTTCACTAGAATTGTCAAATTAGCCCAAAATCAAGGCTAAATTGGGTCCCGAGTTCTCTGGCGTGGATCAGTGCGCAGTCAATGATGTTCCTTCACTTAAATAGGCCTGACTTACTCATCTTAAGCCCAATTAAGGCATATGATACCCTGTTGGAAAGCTTATTCAGAGGCCCTTAATTTGGTCTAGGGTTAGGTCAGATTAATAAGAATAAATAGCAGTTTACAGCCGCACAAGCCATAGAGAGACGAAAATTAGATAACTTTTACAATCATTGTTTTTGTTTTTACATTATTGGGCTTAATTGCTAAACATTGTTAATTTTCGGATTTTTCACTCATCCTGACCTTGTTGCCTTGCACAGAGCATAACTAGAGCTACAGATATCGGATTTTGGTGATCTTGCTGTCCAAAGAAAGATAAGGGAGAGACGTATAATTTCATGTTTCACAAGAATTGTCAAATCAGGCCATAATCAAGGCTAAATTGGGTCCCTAGTTCTCTGGCGCAGATCAGTGCGCAGTCCATGATGTTCCTTCACTTAAATGGGCTTAACTTACTCTTCCTTAGCCCAATAAAGGCATATCATACATTGTTGGAATGCTTATTTAGAGGCCGTTAATTTGGTCTAGGGTTAGGTCATGATTAATAAGCATAAATAGCAGTTTACAGCAGCAAAAGCCAGAGAGAGACAGAAATTAGACAACTTTTACAATCATTGTTTTTGCTTTTACATTATTGGGCTTAATTGCTAAACATTGTTAATTTTCGGATTTTTCACTAATCCTGACCTTGTTGCCTTGCGTAGAGCATAACTAGAGCTACAGATATCGGATTTTGGTGACCTTGCTGTCCCTAGAAAGATAATGAAGAGACCTACAATTTCAGGTTTCACTAGAATTGTCAAATTAGCCCAAAATCAAGGCTAAATTGGGTCCCGAGTTCTCTGGCGTGGATCAGTGCGCAGTCAATGATGTTCCTTCACTTAAATGGGCCTGACTTACTCATCTTAAGCCCAATTAAGGCATATGATACCGTGTTGGAAAGCTTATTCAGAGGCCCTTAATTTGGTCTAGGGTTAGGTCAGATTAGTAAGCATAAATAGCAGTTTACAGTCGCACAAGCCATAGAGAGACGAAAATTAGATAACTTTTACAATCATTGTTTTTGCTTTTACATTATTTGGATTAATTTGCATAATTGCTAAACTTTGATAATTTTATTATTTTTCACTGATCCTGACCTTGTTGCGTTGCGCAGAGCATAACTAGAGCTACGGATATCGGATTTTGGTGATCTTGCTGTCCCTAGAAAGATAAGGAAGAGACCTACAATTTCAGGTTTCACAAGAATTGTCTAATTAGGCCAAAATAAAGGCTAAATTGGGTCTCGAGCTCTCTGGTGCGGATCAGTGTGCAGTCCATGATGTTCCTTCACTTAAATTGGCCTGACTTACTCATCTTAAGCCCAATTAAGGCATATGATACCATGTTGGGAAGCTTATTCAGAGGCCCTTAATTTGGTCTAGGGTTAGGTCAGGATTAATAAGCATAAATAGCAGCTTACAGCCGTACAAGCCAGAGAGAGACGGAAATTAGGCAACTTTTACAATCATTGTTTTCGTTTTACATTATTGGGCTTAATTGCTAAACATTGTCAATTATCGTATTTTTCACTCATCCTGACTTTGTTGCCTTGCGCAGAGCATTACTAGAGCTACAGATATCGGATTTTGGTGATCTTGCCGTCCCTAGAAAGATCAGGAAGAGACCTACAATTTCAGGTTTCACAAGAATTGTCAAATTAGGCCAAAATCAAGGCTAAATTGCGTCCCGAGTTCTCTGGCGCGGATCAGTGCGCAGTCAATGATGTTCCTTCCCTTAAATGGGCCTGACTTACTCATCTTAAGCCCAATTAAGGCATATGATACCCAGTTGGAAAGCTTATTCAGAGGCCCTTAATCTGGTCTAGGGGTAAGTCAGATTAATAAGCATAAATAGCAGTTTACAGACGCACAAGCCAAGAGAGAGACGAAAATTAGACAACTTTTACAATCATTGTTTTTGCTTTTACATTATTGAGCTTAATTTCTAAACATTGTTAATTATCGGATTTTTCACTCATCCTGACTTTGTTGCCTTGCGCAGAGCATAACTAGAGCTACAGATATCGGATTTTGGTGATCTTGCCGTCCCTAGAAAGATAAGGAAGAGACCTACAATTTCAGGTATCACAAGAATTGTCAAATTAGGCCAAAATCAAGGCTAAATTGCGTCCCGAGTTCTCTTGCGCAGATCAGTGCGCAGTCAATGATGTTCCTTCACTTAAATGGGCCTGACTTACTCATCTTAAGTGCAATTAAGGCATATGATACCCTGTTGGAAAGCTTATTTGGAGGCCCTTAATCTGGTCTAGGGTTAAGTTAAGATTAATAAGCATAAATAGCAGTTTATAGACGCACAAGCCAGAGAGAGACGAAAATTAGACAACTTTTACAATCATTGTTTTTGCTTTTACATTATTGGGCTTAATTGCTAAACATTGTTAATTATGGGATTTTTCACTCATCCTGACTTTGTTGCCTTGCGCAGAGCATAACTAGAGCTACAGATATCGGATTTTGGTGATTTTGCTGTCCCTTGAAAGATAAGGAAGAGACCTACAATTTCAGTTTTCACAAGAATTGTCAAATTAGGCCAAAATCAAGGCTAAATTGGATCCCGAGTTCTCTGGTGCGGATCCGTGCGCAGTCCATGATGTTCCTTCACTTAAATGGGCCTAACTTACTCATCGTAAGCCCAATTAAGGCAAATGATACCATTTTGGAAAGCTTATTCAGAGGCCCTTAATTTGGTCTAGGGTTAGGTTAGGTTAGGATTAATAAGCATAAATAGCAGTTTACAGCCGCACAAACCAGAGAGAGACGGAAGTTAGACAACTTTTACAATCATTGTTTTTTCTTTTACATTATTGGGCTTAATTGCTAAACAATGTTAATTATCGGATTTTTCACTCATCCTGACTTTCTTGCCTTGCGCAGAGCATAACTAGAGCTACAGATATCGGATTTTGGTGATCATGCTGTCCCTTGAAAGATAAGGAAGATACCTACAATTTCATGAATTGTCAAATTATGCCAAAATCAAGGCTAAACAGGGTCCCGAGTTCTCTGGCGTGGATCATTGCGCAGTCAATGATGTTCCTTAACTTAAATGGGCCTGACCTACACATCTTAAGCCCAATTAAGGCATATGATACCCTGTTGGAAAGCTAATTCAGAGGCCCTTAATTTGGTCTAGCGTTAGGTCTAGATTAATAAGCATAAATAGAAGTTTACAGCCGCACAAAGCCAGTGAGACGAAAATTAGACAACTTTTACAATCATTGTTTTTGCTTTTACATTATTGGGCTTAATTGCTAAAGATTGTTAATTTTCGGATTTTTCACTCATCCTGACCTTGTTGGCTTGCGCAGAGCATAACTAGAGCTACAGATATCGGATTTTGGTGATCTTGCAGTCTCTAGAAAGATAAGGGAGAGACGTACAATTTCTGGTTTCACAAGAATTGTTAAATTACGCCAAAATCAAGGTTAAATTGGGTCCCGAGGTCTCTGGCACGGATCAGTGCGCAGTCCATGATGTTCCTTCACTTAAATGGGCCTAACTTACTCTTCTTAAGCCCAATTAAGGCATATCATACATTGTTGGAAAGCTTACTCAGAGGCCCTTAAAGTGGTCTAGGGTTAGGTCAGGATTAATAAGCATAAATAACAGTTTACAACAGCAAAAGCCAAAGAGACGGAAAATAGACAACTTTTACAATCATTGTTTTTGCTTTTACATTATTGGGCTTAATTGCTAAATATTGTTAATTTTCGGATTTTTCACTAATCCTGACCTTGTTGCCTTGCGTAGAGCATAACTAGAGCTACAGATATCGGATTTTGGTGATCTTGCTGTCCCTAGAAAGATAAGGAAGAGACCTACAGTTTCAGGTTTCAGAAGTATTGTCAAATTAGGCCAAAATCTAGGATAAATTGGATCCCGAGTTCTCTGGCACGGATCAGTGCTCAGTCCATGATGTTCCTTCACTGAAATAGGCCTAACTTACTCATTTTAAGCCCAATTAAGGCATATGATACCTTGTTGGAAAGCTTAATCAGAGACCCTTAATTTGGTCTAGGGTAAGCTCAGGATTAATAAGCATAAATAGCAGTTTATAGGCGCGCAAGCCAGAGAGAGACGGAAATTAGATAACTTTTACAATCATTGTTTTTGCTTTTACATTATTGGGCTTACTTGGGCTTAATTGCTAAACATTGTTAATTTTCGGATTTTTAACTAATCTTGACCATGTTCCCTTGCGCAGTGCATAACTAGAGCTACAGATATCGGATTTTTGTGATCTTGATGTCCCTAGAAAGATAAGGAAGAGAGCTACAATTTCAGGTGTCACAAGAATTGTCAAATTAGGCCAAAATCAATGCCTAATTGGGGCCCGAGTTCTCTGGCGAGGATCAGTGCGCAGTCCATGATGTTCATTCACTTAAATGGGCCAAACTTACTCATCTTAAGCCCAATTAAGGCATATGATACGTTGTTGGAAAGCTTATTCAGAGGCCCTTAATTTGGTCTAGGGTTCAGTTAGGATTAATATGTATAAATAGAAGCTTACAGCCGTACAAGCCAGAGAGAGACGGAAATTAGGCAACTTTTACAATCATTGTTTTTGCTTAATTGGGCTTAATTGCTAAACATTGTTAATTTTCAGATTTTTCACTCATCCTGACCTTGTTGCCTTGCGCAGAGCATAACTAGAGCTACAGATATCGGATTTTGGTGATCTTGCTGTCCCTAGAATGATAAGGAAGAGACCTACAATTTCAGGTGTCACAAGAATTGTCAAATTAGGCCAAAATCAAGGATAAATTGGGTCCCGAGTTCTCTGGCGCAGATCGGTGCGCAGTCCATGATGTTCCTTCGCTTAAATGGGCCTAACTTACTCATCTTAAGCCCAATTAAGGCATATGATTCCTTGTTGGAAAGCTTATTCCGAGGCCCTTAATTTGGTTTTGGGTTAGGTCAGGATTAATAAGCATAAATAGCAGTTTACAGCCGCACAGGTCAGAGAGAGACGGAAATTAGAAAAATTTTACAATCATTGTTTTTGCTTTTACATTATTGGGCTTAATTGCTAAACATTGTTAATTTTCAGATTTTTCATTCATCCTAACCTTGTTGCCTTGCGCAGAGCATAACTAGAGTTACAGATATCGGATTTTGGTGATCTTGCTGTCCCTAGAAAGTTAATGAAGAGACCTACAATTTCAGGTTTCACTAGAATCGCCAAATTAGCCCAAAATCAAGGCTAAATTGGGTCCCGCGTTCTCAGGCGTGGATCAGTGCGCAGTCTATGATGTTCCTTCACTTAAATGGGACTAACTTACTCATCTTAAGCCCAATTAAGGCATATGATACCTTGTTGGAAAGCTTATTCAGAGGCCCTTAATTTGGTCTTGGGTTAGGTCTGGTGTAATAAGCATAAATAGCAGTTTACAGCTGTACAAGCCAGAGAGAGATGAAAATTAGACAACTTTTACAATCTTTTTTTTTGCATTTACATTATTGGGCTTAATTGCTAAACATTGTTAATTTTCGGATTTTTCACCCATCCTAACCTTCTTGCCCTGCGCAGAACATAACTCGAGCTACAGATATCGGATTTTGGTGATCTTGCTGTCCCTAGAAAGATTATGAAGAGACCTACAATTTCAGGTTTCACAACAATTGTCAAATTAGGCAAAAATCAAGGCTAAATTGGGTCCCGAGTTCTCTGGCGCGGATCAATGTGCAGTCCATGATGTTCCTTCACTTAAATGGGCCTAACTTACTCATCTTTAGCCCAATTTAGGAATATGATACCTTGTTGCAAAGCTTATTCAGAGGCCTTTAATTTGGTCAGTGTTAGGACAGTATTAATAAGCATAAATAGCAGTTTACAGCCGCACAAGCCAGAGAGAGACGAAAATTAGACAACTTTTAGAATCATTGTTTTTGCTTTTACATTATTGGGCTTAATTACTAAACACTTTTAATTTTCGGATTTTTCACTCATCCTGACCTTGTTGCCTTGCGCAGAGCATAACTAGAGCTACAGATATCGGATTTTGGTAATCTTGCTGTCCCTAGAAATATAAGGAAGAGAGCTACAATTTCAGGTTTCACTAGAATTGTCAAATTAGCCCAAAATCAAGGCTAAAATGGGTCCCGAGTTCTCTGGCGCGGATTAGTTCACAGTCCATGATGTTCCTTCACTTAAATGGGTCTAACTTACTCAATTTAAGCCCAATTAAGGCGTATGATACCTTGTTGGAATGCCTATTCAGAGGCCCTTAATTTGGTTTTGGGTTAGGTCAGGATTAATAAGAATAAATAGCAGTTTACAGCCGCACAAGCCAGAGAGAGACGGAAATTAGACAACTTTTACAATCATTGTTTTTGCTTTTACATTATTGGGCTTAATTGCTAAACATTACTAATTTTTGGATTTTTCACTTATCCTGACCTTGTTGCCTTGCGCAGATCATTACTAGAGCTACAGATATCGGATTTTGGTGATCTTGCTGTCCCTAGAAAGATAAGGAAGAGACCTACAATTTCAGGGGTGACAGGAATGGTCAAATTAGGCCAAAATCAAGGCTAAATTGGTCCCGAGTTCTCTTGCGCAGATCAGTACGCAGTCCATGATGTTCCCTCACTTAAATGGGCCTAACTTACTCATCTTAAGCCCAATTAAGGCATATGATACCTTGTTGGAATGCTTATTCAAAGGCCCTTAATTTGGTCTCGGGTAAGGTCAGGATTAATAAGCATAAATAGCAGTTTACAGCCGTACAAGCCATAGCGAGACGTAAATTAGACAACTTTTACGATCATTGTTTTTGCTTTTACATTATTGGGCTGCACTGCTAAACATTGTTAATTATAGGATTTTTCACTCTTCCCGACCTTGTTGCCTTGCGCAGAGCATAACTTGAGCTACAGATATCGGATTTTGGTGATCTTGCTGTCCCAAGAAAGATAATGAAGAGACCTACAATTTCAGGTTTCACTAGAATTGTCAAATTAGCCCAAAATCAAGGTCAAATTGGGTCCCGAGTTCTCTGGCGTGGATCAGTGCGCAGTCAATGATGTTCCTTCACTTAAATGGGCCTGACTTACTCATCTTAAGCCCAATTAAGGCATATGATACCCTGTTGGAAAGCTTATTCAGAGGCCCTTAATTTGGTCTAGGGTTAGGTCAGATTAATAAGCATAAATAGCAGTTTACAGCCGCACAAGCCATAGAGAGACGAAAATTAGATAACTTTTACAATCATTGTTTTTGTTTTTACATTATTGGGCTTAATTGCTAAACATTGTGAATTTTCGGATTTTTCACTCATCCTGACCTTGTTGCCTTGCACAGAGCATAACTTGAGCTACAGATATCGGATTTTGGTGATTTTGCTGTCCCTAGGAAGATAAGGGAGAGACGTATAATTTCAGGTTTCACAAGAATTGTCAAATTAGGCCATAATCAAGGCTAAATTGGGTCCCCAGTTCTCTGGCGCCGATCAGTGCGCAGTCCATGATGTTCCTTCACTTAAATGGGCTTAACTTACTCTTCCTAAGCCCAATAAAGGCATATCATACATTGTTGGAAAGCTTATTCAGAGGCCCTTAATTTGGTCTAGGGTTAGGTCAGTATTAATAAGAATAAATAGCAGTTTACAGCCGCACAAGCCAGAGAGATACGTAAATTAGACAACTATTACAATCATTGTTTCTGCTTTTACATTATTGGGCTTAATTTCTAAACATTGTTAATTTTCGGATTTTTCACTCTTCCTGACCTTGTTGCCTTACGCATAGCATAACTAGAGCTACAGATATCAGATTTTGGTGACCTTGCTGTCCCTAGAAAGATAAGGAAGGGACCTACAATTTCAGGTTTCACTAGAATTGTCAAATTAGCCCAAAATCAAGGCTAAATTGGGTCCCGAGTTCTCTGGCGTGGATCAGTGCGCAGTCAATGATGTTCCTTCACTTAAATGGGCCTGACTTACTCATCTTAAGCCCAATTAAGGCATATGATACCGTGTTGGAAAGCTTATTCAGAGGCCCTTAATTTGGTCTAGGGTTAGGTCAGATTAGTAAGCATAAATAGCAGTTTACAGTCGCACAAGCCATAGAGAGACGAAAATTAGATAACTTTTACAATCATTGTTTTTGCTTTTACATTATTTGGATTAATTTGCATAATTGCTAAACTTTGATAATTTTATTATTTTTCACTGATCCTGACCTTGTTGCGTTGCGCAGAGCATAACTAGAGCTACGGATATCGGATTTTGGTGATCTTGCTGTCCCTAGAAAGATAAGGAAGAGACCTACAATTTCAGGTTTCACAAGAATTGTCTAATTAGGCCAAAATAAAGGCTAAATTGGGTCTCGAGCTCTCTGGTGCGGATCAGTGTGCAGTCCATGATGTTCCTTCACTTAAATTGGCCTGACTTACTCATCTTAAGCCCAATTAAGGCATATGATACCATGTTGGGAAGCTTATTCAGAGGCCCTTAATTTGGTCTAGGGTTAGGTCAGGATTAATAAGCATAAATAGCAGCTTACAGCCGTACAAGCCAGAGAGAGACGGAAATTAGGCAACTTTTACAATCATTGTTTTCGTTTTACATTATTGGGCTTAATTGCTAAACATTGTCAATTATCGTATTTTTCACTCATCCTGACTTTGTTGCCTTGCGCAGAGCATTACTAGAGCTACAGATATCGGATTTTGGTGATCTTGCCGTCCCTAGAAAGATAAGGAAGAGACCTACAATTTCAGGTTTCACAAGAATTGTCAAATTAGGCCAAAATCAAGGCTAAATTGCGTCCCGAGTTCTCTGGCGCGGATCAGTGCGCAGTCAATGATGTTCCTTCCCTTAAATGGGCCTGACTTACTCATCTTAAGCCCAATTAAGGCATATGATACCCAGTTGGAAAGCTTATTCAGAGGCCCTTAATCTGGTCTAGGGGTAAGTCAGATTAATAAGCATAAATAACAGTTTACAGACGCACAAGCCAAGAGAGAGACGAAAATTAGACAACTTTTACAATCATTGTTTTTGCTTTTACATTATTGGGCTTAATTTCTAAACATTGTTAATTATCGGATTTTTCACTCATCCTGACTTTGTTGCCTTGCGCAGAGCATAACTAGAGCTACAGATATCGGATTTTGGTGATCTTGCCGTCCCTATAAAGATAAGGAAGAGACCTACAATTTCAGGTATCACAAGAATTGTCAAATTAGGCCAAAATCAAGGCTAAATTGCGTCCCGAGTTCTCTTGCGCAGATCAGTGCGCAGTCAATGATGTTCCTTCACTTAAATGGGCCTGACTTACTCATCTTAAGCCCAATTAAGGCATATGATACCCTGTTGGAAAGCTTATTTGGAGGCCCTTAATCTGGTCTAGGGTTAAGTCAAGATTAATAAGCATAAATAGCAGTTTATAGACGCACAAGCCAGAGAGAGACGAAAATTAGACAACTTTTATAATCATTGTTTTTGCTTTTACATTATTGGGCTTAATTGCTAAACATTGTTAATTATGGGATTTTTCACTCATCCTGACTTTGTTGCCTTGCGCAGAGCATAACTAGAGCTACAGATATCGGATTTTGGTGATTTTGCTGTCCCTTGAAAGATAAGGAAGAGACCTACAATTTCAGTTTTCACAAGAATTGTCAAATTAGGCCAAAATCAAGGCTAAATTGGGTCCCGAGTTCTCTGGTGCGGATCCGTGCGCAGTCCATGATGTTCCTTCACTTAAATGGGCCTAACTTACTCATCGTAAGCCCAATTAAGGCAAATGATACCATTTTGGAAAGCTTATTCAGAGGCCCTTAATTTGGTCTAGGGTTAGGTTAGGTTAGGATTAATAAGCATAAATAGCAGTTTACAGCCGCACAAACCAGAGAGAGACGGAAGTTAGACAACTTTTACAATCATTGTTTTTTCTTTTACATTATTGGGCTTAATTGCTAAACAATGTTAATTATCGGATTTTTCACTCATCCTGACTTTCTTGCCTTGCGCAGAGCATAACTAGAGCTACAGATATCGGATTTTGGTGATCATGCTGTCCCTTGAAAGATAAGGAAGAGACCTACAATTTCATGAATTGTCAAATTATGCCAAAATCAAGGCTAAACAGGGTCCCGAGTTCTCTGGCGTGGATCATTGCGCAGTCAATGATGTTCCTTAACTTAAATGGGCCTGACTTACACATCTTAAGCCCAATTAAGGCATATGATACCCTGTTGGAAAGCTAATTCAGAGGCCCTTAATTTGGTCTAGCGTTAGGTCTAGATTAATAAGCATAAATAGAAGTTTACAGCCGCACAGGCCAGAGTGAGACGAAAATTAGACAACTTTTACAATCATTGTTTTTGCTTTTACATTATTGGGCTTAATTGCTAAAGATTGTTAATTTTCGGATTTTTCACTCATCCTGACCTTGTTGCCTTGCGCAGAGCATAACTAGAGCTACAGATATCGGATTTTGGTGATCTTGCAGTCTCTAGAAAGATAAGGGAGAGACGTACAATTTCTGGTTTCACAAGAATTGTTAAATTACGCCAAAATCAAGGTTAAATTGGGTCCCGAGGTCTCTGGCACGGATCAGTGCGCAGTCCATGATGTTCCTTCACTTAAATGGGCCTAACTTACTCTTCTTAAGCCCAATTAAGGCATATCATACATTGTTGGAAAGCTTACTCAGAGGCCCTTAAAGTGGTCTAGGGTTAGGTCAGGATTAATAAGCATAAATAACAGTTTACATCAGCAAAAGCCAAAGAGACGGAAAATAGACAACTTTTACAATCATTGTTTTTGCTTTTACATTATTGGGCTTAATTGCTAAATATTGTTAATTTTCGGATTTTTCACTAATCCTGACCTTGTTGCCTTGCGTAGAGCATAACTAGAGCTACAGATATCGGATTTTGGTGATCTTGCTGTCCCTAGAAAGATAAGGAAGAGACCTAGAGTTTCAGGTTTCACAAGTATTGTCAAATTAGGCCAAAATCTAGGATAAATTGGATCCCGAGTTCTCTGGCACGGATCAGTGCTCAGTCCATGATGTTCCTTCACTGAAATAGGCCTAACTTACTCATTTTAAGCCCAATTAAGGCATATGATACCTTGTTGGAAAGCTTAATCAGAGACCCTTAATTTGGTCTAGGGTAAGCTCAGGATTAATAAGCATAAATAGCAGTTTATAGGCGCGCAAGCCAGAGAGAGACGGAAATTAGATAACTTTTACAATCATTGTTTTTGCTTTTACATTATTGGGCTTACTTGGGCTTAATTGCTAAACATTGTTAATTTTTGGATTTTTAACTAATCTTGACCATGTTCCCTTGAGCAGTGCATAACTAGAGCTACAGATATCGGATTTTTGTGATCTTGATGTCCCTAGAAAGATAAGGAAGAGAGCTACAATTTCAGGTGTCACAAGAATTGTCAAATTAGGCAAAAATCAATGCCAAATTGGGGCCCGAGTTCTCTGGCGAGGATCAGTGCGCAGTCCATGATGTTCATTCACTTAAATGGGCCAAACTTACTCATCTTAAGCCCAATTAAGGCATATGATACCTTGTTGGAAAGCTTATTCAGAGGCCCTTAATTTGGTCTAGGGTTCGGTTAGGATTAATATGTATAAATAGCAGCTTACAGCCGTACAAGCCAGAGAGAGACGGAAATTAGGCAACTTTTACAATCATTGTTTTTGCTTAATTAGGCTTAATTGCTAAATATTGTTAATTTTCAGATTTTTCACTCATCCTGACCTTGTTGCCTTGCGCAGAGCATAACTAGAGCTACATATATCGGATTTTGGTGATCTTGCTGTCCCTAGAATGATAAGGAAGAGACCTACAATTTCAGGTGTCACAAGAATTGTCAAATTAGGCCAAAATCAAGGATAAATTGGGTCCCGAGTTCTCTGGCGCAGATCGGTGCGCAGTCCATGATGTTCCTTCGCTTAAATGGGCCTAACTTACTCATCTTAAGCCCAATTAAGGCATATGATTCCTTGTTGGAAAGCTTATTCCGAGGCCCTTAATTTGGTTTTGGGTTAGGTCAGGATTAATAAGCATAAATAGCAGTTTACAGCCGCACAGGTCAGAGAGAGACGGAAATTAGAAAAATTTTACAATCATTGTTTTTGCTTTTACATTATTGGGCTTAATTGCTAAACATTGTTAATTTTCAGATTTTTCACTCATCCTAACCTTGTTGCCTTGCGCAGAGCATAACTAGAGTTACAGATATCGGATTTTGGTGATCTTGCTGTCCCTAGAAAGTTAATGAAGAGACCTACAATTTCAGGTTTCACTAGAATCGCCAAATTAGCCCAAAATCAAGGCTAAATTGGGTCCCGCGTTCTCTAGCGCGGATCAGTGCGCAGTCTATGATGTTCCTTCACTTAAATGGGACTAACTTACTCATCTTAAGCCCAATTAAGGCATATGATACCTTGTTGGAAAGCTTATTCAGAGGCCCTTAATTTGGTCTAGGGTTAGGTCTGGTTTAATAAGCATAAATAGCAGTTTACAGCTGTACAAGCCAGAGAGAGATGAAAATTAGACAACTTTTACAATCTTTTTTTTTACATTTACATTATTGGGCTTAATTGCTAAACATTGTTAATTTTCGGATTTTTCACCCATCCTGACCTTCTTGCCCTGCGCAGAACTTAACTCGAGCTACAGATATCGGATTTTGGTGATCTTGCTGTCCCTAGAAAGATTATGAAGAGACCTACAATTTCAGGTTTCACAAGAATTGTCAAATTAGGCAAAAATCAAGGCTAAATTGGGTCCCGAGTTCTCTGGCGCGGATCAATGTGCAGTCCATGATGTTCCTTCACTTAAATGGGCCTAACTTACTCATCTTTAGCCCAATTTAGGAATATGATACCTTGTTGCAAAGCTTATTCAGAGGCCCTTAATTTGGTCAGTGTTAGGACAGTATTAATAAGCATAAATAGCAGTTTACAGCCGCACAAGCCAGAGAGAGACGAAAATTAGACAACTTTTAGAATCATTGTTTTTGCTTTTACATTATTGGGCTTAATTACTAAACACTTTTAATTTTCGGATTTTTCACTCATCCTGACCTTGTTGCCTTGCGCAGAGCATAACTAGAGCTACAGATATCGGATTTTGGTAATCTTGCTGTCCCTAGAAATATAAGGAAGAGAGCTACAATTTCAGGTTTCACTAGAATTGTCAAATTAGCCCAAAATCAAGGCTAAAATGGGTCCCGAGTTCTCTGGCGCGGATTAGTTCACAGTCCATGATGTTCCTTCACTTAAATGGGTCTAACTTACTCATCTTAAGCCCAATTAAGGCATATGATACCTTGTTGGAATGCCTATTCAGAGGCCCTTAATTTGGTTTTGGGTTAGGTCAGGATTAATAAGAATAAATAGCAGTTTACAGCCGCACAAGCCAGAGAGAGACGGAAATTAGACAACTTTTACAATCATTGTTTTTGCTTTTACATTATTGGGCTTAATTGCTAAACATTACTAATTTTTGGATTTTTCACTTATCCTGACCTTGTTGCCTTGCGCAGATCATAACTAGAGCTACAGATATCGGATTTTGGTGATCTTGCTGTCCCTAGAAAGATAAGGAAGAGACCTACAATTTCAGGTTTGACAGGAATGGTCAAATTAGGCCAAAATCAAGGCTAAATTGGTCCCGAGTTCTCTTGCGCAGATCAGTACGCAGTCCATGATGTTCCCTCACTTAAATGGGCCTAACTTACTCATCTTAAGCCCAATTAAGGCATATGATACCTTGTTGGAATGCTTATTCAGAGGCCCTTAATTTGGTCTCGGGTAAGGTCAGGATTAATAAGCATAAATAGCAGTTTACAGCCGTACAAGCCATAGCGAGACGTAAATTAGAAAACTTTTACGATCATTGTTTTTGCTTTTACATTATTGGGCTTCACTGCTAAACATTGTTAATTATAGGATTTTTCACTCTTCCTGACCTTGTTGCCTTGCGTAGAGCAGAACTAGAGCTACAGATATCGGATTTTGATGATCTTGATGTCCCTAGAAAGATAAGGAAGAGACCTACGATTTCAGGTTTCACCGGAATTGTCAAATTAGGCCAAAATCAAGGCTAAAATGGTCCCGATATCTCTAGCGTGGATTAGTACACAGTCCATGATGTTCCTTCACTTAAATGGGCCTAACTTACTCATCTTAAGCCCAATTAAGGCATATGATACCTTGCTGGAATGCTTATTCTGAGGCCCTTAATTTTGTCTCGGGTTAGGTCAGGATTAATAAGCACAAATAGCAGTTTATAGCCGTCCAAGCCATAGAGAGACGAAAATTAGACAACTTTTACAATCATTGTTTTTGCTTTTACATTATTGGGCTTAATTGCCAAACTTTGTTAATTATCGGATTTTTCACTCTTCCTGATCTTGTTGCCTTGCGGAGAGCATAACTAGAGCTACAGATATCGGATTTTGGTGATCATGCTGTCCCTAGAAAGATAAGGAAGAGACCTACAATTTCAGGTTTCACAAGAATTGTCAAATTAGGCCAAAATTAAGGCTAAATTGGGTCCCGAGTTCTCTGGCACGGATTAGTGCGCAGTCCATGATGTTCCTTCACTTAAATCGGCCTAACTTACACATCTTTAGCCCAATTTAGGCGTACGATACCTTGTTGCAAAGCTTATTCAGAGGCCCTTAATTTGGTCTAGGGTTAGGTCAGTATTAATAAGAATAAATAGCAGTTTACAGCCGCACAAGCCAGAGAAATACGTAAATTAGACAACTATTACAATCATTGTTTCTGCTTTTACATTATTGGGCTTAATTTCTAAACATTGTTAATTATCGGATTTTTCACTCTTCCTGACCTTGTTGCCTTACACATAGCATAACTAGAGCTACAGATATCATATTTTGGTGACCTTGCTGTCCCTAGAAAGATAAGGAAGAGACCTACAATGTCAGGTTTCACAAGAATTGTAAAATTAGACCAAAATCAAGGATAAATTGGGTCCCGAGTTCTCTGGCGCGGATCAGTGTGGAGACCATGATGTTCCTTCACTTAAATGGGCCTAACTTACTCATCTTAAGCCCAATTAAGGCATATGATAACTTGTTGGAATGCCTATTCAGAGGCCCTTAATTTGGTTTTGGGTTAGGTCAGGAGTAACAAGAATAAATAGCAGTTTACAGTCGCACAAGCCAGAGAGAGACGGAAATTAGACAACTTTTACAATCATTGTTTTTGCTTTTACATTATTGGGCTTAATTGCAAAACATTGTTATTTTTCGGATTTTTCACTTATCCTGACCTTGTTGCCTTGCGCAGAGCATAACTAGAGCTACAGATATCGGATTTTGGTGATCTTGTTGTCCCTAGAAAGATAATGAAGAGACCTACAATTTCAGGTTTCACAAGAATTGTCAAATTAGCCCAAAATCAAGGCTAAAATGGGTCCCGAGTTCTCTGGCGCGGATCAGTGCGCAGTCCATGATGTTCCTTCACTTAAATGGGCCTAACTTACTCATTTTATGCCCAATTAAGGCATATGATACCTTGTTGGAAAGCTTATTAAGAGGCCCTTAATTTGGTCTAGGGTTAAGTCATGATTAATAAGCATAAATACCAGTTTACAACTGCACAAGCTAGAGAGAGATGGAAATTAGACAACTTTTACAATCATTGTTTTTGCTTTTACATTATTGGGCTTAATTGCTAAACATTGTTAATTTTCGGATTTTTCACTCATCCCGACCTTGTTGCCTTGCGCAGAGCATAACTTGAGCTACAGATATCGGATTTTGGTGATCTTGCTGTCCCAAGAAAGATAATGAAGAGACCTACAATTTCAGGTTTCACTAGAATTGCAAATTAGCCCAAAATCAAGGTCAAATTGGGTCCCGAGTTCTCTGGCGTGGATCAGTGCGCAGTCAATGATGTTCCTTCACTTAAATGGGCCTGACTTACTCATCTTAAGCCCAATTAAAGCATATGATACCCTGTTGGAAAGCTTATTCAGAGGCCCTTAATTTGGTCTAGGGTTAGGTCAGATTAATAAGCATAAATAGCAGTTTACAGCCGCACAAGCCATAGAGAGACGAAAATTAGATAACTTTTACAATCATTGTTTTTGTTTTTACATTATTGGGCTTAATTGCTAAACATTGTGAATTTTAGGATTTTTCACTCATCCTGACCTTGTTGCCTTGCACAGAGCATAACTAGAGCTACAGATATCGGATTTTGGTGATCTTGCTGTCCCTAGGAAGATAAGGGAGAGACGTATAATTTCAGGTTTCACAAGAATTGTCAAATTAGGCCATAATCAAGGCTAAATTGGGTCCCCAGTTCTCTGGCGCCGATCAGTGCGCAGTCCATGATGTTCCTTCACTTAAATGGGCTTAACTTACTCTTCCTAAGCCCAATAAAGGCATATCATACATTGTTGGAAAGCTTATTCAGAGGCCCTTAATTTGGTCTAGGGTTAGGTCAGTATTAATAAGAATAAATAGCAGTTTACAGCCGCACAAGCCAGAGAGATACGTAAATTAGACAACTATTACAATCATTGTTTCTGTTTTTACATTATTGGGCTTAATTTCTAAACATTGTTAATTATCGGATTTTTCACTCTTCCTGACCTTGTTGCCTTACGCATAGCATAACTAGAGCTACAGATATCAGATTTTGGTGACCTTGCTGTCCCTAGAAAGATAAGGAAGAGACCTACAATGTCAGATTTCACAAGAATTGTCAAATTAGGCCAAAATCAAAGCTAAAATGGGTCCCGAGTTCTCTAGCACAGATCAGTACGCAGTCCATGATGTTCCTTCACATAAATGGGCCTAACTTACTCATCTTAAGCCCAATTAAGGCATATGATACCTTATTGGAATGCTTATTCAGAGGCCCTTAATTTGGTCTAGGGTTAGGTCAGGATTAGTAAGCATAAATATCAGTTTGCAGCTGCACAAGCCAGAGAGAGACGAAAATTAGACAACTTTTACAATCATTTTTTTTTTGCTTTTACATTATTGGGCTTAATTGCTAAACACTTTTAATTTTCGGATTTTTCACTCATCCTGACCTTGTTGCCTTGCGCAGAGCATAACTAGAGCTACAGATATCGGATTTTGGCGATCTTTTTGTCGCTAGAAATATAAGGAAGAGACCTACAATTTCAGGTTTCACTAGAATTGTCAAATTAGCCCAAAATCAAGGCTAAAATGGGTCTCGAGTTCTCTGGCGCGGATCAGTGCGCAGTCCATGATGTTCCTTCACTAAAATGGGCCTAACTTACTCATCTTAAGCCCAATTAAGGCATATGATACCTTGTTGGAATGCCTATTCAGAGGCCCTTAATTTGGTTTTGGGTTAGGTCAGGATTAATAAGAATAAATAGCAGTTTACAGTCGCACAAGCCAGAGAGAGACGAAAATTAGACAACTTTTACAATCATTGTTTTTGCTTTTACATTATTGGGCTTAATTGCTAAACATTGTTAATTTTCGGATTTTTCACTTATCCTGACCTTGTTGCCTTGCGCAGAGCATAACTAGAGCTACAGATATCGGATTTTGGTGATCTTGCTGTCCATAGAAAGATAATGAAGAGACCTACAATTTCAGGTATCAAAAGAATTGTCAAATTAGCCCAAAATCAAGGCTAAAATGGGTCCCGAGTTCTCTATTGCGGATCAGTGCGCAGTCCATGATGTTCCTTCACTTAAATGGGCCTGACTTACTCATCTTAAGCCCAATTAAGGCATATGATACCCTGTTGGAAAGCTTATTCAGAGGCCCTTAATTTGGTCTAGGGTTAGGTCAGATTAATAAGAATAAATAGCAGTTTACAGCCGCACAAGCCATAGAGAGACGAAAATTAGATAACTTTTACAATCATTGTTTTTGTTTTTACATTATTGGGCTTAATTGCTAAACATTGTTAATTTTCGGATTTTTCACTCATCCTGACCTTGTTGCCTTGCACAGAGCATAACTAGAGCTACAGATATCGGATTTTGGTGATCTTGCTGTCCATAGAAAGATAAGGGAGAGACGTATAATTTCATGTTTCGCAAGAATTGTCAAATTAGGCCATAATCAAGGCTAAATTGGGTCCCTAGTTCTCTGGCGCGGATCAGTGCGCAGTCCATGATGTTCCTTCACTTAAATGGGCTTAACTTACTCTTCCTTAGCCCAATTAAGGCATATCATACATTGTTGGAATGCTTATTTAGAGGCCGTTAATTTGGTCTCGGGTTAGGTCATGATTAATAAGCATAAATAGCAGTTTACAGCAGCAAAAGCCAGAGAGAGACAGAAATTAGACAACTTTTACAATCATTGTTTTTGCTTTTACATTATTGGGCTTAATTGCTAAACATTGTTAATTTTCGGATTTTTCACTAATCCTGACCTTGTTGCCTTGCGTAGAGCATAACTAGAGCTACAGATATCGGATTTTGGTGACCTTGCTGTCCCTAGAAAGATAATGAAGAGACCTACAATTTCAGGTTTCACTAGAATTGTCAAATTAGCCCAAAATCAAGGCTAAATTGGGTCCCGAGTTCTCTGGCGTGGATCAGTGCGCAGTCAATGATGTTCCTTCACTTAAATGGGCCTGACTTACTCATCTTAAGCCCAATTAAGGCATATGATACCGTGTTGGAAAGCTTATTCAGAGGCCCTTAATTTGGTCTAGGGTTAGGTCAGATTAGTAAGCATAAATAGCAGTTTACAGCCGAACATGCCATAGAGAGACGAAAATTAGATAACTTTTACAATCATTGTTTTTGCTTTTACATTATTTGGATTAATTTGCATAATTGCTAAACTTTGATAATTTTATTATTTTTCACTGATCCTGACCTTGTTGCGTTGCGCAGAGCATAACTAGAGCTACGGATATCGGATTTTGGTGATCTTGCTGTCCCTAGAAAGATAAGGAAGAGACCTACAATTTCAGGTTTCACAAGAATTGTCTAATTATGCCAAAATAAAGGCTAAATTGGGTCTCGAGCTCTCTGGTGCGGATCAGTGTGCAGTCCATGATGTTCCTTCACTTAAATTGGCCTGACTTACTCATCTTAAGCCCAATTAAGGCATATGATACCATGTTGGGAAGCTTATTCAGAGGCCCTTAATTTGGTCTAGGGTTAGGTCAGGATTAATAAGCATAAATAGCAGCTTACAGCCGTACAAGCCAGAGAGAGACGGAAATTAGGCAACTTTTACAATCATTGTTTTCGTTTTACATTATTGGGCTTAATTGCTAAACATTGTCAATTATCGTATTTTTCACTCATCCTGACTTTGTTGCCTTGCGCAGAGCATTACTAGAGCTACGGATAACGGATTTTGGTGATCTTGCTGTCCCTAGAAAGATAAGGAAGAGACCTACAATTTCAGGTGTCACAATAATTGTCAAATTAGGCCAAAATCAAGGCTAAATTGCGTCCCGAGTTCTCTGGCGCGGATCAGTGCGCAGTCAATGATGTTCCTTCCCTTAAATGGGCCTGACTTACTCATCTTAAGCCCAATTAAGGCATATGATACCCAGTTGGAAAGCTTATTCAGAGGCCCTTAATCTGGTCTAGGGGTAAGTCAGATTAATAAGCATAAATAGCAGTTTACAGACGCACAAGCCAAGAGAGAGACGAAAATTAGACAACTTTTACAATCATTGTTTTTGCTTTTACATTATTGGGCTTAATTTCTAAACATTGTTAATTATCGGATTTTTCACTCATCCTGACTTTGTTGCCTTGCGCAGAGCATAACTAGAGCTACAGATATCGGATTTTGGTGATCTTGCCGTCCCTATAAAGATAAGGAAGAGACCTACAATTTCAGGTATCACAAGAATTGTCAAATTAGGCCAAAATCAAGGCTAAATTGCGTCCCGAGTTCTCTTGCGCAGATCAGTGCGCAGTCAATGATGTTCCTTCACTTAAATGGGCCTGACTTACTCATCTTAAGCCCAATTAAGGCATATGATACCCTGTTGGAAAGCTTATTTGGAGGCCCTTAATCTGGTCTAGGGTTAAGTCAAGATTAATAAGCATAAATAGCAGTTTATAGACGCACAAGCCAGAGAGAGACGAAAATTAGACAACTTTTACAATCATTGTTTTTGCTTTTACATTATTGGGCTTAATTGCTAAACATTGTTAATTATGGGATTTTTCACTCATCCTGACTTTGTTGCCTTGCGCAGAGCATAACTAGAGCTACAGATATCGGATTTTGGTGATTTTGCTGTCCCTTGAAAGATAAGGAAGAGACCTACAATTTCAGTTTTCACAAGAATTGTCAAATTAGGCCAAAATCAAGGCTAAATTGGGTCCCGAGTTCTCTGGTGCGGATCCGTGCGCAGTCCATGATGTTCCTTCACTTAAATGGGCCTAACTTACTCATCGTAAGCCCAATTAAGGCAAATGATACCATTTTGGAAAGCTTATTCAGAGGCCCTTAATTTGGTCTAGGGTTAGGTTAGGTTAGGATTAATAAGCATAAATAGCAGTTTACAGCCGCACAAACCAGAGAGAGACGGAAGTTAGACAACTTTTACAATCATTGTTTTTTCTTTTACATTATTGGGCTTAATTGCTAAACAATGTTAATTATCGGATTTTTCACTCATCCTGACTTTCTTGCCTTGCGCAGAGCATAACTAGAGCTACAGATATCGGATTTTGGAGATCATGCTGTCCCTTGAAAGATAAGGAAGAGACCTACAATTTCATGAATTGTCAAATTATGCCAAAATCAAGGCTAAACAGGGTCCCGAGTTCTCTGGCGTGGATCATTGCGCAGTCAATGATGTTCCTTAACTTAAATGGGCCTGACTTACACATCTTAAGCCCAATTAAGGCATATGATACCCTGTTGGAAAGCTAATTCAGAGGCCCTTAATTTGGTCTAGGGTTAGGTCTAGATTAATAAGCATAAATAGAAGTTTACAGCCGCACAGGCCAGAGTGAGACGAAAATTAGACAACTTTTACAATCATTGTTTTTGCTTTTACATTATTGGGCTTAATTGCTAAAGATTGTTAATTTTCGGATTTTTCACTCATCCTGACCTTGTTGCCTTGCGCAGAGCATAACTAGAGCTACAGATATCGGATTTTGGTGATCTTGCAGTCCCTAGAAAGATAAGGGAGAGACGTACAATTTCTGGTTTCACAAGAATTGTTAAATTACGCCAAAATCAAGGTTAAATTGGGTCCCGAGGTCTCTGGCACGGATCAGTGCGCAGTCCATGATGTTCCTTCACTTAAATGGGCCTAACTTACTCTTCTTAAACCCAATTAAGGCATATCATACATTGTTGGAAAGCTTACTCAGAGGCCCTTAAAGTGGTCTAGGGTTAGGTCAGGATTAATAAGCATAAATAACAGTTTACAACAGCAAAAGCCAAAGAGATGGAAAATAGACAACTTTTACAATCATTGTTTTTGCTTTTACATTATTGGGCTTAATTGCTAAATATTGTTAATTTTCGGATTTTTCACTAATCCTGACCTTGTTGCCTTGCGTAGAGCATAACTAGAGCTACAGATATCGGATTTTGGTGATCTTGCTGTCCCTAGAAAGATAAGGAAGAGACCTACAGTTTCAGGTTTCACAAGTATTGTCAAATTAGGCCAAAATCTAGGATAAATTGGATCCCGAGTTCTCTGGCACGGATCAGTGCGCAGTCCATGATGTTCCTTCACTGAAATAGGCCTAACTTACTCATTTTAAGCCCAATTAAGGCATATGATACCTTGTTGGAAAGCTTAATCAGAGACCCTTAATTTGGTCTAGGGTAAGCTCAGGATTAATAAGCATAAATAGCAGTTTATAGGCGCGCAAGCCAGAGAGAGACGGAAATTAGATAACTTTTACAATCATTGTTTTTGCTTTTACATTATTGGGCTTACTTGGGCTTAATTGCTAAACATTGTTAATTTTCGGATTTTTAACTAATCTTGACCATGTTCCCTTGCGCAGTGCATAACTAGAGCTACAGATATCGGATTTTTGTGATCTTGATGTCCCTAGAAAGATAAGGAAGAGAGCTACAATTTCAGGTGTCACAAGAATTGTCAAATTAGGCCAAAATCAATGCCTAATTGGGGCCCGAGTTCTCTGGCGAGGATCAGTGCGCAGTCCATGATGTTCATTCACTTAAATGGGCCAAACTTACTCATCTTACGCCCAATTAAGGCATATGATACCTTGTTGGAAAGCTTATTCAGAGGCCCTTAATTTGGTCTAGGGTTCGGTTAGGATTAATATGTATAAATAGCAGCTTACAGCCGTACAAGCCAGAGAGAGACGGAAATTAGGCAACTTTTACAATCATTGTTTTTGCTTAATTGGGCTTAATTGCTAAACATTGTTAATTTTCAGATTTTTCACTCATCCTGACCTTGTTGCCTTGCGCAGAGCATAACTAGAGCTACAGATATCGGATTTTGGTGATCTTGCTGTCCCTAGAATGATAAGGAAGAGACCTACAATTTCAGGTGTCACAAGAATTTTTAAATTAGGCAAAAATCAAGGCTAAATTGGGTCCCGAGTTCTCTGGCGCGGATCAGTGCGCAGACCATGATGTTCCTTCACTTAAATGGGCCTAACTTACTCACCTTATGCCCAATTAAAGCATGTGATACCTTGTTGGAAAGCTTATTCAGAGGCACTTAATTTGGTCTAGGGTTAGGTCAGGCTTAATAAGCATAAACAGCAGTTTACAGCCGCACAAGCCAGAGAGAGGCGAAAATTAGACAACTTTTACAATCATTGTTTTTGCTTTCACATTATTGGGATTAATTGGGCTTAATTGCTAAACATTGTTAATTTTCGGATTTTTCACTCATCCTGACCTTGTTGCCTTGCGCAGAGCATAACTAGAGCTACAAATATCGGATTTTGGTGATCTTACTGTCACTAGAAAGATAAAGAAGAGACCTACAATTTCAGGTGTCACAAGAATCGTCAAATTACGCCAAAATCAAGGCTAAATTGGGTCCAGATTTATCTGGCACGGATCATTGCGCAGTCGATGATGTTCCTTCACTTAAATGGGCCTAACTTACTCATCTTAAGCCCAATTAAGGCATATGATACCTTGTTGTAAAGCTTATTCAGAGGTCATTAATTTAGTCTAGGGTTAGGTCAGGATTAAGAAACAAAAATAGCAGTTTACCGCCGCACAAGTCAGGGAGATGAATATTAGACAACTTTTACAATCATTGTTTTTGCTTTTACATTATTAGGCTTAATTGCTTAACATTGTTAATTTTCGGATTTTTCACTCATCCAGACCAAGTTTCCTTCCGCAAAGGATAACTAGAGCTACAGATATCGGATTTTGGTGATCTTGCATTCCCTAGAAAGATAAGGAAGAGACCTACAAATTCAGGTTTCACAAGAATTGTCAAATTAGGCCCAAATCAAGGCTAAATCGGGTCCTGAGTTCTCTGGCGCGGATTAGTGCGCCGTCCATGATGTTCCTTCACTTAAATCGGCCTAACTTACTCATCTTAAGCCCAATTAAGGCAAATGATAACTTGTTGGAAAGCTAATTCAGAGGCCCTTAATTTGGTCTATGGTTAGGCCAGGATTAATAAGCATAAATAGCAGTTTACAGTCGCACAAGCCAGAGAGAGACAAAAATTAAACAACTTTTACAATCATTGTTGTTGCTTTTACATTAATGGGCTTAATTGGTAAACATTGTTAATTTTCGGATTTTTAAATCATCCTGACCTTATTGCCTTGCTCAGAGCATAACAAGAGCTACAGATATTGGATTTTGGTGATCTTGCTGTCCCTAGAAAGATAAGGAAGAGACCTACAATTTCAGGTTTCACAATAATTGTCAAATTAGGCTAAGATCAAGGCTAAATTGGGTCTCGAGTTCTTTGGTGCGGATCAGTGCGTAGTCCATGTGTTCCTTCACTTAAATGGGCCTAACTTACTCTTCTTAAGCCCAATTAAGGCATATGATACCTTGTTGGAAAGCTTATTCGGAGGCCCTTAATTTGGTCTGGGGTTAGGTAAGGATTAATAAGTATAAATAGCAGTTTATAGCCGCACAAGCCAGAGAGAGACAGAAATTAGACAGCTTTTACAATCATTATTTTTTCTTTTACATTATTGGGCTTAATTGTTAAACCTAGTTAATTTTCGGATTTTTCACTCATCCTGACCATGTTGCCTTGCGCAGAGCATAACTAGAGCTATAGATATCGGATTTTGGTGATCTTGTTGTCCGTAGAAAGATAAGGCAGAGACCTACAATTTCAGGTTTCATATGAATTGTCAAATTATGCCAAAATCAAGGCTAAATTGGGTCCCGAGTTCTCTGGTGCGGTTCAGTGCGCAGTCCACGATGGTCCTTCACTTAAATTGGCCTAACTTACTCTTCTTAAGCCCAATTAAGGCATATGATACCTTGTTGGAAAGCTTATTCAGATGCCCTTAATTTGGTCTAGGGTTAGGTCAGGATTAATAAGCCTTAATAGCAGTTTACAACCGCACAAACCAGAGAGACGGAAATTAGACAACTTTTACAATCATTGTTTTTGCTTTTACATTATTGGGTTTAATTGCTAAACATTGTTAATTTTCGGATTTTTCACTCATCCTGACCTTGTTGCCTTGCGCAGAGCATAACTGGAGCTACAGATGTCGGATTTTGGTGATCTTGCTGTCCCTAGAAAGATAAGGAAGAGACCCACAATTTCAGGTTTCACAAGAATTGTCAAATTAGGCGAAAATCTATGCTAAATTTGGTCCCGAGTTCTCTATTGCGGATCAGTGCGCAGTCCATGAAGTTCCTTCACTTAAATGGGCCTAACTTACTCATCTTAAGCCCAATTAAGGCAATTGATACCATGTTGGAAAGCTTATTCAGAGGCCCTTAATTTGGCCTAGGGTTAGATCAGGATTAATAAGCATAAATTGCAGTTTACAGCCGCACAAGCCAGAGAGACAGGGAAATTAGATAACTTTTACAATCCCTGTCTTTGCTTTTACATTATTGGGCTTAATTGTGATTAATTGCTAAACATTGTTAATTTTCGGATTTTTCACTCATCCGGACCTTGTTGCCTTGCGCAGAGCATAACTAGAGCTACAGATATCGGATTTTAGTGATCTTGCTGGTCCTAGAAAGATAAGGAACAAACCTACAATTTCAGGTTTCACTAGAACTGCCAAATTAGGCCAAAATCTAGGCTAAATTGGGTCCCGAGTTCTCTATTGCGGATCAGTGCGCAGTCCATGAAGTTCCTTCACTTAAATGGGCCTAACTTACTCATCTTAAGCCCAATTAAGGCAATTGATACCATGTTGGAAAGCTTATTCAGAGGCCCTTAATTTGGCCTAGGGT
Organism: Sophora flavescens; assembly: GCA_030762895.1. Lineage (NCBI taxonomy): Eukaryota > Viridiplantae > Streptophyta > Magnoliopsida > Fabales > Fabaceae > Sophora > Sophora flavescens. The sequence goes on along the minus strand of JAUPTC010000010.1, from coordinate 5,701,966 downwards.
TAGATCAGGATTAATAAGCATAAATAGCAGTTTACAGCCGCACAAGCCAGAGAGACAGGGAAATTAGATAACTTTTACAATCATTGTTTTTGCTTTTACATTATTGGGCTGAATTGGGATTAATTCCTAAACATTGTTAATTTTCGGATTTTTCACTCATCCTGACCTTGTTGCCTTGCGCAAAGCATAACTAGAGCTACAGATATCGGATTTTGGTGATCTTGCTGTCCCTAGAAAGATAAGGAAGAGACCTACTATTTCAGGTTTCACAATAATTGTCAAATTAGGCCAAAATCTAGGCTAAATTGGGTCCCGAGTTCTATGGCGAGAATCAGTGTGCAGTCCATGATGTTCCTTCACTTAAATGGGCGTAACTTACTCATCTTAAGCCCAATTAAGGCATATGATACCTTGTTGGAAAGCTTATTCAGAGGCCCTTAATTTGTTCTAGTGTTAGGTCAGGATTAATAAGCATAAATAGCAGTTTACAGCCGCACAAGCAAGAGAGAAACTGAAATTAGACAACTTTTACAATCAGTGTTTTTGCTTTTACATTATTAGGCTTAATTGTTAAAAATTGTTAATTTTCGGATTTTTCACTCATCCTGACCTTGTTGCCTTCCGCAAAGGATAACTAGAGCTACATATATCGGATTTTGGTGATCTTGCAATCCCTATAAAGATAAGGAAGAGACCTACAATTTCAGGTTTGACAAGAATTGTCAAATTAGGCCAAAATCAAGGATAAATTAGGTTCCGAGTTCTCTGGCGCGGATCAGTGCGTAGTCCATGATGTTCCTTCACTTAAATCGGCCTAACTTACTCATCTTAAGCCCAATTAAGGCATATGATACCTTGTCGTAAAGCTTATTCAGAGGCCCTTAATTTGGTCTAGGGTTAGGCCAGGATTAATAAGCATAAATAGCAGTTTTCAGTCGCACAAGCCAGAGAGAGACGGAAATTAGATAACTTTTATAATCATTGTTTTTGCTTTTACATTATTATGCTTAATTGCTAAACATTGTTAATTTTCGGATTTTTCACTCATCCTGACCTTGTTGTCTTGCGTAGAGCATAACTAGAGCTACAGATATCGGGTTTTGGTGATCTTGCTGTCCCTAGAAAGATAAGGAAGAGACCTACAATTTCAGGTTTCACAAGAATTGTTAAATTAGGCCAAAATCATGGCTAAATTGGGTCCCGAGTTCTCTAGCGTGGATCAGTGCGCAGTCCATGATGTTCCTTCACTTAAATGGGCCTAACTTACTCATTTTAAGGCCAATTAAGGCATATGATACCTTGGTGGAAAGTTTAATCAGAGACCCTTAATTTGGTCTAGGGTTAGGTCAGGATTAATAAGCATAAATAGCAGTTTACAACCGCATAAGCTATAGAGAGATGGAAATTAGATAACTTTTATAATCCCTGTTTTTGCTTTTACATTATTCGGCTTAATTGGGATTAATTGCTAAACATTGTTAATTTTCGGATTTTTCACTCATCCAGACCTTCTTGTCTTGCGCAGAGCATAACTAGAGCTACATATATCGGATTTTGGTGATCTTGCTGGCCCTAGAAAGATAAGGAAGAGACCTACAATTTCAGGTTTCACATGAATTGACAAATTAGGCCAAAATATCGGCTAAATTGGGTCCCGAGTTATCTGGTACGGATAAGTGCGCAGTCCATGATGTTCCTTCACTTAAATGGGCCTAACTTACTCATCTTAAGCCCGATTAAGGCATTTTGATACCATGTTGGAAAGCTTATTCATAGGCCCTTAATTTGGTCTAGGGTTAGGTCGGGATTAATAAGCATAAATAGCAGTTCACAGCCGCACAAGCCAGAGAGAGACGGAAATTAGACAACTTTTACAATCATTGTTTTTGCTTTTACATTATTGGGCTTAATTGGGATTAATTGCTAAACATTGTCAATTTTCGGATTTTTCACTCATCCTGACCTTGTTGCCTTGAGAGCCTAACTAGAGTTACATATCGATTGTGGTGATCTTGCTGTCCCTAGAAAGATAAGGAAGAGACCTACAATTTCAGGTTTCCCTGGAATTGTCAAATTAGGCCAAAATCAAGGTTAAATTGGATCTCGAGTTCTCTGGCGCGGATAAGTACGCAGTCCATGATGTTCCTTCACTTAAATGGTCCTGACTAACTCATCTTAAGCGCAATTAAGGCAAATGATACCTTGTTGGAAAGCTAATTTAGAGGCCCTTAATTTGGTCTAATGTTAGGTCAGGATTAATAAGCATAAATAGAAGTTTACAGCCGCACAAGCCAGAGAGAGACGGAAATTAGATAACTTTTACAATCTCTGTTTTTGCTTTTACATTATTGGGCTTAATTGCTAAACATTGTTAATTTTCGGATTTTTCACTCATCCAGACCTTGTTGCCTTGCGCAGAGCATAACTAGAGCTACAAATATCGGATTTTGGTGATCTTGCTAGCCCTAGAAAGATAAGGAAGAGACCTATAATTTCAGGAATCACATGAATTGCCAAATTAGGCCAAAATCTAGACTAAATTGGGTCCCGAGTTCTCTGGTATGGATCAGTGCGCAGTCCATGATGCTCCTTTACTTAAATGGGCCTAACTTACTCATCTTAAGCCCAATTAAGGCATATGATACCATGTTGGAAAGCTTATTCAGAGGCCCTTAATTTGCTCTAGGGTTAAGTCAGGATTAATAAGCATAAATAGCAGTTTACAGCTGCACAAGCAAGAGAGAGACGGAAATTAGATAACTTTTACAATCATTGTTTTTGATTTTACATTATTGGGCTTAATTGGGATTAATTGCTAAACATTGTTAATTTTCGGATTTTTCACTCATCCAGACCTTGTTGCCTTGCGCAGAGCATAACTAGAGCTACAGATATCGGATTTTGGTGATCTTACTGGCTCTAGAAAGATAAGGAAGAGGCCTACAATTTTAGGTGTCACAAGAATTACCAAATTAGGCCAAAATCACGGCTAAATTGGGTCCCGAGTTCACTGGCGTGGATCAGTGCGCAGTCAATGATGTTCCTTCACTTAAATGGGTCAAACTTAGTGATCTTAAGCCCAATTAAGGCATATGATACCTTGTTGGAAAGCTTGTTCAGAGGCCCTTAATTTGGTCTAGGGTTAGGTCAAGATTAATAAGCATAAATAGCAGCTTACAGATGGACAAGCCAGAGAGAGACGGAAATTAGACAACTTTTACAATCATTGTTTTTGCTTTTACATTATTGGGCTTAATTGCTAAACATTGTTAATTTTCGGATTTTTCACTCGTCCTGACCATGTTGCCTTGCGCAGAGCATAACTAGAGCTACAGATATCGGATTATGGTGATCTTGCTGTCCCTAGAAAGATAAGGAAGAGACCTACAAATTCAAGTTTCACAAGAATTGTCAAATTAGGCCAAAATCAAGGCTAAATTGGTTCCCGAGTTCTCTGGCGCGGATCAGTGCGCAGTCCATGATGTTCCTTCACTTAAATCGGCCTAACTTACTCATCTTAAGCCCCATTAAGGCATATGATACCTTGTCGGAAAGCTTATTCAGAGGCCCTTAATTTGGTCTAGGGTTAGGCCAGGATTAATAAGCATAAATAGCATTTTTCAGTCGCACAAGCCAGAGAGAGACGGAAATTAGATAACTTTTACAGTCATTGTTTTTGCTTTTACATTATTATGCTTAATTGCTAAACATTGTTAATTTTCGGATTTTTCACTCATCCTGATCTTGTTGTCTTGCGTAGAGCATAACTAGAGCTAAAGATATCGGATTTTGGTGATCTTGCTGTCCCTAGAAAGATAAGGAAGAGACCTACAATTTCAGGTTTCACAAGAATTGTCAAAGTAGGCCAAAATCAAGGCTAAATTGGGTCCTGAGTTCTCTAGCGCGGATCAGGGCTCAGGCGATGATGTTGCTTCACTTAAATGGGCTAACTTAGTCATTTTTAGCCCAATTAAGGCATATGATACCTTGTTGGAAAGTTTAATCAGAGACCCTTAATATGGTCTAGGGTTAGGTCAGGATTAATAAGCATAAATAGCAGTTTACAGCCGCACAAGCCAGAGAGAGACGGAAATTAGACAACTTTTACAATCCCTGTTTTTGCTTTTGCATTATTGGGCTTAATTGGGATTAATTGCTAAACATTGTTAATTTTCGGATTTTTCACTCATCCAGACCTTGTTGCCTTGCGCAGAGCATAACTAGAGCTACAGATATCGGATTTTGGTGCTCTTGATGGCTCTAGAAAGATAAGTAAGAGACCTACAATTTCAGGTGTCACAAGAATTGTCAAATTAGGCCAAAATCAAGGCTAAATTAGGTCCCGGGTTCTATAGCGTGGATCAGTGCGCAGTCCATGATGTTCCTTCACTTAAATGGGCCTAACTAACTCATTTTAAGCCCAATTAAGGCATCTGATACCTTGTTGGAAAGTTTAATCAGAGACCCTTAATTTGGTCTAGGGTTAGGTCAGGATTAATAAGCATAAATTGCAGTTTACAGCCGCCCAAGCTAGAGAGAGACGGAAATTAGATAACTTTTATAATCCCTGTTTTTACTTTTACATTATTAATCTTAATTGGGATTAATTGCTAAACATTGTTAATTTTCGGTTTTTTCACTCATCCAGGCCTTGTTGCCTTGCGCAGAGCATAACTAGAGCTACAGATATCGGATTTTGGTGATCTTGCTGGCCCTAGAAAGATAAGGAAGAGACCTACAATTTCAGGTTTCACAAGAATTAACAAATTGGGCCAAAATCTCGGCTAAATTGGGTCCCGATTTATCTGGTGCGGATAAGTACGCAGTCCATGATGTTCCTTCACCTAAATGGGCCTAACTTACTCATCTTTAGCCCAATTAAGGCATATGATACCATGTTGGAAAGCTTATTCATAGGCCCTTAATTTGGTCTAGGGTTAGGTCAGTATTAATAAGCATAAATAGCAGTTTACAGCCGCACAAGCCAGAGAGAGACGGAAATTAGACAACTTTTACAATCATTGTTTTTGCATTGACATTATTGGGCTTAATTGGGATTAATTGCTAAACATTGTAAATTTTCGGATTTTTCACTCATCCTGACCTTGTAGCCTTGCGCAGAGCATAACTAGAGCTACGGATATCGGATTTTGGTGATCTTGCTGGCACTAGAAAGATAAGGAAGAGGCCTACAATTTTAGGTGTCACAAGAATTGCCAAATTAGGCCAAAATCAAGGCTAAATTGGGTCCCGAGTTTACCGGCGCGGATCAGTGCGCAGTCAATGATGGTCCTTCACTTAAAATGGCCAAACTTACTGATCTTAAGCCCAATTAAGGCATACGATACCTTGTTGGAAAGCTTATTCAGATGCCCTTAATTTGGTCTTGGGTTAGGTCAGGATTAATAAGCATAAACAGCAGCTTACAGACGCACAAGCCAGAGAGAGACGAAAATTAGACAACTTTTACAATCATTGTTTTCGCTTTTACATTATTAGGCTTAATTGCTAAACATTGTTAATTTTCGGATTTTTCATTCATCCTGACCGTGTTGTGTTACACAGAGTATAACTAGAGTTACAAATATCGGATTGTGGTGATCTTGCTGTCCCTAGAAAGATAAGGAAGAGACCTACAATTTCAGGTTTCACTAGAATGGTCAAATTAGGCCAAAATCAAGGTTAAATTGGGTCTCGAGTTCTCTCGCGTGGATCAGTGTGCAGTCTATGATGTTCCTTCACTTAAATGGGCTTGACTTACTCATCTTAAGCCCAATTAAGGCATATGATACCTTGTTGGAAAGCTTATTCAGAGGCCCTTAATTTGGTCTAGGGTTAGGTCAGGATTAAGAAGCATAAATAGCAGTTTACAGCCGCACAAGCCAGAGAGAGTCGAAAATTATACAACTTTTACAATCATTGTTTTTGCTTTTACATTCTTGGGCTTAATTGCTAAACATTGTTAATTTTCGGATTTTTCACTCGTCCTGACCATGTTGCCTTGCGCAGAGCATAACTAGAGCTACAGATATCGGATTTTGGTGATCTTGCTGTCCCTAGAAAGATAAGGAAGAGACCTACAAATTCAGGTTTCACAAGAAATGTTACATTAGGCCAAAATCAAGGCTAAATTGGGTCCCGAGTTCTCTGGCGCGGATCAGTCATGCGATCCATGATGTTCCTTCACTTAAATGGGCCTAACCTACTCATCTTAAACCCAATTAAGGCATACGATACCATGTTGGAAAGCTTATTCACAGGCCCATAATTTGTTCAAGGGTTAGGTCAGGATTAATAAGCATAAATAGCAGTTTATAGCCGCACAAGCCAGAGAGAGACGTAAATTAGATAACTTTTACAATCATTGTTTTTGCTTTTACATTATTATGCATAATTGCTAAACATTGTTAATTTTCGGATTTTTCACTCTTTCTGACCTTGTTGTCTTGCGTAGAGCATAACTAGAGCTACATATATCGTATTTTGGTGATCTTGCTTTCCCTAGAAAGATAAGGAAGAGACCTACAATTTCATGTTTCACAAGAATTGTCAAAGTAGGCCAAAATCAAGGCTAAATTGGGTCCCGAGTTCTCTAGCGCGGATCAGTGCGCAGTCCATGATGTTCCTTCACTTAAATGGGCCTAACTTACTCATTTTTAATCCCAATTAAGGCATATGATACCTTGTTGGAAAGTTTAATCAGAGACTCTTAATTTGGTCTAATGTTAGGTCAGGATTAATAAGCATAAATAGAAGTTTACAGCCGCACAAGCCAGAGAGAGACGGAAATTAGATAACTTTTACAATCTCTGTTTTTGCTTTTACATTATTGGGCTTAATTGCTAAACATTGTTAATTTTCGGATTTTTCACTCATCCAGACCTTGTTGCCTTGCGCAGAGCATAACTAGAGCTACAAATATCGGATTTTGGTGATCTTGCTAGCCCTAGAAAGATAAGGAAGAGACCTATAATTTCAGTATTCACATGAATTGCCAAATTAGGCCAAAATCTAGCTAAATTGGGTCCCGAGATCTCTAGTATGGATCGGTCATGCGGTCCATGATGCTCCTTCACTTAAATGGGCCTAACTTACTCATCTTAAGCCCAATTAAGGCATATGATACCATGTTGGAAAGCTTATTCAGAGGCCCTTAATTTGCTCTAGGGTTAAGTCGGGATTAATAAGCATAAATAGCATTTTACAGATGCACAAGCAAGAGAGAGACGGAAATTAGATAACTTTTACAATCATTGTTTTTGATTTTACATTATTGGGCTTAATTGGGATTAATTGCT
>JAUPTC010000010.1:5579386-5694168 GCA_030762895.1 Sophora flavescens | reverse complement strand
AATCATTGTTTTTGCTTAAATTATCAGTTTAATTGCTAAACATTGTTAATTTTCGGATTTTTCACTCATCCCGACCGTTGCCTTGCGCAGAGTATAACAAAGAGCTGTATGTAGAGTGATCGGATTTTGGTGATCTTCGATGTCCCTAGAAAGATAAGGAAGAGACTACACTTACCGTATCACAAGAATTGCCAAATTAGGCCAAAATCAGGCTAAATTTGGTCTCAAGTTCTTCCGCGCAGATCGCTGTACTCCATTATGTTCTTCACTTAAATGGGCCTAACTTATTCATCTTGCGCTCCAATTGTGGCATATGATACCTTGCTGGTGGGTTTAATCATAGGCCCTTAATTGGTCGTAGGGTTAGGTCATAGTTTAATATACAATAATGTTTGCTGTTGCTACAAGCTTGTGAGTAGAGACGAAATAAGACATAATGCACAATAATTGTTTTTGCTTACTTTATTGGTGTCTTAATTGCTAAACATTGTTAATTTTCGAATTTTTCACTCATCCTTCACCTTGTTGCCTTGGCGCAGGAGCATAACTAGAGCTATAATATCGATAATGGTGATCTTGCTGTCCTAGAAAGATAAGGAAGAGACTCACCAGGTTTCACAAGAATTGGCAAATCAGGGGGCTAAAATGGCTCTCAGTTTTCCGATGCGGCATCCATGACGTCCTTCACTTAAACGGCTAACTCTCTTCATTTTGGGGTCACCACGGTATACGATTCATTGCTGGAAGGTTATTCAGAGGTCTTAACTGTCTAATGTTTGGTCAGATTAATAAGTATAAATAGGGCTTACAAAATATATTTTGAGAGACACGAAAATTGGACAAATCTTACAATCATTGTTTTTGCATTCTCATTATTGGGTTTAATTGCTAAACTGTTAATTTTCGAATTTTTCACTTATCTTTACCTTGTTTCTGATAGTATAATTAGAGCCAGATACCGAATTTTGAGATCTTGATGTCCTTAGAAAGATAAGGAAGGACCTACAATTTCAGGTGTTACAAGAATTGTCAAATTAGGCAAAATTAAGCTAAATTAGCCTCGGAGTTCTTCGGCCGATCGCATGCAGGCCATGATGTTCCTTCACTTAAAGGGGCCTAACTTACTCATCTTGAGCCGGATTAAGGCATATGATACCTTTTGGAAAGCTTATTCGGAGGCCCACCTTGGTCTAGGTTAGGTAAGATTAATAAGATAAATAGTAGCTATAGCCCGCTGAGAGAGACGAAATTAGACAACTTTACAATCATTGTTTTTGCTTTGACATTACCGGGCTTCTAATTGCTAAATATTGCTAATTTTCGGATTTTTCACTCATCCCGACCTGTTGCCTTGGGCAGTATTAACTAGAGCCACAGATATCGGATTTTGGGTGATCTTGCTGTCCCTAGAAAGATAAGGAAGAGACCTACAATTTCGGTTACTAGAATTTCAACTTAGCCAAAATCGGCACTCGGGTCCTTAGTTCTCCAAGGCCGGATCATGCGCACCCATGATGTTCCTTCACTTAAATGGTCCTAACTTACTCATCTTAAGCCTAATTAGGCATATGATACCTTTTGGAAAGCTTATTCGTAGGCCTAATTTGGTCTAGGGTTAGGTCAGATTAATAAGCATAAATAGCAGTTTACAGCCGCACAAGCCGGAGTGACGAAAATTAGACAACTTTTACAATCATTGTTTTTGCTCTTACATTATTGGGTTAATTGCTAAACATTGTTAATTTTTGGATTTTTCACTCATCTGACCTGTTGCCTTGCAGAGCATAACGAGCTACAGATATCGGATTTGGGGATCTTGCTGTTTAGAAAGAAGGAAGAGACCTACAATTTCGGTCAAGAATTGTCAAATTAGCCAAAATCAGGGCTAAATTTCGTCCTTAGTTCTTCGCGGATCAAGTGCACGATGATTTCCTTCACTTAAATGGGCCTAACTTACTCATCTTAAGCCCAATTAGGCATATGACACCTTGTCGAAAGCTTATTCAGAGGCCCTTAATTTGGTCTAGGTTAGGTCGATTAATAAGCATAAATAGCACTTTACAGCCGCATTGGCTGAGAGACGTAAATTAGACAACTTTTACAATCATTGTTTTGCTTTTACATTATCGGGTTAATTGCTAAACATTGTTAATTTTCGGATTTTTCACTCATCAGGACCTTGTTGCCTTGCGAGCATAATTAGAACTTGGATATCGGACTTCGGGGATCTTGCTGTCCCTAGAAAGATAGAAGAGACTACAATTTCAAGTTTCACAAGAATTGTCAAATTAGGCAAATCACGGCTAAATTCGGTCCTGGGTTCTCTCATGATCAAGGCACCATGATCTCCTTCACTTAAATGGGCCTAACTTACTCATCTAAGCCAATTAAGGCATATGATAATTTGCTGGAAAGCTTATTCGAGGCCCTTAATTTGGTCTTGGTTAAGTCGATTAATAAGATAAATAGCAGCTTACAGCGCATAGCCGCCGGGAGTGGAATTAGACAACTTTTACAATCATTGTTTTTGCTTTTACATTATTGGGCTTAATTGCTAAAGTTGTTAATTTTCCGATTTTTCACTCATCCCGACTTGTCGCTTGCTAGAGCATAACTGGAGCTACATATATCGGATTTTGGTGATCTTGTTGTCTTAGAAAGATATGGAGAGACCTACAATTTCAGGTGCCACAAGAATTGTCAAATTAGGCCAAAATCAGTTAAATTGGGTCCGAGTTCTCGAGGGCGGTCCACATGATGTTCCTCACTTAAATGGGCCTGACTTACTCATCTTCAGCCCAATTAAGGCATATGATACCTTGTTGGAAAGCTTATTAGAGTCCTTAATTTGGTCTAGGTTAGGTCGATTAATACATAAATAGCAGTTTACAGCGGCACAAGCCAAGAGACTTAAATTAGACAACTTTAACAATCATTGTTTTTGCTTTTACATTATTGGGCTTAATTGCTTAAACATTGTTAATTTTCGAATTTTTCACCCATCCGACCTTGTTGCCTTGCGAGCATAACTTGAGCTACGGATATCGATTTGGTGATCTTCTGTCCCTAGAAGGATACGGAGAGACCTACAATTTCGGTGGTCACAAGAATTGTCAAATTAGCCAAAATTAGGGTAAATTGGTCCCGAGTTCTCTGGATCAATGCATGCCCATGATGTTCCTTCACTTAAATGGGCCTAACTTACTCATCTTAACCCAATGCATGGATACCTTGTTGGAAAGCTTATTCGGAGGCCCTTAATTTGGTCTAGGGTTAGGTCTGATTAATAAGAATAAATAGCAGTTTACAACCGACAAGCCACAGGGAGACGAAATTAGACAACTTTTACAATCATTGTTTTTGCTTACATTATCGGGCTTAATTGCTAAACATTGTTAATTTTCGGATTTTTCACTCATCCTGACCTTGTTGCCTTGTGCGAGCATAACTGGAGCACGATATCGGATTTTGGTGATCTTACTGTCCCTAGAAAGATAAGGAGAGACCTACAATCTCAAGTTTCATAAGAATTGTCAAATTAGGCCAAAATCAGGCTAAATCGTCCGGAGTTCTCTTACGGATCGCCTGCATATCCATGATGTTCTTCACTTAAATGGGCCTAACTTACTCATCTTAAGTCCAATAGGCATCGATACTGAAATCCTTATTCGGGGGCCTTTAATTTGGTCTAGGTTAGGTCAGATTAATACATAAATAGTGTTTACGCTTGACAGCGGGGGATGGAAATTGGGCAACTTTTACAATCATTGTTTTTGCTTACATTATTGGGCTTGCTAAACATCGTTAATTTTCCATTTTTCACTCATCTCACCTTGTTGCCTTGGGAGAGCATAACTGAGCTACATATCGGATTTTGGTGATCTTGCTGTCCCTAGAAGATAGGAAGAGACCTACTCTCGGGTTTCACAGAATTGTCAAATTACAAAATCATGTAAATTGGGTCCCAATCTCCCCGCGACACGCCCCATGATGTTCCTTCACTTAAATGGCCTAACTTATCATCTTAAGCCCAATAGCATAGATACCTTGTTGGAAAGTTTATTCGAGGCCTTAATGGTCTAGTTTAGGTCGATTAATAAGCATAAATAGCAGTATACCCGCGAGCAGAGAGACAAAATTAGACAACTTTTACAATCATTGTTTTGCTTTAGATTATCGGCTTAATTGTTAAACATTGTTAATTTTCGGATTTTTCACTCATCCTGACCTTGTCGCTCGCAGAGCATAACTAGAGCTACGATATCGGATTTTGGTGATCTTGGCCCTAGAAAGATAAGGAAGAGACTCGCAATTTCGGTCAAAGAATTCCAATTGCCAAATCAAGGCTAACTGGGTCCCGAGTTCTCCGGCGCGGATCAAGCAGTCCATGATGTTCCTTCACTTAAATGGGCCTAACTTACTCATCTTAAGCCCAATTAAGGCATATGATACCTTGTTGAAAGCTTATTCAGGGCCCAATTTGGTCTAGGTTAGGTCAGGATTAATAAGCATAAATACAGTTTGTCGGACAACCGGGGAGAAGGAAATTAGACAACTTTTACAATCATTGTTTTTGCTTTTATATTGGGCTTAATTGCTAAACATTGTTAATTTTTGGATTTTTCACTCATCCCGACCTTGTTGCCTTGCGTAGCATAACTAGAGCTACGATATCGGATTTTGGTGATCTTGTGTCCCTAGAAAGATATGAAGAACCTCAATTCAGGTTTCACAAGAATTATCAAATAGGCCAAAACAGTAAATTGGGTCCCAGTTTCTCGCGGATCAAGTCCATGATGCTCCTTCACTTAAATGGGCCTAACTTACTCATCTTAAGCCCAATTAAGGATACATACCTTGTTGGGAAGTTATTCTGATGCCCTTAATTTGGTCTAGGTTAGGTCGGATTAATAAGCATAAATAGTAGTTTACAGCCCATGCCTGCGATACGGAAATTAGACAACTTTACAATCATTGTTTTTGCTTACATTATTGGGTAATTGCTAAACATTGTTAATTCCATCGGATTTTGGTGATCTGTCCCTGAAGGGTAAGAAGAGACCACAATTTCATGTGTTACAAGAATTGTCGAATTAGGCCAAAACCAGGCTAAATCGTCCCGAGTTCTTCTGGGGATTAGAGCCATGATGTTCCTTCACTTAAATGGCCTAACTTACTCATCTTAAGCCCACTTAAGGATATGATACCTTGTTGGAGCTTATTCAGTGGCCTTCATTTGGCCTAGGGTTAGTCGATAATAAGTATAAATAGCCGTCACCGCACAAGTAGAGAGATTTAAATTAGACAACTTTACAATCATTGTTTTTGCTTACATTATTGGGCTTAATTGCTAAACATTGTAATTTTCGGATTTTTCACATCCCGACCTTGTTGCCTTGCGAGAGATAACTAGAGCTACAATATCGGATTTTGGTGATCTGTTGCCTGAGAGATAAGGAAGGCTACAATTTAGGTTTCCAAGAATTGTCAAATTAGGCCAAAATCGGCTAGATCCCGAGTTCTCCCGGATCAACGCAGCCCATGATGTTCCTTCACTTAAATGGGCCTAACTTTATCATCTTAAGCCCAATTATTCATATGATACCTTGTTGAAAGCTTATTCAGAGGCCCTTAATTTGTCTTGGGTTAGGTCATGATTAATACATAAATATCAGTTTACATGCCATAGAGGACTGAAATTAGACAACTTTACAATCATTGTTTTTGCATTTACATTAATGGGCTTAATTGCTAAACATTGTTAATTTTCGGATTTTTCACTCATCTTGACCTCGTTGCCTTGCGCAGAGCATAACTAGAGCTACGATATCGCATTTGGTGATCTTGTTGTCCCTGGAAAGATAAGGAAGAGACCTACAATTTCAGGTGTCACAAGAATTGTCAAATTAGGCCAAAATCAAGGCTGAATTGGTACCGAGTTCCTCCGATCAACATGCATCCATGATGTTCCTTCACTTAAATGGGCCTAACTGACTCATCTTAAGCCCAATTGATGCATATGAACCTTGTTGGAAAGTTATTCTGAGGCCCTTAATTTGGTCTAGGTTAGGTCAGATTAATAGCATAATTAGTACTTTACAGCCGAACAAGAGAGATGGAAATTAGACAACTTTACAATCATTCTTTTTGCTTTACATTATCGTTAATCTAAACATTGTTAATTTTCGGATTTTTCACTCATCCTCACCTTCTTGAGAGCATAACTAGAGCTACGGATATCGGATTTGGTGATCTTGCTGTCCCTAGAAAGATAAGGAGAGACCTACAATTTCGTTTACAAGAATTGTCAAATTAGGCCAAAATCAAGGCTAATCGGGTCCCGAGTTCTTGCGGATCAGCGCAATCCATGATGTCCCTCACTTAAACGGGCCTAACTTATCATCTTAACCCAATTAGGCACATGATACCCTCTTGGAAAGCTTATTCGAGGCCCTGAATTGGCTGTTAGTCAGGTTATAAGCATACATAGTACTTTAACAAACCAGAGAGATGTAAAAGACAACTGTCAATCATTGTTTTTGCTTTACATTGGCAATTGTTAAACATTGTTAATTTTCGGATTTTTCACTGATCTCACCTTTTGGCTGCGAAGGGAACTCTAAAGATATCGTTTGGACTGTGTCCCTAGAAGATAAGAAGAGACCTACAATTCAGGTTTCACAAGAATTGTCAAATTAGGCCAACCAAGGCAAACTGGGTGCTAGTTCATGGATCATAAGTACCATGGATGTTCCTTCACTTGAATGGGCCTAACTTATTCAAATTAGGCCCATAAGGCATATGACACCTGCTGGAAAGCTTATCAGAGGCCCTTAATTTGTTTGGGTTAGGTCAGATCATAGATAAATACCTTGGACCGCACAAACGTGAGGAGACTTAAACTGGACAACTTTTACGACATTGTTTTTGCTTACATTACTGCGTTAATTGCTAAACATTGTTAATTCCGAATTTTTCACTCATCTCGACTTTGTTTCCTTGCAGAGCATAACTAGAGCTTCAGATATCGGATTTTGGTGATCTTCCGTCCCTAGAAAGACAAGAAGAGACTACAATTTAGTTTCACAAGAATTGTCAAATTAGCCTAAATCTGGCCAATTCTCCCTGTTCTCCCGGATCAAGCAGTCCATGATGCTCCTTCACTTAAACGGGCCCAACTTCTCATCTTAGGCCCACTCACGCATATGGAGCTGTTGGAAAGCTTATTCCGAGGCCCTTAATTTGGTCTAGGTTATGTCGATTGAAAGGGGAAATAGCCGCTACACGCCATGCCGTAGGAGACGAAAATTAGACAACTTTACAATCTTGTTTTTGCTTTACATTATTGGGCTTATTTGCTAAACATTGTTAATTTTCGGATTTTTCACTTATCCTGACCTTGTTCCTTGGCAGAGCATAACTAGAGCTATGTATATCGGATTTTGGGGGATCTTGCGTCCCTAGAAAGATAAGGAATAGACCTAGAATTTAGTTTCACAAGAATTGTCAAATTAGGCGAAACTCGGCTAAATTGGGTCCCGAGTTCTCTGGCGGATCACAGGCAATATGATGTTCCTTCACTTAAACGGGCCTAACCACTCATCTTAGCCCTATTAAGGCATATCATAGCTGATTGAAAAGCTTATTCAGGGCTCTTAATTTGGTCTAGGGTTCGGTCGGATTAATAAGCCGATAGCAGTTTACAGCCGCACAAGCATGTAGAGAGACTAAATTAGATAACTTTTACAATCATTGTTTTGCTTAAACATTATTGGGCTTAATTGCTAAACATTTTCATTTTCGGATTTTTCACTCATCCCGACCTTGTCGCTTCATGAGCATAACTAGACATGATATCGGATTTTGGGTGATCTCTGTCCCTGGAAAGAATGGAAGAGACCTACCATCTCAGGTTTCACAAGAATTGTCAAATTAGGCAAAATCACGGCTAAATTTGTTCCCGAAGTTCTTCACGGATCATCGCACCCATGATGTTCCTTCACTTATATGGCCTAACTTACTCATCTTAATCCCAATTAAGGCTATGATACCTTGTTGGAAAGCTTATTCGGAGGCCCTTAATTTGGTCTAGGTTAGGCGACTATTACATGAATAGCAGTTTACAGCCGCATGTAGAGAGACGGAAATTAGACAACTTTTACAATCATTGTTTTTACTTTTACATTATTGGGCTTAATTTCTAAACATTGAATTTTCGGATTTTTCACCATCTCACCTTGTTGCCTTCGTAGGATAACTAGAACACCGTATCGGATTTGTGATCTTGCTGTCCCTGGAAAGATAAGAAGAGACCTAGACTGTTTCACAGAATGCCAAATTAGGCCAAAATCAAGGCTAAATTGGTCCCAAGTTCTGGCGCTAACAGTCCATGATGCTCCTTCACTTAAATGGGCCTAACTTACTCATCTTAAGCCCAATTAAGGATATGATACCTTGTTGGAAAGCTCATTCGGAGGTTCTTAATTTCTCTAGGTTAGGTCGATTAATAACCATAAATAGGAGTTCACAGACATCGAGAGGCGAAATTAGACAACTTTACAATCATTATTTTTGCTTTTACATTATCAGCTTAATTGGGAAACATTATAATTTTGGATTTTTCACCCATCCGGACCTTGTTGCTTCAGAGCATAACTAGAGCTACAGATATCGATCTTGGTGATCTTGCTGTCCGTAGAAGAGAAGAAGAGCCTACAATTTTGGTTTTACAAGAATTGTCAAATTAGCCCAAATCAGGCTAAATTGGGTCCTGAGTTCCCCGGCACCCATCGCAGCCCCATGATGTTCCTTCACTTAAATGGGCCTAACTTACTCATCTTAAGCCCAATTAATGAATATGATACCTTATTAAAAAACTGATTCGGAGGCTCTAACCTGGTCTAGTGGTTAGCAGATTAATAAGCATCAATAGCAGTTTACTCCACAAGCGGAGAGACTGAAACTTGACAACTTTTACAATCATTGTTTTTTCTTTTACATTATCTTAATTGCAAACATTGTTAATTTTCGGATTTTCACTCATCCCGACCTTGTGCCTTAGCGAGCATAACTAGAGCTATAACATCGTATTTTGCTGATCTTGTTGTCCTAGAAAGATAAGGATGAGACCTACACTTCAGGCTCCCAAGAATTGTCAAATTGGGCCAAAATCAGTACATTGTCCCGAGTTCTCTCGCGGTCACAGCCATGATGTTCTCTCACTTAAATGGGCCTAACTTACTCATCTTAAGCCCAATTATGGCATATGATACCTCGTTGGAAAGCTTATTCGAGGCCCTTAATTTGGTCTAGGGTTAGTCGATTAATAGATAATCTTTACACCCACCCGAGTAGAGAGAAATTAACAACTTTGCTTTTGCTTTTAAATTTGGCTTAATTGCTAAACATTTTTAATTTTCGGATTTTTCACATCCTGACCTTGTTGCCTTGGAGAACCAATATAGCTACAGACATCGGACTTGGTGATCTCCCTGCCCTAGAAAGATAAGGAAGAGACCGCAATTTGTTTCACAGTTGTCAAATTAGGCCAAAATCATGCTGAATTGGGTCCCGAGTTCCCCGCATCCGTGCGAGCCATGATGTTCTTCACTTAAATGGGCCTAATTTACTCATCTTAAGCCCAATTAAGGCATATGATACCTGTTGGAAAGTTTATTTAGAGGTCCTTAATTTGGTCTAGGTTTGTTCATGATTACTAAGCATAAATAGCAGTTTATAGCCGACAAGCTGGGAGACGGAATAAGAAAATTTTTACAATCATTGCTTTTGCTTTTCATTATCGGGCTTAATCGCTAAATATTGTTAATTTTCCATTTTCCACTCATCTTGACCTTGTTGCCTTGCAAGAGCATAACCAGAGCTACGACATCGGATTTTGGTGATCTTCTGTCCCTAGAAAGATAAGGAAGATACCTACAAATTAGTTTCACAAGAATTGTCAAATTAGGCCAAAATCAGGCTAAATCGGGTCCCGAAGTTCTCGCGGACAGCTACCATGAGTTCCTTCACTTAAATGGCCTAACTCACTCATCTTAAGCCCAACGGCATAATACCTTGTTGGAAAGTTATTCGAGGCCCTTAATTTGGTCTAGGTTAGCGATTAACACATAAATAGCTTGCACAAGCCGAGAGAGACTTAAATTAGACAACTTTTACAATCATTGTTTTTGCTTACATTATTGGGGCTTAATTGCTAAATATTGTTAATTTTCGGATTTTTCACTCATCCCGACCTTGTTGCCTCACAGAGCATAACTAGGCTGCAGATATCGGATTTGGATCTTGGTGTCCCTGGAAAGATAAGGAAGAGACCTACAATTTCGTTTCAAAGAATTGTCAAATTAGGCCAAAATCAATAAATTGGGTCCCGATTCTCCCCGATCTCGGCGCACTCCATGATGTCTCTTCACTTAAATGGGCCTAACTTACTCATCTTAAGCCCTTAAGGCATATGTACCTTGTTGGAAAGTTATTCGGAGGCCCTTAATTTGCTCCAAGTTGGTCGATTAATACATGATAGCAGTTTACACCCACAGCCAGGGGACGGAAATTAGACAACTTTCAATCATTACTTTTGCTTTTACATTATTGGGCTTAATTGCTAAACATTGTTAATTTTCGGATTTTTCACTCATCCCGACCTAGTTGCCTTGAGCGCAGCACAACTAGAGCTACAGAGACTGATTTTGGTGATCTTCCTGTCCCAGAAAGATAAGAAAGACCTACAATTTCTGTGCTTCACAAGAATTGTCAAATTAGGCCAAAATCAAGGCTAAATTGGGTCCCGAGTTCTCTGCGGATCGCAGTATCCATGATGTTCCTTCACTTAAACGGGCCTAACTTACTCATCTTAAGCCCCATTAAGGCATATGATACCTTGTTGGAAAGCTTATTCGAGGCTCTTAATTTGGTCTAGGTTAGTCAGATTAATAAGCATAAATAGCAGTTTATAGCACAAGCCAGAGAGACGAAATTAGACAACTTTTACAATCATTGTTTTTGCTTTTACATTATTGGGCTTAATTGCTAAACATTGTTAATTTTCGGATTTTTCACTCATTCCGACCTTGTTGCCTTGTCAGAGTATAACTGAGCTACGGATATCGGATTTTGGTGATCTTGTCGTCCCTATAAAGATATGGAAGAGACCTACAATTTCAGGTCTCACAAGAATTGTCAAATTAGGCCAAAATCAGGGCTATTGGGTCCCGAGTTCCTGGCGGGATCAGACACCATGATGTTCCTTCACTTAAATGGGCCTAACTTACTCATCTTAAGCCCAATTAGGCATATGATACCTTGTTGGAAAGCTTCTTCGGAGGCCCTAACTCGGTCTATGGTTAGGTCAGGATTAATAAGCATAAATAGCGGTTGCAGCCGCAAAGCCAGAGAGAGACGAAATTAGACAACTTTTACAATCATTGTTTTTGCTTACATTATCAATGGGCTTAATTGCTAAACATTGTTAATTTTCGGATTTTTCACTTATCCCGACCTTGTTGCCTTGCTAGAGCATAACTAGAGCTACTATATCGGATTTTGGTGATCTTGTTGTCCCTAGAAAGATAAGGATGAGACCTACAATTTGTTTACAAGAATCGCAAATTAGGCCAAAATCATAACTGGGTCCCGAGGGGATGCAGCAGTCCATGATGTTCCTTCACTTAAACGGGCTTAACCGACTCATCTTAAGCCCAATAAGGCATATGATACCTTTGGAAAGCTTATTCTGAGGCCCTCATTTGGTCTAGGGTTAGGTCAGATTAATAAGCATAAATAGCAGTTTACAGCCGCAAGCCAAGAGAGACTTAAATTAGACAACTTTACAATCATTGTTTTTGCTTACTACCTTATCGGGCTTAATTGCAAACACTTTAATTTTCGGATTTTTCACTCATCCCGACCTTGTTGCTTGCGCAGAGCATAACTAGAGCTACAGATATCGCATTTTGGTGATCTGTCCCTAGGAAGATAAGAAGAGACCTACAATTTCGGTTTCACAAGTGTCAAATTAGGCCAAAATCAGGTAATTGGGTCCCGAGTTCTTGGCACGGATCGCAGAATCCATGATGTTCCTTCACCTAAATGGGCCTAACTTACTCATCTTAAGCCCAATTAAGGCATATGATACCTTGTTGGAAAGCTTATTAAGAGGCCCTTAATTTGGTCTAGGGTTAGGTCGATTAATAAGCATAAATAGCGCTTACAGACGACAAGCAGGGAGACAAATTAGACAACTTTTACAATCATTGTTTTTGCTTTTACATTATTGGGCTTAATTGGCTAAACATTGTTAATTTTCGGATTTTTCACTCATCCGACCTTGTTGCCTTGCAGGCATAACTGAGCTACGATATCGGATTTTGGTGATCTTGTGTCCCTAGAAAGATAAGGAAGAGACCTACAATTTCAGGTTTCACAAGAATTGTCAAATTAGGCCAAAATCAAGGCTAAATCGGGTCCCGAGTTCTCTGGCGGATCGCTGCATCCATGATGTTCCTTCACTTAAATGGGCCTAACACTCATCTTAAGCCCAATTAAGGCATATGATACCTTTTTGGAAAGCTTATTCGGAGGCCCTTAATTTGGTCTAGGGTTAGGTCAGGATTAATAAGCATAAATAGCAGTTTACAGCCGTATAAGCCAGAGAGACGGAAATTAGACAACTTTTACAATCATTGTTTTTCCTTTACATTATTGGGCTTAATTGCTAAACATTGTTAATTTTCGGATTTTTCACTCATCCCGACTTTGTTGCCTTGCGCAGAGCATAACTAGAGCTACGGATATCGGATTTTGGTGATCTTGCTGTCCCTAGAAAGATAAGGAAGAGACCTACAATTTCAGTTCAGAATTGTCAAATTATGCCAAAATCAAGGCTAAATTGGGTCCCGAGTTCTCGGCGTGGATCAGCGCATCAATGATGTTCCTTCATTTAAATGGGCCTAACTTACTCATCTTAAGCCCAATTAAGGCATATGATACCTTGTAGGAAAGCTAATTCAGAGGCCCTTAATTTGGTCTAGGGTTAGGTCAGGATTAATAAGCATAAATAGCAGTTTACAGCCGCACAAGCAGAGAGAGACGGAAATTAGACAACTTTTTACAATCATTGTTTTTGCTTTTACATTATTGGGCTTAATTGCTAAACATTGTTAATTTTCGGATTTTTCACTCATCCCGACCTTGTTGCCTTGCAGAGCATAACTAGAGCTGCGGATATCGGATTTTGGTGATCTTGTGTCTCTAGAAAGATAAGGGAGAGGCCTACAATTTCCGGTTTCACAAGAATTGTTAAATTAGGCCAAAATCAAGGTTAAATTGGGTCCCGAGTTCTCTCGCGCGGATCAAGTGCAGTCCATGATGTTCCTTCACTTAAATGGGCCTAACTTACTCATCTTAAGCCCAATTAAGGCATATGATACCTTGTTGGAAAGCTTACTCGAGGCCCTTAAATTGGTCTAGGGTTAGGTCAGGATTAATAAGCATAAATGGCAGTTTACAGCCGCACAAGCCAGAGAGCGACGGAAATTAAACAACTTTTACAATCATTGTTTTTCCTTTTACATTATTGGGCTTAATTGCTAAACATTGTTAATTTTCGGATTTTTCACTCATCCTGACCTTGTTGCCGTGCGTAAAGCAAAACTAGAGCTACAGATATCGGATTTTGGTGATCTTGCTGTCCCTAGAAAGATAAGGAAGAGACCTACAATTTCAGGTTTCACATGAATTGTCAAATTAGGCCAAAATCAAGGATAAATCGGGTCCCGAGTTCTCTGACGTGGATGAGTGCGCAGTCCATGATGTTCCTTAATTAAATGGGCCTAACTCACTCATTTTAAGCCCAATTAAGGCATATGATACCTTGTTGGTAAGCTTATTCAGAGGCCCTTAATTTGGTCTAGGGTTAGGTCTGGATTAATAAGTATAAATAGCAGTTTACAGCCGCTCAAGCCAGAGAGAGACGGAAATTAGACATCTTTTACAATCATTGTTTTTGCTTTTACTTTATTGGTCTTAATTGCTAAACGTTGTTACTTTTCGGGTTTTTCACTCATCATGTCCTTGTTGCCCTGCGCAGAGCATAACTTGAGCTGCAGATATCGGAATTTGGTGATCTTGCGGTCCCTAGAAAGATAAGGAAGAGACCTACAATTTCAGGTGTAACAAGAATTGTCAAATTTGGCCAAAATCAAGGCTAAAATGGGTTCCGAGTTCTCCGCGAGGATCAGGGCGCAGTCCATGATGTTCATTCACTTAAATGGGCCTAACTTACTCATCTTAAGCCCAATTAAGGCATATGATACCTTGTTGGAAAGCTTATTCGGAGGCCCTTAATTTGGTCTAGGGTTAGGTTAGGATTAATATGTATAAATAGCAGCTTACAGCCGTACAAGCCGTAGAGAGAGACGGAAATTAGACAACTTTTACAATCATTGTTTTTGCTTACATTATTGGGCTTAATTGCTAAACATTGTTAATTGTCGGATTTTTCACTGATCCTGACCTTGTTGCCCTGTGCAGAGCATAACTAGAGCTACATATATTGGATTTTGGTGATATTACAGTCCCTAGAAAGATAAGGAAGTGACCTAGAATTTCAGGTTTCATAAGAATTGTCAAATTAGGCCAAAATCAAGGCTAAATTGGGTTTGGAGTTCTCTGCCGCGGATCAGTTCACACTACATGATGTTCCTTCACTTAAATGGGCCTAACTTACTCATCTTAAGCCCAATTAAGGCATATGATTCCTTGTTGGAAAGCTTATTCAGAGGCCCTTGATTTGGTCTAGTTTTAGGTGAGGATTAATAAGAATAAATAGCAGTTTACAGCCGCACAAGCCAGAGAGAGACGGAAATTAGACAAGTTTTACAATCATTGTTTTTGCTTTTACATTATTGGGCTTAATTGGGCTTACTTGCTAAACATTGTTAATTTTCAGATTTTTCACTTATCTTGACCTTGTTGCCTTGGGCAGAGCATAACTAGAGCTACAGATATCGGATTTTGGTGATCTTGTTGTCCCTAGAAAGTTAATGAAGAGACCTACAATTTGTGGTTTCACTAGAATGGCCAAATTAGCCCAAAATCAAGGCTAAATTGGGTCCCGCGTTCTCTCGGCGGATCGTGCAGATCCATGATGTTCCTTCACTTAAATGGGCCTAACTTACTCATCTTAAGCCCAATTAGGCATATGATACCTTGTTGGAAAGCTTATTCAGAGGCCCTTAATTTGGTCTAGGGTTAGGTCTGGATTAATAAGCATAAATAGCAGTTTACAGCCGCACAAGCCAGAGAGAGACGAAAATTATATAACTTTTACAATCATTGTTTTTGCTTTTACAATATTGGGCTTAATCGCTAAACATTGTTAAATTTCGGATTTTTCACTCTTCCTGACCATGTTGCCTTGCGCAGAGCATAACTGGAGCTACGGATATGAGATTTTGGTGATCTTGCTGTCCCTAGAAAGATTAGGAAGAGACCTACAATTTCAGGTTTCACAAGAATTGTCAAATTAGGACAAAATAAAGGCTAAATTGGGTCCCGAGTTCTCTGGCGCGGATCAGTGTGCAATCCATGATGTTCCATCACTTAAATGGCCCTAACTTACTCATCTTAAGCCTAATTGACGCATATGAAACCTTGTTGGAAAGCTTATTCAGAGGCCCTTAATTTGGTCTAGGGTTAGGTCAGATTAATAAGCATAAATAGCAGCTTACAGCCGCACAAGCCGTAGAGAGACGAAAATTAGATAACTTTTACGATCATTGTTTTTGCTTTTACATTATTGGGCTCAATTGATAAACATTGTTAATTTTCGGATTTTTCACTCATCCGGACCTTGTTGCCTTGCGCAGAGCATAACTAGAGCTACAGATATCGGATTTTGGTGATCTTGCTGTCCCTAGAAAGATAAGGAAGAGACCTAAAATTTTAGGTGGCACAAGAATTGTCAAATTAGGCCAAAATCAAGGCTAAATTGGGTCCCGAGTTCTCTGGCGCGGATCAGTTCGCAGTCCATGATGTTCCTTCACTTAAATGGGCCTAACTTACTCATCTTAAGCCCAATTAAGGCATATGATACCTTGTTGGAAACCTTGTTCTAAGGCCCTTAACTTGGTTTTGGGTTAGGTTAGGATTGTTATTGATAAATAGCAGTTTACAGCCGCACAAGCCAGAGAGAGACGGAAATTAGACAACTTTTACAATCATTGTTTTTGCTTTTACATTATTGGGCTTAATTGCTAAACATTGTTAATTATCGGATTTTTCACTCTTCCTGACCTTGTTGCCTTGCGCAGAGCATAACTAGAGTTACAGATATCGGATTTTGGTGATCTTGTTGTCCCTATAATGATAAGGATGAGACCTAAAATTTCAGGTTTCACAAGAATTGTCAAATTAGGCCAAAATCAAGGGTAAATTGGTCTCGAGTTCTCTTACGCAGATCAGTACGTAGTCCATGATGTCCCCTCACTTAAATGGGCCTAACTTACTCATCTTAAGCCCAATTAAGGCCTATGATACCTTGTTGGAATGCTTATTCGGAGGTCCATAATTTGGTCTCAGGTAAGGTCATGATTAATATGCATGAATAGCAGTTTACAGTCGTACAAGCCATAGAGAGACGTAAATTAGACAACTTTTACAATCATTGTTTTTGCTTTTGCATTATTGGGCTTAATTGCTAAACATTGTTAATTTTCGGATTTTTCACCCATCCTGACCCATCCTGACCTTGTTTCCTTCCGTAGAGCATAACTAGAGCTACAGATATCGGATTTTGGTGATCTTGCTGTCCCTAGAAAGATAAGGAAGAGACCTACATTATAAGGTTTCACAAGAATTGTCAAATTAGGCCAAAATAAAGGCTAAATTGGGTCCTGAGTTCTCGCGCGGATCTGACGAGTCCATGATGTTCCTTCACTTAAATGGGCCTAACTTACTCATCTTAAGCCCAATTAAGGCATATGGTACCTTGTTGGAAAGCTTATTCGGAGGCCCTTAATTTGGTCTAGGGTTAGGTCAGATAGCAAAATAGCAGCTTACAGCCGCACAAGCCGAGAGAGGAAATTAGACAACTTTTACAATCATTGTTTTTGCTTTTACATTTTGGCTTAATTGCTAAACATTGTTAATTTTCGGATTTTTCACTCACCCGACCTTGTTGCCTTGCGCAGAGCATAACTAGAGCTCCGATATCGATTTTGGTGATCTTGTTCCCTGAAAAGAAGAAGGACTACAATTTCGGGTTTCACAAGAATTGTCAAATTAGGCCAAAATCGGCTAAATTGGGTCCCGATACCGCAGTCCATGATGTTCCTTCACTTAAATGGGCCTAACTTACTCATCTTTAGCCCAATTTAGGCATATGATACTTTTGAAAGCTTATTCGGAGGCCCTTAATTTGGTCTAGGTTAGGCCGGATTAATAAGCATAAATAGCAGCTTACAGCCGCAAGCCAGAGAGACGCAAATTAGACAACTTTACAATCATTGTTTTTGCTTTTACATTATTGGGCTTAATTTCTAAACATTGTTAATTTTCGGATTTTTCAATCTTACTGACCTTGTTGCCTTCGCAGAGCATAACTAGAGCTGAAGATATCAGATTTGGTGATCTTGCTGTCCCTAGAAAGATAAGGAAGAGACCTACAATTTCAGTGTCACGAAATTGTCAAATTAGGCAAAAATCAAGGCTAAATTGGGTCCCGAGTTCTCCATGACTGTGGAGAGACCATGATGTTCCTCCACTTAAATGGGCCTAACTTACTCATCTTCAGCCCAATTAAGGCATATGATACCTTGTTGGAATGCTTATTCAGAGGCCCTTAATTTGGTCTAGGGTTAGGTCATGATTAATAAGAATAAATAGCAGTTTAGAGCCGTACAAGCCAGAGAGAGATGGAAATTAGACAACTTTTACAATCATTGCTTTTGCTTTTACATTATTGGGCTTAATTGCTAAACATTGTTAATTTTCGGATTTTTCAGGCATCCTGACCTTGTTGCCTTGTGCAGAGCATAACTAGAGCTACAGATATCGGATTTTGATGATCTTGCTGTCCATGGAAGGATAAGGAAGAGACCTACAATTTCCAGTTTCACAAGAATTGACAACAGAGCCCAAAATCAAGGCTAAAATCGGCCGCGACTTCTCTGCGCGCATCAGTGCACAGTCCATGATGTTCCTTCACTTAAATGGGCCTAACTTACTCATCTTAAGCCCAATTAAGGCATATGATACCTTGTTGGAAAGCTTATTCGAGGCCCTTAATTTGGTCTAGGGTTAGGTCAGATTAATAAGCATAAATACCAGTTTACCATGCACAAGCTAGAGAGATGGAAATTAGACAACTTTTACAATCATTGTTTTTGCTTTTACATTATTGGGAGCTTAATTGCTAAACATTGTTAATTTTCGGATTTTTCACTCATCCCGACCTTGTTGCCTTGCGCAGAGCATAACTAGAGCTACGGATATCGGATTTTGGTGATCTTGCTGTCCCTAGAAAGATAAGGAAGAGACCCACAATTTTCAGGTTTCACTAGAATTGCCAAATTAGGCCAAAATCAAGGCTAAATTGGGTCCCGAAGTTCTCTGCAAGGATCAAGAACCATGATGTTCCGTCACTTAAATGGACCTAACTTACTCATCTTAAGCCCAATTAAGGCATATGATACCTTGTTGGAAAGCTTATTCAGAGGCCCTTAATTTGCTCTCGGGTTAGGTCAGGATTAATAAGCATAAATAGCAGCTTACAGCCGCACAGCCATAGAGAGACGAAAATTAGACAAATTTTACAATCATTTTTTTTTTTTTTAAATTATTTTGCTTAATTAATAAACATTGTTAATTTTCGGATTTTTCACTCATCCCGACCTTGTTGCCTTGGCATGCATAACTAGAGCTACAGATATCGGATTTTGGTGATCTTGCTGTCCCTAGAAAGATAAGGAAGAGACCTACAATTTCGGGTTTCACAAGAATTGTCAAATTAGGCCAAAATCAAGGATAAATTGGGTCCCCAGTTCTCCGGCGCGGATTTGTGAGCACTATGATGTTCCTTCACTTAAATGGGCCTAACTTACTCATCTTAAGCCCAATTAAGGCATATGATACCTTGTTGGAAAGCTTATTCGGAGGCCCTTAATTTGGTCTAGGGTTAGGTCAGATTAATAAGAATAAATAGCAGCTTACAGTAGCAACAAGCCGCAGAGAGACGAAATTAGACAACTTTT
This sequence comes from Sophora flavescens, assembly GCA_030762895.1. Lineage (NCBI taxonomy): Eukaryota > Viridiplantae > Streptophyta > Magnoliopsida > Fabales > Fabaceae > Sophora > Sophora flavescens. The sequence goes on along the minus strand of JAUPTC010000010.1, from coordinate 5,674,900 downwards.
ACAATCATTGTTTTTGCTTTTACATTATTGGGCTTAATTGCTCTAAACATTGTTAATTTTCGGATTTTTCACTCATCCCGACCTTGTTGCCTTGCGCAGAGCATAACTAGAGCTGCGAGATATCGGATTTTGGTGATCTTGCCGTCTCCTAGAAAGATAAGGAAGAGACCTACAATTTCGGGTTTCACAAGAATTGTCAAATTAGCCCAAAATCAAAGCTAAAATGGGTCCCGAGTTCTCTAGCACGGATCGGCGCGCAGCCCATGATGTTCCTTCACTTAAATGGGCCTAACTTACTCATCTTAAGCCCAATTAAGGCATATGATACCTTGTTGGAATGCTTATTCAGAGGCCCTTAATTTTGGTCTAGGGTTAGGTCGTAGGATTAATAAGCATAAATAGCAGTTACAGCTGCAAGCTGTGAGAGAGACGGAAATTAGACAACTTTTACAATCATTGTTTTTGCTTTCAAATTATTGGCCTTAAATGCTAAACATTGTTAATTATCGGATTTTTCACTCATCCCGACCTTGTTGCCTAGCACCGAGCATAACTAGAGATACAGATATCGGATTTTGGTGATCTTGCTGTCCCTAGAAAAATAAAGAAGTGACCTACAATTTCATATTTCACAAGAATTGTCAAATTAGCCCAAAATCAAGGCTAAATTGGGTCCCGAGTTCTCCGGGCGCCGGACTGCGCACCTTCATGATGTTCCTTCACTTAAATGGGCCTAACTTACTCATCTTAAGCCCAATTAAGGCATATGATACCTTGTGGGAAACGTTGGAATGCTTATTCAGAGGCCCTTAATTTGGTCTATGGGTTAGAGCCATGATTAATAAGCATAGAAAGTAGAAGAGACCTGTACCAAAGACATCAAAAGCCATGGAGAGACGAAAATACCAAGAAACTTTTACAATCATTGTTTTTGTTTTTACATTATTGGGCTTAATTGCTAAACATTGTTAATCTTCGGATTTTTCACTCATCCTGACCTTGTTGCCTTTCGCAGAGCATAACTTGAGCTACAGATATCGGATTTTGGTGATCTTGCTGTCCCTAGAAAGATAAGGAAGAGACCTATATTTCTTGTGTCTACAAGAATTGTCAAATTAGGCCATAATCAAGGCTAAATTGGGTCCCCAGTTCCTCGCGCCGATCGCAGTCCATGATGTTCCTTCACTTAAATGGGCTTAACTTACTCTTCCTAGCCCAATTAAGGCATATCATACATTGTTGGAATGCTTATTTAGAGGCCCCTAATTTGGTCTAGGGTTAGGTCATGATTAATAAGCATAAATAGCAGTTTACAGCCGCAAAGCTAGAGAGACGGAAATTAGACAACTTTTACAATCATTGTTTTTGCTTTTTACATTATTGGGCTTAATTGCTAAACATTGTTAATTTTCGGATTTTTCACTAATCCGACCTTGTTGCCTTGCGTGGAGCATAACTAGAGCTACAAGATATCGGATTTTGGTGACCTTGCTGTCCCTAGAAAGATAATGAAGAGACCTACAATTTCAGGTTTCACAAGAATTGTCAAATTAGCCCAAAATCAAGGCTAAAATTGGGTCCCGAGTTCTCCGGCACGGATCGCATGCACCATGATGTTCCTTCACTTAAATGGGCCTAACTTACTCATCTTAAGCCCAATTAAGGCATATGATACCTTGTTGGAAAGCTTATTCGGAGGCCCTTAATTTGGTCTAGGTTAGGTCAGATTAGTAAGCATAAATATCAGCATGTACCGAACATGCCATAGAGAGACGAAAATTAGACAACTTTTACAATCATTGTTTTTGCTTTTACATTATTTGGGTTAATTTGCTAATTGCTAAACATTGATAATTTTATTATTTTTCACCCATCCCGACCTTGTTGCCTCAAGGCAGCATAACTAGAGCTACTGATATCGGATTTTGGTGATCTTGTCTGTCCCTAGAAAGATAAGGAAGAGACCTACAATTTCAGTGTTTCACAAGAATTGTCAAATTATGCCAAAATAAAGGCTAAATTGGGTCCCGAGTTCTCCTGTCGCGCGATCTGTGCGTACCCATGATGTTCCTTCACTTAAATTGGCCTAGACTTACTCATCTTAAGCCCCAATTAAGGCATATGATACCATGTTGGAAAGCTTATTCAGAGGCCCTTAATTTGGTCTAGGTGTTAGGACAGATTAATAAGCATAAATAGCAGCTTACAGCCGCATAAGCCGTAGAGAGACGAAATTAGACAACTTTTACAATCATTGTTTTTGCTTTTACATTATTGGGCTTAATTGCTAAACATTTTCAATTTTCGGATTTTTCACTCATCCTGACCTTGTTGCCTTAGCGCAGAGCATAACTAGAGCTACGGATATCGGATTTTGGGTGATCTTTTGTCCCTAGAAAGATAAGGAAGAGACCTACAATTTCAGGTTCACAAGAATTGTCAAATTAGGCCAAAATCAAGGCTAAATTGCGTCCCGAGTTTTCCTGCATGGATCGCGCATCAATGATGTTCCTTCACTTAAATGGGCCTCGACTTACTCATCTTAAGCCCAATTAAGGCATATGATACCCAGTGGAATGCTTATTCAGAGGCCCTTAATTTGGTCTAGGGGTAAGTCAGATTAATAAGCATAAATAGCAGTTTACAGACGCACAAGCCAAGAGAGAGACGAAAATTAGACAACTTTTACAATCATTGTTTTTGCTTTTACATTATTGGGCTTAATTTCTAAACATTGTTAATTATCGGATTTTTCACTCATCCTGACTTTGTTGCCTTGCGCAGCATAACTAGAGCTACGGATATCGGATTTTGGTGATCTTGCTGTCCCTAGAAAGATAAGGAAGAGACCTACAATTTCAGGTATCACAAGAATTGTCAAATTAGGCCAAAATCAAGGCTAAAATGGGTCCCGAGTTCTTCTGGCGGATCGGGCGCAAACCCATGATGTTCCTTCATTTAAATGGGCCTAACTTACTCATCTTAAGCCCAATTAAGGCATATGATACCTTCTTAGAAAGCTTATTCAGAGGCCCTTAATTTGGTCTAGGGTTAGGTTAGGATTAATAAGCATAAATAGCAGTTTATTGCCGCACAATCCAGAGAGCGACGGAAATTAGACAACTTTTACACTCATCGTTTTTGCTTTTACGTTATTGGGGTTAATTGGGCTTAATTGTTAAACATTGTTAATTTTCGGATTTTTCATTCATCCTGACCTTGTTGCCTTGCGCTGAGCATAGCTAGAGCTACAGATATCGGATTTTGGTGATCTTGCTGTCCCTTGAAAGATAAGGAAGTGACCTACAATTTCAGGTTTCACTAGAATTGTCAAATTAGGCCAAAATCAAGGCTAAATTGGGTCCCGAGTTCTCAGGTGCGGATCCGTACGCAGTCCATGATGTTCCTTCACTTAAATGGGTCTAACTTACTCATTTTAAGCCCAATTAAGGCAAAGGATACCTTGTTGGGTAGCTTGTTCAGAGGCCTTTAATTTGGTCCAAGGTTAGGTCACGATTAATAAGCATCAATAGAAGTTTACAGCCCCACAAGCGAGAGAGAGACGAAAATTAGACAACTTTTACAATCATTGTTTTTTCTTTTACATTATTGGGCGTTAATTGCTAAACATTGTTAATTATCGGATTTTTCACTCATCCCGACCTTCTTGCCTTACGCAGAGCATAACTAGAGCTACAGATATCGGATTTTGGTGATCTTGTCGTCCCTTGAAAGATAAGGAAGAGACCTCACAATTTCATGAATTGTCAAATTATGCCAAAATCAAGGCTAAATTGGGGTCCCGAGTTCTCTCGCGTGGGATCATTGCGCAGCCATGATGTTCCTTAACTTAAATGGGCCCAACTTACACATCTTAAGCCCAATAAGGCATATGATACCTTGTTGGAAAGCTTATTTAGAGGCCCTTAATTTGGTCTAGGGTTAGGTCTAGATTAATAAGCATAAATAGAAGTTTACAGCAAGACAAAGCCGAGAGAGACGGAAATTAGACAACTTTTACAATCATTGTTTTTGCTTTTACATTATTGGGCTTAATTGCTAAAGATTGTTAATTTTCGGATTTTTCACTCATCCCGACCTTGTTGCTCTTGCAGAGCATAACTAGAGCTACAGATATCGGATTTTGGTGATCTTGCTGTCCCTAGAAAGATAAGGAAGAGACCTACAATTTCGGTTTCACAAGAATTGTCAAATTACGCCAAAATCAAGGTTAAATTGGGTCCCGAGGTCTCCGGCGGATCGAACGCAGTCCATGATGTTCCTTCACTTAAATGGGCCTAACTTACTCTTCTTATGCCCAATTAAGGCATATGATACCTTGTTGGAAAGCTTATTCGGAGGCCCTTAATGTGGTCTAGGGTTAGGTCATGATTAATAAGCATAAATACCAGTTTACAACAGCACAAGCCAAAGAGATGGAAAATAGACAACTTTTACAATCATTGTTTTTGCTTTTACATTATTGGGCTTAATTGCTAAACATTGTTAATTTTCGGATTTTTCACTAATCCCGACCTTGTTGCCATGGCAGAGAGCATAACTAGAGCTACGGATATCGGATTTTGGTGATCTTGTCATCCCTAGAAAGATAAGGAAGAGACCTACAATTTCAGGTTTCACAAGAATTGTCAAATTAGGCCAAAATCTAGGATAAATTGCGTCCCGAGTTCTCTCGGCACGGATCGGCGCAGTCCATGATGTTCCTTCACTTAAATGGGCCTAACTTACTCATCTTAAGCCCAATTAAGGCATATGATACCTTGTTGGAAAGCTTAATCAGAGGCCCTTAATTTGGTCTAGGGTAAGCTCAGGATTAATAAGCATAAATAGCAGTTTATAGGCGCGCAAGCCAGAGAGAGACGGAAATTAGATAACTTTTACAATCATTGTTTTTGCTTTTACATTATTGGGCTTAGGCTTAATTGCTAAACATTGTTAATTTTCGGATTTTTCACTAATCCCGACCTTGTTGCCTTGCGTAGAGCATAACTTGAGCTACGGATATCGGATTTTGTGATCTTGTGTCCCTGGAAAGATAAGGAAGAGAGCCTACAATTTCAGGTTTCACAAGAATTGTCAAATTAGGCCAAAATCAATGCTAATTGGGCCCGAGTTCTCCGGCGCAGGATCAGCGATACCATGATGTTCCTTCACTTAAATGGGCCAAACTTACTCATCTTAAGCCCAATTAAGGCATATGATACCTTGTTGGAAAGCTTATTCAGAGGCCCTTAATTTGGTCTAGGGGTCAGTTAGGATTAATATGTATAAATAGCAGCTTACAGCCGCATGCCAAGAGAGAGACGTAAATTAGACAACTTTTACAATCATTGTTTTTGCTTAAATGGGCTTAATTGCTAAACATTGTTAATTTTCGGATTTTTCACTCATCCCGACCTTGTTGCCTTGCACAGCATAACTAGAGCTACAGATATCGGATTTTGGTGATCTTGCTGTCCCTAGAATGATAAGGAAGAGACCTACAATTTCGGTGTCACAAGAATTGTTAAATTAGGCCAAAATCAAGGCTAAATTGGGTCCCGAGTTCTATGCAGATCGCTGCGCAGACCATGATGTTCCTTCACTTAAATGGGCCTAACTTACTCATCTTATGCCCAATTAAGGCATGTGATACCTTGTTGGAAAGCTTATTCGGAGGCACTTAATTTGGTCTAGGGTTAGGTCAGATTAATAAGCATAAATAAGTTTACAGCCGCACAAGCCGAGAGAGACGAAAATTAGACAACTTTTACAATAATTGTTTTTGCTTTTACATTATTGGGGCTTAATTGCTAAACATTGTTAATTTTCGGATTTTTCACTCATCCTGACCTTGTTGCCTTGCGCAGAGCATAACTAGAGCTACAGATATCGGATTTTGGTGATCTTTTTGTCCCTAGAAAGATAAGGTAGAGACCTACAATTTCAGGTTTCACAAGAATTGTCAAATTAGGCCAAAATCAAGGCTAAATTGGGTCTCGATTTCTCCGCACGGATCATTGCGCGAATCATGATGTTCCTTCACTTAAATGGGCCTAACTTACTCATCTTAAGCCCAATTAAGGCATATGATACCTTGTTGGGAAGCTTATTCGGAGGCCATTAATTTGGTTTAGGGTTAGGTCGGGATTAAGAAGCATAAATAGCGGGTTACCGCGCACAAGTCGAGAGAGACGAATATTAGACAACTTTTACAATCATTGTTTTTGCTTTTACATTATTGGGCTGAATTGCTAAACATTGTTAATTTTCGGATTTTTCACTCATCCTGACCTTGTTGCCTTGCGCCGAGTATAACTAGAGCTACAGATATCGGATTTTGGTGATCTTGCTGTCCCTAGAAAGATAAGGAAGAGACCTACAATTTCAGGTTTCACAAGAATTGTCAAATTAGGCCAAAATCAAGCCTAAATTGGGTCCCGTGTTCTCTAGCGCGGATCAGTGCGCAGTCCATGATGTTCCTTCACTTAAATGGGCCTAACTTACTCATCTTAAGCCCAATTAAGGCATATGATACCTTGTTGGAAAGCTTATTCAGAGGACCTTAATTTGGTCTAGGGTTAGGTCAGGATTAATAAGCATAAATAGCAGTTTACAGCCGCACAAGCCAGAACGAGACGAAAATTAGATAACTTTTACAATCATTGTTTTTGCTTTTACATTATTGGGCTTAATTGCTAAACATTGTTAATTTTCGGATTTTTCACTCATCCTGACCTTGTTGCCTTGCGCAGAGCATAACTAGAGCTACAGATATCGGATTTTGGTGATCTTGCTGTCCCTAGAAAGATAAGGAAGAGACCTACAATTTCAGGTTTCACAAGAATTGTCAAATTAGGCCAAAATCAAGGCTAAATTGGGTCCCGAGTTCTCTGGCGCGGATCAGTGCGTAGTCCATGATGTTCCTTCACTTAAATGGGCCTAACTTACTCATCTTAAGCCCAATTAAGGCATATGATACCTTGTTGGAAAGCTTATTCAGAGGCCCTTAATTTGGTCTGGGTTAGGTCAGGATTAATAAGCATAAATAGCATTTTACAGTCGCACAAGCCAGAGGGCGACGGAAATTAGACAACTTTTACAATCATCATTTTTGCTTTTACATTATTGGGCGTAATTGCTCAACATTGTTAATTTTCGGATTTTTCACTCATCCTGACCTTGTTGCCTTGCGCAGAGCATAACTAGAGCTATAGATATCGGATTTTGGTGATCTTGTTGTCCGTAGAAAGATAAGGCAGAGACCTACAATTTCAGGTTTCATATGAATTGTCAAATTATGCCAAAATCAAGGCTAAATTGGGTCCCGAGTTCTCTGGTGCGGTTCAGTGCGCAGTCCACGATGGTCCTTCACTTAAATGGGCCTAACTTACTCTTCTTAAGCCCAATTAAGGCATATGATACCTTGTTGGAAAGCTTATTCAGATGCCCTTAATTTGGTCTAGGGTTAGGTCAGGATTAATAAGCCTTAATAGCAGTTTACAACCGCACAAACCAGAGAGACGGAAATTAGACAACTTTTACAATCATTGTTTTTGCTTTTACATTATTGGGTTTAATTGCTAAACATTGTTAATTTTCGGATTTTTCACTCATCCTGACCTTGTTGCCTTTCGCAGAGCATAACTACAGCTACAGATGTCGGATTTTGGTGATCTTGCTGTCCCTAGAAAGATAAGGAAGAGACCCACAATTTCAGGTTTCACAAGAATTGTCAAATTAGGCGAAAATCTAGGCTAAATTTGGTCCCGAGTTCTCTGGCGAGGATCGACGCATCCATGAATGTGGTTGGGGGTCCCGGGGGGGGCGGAAATTAGGCAACTTTTACATTCATTTTTTTCGTTTTTACATTATTGGGCTTAATTGCTAAACATTGTTAATTTTCGGATTTTTAACTCATCCCGACTTTGTTGCCTTGCAGAGCATAACTAGAGCTACGGATATCGGATTTTGGTGATCTTGCTGGCCCTAGAAAGATAAGGAAGAGACCTACAATTTCGGTGTCACAAGAATTGTCAAATTAGGCCAAAATCTAGGCTAAATTGGGTCCCGAGTTCTCTGGCGGATCGGTGCGCAGATCCATGATGTTCCTTCCCTTAAATGGGCCTAACTTACTCATCTTAAGCCCAATTAAGGCATATGATACCATGTTGGAAAGCTTATTCGGAGGCCCTTAATTTGGTCTAGGGTAAGTCGATTAATAAGCATAAATAGCAGCTTCTGACGCACAAGCCAAGAGAGAGACGGAAATTAGACAACTTTTACAATCATTGTTTTTGCTTTTACATTATTGGGCTTAATTTCTAAACATTGTTAATTATCGGATTTTTCACTCATCCTGACTTTGTTGCCTTGTACAGAGCATAACTAGAGCTACAGATATCGGATTTTGGTGATCTTGCCGTCCCTATAAAGATAAGGAAGAGACCTACAATTTCAGGTATCACAAGAATTGTCAAATTAGGCCAAAATCAAGGATAAATTGGGTCCCGAGTTCTCTTGGTGAGAATCGAGCGCGATCCATGATGTTCCTTCACTTAAATGGGCCTGACTTACTCATCTTAAGCCCAATTAAGGCATATGATACCTTGTTGGAAAGCTTATTCAGAGGCCCTTAATTTGTTCTAGGGTTAAGTCAAGATTAATAAGCATAAATAGCAGTTTATAGACGCACAAGCAAGAGAGAGACGAAAATTAGACAACTTTTACAATCAGTGTTTTTGCTTTTACATTATTAGGCTAAATTGTTAAATATTGTTAATTTTCGGATTTTTCACTCATCCTGACCTTGTTGCCTTCCGCAAAGGATAACTAGAGCTACATATATCGGATTTTGGTGATCTTGCAATCCCTATAAAGATAAGGAAGAGACCTACAATTTCAGGTTTGACAAGAATTGTCAAATTAGGCCAAAATCAAGGATAAATTAGGTTCCGAGTTCTCTGGCGCGGATCAGTGCGTAGTCCATGATGTTCCTTCACTTAAATCGGCCTAACTTACTCATCTTAAGCCCAATTAAGGCATATGATACCTTGTCGTAAAGCTTATTCAGAGGCCCTTAATTTGGTCTAGGGTTAGGCCAGGATTAATAAGCATAAATAGCAGTTTTCAGTCGCACAAGCCAGAGAGAGACGGAAATTAGATAACTTTTATAATCATTGTTTTTGCTTTAACATTATTATGCTTAATTGCTAAACATTGTTAATTTTCGGATTTTTCACTCATCCTGACCTTGTTGTCTTGCGTAGAGCATAACTAGAGCTACAGATATCGGATTTTGGTGATCTTGCTGTCCCTAGAAAGATAAGGAAGAGACCTACAATTTCAGGTTTCACAAGAATTGTTAAATTAGGCCAAAATCATGGCTAAATTGGGTCCCGAGTTCTCTAGCGTGGATCAGTGCGCAGTCCATGATGTTCCTTCACTTAAATGGGCCTAACTTACTCATTTTAAGGCCAATTAAGGCATATGATACCTTGGTGGAAAGTTTAATCAGAGACCCTTAATTTGGTCTAGGGTTAGGTCAGGATTAATAAGCATAAATAGCAGTTTACAGCCGCATAAGCTATAGAGAGATGGAAATTAGATAACTTTTATAATCCCTGTTTTTGCTTTTACATTATTCGGCTTAATTGGGATTAATTGCTAAACATTGTTAATTTTCGGATTTTTCACTCATCCAGACCTTCTTGTCTTGCGCAGAGCATAACTAGAGCTACATATATCGGATTTTGGTGATCTTGCTGGCCCTAGAAAGATAAGGAAGAGACCTACAATTTCTGGTTTCACAAGAATTGACAAATTAGGCCAAAATATCGGCTAAATTGGGTCCCGAGTTATCTGGTACGGATCAGTGCGCAGTCCATGATGTTCCTTCACTTAAATGGGCCTAACTTACTCATCTTAAGCCCGATTAAGGCATTTTGATACCATGTTGGAAAGCTTATTCATAGGCCCTTAATTTGGTCTAGGGTTAGGTCGGGATTAATAAGCATAAATAGCGAGTTCCAAACCGCCGCAAGCTGAGAGAGACGGAAATTAGACAACTTTTACAATCATTGTTTTTGCTTTTACATTATTGGGCTTAATTGGGATTAATTGCTAAACATTGTCAATTTTCGGATTTTTCAGTCATCCTGACCGTGTTGCCTTTCGCAGAGCATAACTAGAGTTACAGATATCGGATTGTGGTGATCTTGCTGTCCCTAGAAAGATAAGGAAGAGACCTACAATTTCAGGTTTCCCTGGAATTGTCAAATTAGGCCAAAATCAAGGTTAAATTGGATCTCGAGTTCTCTGGCACGGATAAGTACGCAGTCCATGATGTTCCTTCACCTAAATGGGCCTAACTTACTCATCTTTAGCCCAATTAAGGCATATGATACCATGTTGGAAAGCTTATTCATAGGCCCTTAATTTGGTCTAATGTTAGGTCAGTATTAATAAGCATAAATAGCAGTTTACAGCCGCACAAGCCAGAGAGAGACGGAAATTAGATAACTTTTACAATCTCTGTTTTTGCTTTTACATTATTGGGCTTAATTGCTAAACATTGTTAATTTTCGGATTTTTCACTCATCCAGACCTTGTTGCCTTGCGCAGAGCATAACTAGAGCTACAAATATCGGATTTTGGTGATCTTGCTAGCCCTAGAAAGATAAGGAAGAGACCTATAATTTCAGGATTCACATGAATTGCCAAATTAGGCCAAAATCTAGGCTAAATTGGGTCCCGAGTTCTCTGGTATGGATCAGTGCGCAGTCCATGATGCTCCTTCACTTAAATGGGCCTAACTTACTCATCTTAAGCCCAATTAAGGCATATGATACCATGTTGGAAAGCTTATTCAGAGGCCCTTAATTTGCTCTAGGGTTAAGTCAGGATTAATAAGCATAAATAGCAGTTTACAGCTGCACAAGCAAGAGAGAGACGGAAATTAGATAACTTTTACAATCATTGTTTTTGATTTTACATTATTGGGCTTAATTGGGATTAATTGCTAAACATTGTTAATTTTCGGATTTTTCACTCATCCAGACCTTGTTGCCTTGCGCAGAGCATAACTAGAGCTACAGATATCGGATTTTGGTGATCTTACTGGCTCTAGAAAGATAAGGAAGAGGCCTACAATTTTAGGTGTCACAAGAATTACCAAATTAGGCCAAAATCACGGCTAAATTGGGTCCCGAGTTCACTGGCGCGGATCAGTGCGCAGTCAATGATGTTCCTTCACTTAAATGGGTCAAACTTAGTGATCTTAAGCCCAATTAAGGCATATGATACCTTGTTGGAAAGCTTGTTCAGAGGCCCTTAATTTGGTCTAGGGTTAGGTCAAGATTAATAAGCATAAATAGCAGCTTACAGACGGACAAGCCAGAGAGAGACGGAAATTAGACAACTTTTACAATCATTGTTTTTGCTTTTACATTATTGGGCTTAATTGCTAAACATTGTTAATTTTCGGATTTTTCACTCGTCCGGACCACGTTGCCTTGCGCAGAGCATAACTAGAGCTACAGATATCGGATTTTGGTGATCTTGCTGTCCCTAGAAAGATAAGGAAGAGACCTACAAATTCAAGTTTCACAAGAATTGTCAAATTAGGCCAAAATCAAGGCTAAATTGGGTCCTGAGTTCTCTGGCGCGGATCAGTGCGCAGTCCATGATGTTCCTTCACTTAAATCGGCCTAACTTACTCATCTTAAGCCCCATTAAGGCATATGATACCTTGTCGGAAAGCTTATTCAGAGGCCCTTAATTTGGTCTAGGGTTAGGCCAGGATTAATAAGCATAAATAGCATTTTTCAGTCGCACAAGCCAGAGAGAGACGGAAATTAGATAACTTTTACAGTCATTGTTTTTGCTTTTACATTATTATGCTTAATTGCTAAACATTGTTAATTTTCGGATTTTTCACTCATCCTGATCTTGTTGTCTTGCGTAGAGCATAACTAGAGCTAAAGATATCGGATTTTGGTGATCTTGCTGTCCCTAGAAAGATAAGGAAGAGACCTACAATTTCAGGTTTCACAAGAATTGTCAAAGTAGGCCAAAATCAAGGCTAAATTTGGTCCCGATTTCTCTAGCGCGGATCAGTGCGCAGTCCATGATGTTCCTTCACTTAAATGGGCTAACTTAGTCATTTTTAGCCCAATTAAGGCATATGATACCTTGTTGGAAAGTTTAATCAGAGACCCTTAATATGGTCTAGGGTTAGGTCAGGATTAATAAGCATAAATAGCAGTTTACAGCCGCACAAGCCAGAGAGAGACGGAAATTAGACAACTTTTACAATCCCTGTTTTTACTTTTGCATTATTGGGCTTAATTGGGATTAATTGCTAAACATTGTTAATTTTCGGATTTTTCACTCATCCAGACCTTGTTGCCTTGCGCAGAGCATAACTAGAGCTACAGATATCGGATTTTGGTGCTCTTGCTGGCTCTAGAAAGATAAGTAAGAGACCTACAATTTCAGGTGTCACAAGAATTGTCAAATTAGGCCAAAATCAAGGCTAAATTAGGTCCCGAGTTCTATAGCGTGGATCAGTGCGCAGTCCATGATGTTCCTTCACTTAAATGGGCCTAACTAACTCATTTTAAGCCCAATTAAGGCATCTGATACCTTGTTGGAAAGTTTAATCAGAGACCCTTAATTTGGTCTAGGGTTAGGTCAGGATTAATAAGCATAAATTGCAGTTTACAGCCGCCCAAGCTAGAGAGAGACGGAAATTAGATAACTTTTATAATCCCTGTTTTTACTTTTACATTATTAATCATAATTGGGATTAATTGCTAAACATTGTTAATTTTCGGTTTTTTCACTCATCCAGGCCTTGTTGCCTTGCGCAGAGCATAACTAGAGCTACAGATATCGGATTTTGGTGATCTTGCTGGCCCTAGAAAGATAAGGAAGAGACCTACAATTTCAGGTTTCACAAGAATTAACAAATTGGGCCAAAATCTCGGCTAAATTGGGTCCCGATTTATCTGGTGCGGATAAGTACGCAGTCCATGATGTTCCTTCACCTAAATGGGCCTAACTTACTCATCTTTAGCCCAATTAAGGCATATGATACCATGTTGGAAAGCTTATTCATAGGCCCTTAATTTGGTCTAGGGTTAGGTCAGGATTAATATGCATAAATAGCAGTTTACAGCCGCAGAAGCCAGAGAGAGACGGAAATTAGACAACTTTTACAATCATTGTTTTTGCTTTTACATTATTGGGCTTAATTGGGATTAATTGCTAAACATTGTAAATTTTCGGATTTTTCACTCATCCTGACCTTGTAGCCTTGCGCAGAGCATAACTAGAGCTACGGATATCGGATTTTGGTGATCTTGCTGGCACTAGAAAGATAAGGAAGAGGCCTACAATTTTAGGTGTCACAAGAATTGCCAAATTAGGCCAAAATCAAGGCTAAATTGGGTCCCGAGTTTACCGGCGCGGATCAGTGCACAGTCAATGATGGTCCTTCACTTAAAATGGCCAAACTTACTGATCTTAAGCCCAATTAAGGCATACGATACCTTGTTGGAAAGCTTATTCAGATGCCCTTAATTTGGTCTAGGGTTAGGTCAGGAATAATAAGCATAAATAGCAGTTTACAGCCGCACAAGCGAGAGAGTAAAGAAAATTACATAACTTTTACAATCATTGTTTTCGCTTTTACATTATTGGGCTTAATTGCTAAACATTGTTAATTTTCGGATTTTTCATTCATCCTGACCGTGTTGTGTTACACAGAGTATAACTAGAGTTACAAATATCGGATTGTGGTGATCTTGCTGTCCCTAGAAAGATAAGGAAGAGACCTACAATTTCAGGTTTCACTAGAATGGTCAAATTAGGCAAAATCAAGGTTAAATTGGGTCTCGAGTTCTCTCGCGTGGATCAGTGTGCAGTCTATGATGTTCCTTCACTTAAATGGGCTTGACTTACTCATCTTAAGCCCAATTAAGGCATATGATACCTTGTTGGAAAGCTTATTCAGAGGCCCTTAATTTGGTCTAGGGTTAGGTCAGGATTAAGAAGCATAAATAGCAGTTTACAGACGCACAAGCCAGAGAGAGTCGAAAATTATACAACTTTTACAATCATTGTTTTTGCTTTTACATTCTTGGGCTTAATTACTAAACATTGTTAATTTTCGAATTTTTCACTCATCCTGACCTTGTTGCCTTGCGCAGAGCATAACTAGAGATACAGATATCGGATTTTGGTGATCTTGCTGTCCCTAGCAAGATAAGGAAGAGACCTACAATTTTAGGCTTCACAATAATTGTTAAATTAGCCCAAAATCAAGGCTAAATTGGGTCTCGAGGTCTCTGGCACGGATCAGTGCGCAGTCCATGATGTTCCTTCACTTAAATGGGCCTAACCTACTCATCTTAAACCCAATTAAGGCATATGATACCATGTTGGAAAGCTTATTCACAGGCCCATAATTTGTTCAAGGGTTAGGTCAGGATTAATAAGCATAAATAGCAGTTTATAGCCGCACAAGCCAGAGAGAGACGTAAATTAGATAACTTTTACAATCATTATTTTTGCTTTTACATTATTATGCATAATTGCTAAACATTGTTAATTTTCGGATTTTTCACTCTTTCTGACCTTGTTGTCTTGCGTAGAGCATAACTAGAGCTACATATATCGTATTTTGGTGATCTTGCTTTCCCTAGAAAGATAAGGAAGAGACCTACAATTTCATGTTTCACAAGAATTGTCAAAGTAGGCCAAAATCAAGGCTAAATTGGGTCCCGAGTTCTCTAGCGCGGATCAGTGCGCAGTCCATGATGTTCCTTCACTTAAATGGGCCTAACTTACTCATTTGAATCCCAATTAAGGCATATGATACCTTGTTGGAAAGTTTAATCAGAGACTCTTAATTTGGTCTAATGTTAGGTCTGGATTAATAAGCATAAATAGAAGTTTACAGCCGCACAAGCCAGAGAGAGACGGAAATTAGATAACTTTTACAATCTCTGTTTTTGCTTTTACATTATTGGGCTTAATTGCTAAACATTGTTAATTTTCGGATTTTTCACTCATCCAGACCTTGTTGCCTTGCGCAGAGCATAACTAGAGCTACAAATATCGGATTTTGGTGATCTTGCTAGCCCTAGAAAGATAAGGAAGAGACCTATAATTTCAGGATTCACATGAATTGCCAAATTAGGCCAAAATCTAGGCTAAATTGGGTCCCGAGTTCTCTGGTATGGATCAGTGCGCAGTCCATGATGCTCCTTCACTTAAATGGGCCTAACTTACTCATCTTAAGCCCAATTAAGGCATATGATACCATGTTGGAAAGCTTATTCAGAGGCCCTTAATTTGCTCTAGGGTTAAGTCAGGATTAATAAGCATAAATAGCAGTTTACAGCTGCACAAGCAAGAGAGAGACGGAAATTAGATAACTTTTACAATCATTGTTTTTGATTTTACATTAATGGGCTTAATTGGGTTTAATTGCTAAACATTGTTAATTTTGGATTTTTCACTCATCCTGACCTTGTTGCCTTGCGCAGAGCATAACTAGAGCTACTGATATCGGATTTTGGTGATCTTGGCTCTAGAAAGATAAGGAAGAGGCCTACAATTTTAGGTGTCACAAGAATTACCAAATTAGGCCAAAATCACGGCTAAATTGGGTCCCGAGTTCATCGCGCGGATCGGTCGCATCAATGATGTACCTTCACTTAAATGGGTCAAACTTAGTGATCTTAATCCCAATTAAGGCATATGATACCTTGTTGGAAAGCTTGTTCAGAGACCCTTAATTTGGTCTAGGGTTAGGTCAAGATTAATAAGCATAAATAGCAGCTTACAGACGGACAAGCCAGAGAGAGACGGAAATTAGACAACTTTTACAATCATTGTTTTTGCTTTTACATTATTGGGCTTAATTGCTAAACATTGTTAATTTTCGGATTTTTCACTCGTCCTGACCATGTTGCCTTGCGCAGAGCATAACTAGAGCTACAGATATCGGATTTTGGTGATCTTGCTGTCCCTAGAAAGATAAGGAAGAGACCTACAAATTCAGGTTTCACAAGAAATGTTACATTAGGCCAAAATCAAGGCTAAATTGGGTCCCGAGCTCTCTGGCGCGGATCAGTGCGCAGTCCATGATGTTCCTTCACTTAAATGGGCCTAACTTACTCATCTTAAGCCCAATTAAGGCATATGATAACTTGTTGGAAAGCTTATTCAGAGGCCCTTAATTTGGTCTAGGGTTAGGTCAGGATTAATAAGCATAAATAGCAGTTTACAGCCGTACAAGCCAGAGAGAGACGGAAATTAGATAACTTTTACAATCATTGTTTTTGCTTTTACATTGTTATGCTTAATTGCTAAACATTATTAATTTTCGGATTTTTCACTCATCCTGACCTTGTTGTCTTTCTAGAGCATAACTAGAGCTACAGATATCGGATTTTGTTGATCTTTCTATCCCTAGAAAGATAAGGAAGAGACCTACAATTTCATGTTTCACAAGAATTGTCAAAGTAGGCCAAAATCAAGGCTAAATTGGGTCCTGAGTTCTCTAACGCGCATCAGTGCACATTCCATGATGTTCCTTCACTTAAATGGTCCTAACTTACTCATTTTTAGCCCAATTAAGGCTTATGATACCTTGTTGGAAAGTTTAATCAGAGACCCTTAATTTGGTCTAGGGTTAGGTTAGTATTAATAAGCATAAATAGCAGTTTACAGCCGCACAAGTCAAAGATAGACGGAAATTAGATAACTTTTACAATCATTGTTTTTGCTTTTACATTTTTGGGCTTAAATGGGCTTAATTGCTACACATTGTTAATTTTCGGATTTATCACTCATCCTGACTTTGTTGCCTTGCGCAGAGCATAACTTGAGCTACAGATATCGGATTTTGGTGCTCTTGCTGGCCCTAGAAAGATAAGGAAGAGACCTACAATTTCATGTTTCACAAGAATTGTCAAATTAGGCCAAAATCAAAGCTAAATTGGGTCCCGAGATCTCTAGCGTGGATCAGTGCGCGGTCCAAGATGTTCCTTCACTTAAATCGGCCTAACTAACTCATTTTAAGCCCAATTAAGGCATATGATACCTTGTTGGAAAGTTTAATCAGAGACCCTTAATTTGGTCTAGGGTTAGGTCAGGATTAATAGGCATAAATAGTAGTTTACAGCCGCACAAGCTAGAGAGAGACGGAAATTAGATAACTTTTATAATCCCTGTTTTTGCTTTTACATTATTAGGCTTAATTGGGATTAATTGCTAAACATTGTTAATTTTCGGATTTTTCACTCATCCAGACCTCGTTGCCTTGCGCAGAGCATAACTAGAGCTACAGTTATCGGATTTTGGTGATCTTGCTGGCCCTAGAAAGATAAGGAAGAGACCTACAATTTCAGGTTTCACAAGAATTGAAAAATTAGGCCAAAATCTCGGCTAAATTGGCTCCCGAGTTATCTGGTGCGGTTCAGTGCGCAGTCCATGATGTTCCTTCACTTAAATGGGCCTAACTTACTCATCTTAAGCCCAATTAAGGCATATGATACCATGTTGGAAAGCTTATTCAGAGGCCCTTAATTTGGTCTAAGGTTAGGTCAGGATTAATAAGCATAAATAGCAGTTTACAGCCGCACAAGCCAGAGAGAGATGGAAATTAGACAACTTTTACAATCATTGTTTTTGCTTTTACATTATTGGGCTTAATTTGGATTAATTGCTAAACATTGTTAATTTTTGGATTTTTCACTCATCCTGACCTTGTTGCCTTGCGCAGAGCATAACTAGAGCTACAGATATCGGATTTTGGTGATCTTGCTGGCTATAGAAAGATAAGGAAGAGGCCTACAATTTTAGGTGTCACTAGAATTGCCAAATTAGGCCAAAATCAAGGCTAAATTGGGTCCCGAGTTCACTGGCGCGGATCAGTGTGCAGTCAATGATGTTCCTTCACTTAAATGGGCCAAACTTACTGATCTTAAGCCCAATTAAGGCATATGATACCTTGTTGGAATGCTTATTCATATGCCCTTAATTTGGTATAGGATTAGGTCATGATTAATAAGCATAAACAGCAGCTTACAGACGCACAAGCCAGAGAGAGACGTAAATTAGACAACTTTTACAATCATTGTTTTTGCTTTTACATTATTGGGCTTAATTGCTAAACATTGTTAATTTTCGGATTTTTCACTCATCTTGACCGTGTTGTCTTACGTAGAGCATAACTAGAGTTACAGATATCGGATTGTGGTGATCTTGCTGTCCCTAGAAAAATAAGGAAGAGACCTACAATTTCAGGTTTAAGTAGAAATGTCAAATTAGGCCAAAATCAAGGTTAAATTGGGTCTCGAGTTCTCTGGCGCGGATCGGTGCGCAGTCTATGATGTTCCTTCACTTAAATGGGCCTAACTTACGCATCTTAAGCCCAATTAAGGCATATGATACCTTGTTGGAAAGCTTATTCAGAGACCCTTAATTTGGTCTAGGGTTAGGTAAGGATTAAGAAGCATAAATAGCAGTTGACAGCCGCACAAGCCAGAGAGAGACGAAAATTAGACAACTTTTACATTCATTGTTTTTACTTTTACATTATTGGGCTTAATTGGGCTTAATTGCTACACATTGTTAATTTTCGGATTTTTCACTCATCCAGACCTTGTTGCCTTGCGCAGAGCATAACTAGAGCTACAGATATCGGATTTTGGTGATATTGTTGTTCCTAGAAATATAAGGAAGAGACCTACAATTTCAGGTTTATCAAGAATTGTCAAATTAGGCCAAAATCAAGGCTAAATTGGGTCCCGAGTTCTCTGGCGCGGATCAGTGCGCAGTCCATGATGTTCCTTCACTTAAATGGGCCTGAACGCGCTGTCGCGCACGTGCCAAAAAGCGAGCGATTTACAACATTATGTAGATAGGGAGCGACAACTCGAGTATCGTCTCACAAGGACTCTTGAGTGTTGTTGTTAACAGAAAAGTCAGAAAAGTTAGATTTTGTGGGTTGTGGATTGAAATAAAATAAAGGAAACAGTAAAGAAAAGCAGTGCAAACTAAGTAATTACCAAATAAACTAAAACCGATCAACCTACTGATCTCGGTTTCCCACTATCATCGGTTCATGCAATTCCAAGCCCTAAGCAGATTCTAATCCCCTCCCGGTTGTAGCAACAATTTACAAGCGAAACCACTACTACAGATATATGTCCCTATTCCCGAATTAAGCAAACGGGGTTAAGCCCTTCGTGAACTAAGCGAACACGAAACGAACACACGCGAATTAAGCAAACGCGATTGTATATAGGAACATAACATCACCGAAATAAATCAATACCTATTCTACACAATTCTGAATTAAGCAAACAGAATATATAAAACAAGTATTGAAAGTGAATAGGATAAAGTTCAGAAATTGCAAAACCTCAAGTGTCAAAGGAACCCGATTACAGTAGATTAATCCTAGGAGACTAGCTCTCCATTACAAAGGGAAAACAAAACATATCTAAGAAACAAAGATAAACTACTACTGACTAACTAAGACTAACTAACTAACTGAGACTTCATTCTGTCATAGAACAGCCTTATATACAAGTTTCTGGAATCAGCCAGCTCGCGAGGCGAACACTGGCTCGTGACGCGAATCTCATGAACAGTCTGCAACGTTTGGTCTTCTCGCGAGGCGAAGTACGGCTCGCGTGGCGAGGAATGGAAAAGTCATGGCTTCTGGTCTTCAGTCTCGCGAGGCGAGTAATGGATTCGCGGGGCGAGACAGAATGATTTGCAATTTCAGGAATAGTCACGCTGCTGGTTCGCGAGGCGAATGCCTGCTCGCGGGGCGAGAAACTCCAGAACTGCTTCATTTATTAACCTGAAATCAAGAAATATAAGTAAATGATTTATTCAACTCTAATTCAACTAAATTAACCAAAAAACACTTTACAGACTCAAAATGCTACTTAAAGACAATCAAGTCTAATTTGGGTGAAAATGATATAAAATTAGCACAAAGCCAAGGTTTTTCTAGTTATAAAACTAGGCTAGCCAGAGGCTGATCAAAATACCCCAAACTTAAACTTTGTTTGTCCCCAAGTAAACTAAAACTCAAAAACTTAAAAAGACTCAAGACATGGCAAGCTTAAGAATTCAATCAACTTTGCACAAATTTCAAGCAATTCAAAAATAATTTTTCCTTCAATGTTCCCCCCTTTCAAACAGAGCAATCCCCACATGCATTTACTTTGAACAATTGAGAATTTCATCATTCAAACAATCAATAATCTAAGCAAGGGATCCAAGTTACACACAAGAGGGAGATCACCAAATTCAAACAACTGCCTTCCTCACAAGGGAAATTTGTGTTCACTCAAACACTCAATTTTTGTCAGGCTGTCAACATTTCACTCAATTTCACTTTTAAGAACACTTCCCATAAATTTGATTTTCATCTCCAAATGATTCCCACAGAAGACATGCATGCAACATCAAAAGGTCTTTTATGGTTGTAATGGGGCCAGGCTAAGGGTAGGATATACAAAGGTACTGGGCTGAAGTCCCTAGGAACTAAGAGAGCATGAACAATTTGATACACTTTGAATTTCCACTCAAGTTCTTTTTTTTTCATTTTTATTTTGCCTTGGGTGACTACAGCCTTTTTATTCAAATACTTTCTTTTTGACATTTTTGCACTTTTCTTTTTTTTTAAATTTTTTTTTCTTTTCTTTCTTTTTTTTTCATTCTTTTTATTATTTTTTTTTCTTTTTCTCACCCCAGAATAACATGTCAGTAGCCACCCCAAACTTAGTTTCTTGCAACCATTCTTTTGCTAAGATTCCATGCTCTCCTAATCCTAAGATCGGGTTAACATGGTTTTTCAGATTTTAGGCTCATAACATAAGGTTATCAAGAATTAACAGGCTAATCAGGCTCAAAGGGGCTAACTAAGGAACATGCATTAGGGATGGTTATTTTAGGCTAAGTAGCTATTTACAAAGAAAATCTGCCTAAATCATTTGAAGCAAACACATAAACAAGCAAACCAAGAAGAGATTCAAGCAAATTCGGGAAAGTGCAATCAAAAGTGATTCTCACAGTTAAAAGCATGTAGGAGGCTCAAAACCTCACCTGGACATTTTTGCAAATTGATTGAACGAGATTCTATCCCTAGTGTGTGCTTCCCTTCACCCCAAACTTATCAAAAATCATGCCATCACAACAAAATATCTCAACATTCAGTTTTCAAAATTTTATTTTATTTTATTTTTTTTTACAAGTGGGGATCAATTTTTCAATTTTTAAAACCCAGGGGGAAAACAGTCAACACATAACATGCAATTCATCTATGCAAAATTCAATCAAACCAATAAACTTGCCGACACAAGACTCAACACAACTCCTGAGCTTCTCAAATTATTCAGGAGCTGAAGAAAACAAAACAAAACTAAAGCAAGCATAATTAACAAGTAAATGAAAGTAAACTAAGAGAAAGGGTTGAGAAAACTCATTCAGAGGCTTCCGCCTGGATCCCATTGTTTGTAGCATAAGGCCCAAGTGACAGCCAAAGGACGGAAGCTCATTCCATGGTCCCATAGCCTGCAACCTTGATACGGAGGTGAGCACTTGACAATTATGATGACCTCGCCGAGTGCGGCGGACTTCTCACTCCCTATCGGGTCACAGTTGACCTTTTTATCTACAAAGTCTCCCCAATAAAAGTGGGGCTCAACCTCTTGGACTGGCCATGGTGCAGAATCCAGAGGTGCAAAATCCAGAGCTTTTGGTTCCACAGGGGGAGGTGGCAAACAGGTAGAGATTGTTACTGGTGCTGCTTCATTTTCTGCACAATTCCCATCCACTGCATTGACAAATCCATCACCTGCTATACATGCAGAAATTTCAGCACACACCACACAAAGGTTAGTGTTAGTAGAGTCAGTACATATGGTACAATAAACTGAATCAGTAAAAGCTAAAATGTCTGGAAATTCATCACACAGTGCATCCACCCCATCACTTTCAACACATGTATTTGATTTAATTGAATCATCTACTCCCAAAGGTTCTTCATCATCCTCAAGCACGGTGAAGTAGATGTCCTCCTGATCCTCATTTTCTATGTGAACGTGGCCCTCAACCTCATCCGTCTCCTGTTCCATATGGATGCTTTGCTCTTCATACCTTTCAACAAAACATTCTATACACAAAGCAATGTCAGTACAATCAGCACATGAATTATAATAGATAGAATCAGGAGATTCAACACACAGTTCATCAATAGAAGTATTATCAAAATTATCATCAGAAGTATTGTCAAGAATAACTGCTTGTGAATCTGTATGTTCTTCAAGGGGATGTGGAGCTAGCAGTGCAGCCGAGTTGGCGACAATTTGATCAATTAGAATGGACAACTTCTGAGATTCAGCTTCTCCCCTCCGATGGCTTTCAAGACTTTGTTCTGCCATCCGTTGAAGATTTGCTTGGAATTCTGTCATATGTTGTTGCATCAGAGAAGCTATCTCATCCAAGATGCCCTGTCCTCCACTATGTTGGCTAAAATGATCATTCACTCCAAACATGCCACAATCACTATTAGACTCATAACCTCCAGCAAAATTAGGATAATATGTGCATGGTGGTGGTTCACTAAAATCAGGATAATACGCGCATGGTGGTGGCCTATCAAAGTTAGGATAATATATGCATGGTTCATAATCAACATTAGGCACAAAATTTTGCATATAATTATCCATGGGGCACTAAGATTCACAACCAGACAAAGCAGACAAAACAAATTAAGCAATACAAATTTTTTTTTTTTGAAACTGTTAATAACAACAAGAGTCCCCGGCAACGGCGCCAATTTTTGAACGCGCTATCGCGCACGCGCCAAAAAGCGAGCGATTTACAAAATTAAGTAGATAGGGAGCGACAACTCGAGTATCGTCTCACAAGGACTCTTGAGTGTTGTTGTTAACAGAAAAGTCAGAAAAGTTAGATTTTGGGGGTTATGGATTGAAATAAAATAAAGGAAACAGTAAAGAAAAGCAGTGCAAACTAAGTAATTACCAAATAAACTAAAACCGATCAACCTACTGATCTCGGTTTCCCACTATCATCGGTTCATGCAATTCCAAGCCCTAAGCAGATTCTAATCCCCTCCCGGTTGTAGCAACAATTTACAAGCGAAACCACTACTACAGATATATGTCCCTATTCCCGAATTAAGCAAACGGGGTTAAGCCCTTCGTGAACTAAGCGAACACGAAACGAACACACGCGAATTAAGCAAACGCGATTGTATATAGGAACATAACATCACCGAAATAAATCAATACCTATTCTACACAATTTTGAATTAAGCAAACAGAATATATAAAACAAGTATTGAAAGAGAATAGGATAAAGTTCAGAAATTGCAAAACCTCAAGTGTCAAAGGAACCCGATTACAGTAGATTAATCCTAGGAGACTAGCTCTCCATTACAAAGGGAAAACAAAACATATCTAAGAAACAAAGATAAACTACTACTGACTAACTAAGACTAACTAACTAACTGAGACTTCATTCTGTCATAGAACAGCCTTATATACAAGTTTCTGGAATCAGCCAGCTCGCGAGGCGAACACTGGCTCGCGACGCGAATCTCATGAACAGTCTGCAACGTTTGGTCTTCTCGCGAGGCGAAGTACGGCTCGCGTGGCGAGGAATGGAAAAGTCATGGCTTCTGGTCTTCAGTCTCGCGAGGCGAGTAATGGATTCGCGGGGCGAGACAGAATGATTTGCAATTTCAGGAATAGTCACGCTGCTGGTTCACGAGGCGAATGCCTGCTCGCGGGGCGAGAAACTCCAGAACTGCTTCATTTATTAACCTGAAATCAAGAAATATAAGTAAATGATTTATTCTACTCTAATTCAACTAAATTAACCTAAAAACACTTTACAGACTCAAAATGCTACTTAAAGACAATCAAGTCTAATTTGGGTGAAAATGATATAAAATTAGCACAAAGCCAAGGTTTTTCTAGTTATAAAACTAGGCTAGCCAGAGGCTGATCAGGGCCTAACCTACTCATCTTAAGCCCAATTAAGGCATATGATACCATGTTGGAAAGCTTATTCAGAGGCCCTTAATTTGGTCTAAGGTTAGATTAGGCTTAATAAGCATAAATAACAGTTTACAGCTTCACAAGCCAGAGAGAGACGGAAATTAGACAACTTTTACAAGCATTGTTTTTGCTTTTATATTATTGGGCTTAATTGATAAACATTGTAAATTTTCAGATTTTTCACTCATCCTGAACTTGTTGCATTGCGCAGAGCATAACTAGAGCTACAGATATCGGATTTTGGTGATCTTGCTGTCCCTAGAAAGATAAGGAAGAGACCTACAATTTCAGGTTTCACAAGAATTGTCAAATTAGGCCAAAATCAAGGCTAAATCGGGTCCCGAGTTCTCTGGAATGGATCAGTGCGCAGTCCATGATGTTCCTTCACTTAAATGGGCCTAACTTACTCATCTTAAGCCCAATTAAGGACTATGATTCCTTGTTGGAAAGCTTATTCAGAGGCCCTTAATTTGGTCTAGGGTTAGGCCAGGATTAATAAGCATAAATAGCAGTTTACAGTCGCACAAGCCAGAGAGAGACGGAAATTAGACAACTTTTACAATCATTGTTTTTGCTTTTACATTATTGGGCTTAATAGGGCTTAATTGCTAAACATTGTTAATTTTCGGATTTTTCACTCATCCTGACCTTGTTGCCTTGCGTAGAGCATAACTAGAGCTACAGATATCGGATTTTGGGGATCTTGTTGTCCCTAGAAAGATAAGGAAGAGACCTACAATTTCAGGTTCCACAATAATTGTCAAATTAGGCCAAAAGCAAGGCTAAATTGGGTCCCGAGTTCTCTGGTGCGGATCAGTGCGCAGTCCATGATGTTCCTTAACTTAAATGGGTCTAACTTATTATTCTTAAGCCCAATTAAGGCATATGATAACTTGTTGGAATGTTTATTCAGAGGCCCGTAATTTGGTCTAGGGTTAGGTCACGATTAATAAGCATAAATAGCATTTTACAACCGCACAAGCCAGAGAGAGACGGAAATTGGACAACTTTTACGATCATTGTTTTTGCTTTTACATTATTTGGCATAATTGGGCTTAATTGCTAAACATTGTTAATTTTCAGATTTTTCACTCATCCTGATCTTGTTGCCTTGCACAGAGCATAACTGGAGCTACAGATATCGGATTTTGGAGATCTTGCTGTCCTTAGAAAGATAAGGAAGAGATCTACAATTCCAGGTTTCACAAGAATTGACAAATTAGGCAAAAATCAAGGCTAAATTGTCTCCCAAGTTCTCTGGCGTGGATCAGTGTGCAATCCATGATATTCCTTTCTTTAAATGGGCCTAACTTACTCATCTTAAGTCCAATTAACGCATATGACACCTTGTTGGAAAGCTTACTCAGAGGCCCTTAATTTGGTCTAGGGTTAGGTCAGGATTAATAAACATAAATAGCAGTTTACAGCCGCACAAGCCAAAGAGACGGAAATTAGACAACTTTTACAATCATTGTTTTTGCTTTTACATTATTGGGTTTAATTGGGCTTAATTGCTAAACATTGTTATATTCGGATTTTTCACTCATCCTTACATTGTTGCCTTCCGCAAAGCTTAACTAGAGCTACAGATATCGGATTTTGGTGATCTTGCTGGCCCTAGAAAGATAAGGAAGAGACCTACAATTCCAGGTTTTACAAGAATTGTCAAATTAGGCCAAAATCAAGGCTAAATTGGGTCCCGAGTTCTCTGGCACGGATCAGTTCGCAGTCCATGATGTTCCATCACTTAAATGGGCCTAACTTACTCATCTTAAGCAGAATTAAGGCATATGATACCTTGTTGGAAAGCTTATTCAGAGGTCTTTAATTTGGTATAGGGTTAGGTCAGGATTAATAAGTATAAATAGCAGTTTACAGCCGCACAAGCCAGAGACAGACGGAAATTAGACAACTTTTACAATCATTATTTTTGCTATTAAATTATTGGGTTTAGTTGGGCTTAATTGCTAAGCATTGTTAATTTTCGGATTTTTCACTCATCCAGACCTTGTTGCCTTGTACAGAGCATAACTAGAGCTACAGATATCGGATTTTGGTGATCTTGCTGTCCCTTGAAAGATAAGGAAGAGACCTCCAATTTTAGGTCAAAATAATTGTAAAATTATCCCAAAATCAAGGCTAAATTGGGTCCCGAGTTCTCTGGTGCGGATCAGTGCGCAGTCCATGATGTTCCTTCACTTAAATGGGCCTAACTTACTTTTCTTAAGCCCAATTAAGGCATATGATAACTTGTTGGAAAGCTTATTCAGAGGCCCTGAATTTGGTCTATGGTTAGGTCAGGATTAATAAGCATAAATAGCAGTTTACAGCCGCACAAGCCAGAGAGAGACGGAAATTAGACAACTTTTACGATCATCGTTTTTGCTTTTACATTATTGTTTTTAATTGGGCTTAATTGATAAACATTGTTATGTTTCGGATTTTTCACTCTCCCTGACCTTGTTGCATTGCGCAGAGCATAACTGGAGCTACAGATATCGGATTTTGGGGATCTTGCTGTCCCTAGAAAGATAAGGAAGAGATCTACAATTTCAGGTTGCACAAGAATTGTCAAATTAGGCGAAAATCAAGGCTAAATTGGCTCCCAAGTTCTATGGCGCGGATCAGTGCGCAGTCCATGATGTTCCTTCCTTTAAATGGGCCTAACTTAATCATCTTAAGCACAATTAAGGCATATGATACCTTGATGGAAAGTTTATTCAGAGGCCCTTAATTTGGTCTAGGGTTAGGTCCGGATTAATAAGCATAAATAGCAGTTTACAGCCGCACACGCTAGAGATAGACGAAAATTAGACATTTTTTACAATCATTGTTTTTGCTTTTACATTATTGGGTTTTATTGGGATTAATTGCTAAACATTGTTAATTTTCGGATTTTTCACTCATCCTGACCTTGTTCCCTTGCGTAGAGCATAACTAGAGCTACAGATATCAGATTTTGGTGATCTTGCTGTCCCTAGAAAGATAAGGAAGTGACCTACAAATTCTGGTTTCACAAGAATTGTCAAATTAGGCCAAAATCAAGGCTAAATCGGGTCCAGAGTTCTCTAGCGCGGATCAGTGCGCAGTCCATGATGTTCCTTCACTTAAATGGGCCTAACTTCCTCATCTTAAGCCCAATTAAGGCATATGATACCTTGTTGGAAAGCTTAATCAGAGGCCCTTAATTTGGTCAAAGGTTAGGCCAGGATTAATAAGCATTAATAGCAGTTTACAGGCGCACAAGCCTGAGAGAGACGGAAATTAGACAGCTTTTTACGATCATTGTTGTTGCTTTTACAATATTTTGCTTAATTGGGCTTAATTACTAAACATTGTTAATTTTCGGATTTTTCACTCATCCTGACCTTTTTGCCTTGCGCAGAGCATAACTAGAGCTACAGATATCGGATTTTGGTGATCTTGCTGTCCCTAGAAAGTTAAGGAAGAGACCTACAATTTTAGGTGCCACAATAATTATCAAATTAGGCCTAAATCAAGGCTAAACTGAGTCCCGAGTTCTCTGGTGCGGATCAATGCGCAGTCCAAGATGTTCTTTCACTTAAATGGGCCTAACTTACTCTTCTTAAGCCCAAATAAGGCATATGATAACTTGTTGGAAAGCTTATTCAGAGGCCCTTAATTTTGTATAGGGTTAGGTCAGGATTAATAAGCATAAATAGCGGTTAACAGCCACACAAGACAGAGAGAGACGAAAATTGGACAACTTTTACGATCATTGTTTTTGCTTTTACATTATCGGGTTTAATTGTTAAACATTGTTGATTTTCGGATTTTTCACTCATCCTGATCTTGTTGCCTTGCACAGAGCATTACTGGAACTACAGATATCGGATTTTGGTGATCTTGCTGGCCCTAGAAAGATAAGGAAGAGACCTACAATTTCAGGTTTCACAAGAATTGTCAAATTAGGCCAAAATCAAGGCTATATTGGGTCCCGAGTTCTCTGGAGCGGATCAGTGCGCAGTCCATGATGTTCCTTCACTTAAATGGGCCTAACCTACTCTTCTTAAGCCCAATTAAGGCATATGATATCTTGTTGGAAAGCTTATACAGAGGCCCTTAATTTGGTCTAGAGTTAGGTCATGATTAATAAGCATAAATAGCAGTTTAGAGCCGCACAAGCCAAAGAGAGACGGAAATTAGACAACTTTTACAATCATTGTTTTTGCTTTTACATTATTGGGCTTATTGGGCTTAATTGTTAAACATTGTTAATTTTTGGATTTTTCACTCATCCTGACCTTGTTGCCTTGCGCATAGCATAACTAGAGCTACAATATCGTATTTTGGTGATCTTGCTTTCCCTGTTAAGATAAGGAAGAGACCTACAATTTCCGGTATCACAAAAATTGTCAAATTAGGCAAAAATCAAGTCTAAATTGTGCCCAGAGTTCTCTAGCACGGATAAGTGCGCAGTCCATGATGTTCTTTAACTTAAATGGGCCTAACTTACTCATCTTAAGCCCAATTAAGGCATATGATATCTTGTAGGATAGCTTATTCAGAGGCCCCTATTTTGGACTTGGGTTAGGTCAGGATTAATAAGCATAAATAGCAGTTTACAGCCGCACAAGCCAGAGAGAGACGGAAATTAGATAACTTTTACAATCATTGTTTTTGCTTTTATATTATTGGGCTTAATTGCTAAACAATGTTAATTTTCGGATTTTTCACTCATCCTGACCTTGTTGCCTTGCGCAGAGCATAACTAGAGCTACATATATCGAATTTTGTTGATCTTGCTGTCCCTAGAAAGATAAGGAAGAGACCTACAATTTCAGGTGTCACAAGAATTGTCAAATTAGTCCAAAATCAAGGCTAAATTGGGTCTCGAGTTCTCTAGCACGGATCAGTGCGCAGTCCATGATGTTCCTTCACTTAAATGGGCCTAACACACTCATCTTAAACCCAATTAAGGCATATGATACCTTGTTGGAAAGCTTATACAGAGGCCCTTAATTTGGTCTAGGGTTAGGTCAGGATTAATAAGCATAAATAGCAGTTTACAGCATAACAAGCCAGAGAGAGACGGAAATTAGACAACTTTTACGATCATTGTGTTTGCTTTTACATTATTTGGCTTAATTGGTCTTAATTGCTAAACATTGTTAATTTTCAGATTTTTCACTCATCCTGTTCTTGTTGCCTTGCACAGAGCCTAACTGGAGCTACAGATATCAGATTTTGGTGATCTTGCTGTCCCTAAAAAGATAAGGAAGAGATCTACAATTTCAGGTTTGACAAGAATTGTCAAATTAGGCAAAAATCAAGGATAAATTGGCTCCCAAGTTCTCTGGCGCGGATCAGTACGCAGTCCATGATGTTCCTTCCTTTAAATGGGCCTAACTTACTCATCTTAAGCCCAATTAAGGCATATGATACCTTGTTGGAAAGCTTATTCAGAGGCCCTTAATTTGTTCAAGGGTTAGGCCAGGATTAATAAGCATAAATAGCAGTTTACAGCCGCACAAGCCAGAGAGAGACGAAAATTAGACAACTTTTACGATCATTGTTTTTGCTTTTACATTATTGGGTTTAATTTTGAGTAATTGCTAAACATTGTTAATTTTCGGATTTTTCACTCATCCTGACCTTGTTGCCTTGCGTAGAGCATAACTAGAGCTACAGATATCGGATTTTGGTGATCTTGTTGTCCCTAGAAAGATAAGGAAGAGACCTACAAATTCAGATTTCACAAGAAATGTTACATTAGGCCAAAATCAAGGGTAAATTGGGTCCCGAGTTCTCTAACACGGATCAGTGCGTAGTCCATGATATTCCTTCACTTAAATGGGCCTAACTTACTAATCTTAGTGGTGTGTGTGGGGGGGCGCATTCCATGATGTTCCTTCACTTAAATGGGCATAACTTACTCATTTTTAGCCCAATTAAGGCATATGATAACTTGTTGGAAAGCTTATTCAGAGGCCCTTAATTTGGTCTAGGGTTATGTCAGGATTAATAAGCATAAATAGCGGTTTACAGCCGCACAAGCCAGAGAGATACGGAAATTAGATAACTTTTACAATCATTGTTTTTGCTTTTACATTATTATGCTTAATTGCTAAACATTATTAATTTTCGGATTTTTCACTCATCCTGACCTTGTTGTCTTGCGTAGAGCATAACTAGAGCTACAGATATCGGATTTTGTTGATCTTGCTGTCCCTAGAAAGATAAGGAAGAGACCTACAATTTCAGGTTTCACAAGAATTGTCAAAGTAGGCTAAAATCAAGGGTAAATTGGGTCCCGAGTTCTCTAACACGGATCAGTGCGCATTCCATGATGTTCCTTCACTTAAATGGGCATAACTTACTCACTTTTAGCCCAATTAAGGCATATGATATCGTGTTGGAAAATTTAATCAGAGACCCTTAATTTGGTCTAGGGTTAGGTCAGTATTAATAAGCATAAATAGCAGTTTACAGCCGTACAACCCAGAGAGAGACGGAAATTAGATTACTTTTACAATCATTGTTTTTGCTTTTACATTATTGGGCTAAAATGGGCTTAATTGCTAAACATTGTTAATTTTCGGATTTATCACTCATCCTGACCTTGTTGCCTTGCGCAGAGCATAACTATAGCTACAGATATTGGATTTTGGTGATCTTGTTGTCCCTAGAAAGATAAGGAAGAGACCTACAATTTCAGGTGTCACAAGAATTGTCAAATTTGGCCAAAATCAAGGCTAAATTGGGTCTTGAGTTCTCTGGCGCAGAACAGTGCGCAATCCATGATGTTCCTTCACTTAAATGGGCCTGACTTACTCATCTTAAGCCCAATTAAGGCATATGATACCTTATTGGAAAACTTATTCAGAGGCCCTTAATTTGGTATAGGGTTAGGTCAGGATTAATAAGCATAAATAGCAGTTTACAGTTGCACAAGCCAGAGAGAGACGGAAATTAGACAACTTTTACAATCATTGTTTTTGCTTTTACATTATTGGGCTTAATTGCTAAACATTGTTAATTTTCGGATTTTTCACTCATCTTAACCTTGTAGCCTTGCGCAGAGCATAACTAGAGCTACAGATATCGGATTTTGGTGATCTTGCGGTCCCTAGAAAGATAAGGAAGAGACCTATAAATTCAGGTTTCTCAAGAATTGTCAAATTAGTCCAAAATCAAGGCTAAATCGGGTCCAGTGTTCTCCGACGGGGATCAATATGCAGTCCATGATGTTCTTCTCTTAAATGGGCTTAACTTACTCATCTTAAGCCCAATTAAGGCATATGATACCTTGTTGGAAAGCTTATTCAGAGGCCCTTAATTTGGTCTAGGGTTAGGCCTGGATTAATAAGCATAAATAGCAGTTTACAGTCGCACAAGCCATAGAGAGACGAAAATTAGACAACTTTTACAATCATTGTTTTTGCTTTTACATTATGGGGCTTAATTGGGCTTAATTGCTAAACATTGTTAATTTTTGGATATTTCACTCATCCTAACCTTGTTGCCTTGTGCAGAGCATAGCTAGAGCTACAGATATCGGATTTTTGTGATCTTGCTGTCCCTAGAAAGATAAGGAAGAGACTTACAATTTCAGGTTTCACAAGAATTCCCAAATTAGTACAAAATCAAGGCTAAATTGGGTCCCGAGTTCTCTGGCGCGTATCAATGCGCAGTCCATGATGTTCCTTCACTTAAATGGGCCTAACTAACTCATTTTAAGCCCAATTAAGGCATATGATACATTGTTGGAAAGCATATTCAGAGGCCCTTAATTTGGTCTAGGGTTAGGTCAGGATTAATAAGCATAAATAGCAGTTTACAGACGCACAAGCCAGAGATAGATGAAAATTAGACAACTTTTACAGTCATTGAATTCGCTTTTACATTATTGGGCTTAATCGCTAAACATTGTTAATTTTCGGATTTTTCACTCAACCTGACCTTGTTGCCTTACGCAGAGCATAACTGGAGCTACAGATATCGGATTTTGGTGATCTTGCTGTCCCTAGAAAGATAAGGAAGAAACCTACAATTTCAGGTGTCACAAGAATTCTCAAATTAGCCCAAAATCAAGGCTAAATTGGGTCCCGAGTTCTCTGGCGCGGATCAGTGCGGAGTCCATGATGTTCCTTCACTTAAATGGGCCTAACTTACTCATCTAATACCCAATTAAGGCATATGATACCTTGTTGGAAAGCTTATTCAGAGGTCCTTAATTTGGTCTAGGGTTAGGTCAGGATTAATAAGCATAAATAGTAGTTTACAGCCGCACAAGCCAGGGAGAGATGGAAATTGGACAACTTTTACAATCATTGTTTTAGCTTTTACATTATTGGGCTTAATTGCTCAACAATGTTAATTTTCAGATTTTTCACTCATCCTGACCTTGTTGCCTTACGCAGAGCATAACTGGAGCTACAGATATCGGATTTTGGTGATCTTGCTGTCCCTAGAAAGATAAGGAAGAAACCTACAATTTCAGGTTCCACAAGAATTGTCAAATTAGCCAAAATCATGGCTTAATTGGAGTTCTCCGTTCATGATGTTCCTTCGCTTAAATGGGCCTAACTTACTCATCTTAAGCCCAATTACGGATATGATACCTTGTTGGAAAGCTTATTCAGAAATTTGGACTAGGGTTAGGTCAAGATTAATAAGCATAAATAGCAGTTAACAACCGCACAAGCCAGAGAGAGACGGAAATTAGACAACTTTTACAATCATTGTTTTTGCTTTTAAATTATAGGGCTTAATTGCAAAAAGTTTTGGTGGTGGTTGTTGGGGTTTGTCTTGTTGGGCTTATTGGGCTTAATTGCAAAAATTGTTATTTGATTATTAAGATTTTTCACTCATCCTGTCCTTGTTGCCTTGCACAGAGCATAACTAGAGCTACAAATATCGGATTTTGGTGATCTTGATGTCCCTAGAAAGATAAGGAAGAGACTTACAATTTCAGGTTTCACAAGAATTGTCAAATTAGGCCAAATTCAAGGCTAAATTGGGTCCCGAGTTCTCTGGCGTGGATCAGTGCGCAGTCCATGATGTTCCTTCTCTTAAATGGGCCTAACTTACTCTTCTTAAGCCCATTTTAGGCATATGATACCGTGTTGGAAAGCTTATTCAGAGGCCCTTAATTTGGACTAGGGTTAGGTCAGGATTAATAACCATAAATAGCAGTTTACAGGAGCACAAGCCACAGAGAGACGGAAATTAGACAACTTTTACAATCATTGTTTTTTCTTTTACAATATTGGGCTTAATTGCAAAACATTGTTAATTTTCGGATTTTTCACTCATCCTAACCTTGTTGCCTTGCGCAGAGCAAAACTTGAGCTACAGATATCGGAATTTGGTGACCATGCTGTCCCTAGAAAGATAAGGAAGAGACCTACAATTTCAGGTTCACAAGAATTGTCAAATTAGGCCAAAATCAAGGCTAATTTGAGTCCCGAGTTCTCTGGCGTGGATCAGTGCGTAGTTCATGAGGTTCCTTCACTTAAATGGGCCAAACTTACTCATCTTAAGCCCAATTAAGGCATATGAAACCTTGTTGGAAAGCTTATTCAGAGGCCCTAAATTTGGTCTAGGGTTAGGTTAGGTCAGGATTAATAAGCATAAATAGCTGTTTACAGTCGCACAAGTCAGAGAGAGACGGAAATTAGACAACTTTTACAATCTTTGTTTTTGCTTTTACATTATTGGGCTTAATTGCTAAACATTGTTAATTTTCGGATTTTTCACTCATCCTGACCTTGTTGCCTTGTACAGAGCATAACTAGAGCTACTGATATCAGATTTTGGTGATCTTGCTGTCCCTAGAAAGATAAGGAAGAGACCTACAATTTCAGGTTTCAAAAGAATTGTCAAATTAGCCGAAGATCAAGGCTAAATTGGGTCTTGAGTTCTCTGGCGCGGGTCAATACGCAGTCCATGACTTTCCTTCACTTAAATGGGCCTAACTTACTCATCTTAATCCCAATTAAGGCGTATGATACCTTGTTGGAAAGCTTATTCAGAGGCCCTTAATTTGGTCTAGGGTTAGGTCAGGATTAATAGCATAAATAGCAGTTTACAGTCGCACAAGCCAGAGAGATGGAAATTAGACAACTTTTACAATCATTGTTTTTGCTTTTACATTATTGGGCTTAATTGGGCTTAATTGCTAAACTTTGTTAATTTTCGGATTTTTCACACATCCTGTCCTTGTTGCCTTGCGCAGAGCATAACTAGAGCTACCGATATCGGATTTTGGTGATCTTGATGTCCATAGAAAGATAAGGAAGTGGCCTACAATTTCAGGTTTCACAAGAATTGTCAAAGTAGGCCAAAATGAAGGCTAAATTGGGTCCCGAGTTCTCTGACGTGGATCAGTGCGCAGTCCTTGATGTTTCTTCACTTAAATGGGCCTAACTTACTCATCTTAAGCCCAATTAAGGCATATGATACCTTGTTGGAAAGCTTATTCAGAGGCCCTTAATTTGGTCTATGGTTAGGTCAGGAATAATAAGCATAAAAAGCAATTTACAGCCGCACAAGCCAGAGAGAGACGAAACTTAGACATTTACAATCTTTGTTTTTTCTTTTACATTATTGGACTTAATTGCTAAACATTGTTAATTTTCGGATTTTTCACTCATCCTGACCTTGTAGCGTTGCGTAGAGCATAACTAGAGCTACAGATATCGAAGTTTTGTTATCTTGCTGTCCCTAGAAAGATAAGGAAGAGACCTACAATTTCTGGTTTCACAAGAATTGTAAAATTAGGCCAAAATCAAGGCTAAATTGGGTCTCGAGTTCTCTGGCGCGGATCAGTGCGCTGTCCATGATGTTCCTTCACTTAAATGGGCCTAACTTACTCATCTTAATCCCAATTAAGGCATATGATACCTTGTTGGAAAGCTTACTCAGAGGCCCTTAATTTGGTCTAGGGTTAGGTCAGGATTAATATGTATAAATAGCAGTTTACAGCTGTAAAAACCAGAGAGACGGAAATTAGACAACTTTTACAATCATTGTTTTTGATTTTACATTATTGGGCTTAATTACTAAACATTGTTAATTTTCGGATTTTTCACTCATCCTGTCCTTATTTCCTTGCGCAGAGCATAACTAGAGCTACAAATATCGGATTTTGGTGATCTTGCTGTTCCTAGAAAGATAAAGAAGAGACCTACAATTTCAGATGTGACAAGAATTGTCAAATTAGCCCAAAATCATGGATAAATTGGGTCCCGAGTTCTATGGTGCGGATCAGTGCGCAGTCCATGATGTTCCTTCACATAAATGGGCCTAACTTACTTATCTTAAGCCCAATTAAGGCATATTATACCTTGTTGGAAAGCTTATCCAGAGGCCCTTAATTTGGTCTAGGGTTAGGTCAGGATTAATAAGCATAAATAGCAGTTTACAGCCGCACAAGGCAGAGAGAGACGGAAATTAGACAACATTTACAATCATTGTTTTTGCTTTTACATTATTGGGCTTAATTGGGCTTAATTACTAAACTTTGTTAATTTTCGAATTTTTCACACATCCTGTCCCTGTTGCCTTGCGCAGAGCATAACTAGAGCTACAGATATCGCATTTTGGTGATCTTGCTGTCACTAGAAAGATAAGGAAGTGACCTACAATTTCAGGTTTCACAAGAATTGTCAAAGTAGGACAAAATCAAGGATAAATTGGGTCCCGAGTTCTCTGGCGCGGATCAGTGCGCGGTCCTTGATGTTCCTTCACTTAAATGGGCCTAACTTACTCATCTTAAGCCCAATTAAGGCATATGATACCTTGTTGGAAAGCTTATTCAGGGGCCCTTAATTTGGTCTCGGGTTAGGTCAGGATTAATAAGCATAAATAGCAATTTACAGCCGTACAAGCCAGAGAGAGATGGAAATTAGACTTTTACAATCATTGTTTTTGCTTTTACATTATTGGACTTAATTGCTAAACATTATTAATTTTCGGATTTTTCACTCATCCTGACCTTGTAGCCTTGCGTAGAACATTACTAGAGCTACAAATATCGTATTTTCGTTATATTGCTGTCCCTAGAAAGATAAGGAAGAGACCTACAATTTCATGTTTCACAAGAATAGTCAAATTAGGCCAAAATCAAGGCTAAATTGGGTCCTGAGTTCTCTGCCGCGGATCAGTGCGCAGTCCATGATGTTCCTTTACTTAAATGGGCCTATCTTACTCATCTTAAGCCAATTAAGGCATATGATACCTTGTTGGAATGCTTATTCAGAGGCCCTTAATTTGGTCTAGGATTAGGTCAGGAATAATAAGCATAAATAGCAGTTTAAAGCCGCACTAGCCAGAGAGAGACGAAAATTAGACACTTTTACAATCATTGTTTTTGCTTTTACATTATTGGACTTAAATGCTTAACATTGTTAATTTTCGAATTTTTCACACATCCTAACCTTGTTGCCTCGCACAGAGCATAACTAGAGCTACAGATATCGGATTTTGGTGATCTTGTTGTCCCTAGAAAGATAAGGAAGAGACCTAAAATTTCAGGTTACACAAGAATTGTCAAATTAGGCCATAATCTAGGCTAAATTGGGTCCCGTGTTCTCTAGCGTGGATCAGTGCGCAGTCCATGATGTTCCTTCCCATAAATGTGCCTAACTTACTCATCTTAAGCCCAATTAAGGCATATGATACCTTGTTGGCAAGCTTATTCAGAGGCCCTTAATTTGATCTAGGGTTAGGTCTGGATTAAAAAGCATAAATAGCAGTTTACAACCGCGCAAGCCAGAGAGACGGAAGTTAGACAACTTTTACAATCATTGTTTTTACTTTCGCATTATTGGCCTTAATTGCTAAACATTGTTAATTTTCAGATTTTTCACTCATCCTGACCTTGTTGCCTCGCGCAGAGCATAACTAGAGCTACAGATATCGGATTTTGGTGATCTTGTTGTCCATAGAATGATAAGGAAGAGACCTACAATTTCAAGTTTAACAGGAATTGTCAAATTAGGTCATAATCAAGGCTAAATTGGGTACCGAGTTCTCTGGTACGGATCAGTGCGCAGTCCATGATGTTCCTTCACTTAAATGGGCCTAACTTACTCATCTTAAGCCAATTAAGGCATACGATACCTTGTTGGAATGCTTATTCAGAGGCCCTTAATTTGGTCTAGGGTTAGGTCGGGATTAATAAGCATAAATAGCAGCTTACAGCCGCACAAGCCAGAGAGAGACGGAAATTAGACAACTTTTACAATCATTGTTTTTGCTTTTACATTATTGTGCTTAATTGCTAAACATTGTTAATTTTCGGATTTTCAGTCATCCTAACCTTGTTGCCTCTAGCAGAGCATAACTAGAGCTACAGATATCAGATTTTGGTGATCTTGCTGTCCCTAGAAAGATAAGGAAGTGACCTACAATTTCAGGTTTCACAAGAATTGTCAAATTAGGCCATAATCAAGGCTAAATTGGGTGCCGTGTTCTCTGGCACGACTCAGTGCGCAATCCATTATGTTTCTTCACTTAAATGGGCCTAGCTTACTCATCTTAAGCCCAATTAAGGCATATGATACCTTGTAGGAAAGCTTATTCAGAGGCCCTTAATTTGGTCTCGGGTTAGGTCATGATTAATAAGCATAAATAGCAGTTTATAGCGGCACAAGCCGAGAGACGGAAATTAGACAAATTTTACAATCATTGTTTTTGCTTTTATATTATTGGTCTTAATTGGGCTTAATAGAAAACATTGTTAATTTTCCGATATTTCACTCATCCTGACTTTGTTGCCTTGCGCAGAGTATAACTAGAGCTACAGATATCGGATTTTGGTGATATTCCTCTCCCTAGAAACATAAGGAAGAGACCTACAATTTCAGGTTTCACAAGAATTGTCAAATTAGGTCAAAATCAAGCCTAAATTGGGTCCCGAGTTCTCTGGCGCGGATTAGTGCGCAATCCATGATGTTCCTTCACTTAAATGTGCCTAACTTACTCATCTTAAGCCCACAAGCCAGAGAGAGACTTGTTTTTGCTTTTACATTATTGGGCTTAATTGCTAAACATTGTTAATTTTTAGATTTTTCACTCATCCTGACCTTGTTGCCTCGTGCAGAGCATAACTAGAGCTACAGATATCAGATTTTGGTGATCTTCATGTCCCTAGAAAGATAAGGAAGAGACCTACAATTTCATATTTCACAAGAATTGTCAAATTAGGCGATAATCAAGGCTAAATTCGGTACTGAGTTTTCTGGCGCGGATCAGTGCGCAATCCAAGATGTTCCTTCACTTAAATGGGGCTAACTTACTCATCTTAAGCCAATTAAGGCATACGATACCTTGTTGGAATGCTTATTCAGAGGCCCTTAATTTGGTCTAGGGTTAGGTCAGGATTAATAAGCATAAATAGCAGCTTACAGCCGCACAAGGCAGAGAGAGACAGAAATTAGACAACTTTTACCATCATTGTTTTTGCTTTTACATTATTGGGCTTAAATGCTAAACATTGTTAATTTTTGGATTTTTCACTCATCCTGACCTTGTTGCCTCACGCAGAGCATTACTAAAGCTACAAATATCGGATTTTGGTGATTTTGCTATCCCTATAAAGATAAGGAAGAGACCTACAATATTAGGTTTCACAGGAATTGTCAAATTAGGCCAAAATCAAGGCTACACTGGGTCCCGTGTTCTCTGGCACGGATCAAAGTGTAGTCCATGATTTTCCTTCACTTAAATGGGCCTAACTTACTCATCTTAAGCCCAATTAAGGCATATAATACCTTGTTGGAAAGCTTATTCAGTGGCCCTTAATTTGGTCTAGGGTTAGGTTATGAATAATAAGCATAAATAGCAGTTTACAGCCGCACAATCTAGAGAGAGATGGAAATTAGACAACTTTTACAATCATTGTTTTTGCTTTTACATTATTGGGCTTAAATGCTAAACATTGTTAATTTTCGGATTTTTCACACATCCTAAACTTGTTGCCTCGCGCAGAGCATAACTAGAGCTACAGATGTCGGATTTTGGTGATCTTGCTCTCCCTAGAAAGATAAGGAGAGACCTACAATTTCAGGTTTCACAAGAATTGTCAAATTAGGCCATAATCAAGGCTAAATTGGGTCCCATGTTCTCTGGTGCAGATCAGTGCGCAGTCCATGATGTTCCTTCCACTAGTGGAAATAATGTAATATACGGGAACGTTTTACGTCAGTTGACCATATTTTGACGTTAAAAATGTGGCGGTGGCAGTTTTGTAAATATTAAATCACTATTTGCGTCAGTTGTTTAATGAACTGACGTTAAAAGTGATTTTAACACTTTTAACGTCAGTTGTTTATACGACTGACGTTAAAAGTGTGATTTTTTACTTCAGTTAAATAAATAACTGACGTATATAATCCTATATCCCTAACTCATTCCTATCTTTCTTTCGTTGTCATCTCCCTGTTGTCACTCTTAACGCAGATCACTCCATATAGTGCAGTTTATTACTAAACTTTTTTTTTAAACAAGTTTATTTTTAATCTTAATTAATTAGCTTGAATTAGTAAACAAATTCTTGTGCAAATTAAAATAAATAAACACTTAACATAAAACAAGTTATATATGTATAATCAGATCGTATCTCATTGAAGCGATTCATAAGTTACAATTACATGATTAAAAGATAAAAACTTTCTGCAACATAGCCCTAAAATATAAAAAAGTTTCTGCTTCAACATCATTTTCTTCTCAGTCCCGTCCTCAGAAACTCCAATGGATGCATCTCCTCCCTCACTTGAATTCCTTGATGCATCATCTTGAATCCACAGTCACTTACTGCCAAAGCGGAGTGAAAGGGATGACGGGGATGAAATAAAGTGAGGGAATCACATTACGTGATTCACCCAACCTTACCATCCATGTTACGTGATTTACTCAACCTCAGAAGTTTTCTGACCATTAAGACAAAGACCTTTAAGTCTAGGTATAAGAAGAAATAACAAAATCTCAAATATGATAGAGGCATATTGTGAAGGAATATAAAACGCACGAAATATAGAGGAAAAGAAGAGGGGGGTGTAATACAGACTGATACAGAAGAATGGTACTTTATATAGAGAAGAGAGACAACCTGATTTTCTTGAAAACTGATCTATAAACTTAATGCACATTAAGAGGATTAAGTTACAAGGTGCATGGGTAAGTAGCACAGTAGTCATGGGTAAGTAGCACAGTTGTCAAAGGAATGAATGTTTTTGCAGAAACTTATACACTTTTAACGTCAGTTGTCTTCAACAACTGATGTTAAAAGTGTTTTTAAATAAAAAATATTTATTTTTAACGTCAGTTGTTTGTAACAACTGACGTTAAAAGTCATTTATTTAACGTCATTTGACGTCAGTTGTTACAAACAACTGACGTAAAATGCTTTTTTAACGATGGTTTTTGATTATAACGTTTACACCCGCTCGCCTTCTTCACTTCGCTCTGTACGTCTCTGTTCTTCTCTTTTCATCACGCTCACTCTCACTCTCACTCTCACTCTCACTCTCACTCTCACTCTGCCCTAATCGCGAGCTCCTCTCCACCGCAACCACCGCGAGGGCTTCTTCGCCACCACCATGAGGTACACTCTTAACCCTAACTCTGTCTTTCCCGCTCATTCTTTGCAATAACTTGACATCTCTCTCTCCCCTTCCCGTGCACTAACTCTCCTTGTCCCTCTGCTATCAGTAACCACATCGAACGTTGGCCACCACTCGAGCTCCCCTCCCCACCACCACGCTAGCACCTATTTCTGGTGAGTCTTTACGGCACTTTTTTTTTTTATTTTTGGTTTTGAGTGTATGTTGAAACTGTAGTCTCTGTAGTTGAAACTTGAAACTGTGAGTTTGAGTTGTTTGGAATGTCTCTATTTATGGTCGTGGGTTTTGTGTTTTCTCTTGTTTTTCTTCTGCTATCATGACCTATTTCAAAATGGGAAGAAATTTAGAGTTGGTTGTAGCATGTGACATCAACAATATATTGCTCATTGCTCAACCTGAAAATGATGTAAATTTGAAATAATTTTTAAACACCTTGCTTGTATATATCATGCTCTCTTGATCGATTCATATGGCTGAGTGGTTATAGTACTAGATATAGCAATAGTCCTAATATGTGTTGTTGCCTGCTTGATGAGAAGAATGATGCGAGATTACCGTGGAAATTTTGTTTTAGGCAGTTAGTCAAATAAGATATACATGGTTGACGGGATTTCAAAAACTAGTTTTCAATTAGGATTTCAAAAACTAGTTTTCAATTAGGATTTCAAAAACTAGTTTTCAATCTCCCGTATTGTCCTTATATTGGATATATGTTTTGTATATCTACAGAACCTATCTAGTTATGGATCGTAGTTGGATGGTTTGTAAGCGCACTAGTGCTGAGTACTTGTAGGGGGTGGGAGAATTTATAGAATTTGCTCAAAGGAATGTTCCTAATAGTAATGGAATGTTCTGTTGTCCTTGTGTCAAGTGTTTGAATATGAAGAAATGTACGGTGAAGGATATACGTACTCATTTGATTTGTGAAGGGATTTGCTTGAGTTATACAAGATGGATATGGCATGGTGATGTGTTGTTGAGTAGTACGGCAAATGTCTCCCAAAGTGAGGACGTTGACGTAGATATGGAGGATGATCGAGTAGAGGACATGATCCGTGATATTGGACAAGAATCTTTTCATCGAGCTCATGTGTATGATAGGTTGTGCGGTGATGCGGATAAGCCTTTATATCCAGGGTGTAATACTCATACACGGTTGTCGGCGGTGCTAAAATTGGTTTGTGTGAAGGCGAGAAATGGTTGGACCGATAAAAGCTTCACGGAATTGCTTGAAGTGTTGAAAGACTTGCTTCTTGAGGACAACACATTGACTGACCGTAACTATGAGGCCAAGAAGGTATTGTGTCTGATGGGTATGGAGTATAAGAAGATACACGCATGCCCCAATGATTGCATATTGTACACCCGTGTTCATGAAGACAATCACGATTGCCCCAAATGTGGGTTATCACAATACAAAGTGAAGGGTGGTGATGATGATGATGATCTTGATGATGTGAAAAAAAAGGTCCTCCTGCGAAGGTGTTGTGGTATCTTCCAATAATTCCAAGGTTCAAGCGATTGTTTGCCAATGCGAAAGATGCGAAGAATCTTAGATGGCATAATGATGAGAGGAAACATGATGGAAAGGTTTGTTATCCTGCTGATTCTATGAAATGGAAGAATATTGATACTATGTTTCCGGATTTCACCGATGAGCCAAGAAACCTAAGGCTTGGACTTGCTACGGATGGAATGAATCCTTATGGTAACATGAGTAGTATTCATAGTTCATGGCCTGTTCTGTTGATAATTTACAACCTGCCCCCTTGGTTGTGCATGAAGCGCAAATACATGATGTTGTCTATGATGATTTCGGGCCCAAAGCAACCGGGAAATGACTTAGATGTTTATCTAAGTCCCTTGATTGAAGACTTGAAAACGCTGTGGGTGGAAGGTGTTGATGTAGTTGATGGGTATTCTCATGAGACTTTCAAGCTTCGTGCCATGTTATTTTGCACCATCAATGACTTTCCAGCATACGGTAACTTGTCCGGGTACAGTGTTAAGGGGCATAAAGCATGCCCTATATTTGAAGAAGGCACATGCTACACTCAGTTGCATCATGGAAAGAAGATGGTTTACCTTGGGCATCGGAGATTTCTTAGACGTGATCACCCATATCGTAAGATGAAAAAAGCTTTTAATGGATGCCAAGAGACAGAAGAAGCTCCGACGGCCTTAATTGGAGAGCAGGTTTATCAGAGGGTAAAGGGCATCGATGTTATATTCGGAAAGTCCAAAAAGAAAGGTAAAGCTGCTGAGAAAAACATATGGAAGAAGAGGTCGATATTTTTTGATCTTCCATACTAGCGCAAGCTTGATGTCAGACAATGCATTGATCTGATGCATGTGGAGAAAAATGTGTGTGATAGTGTGATCGGGACGCTTCTCAACATTCAGGGCAAGACAAAGGATGGTGTGAATGATCGTCTCGACCTCGTTGCTATGGGTATACGAGAGCAGTTAGCTCCAGTTGTTGAGGATGGTAAGCGGACTTATTTGTCGCCAGCATGTCATACTTTGTCAAAAAAAGAGAGACAAAGTTTCTACGGGTGTCTTCAGGGCATCAAAGTTCCACATGGTTACTCTTCAAATATGAAGAGGCTTGTCTCTAGTGATCTTAAATTAGTTGGCTTAAAGTCTCATGATTGTCACATCTTGATGCAACAACATCTGCTTGTTGCTATTCGTGGTATTTCACCAAAAAATGTGAGACATACCATTACACGGTTGTGATCATTCTTTAATTCTATATGTAGCAAAGTCGTTGACCCCCGTATGTTGGATGACTTGGAAGTTGAGGCTGCTACAATCTTGTGCCAATTGGTGATGTATTTTCCTCCTTCCTTTTTCGACATAATGGTTCACTTAATTGTTCATTTGGTGAGGGAGATTAGATTATGTGGGCCGGTTTTTCTGAGATGGATGTACCCAGTTGAGCACTACATGAAGATCTTGAAAGGGTACATTAAGAATCCTCATCGTCCGGAAGCATCTATGGTTCAAAGGTATGTTGCAGAAGAAGCTATTGAGTTTTGTTCGGACTACCTTCATAACACGGATCCTATAGGGGTTCCTAAGCCTCGGCATGATGAGATAAGATGTCAAGGTAAGGGTACACATGGCTTAAGAATTAATAGCAAGGGTCGGGAGGAAGTGCTTCAAGCACATTTGTATGTATTGAACAACATCGATTCTGTTCAACCTTTCTTATTTGAACATAAAAGAAAAGTCAATCAAGAAAACCCTCGAATGAGCGAAAGGTGGTTGTTGAAAAAGCATAACAAGACTTTCTTACCATGGTTCAAGGAAGAAATGCTTAAGGATGGTAGTACTGCTTCTGATAACGTAAGATGGCTAGCACGTGGGCCTAGCTTCAACGTCATATGTTGGAGCGGATACGACATCAATAACTTTTCCTTTTATACAAAGGAACATGATAACAAGAGTACCATGCAAAATAGTGGGGTTATGATCGTGGCCAAAGCAATGCACTTCTCTAGTGCAAAGGACACAAAACCCGTTAAAGCACCGACACCTTACTTTGGATATATTGAAGATATTTGGGTGCTCGATTACACTAAGCTTATGGTGCCGGTTTTTA
Source organism: Sophora flavescens (assembly GCA_030762895.1). Lineage (NCBI taxonomy): Eukaryota > Viridiplantae > Streptophyta > Magnoliopsida > Fabales > Fabaceae > Sophora > Sophora flavescens. Next base: position 5,630,579 of record JAUPTC010000010.1, on the reverse strand, counting down.
AATGTAAGTGGGTTGATAGTAACGGTGGTGTACAAACCGACGAATTGGGGTTCACATTGGTAGACCTCAACAAGTTAGGTCATATAAATGAGCCTTTCATAATGGTTTCCCAAGCAAAACAAGTGTTCTACATCACTGATCCTTCTAACAAAAGGTTGTCCGTGGTTCTCCAAGGAAAAAGCATGTATAATGGTTGTGATGAAAATCAAGATTCAAATCTTGATATTCCTGAGACTCCTTCTTTTTCAACAAACATGCCTACTATAATCGAGGAGACACAGGTGGACGATGTACATGCCACTCGTGATGATTATCACGAAGGGATATTGATATAGGTAGTTTAAACTTAGTATACATTTATTTTTATTTATACTTCTGTATTTATTTTTAGTTATAACCTATGGTAATAAATATATATTGTTTCTGAACAGGCATACATATGGATCAGTCGGATGGCCCACATGCACGGGAGGACACTGTCGGGCCTACGCAGGACCCGATCGCGCCTACGCCTGATTCTAGTGTAAGTTTACATGTTATGTACTATCTTTAGTCCTTATTTTTAATGTAAGTTTATAATGTTACAACCCTCTATTTTATCATTTTTTTGTCCATACAGACATCACAGGCTCATAGGAAACGGGGTAGAGGAGCCACGACTTTGAAGAAACTAGAGAAGGCCGGGCAAAGCGGACACAAGCTTGAGGTGTGCTTCGTTGCTAATCTAAATCCCCAGGGACCCCGTGCTAAAGAATTTAAAAAGTGGGTGTTTCTACAAGCGAAGCAGCACGTTAGCATCAACTACAACCACTGGAATGACGTTCCACAGAACGTTAAGGATCAGATTTGGGAGGCTATCACGGTATTTTACCTTTACATTCTTTTGATTTACATTATTAGATAATTATCCGAGTTATAATCCATCCAGTTGTTATGTATTTAATGTGTAGGTAGCTTGGACTGTGCCAAATGACGAGGATCATCGTAAGAAATGTATGAAAATGGCATCAAAGCGTTGGAATGGGTTCAAGCATGATCTTACCATGTACTATGTATCAGGGAAGAAGCGGCTTGATAAGATGTTCTCGGATTATCCCTGGATTGATCAGGATACTTGGGATATGTTTGCTAGGAGTCGACAGGATGGAGAATTTCAGGTTGGTTGATTAAGTTAATTTTGTATGCTTCTTATAGATCATTTAACTGTATTTAATTATGTGTTTTTGTTTGAATAGGCTAAGGCAGAGAAGGGTCGGCAGAATCAGGCGAATAACGTCCACCGCCACACCATGTCTCAGGGGTGGGTACGAGACTCGGATCGATGAGATGATGGCGGATAGGCTGAGGGTGAAGCAGGAAGAGCACTCTGCTAGGATAGAAAGAGGAGAGGTGCCTGAGGGCACACCATTAAGTCCTCCATCAGACATCGACCGTGAGGATGTCTGGTTAGCCGGCCGCATGACAAAGACGGGATCTTTTAAAGTTGATGCCACTCGCGAAGTGGCAGATAAGATTGTAAGTAAATAATTAACTTCATTTCAATTGATATTTGTATAGATATTTTTAACACTTTTCACTTGCACGTTTTTTCATTTTTTCATTGTAGATGTATCTTAAAGCACAATCCTCCCAGGGCTCATTCGTCCCTTCTGGACGGCAGGACGTCTTGATGACTGCTCTAGGCAAGAAAGACCATCCTGGTCGAGTTATCGGTGTTCCTGGGAATGTGATAATCAAAGAATATTATGGCAAGTCTGCTTCACGAAAGCGGGTGGTCGATGAAGCATCAATTTTGGATGACATGACTCATCAGCTCATCTCCAATCCTGCTATTACAACGCATCTGATGCAAAGCTTACTATCCAACCCAGAATTCAAGCAGGCGCTTGCTAGAGAGCTTTCCTCCGTCGGTTCATCCCAGGACACCGCAGGGCATGCCAACCCTTCACATGTGAGCACAAAAGAGAGTTATAGTAGGGCACATGTGGAGGACGATGAGTTGGCAGCTAGGGAACGGGAGTTGGAAGTCCAACGCCATGAGCTTGAGTTGGAAATGAAAAGGCGTGAGCTTGAGTTGGACTTCAAACGACGTGAGCTCGAAATGTTAACAAAGGTATGTATTCATTATTAATGTCCAAATTAGTCAAATAATTACTTGTGTTTTTTTAATTATCAACAACTTATCTATTTTATTTTTCCTAAATTGAAGGCCAAGTCGACGTCGGTGTCGCTGTCACCTGTCACTCGTTTGTTCTCACTTGCTGAGGATTATGCGTTTGAGATTTTTGAATGTCCATTGGAGCACGATGGATGGGTGGCACGCCCAAATCAACAGAGGATATTTTCCTTCTGTGGTGAAGATCTCGGGCACGCCTGCAGAGATAACGTCTGGATGGCCAGCACGGTTTTGAGTCTCTGGTGCACGTAAGTTAATTTTAATTTTTTAACTTATTTATTTTTGGTATTTTTCCATTTAATAATTTATTTTAATTTCAATATATATATATTATGTAATTAACATCCACACCTTTTCATATCTTAGGTATCTCCATCGTTTTCAGCTTGATAAGGGCGTTGAATCAGTTTACGGCTTTTTAGATCCGTCAATCCTTGTGCCCCAATTCTTTGCTAGCGATGCATTTAGTAAATACATAGGGAACTTGATTGGAGACAATCAGACAGAATTATATCTGGCTCCCTACTGTATGAATAACCATTGGCAGTTGTTCGTACTTCACCCGTCTAGGCATACTGTCATATTCTTATGCTCTCTCCACCAAAACCCGCCACAGGAGGTGGTGGAAGTCAGAATAAATCGTAAGTGACTAATCTTAAATTTAATTTAAGTTTTAATATCAGTTGTTTTTAGTTTATTACACACATGATATATGAATTTGTTAATTGACATGATTATTTGTTTATGATAGCGCGCAGAAGGTGAGTAGCATAAGTTACGCCAATGGGAGAAGTAGGACTTCTAAGGTTAAAGGAAATCCTGAATGGATCATCCTCAAGGTTTGGTAGTTTATTTATCAAATAATTAATATTATAATTACTAATTTATATGTATATTTAACTGACATTGAAATTAATTTTGTTTGTAGTCTCGATTTCAACCTGACGGGTGGTCGTGCGGCTATTATGTGATGCTTCATATGCTGAACATAGTCTCCGCATCTATTACGGATGGATGGAAGAAGGTAATATTTAAATAACTTGTTAAATTATATATTATAGTTTTGGTGATGACTTGCGTTAATGTTATTGTTATTATTTGAACGTGTGTAGGCATTTAACGACCAATCGCCTCTTCAAAAAGATGAGTTTAGAGACTTGAGGATGCGCTTAGCAGAATTCTTCTTCAAGTATGCGGCTGAAAAATAAATTGACAAGATACCTCCGCAATACTTAGATGAATAGTTTTTTTGTTAGACTTTAGAAACTAATTAATAACATGTGTGTATATATATATATATATATATATACTTAGATTGGTAGTTTTGTTTTTAGACATTAGAGACTAAAATTTATATATATAAATACTTGTAGATAGTTATGTTTTTCCTATACATGGGTTTTGGTTTTAAGTCCCCCCATTGTTCCTTTGTATATTTATTTTCTTTTTGTTAATATTGAAATTTAAGGGTAGTGTTTGCAATTCTGTAATGTGTGTGATATTCTGTGTTACTGGGATATTTACTTGAATGCGAGGGATAGGCGAGGGGAGTGATATTTTAAAACTGATTTTAATAAAAAATCTATTAACGCTCGGTTGTATCAAATAACGACGTTAATAGTATTTTCTAAAATATACAGATGAACTATTAACGCCGGGTTGTATTAGGAAATCGACGTTAAAATAAAACCTTTAACGCCGGTTCTTTAATACAACGACGTTAGTTTGAACAAAGATTAACGCGATTTTTAAAGAACTGGCGTTAATAGTTTATATTTAACGTCGATTGTTTAAATAGCTGACGTTAAAATATTAACTATTAACGCCGTGAGATAACGCCGGATACAATATTCTAACGAGGGACAGGGAGGCACAATTTAACATTAAAATTTCAAATTTTATACTCAACGTAAAAGTACTTATTGCACTAGATTCCCTTAAATGTGCCTAACTTACTCATCTTAAGCCCAATTAAGGCATATGATACCTTGTTGGAAAGCTTATTCAGAGTCCCTTAATTTGGTCTAGGGTTAGGTCAGGATTAATAAGCATAAATAGCAGTTTACAGCCGCACAAGCCACAGAGAGACGGAAATTAGACAACTTTTACAATCATTGTTTTTGCTTTTACATTATTGGGCTTAATTGAAAAACAATGTTAATTTTCAGATTTTTCACTTATCCTGACCTTGTTGCCTCGCACAGAGTATAACTAGAGCTAGAGATATCCGATTTTGGTGATCTTGCTGTCCCTAGAAAGATAAGGAAGAGACCTACAATTTAACGTTCCACAAAAATTGTCAAATTAGGCCATAATCAAGGCTAAATTGGGTGCCGAGTTCTCTGGCACGGATCAGTGCGTAGTCCATGATGTTCCTTCACTTAAATGGGCCTAACTTACTCATCTTAAGCCCAATTAAGGAATATGATACCTTGTTGGTATGCTTATTCGGAGTCCCTTAATTTGCTCTAGGGTTAGGTCAGGATTAATAAGCATAAATAGCAGTTTACAGCCTAACAAGCCAGAGAGAGACGGAAGTTAGACAACTTTTACAATCATTGTTTTTGCTTTTACATTATTGGGCTTAAATGCTAAACATTGTTAATTTTCAGATTTTTCACTCATCCTGACCTTGTTGCCTCGCGCAGAGCATAACTAGAGCTACAGATATCGGATTTTGGTGATCTTGTTGTCCCTAGAAATATAAGGAAGAAACCTACAATTTCAGGTTTCACAAGAATTGTCAAATTAGGCCATAATCAAGGCTAAATTGGGACCCGTGTTCTCTGGCGCAAATCAGTGCGTAGTCCATGATGTTCCTTCACTTAAATGGGCCTAACATACTCATCTTAAGCCCAATTAAGGCATATGATACCTTGTTGGAAAGCTTATTCAGAGGCCATTAATTTGGTCTATGGTTATGTCAGGATTAATAAGCATAAATAGAAGTTTAAAGCCGCACAAGCCAGAGAGATAGAAAATAGACTTTTATTATTATTGTTTTTGCTTTTACATTATTGGGCTTAATTGCTAAATATTGTTAATTTTCGGATTTTTCACTCATCTTGACCTTGTTGCCTTGTGCAGAGTATAACTAGAGCTACAGATATCGGATTTTGGTGATCTTGTTGTCCCTATAAAGATAAGGAAGAGACCTACAATTTCAGGTTTCACAAGAATTGTCAAATTAGGTCAAAATCAAGGTTAAATTGGGTCCAGAGTTCTCTGGCGCTGATCGATCAGCGAAGTCCATGATGTTCCTTCACTTAAATGGGCCTAACTTACTCATCTTAAGTCCAATTAAGGCATATAATACCTTGTTGGAAAGCTTATTCAGAGGCCCTTAATTTGGTCTAGGGTTAGGTCAGGAATAGTTAGCATAAATAGCAGTTTACAGCCGCCCAAGCCAGAGAGAGACGGAAATTAGACAACTTTTACAATCATTGTTTTTGCTTTTACATTATTGGGCTTAAATGCTAAACATTGTTAATTTTCGGATTTTTCACTCATCCTTGTAAGACTAAGCCCTCATTCATGTTTTGATGTATGACAAACAAAGTGTATTTTGCATAAGATTTTTAATTTTGACTACGCACTCATTACGTGTTAAGTTGCATGCAAGATCTCTCGTCCAGCAAAGCAAAACTAGCGCTCGTCCAACACAGGGAAAATATAAGCGTTCGTCCAATGAAGTGAACCAAGAATGACGTCCAACAAAGTAAAGAGCTGAAGTCCAATGAACAACTAAAGAGCTCGTCCACTAAAGTACAACAAAGTAAAAAGCTGACGTCCGCTGAAAGAACAAAGAAAGCGCGTCCACTAAAGGAACAACAAAGTAAAAAGTCGCCGTCCCACTGAAAGTGCACATGAAGCGCGTCCACTGAAGGAAACAGAAGAGCTCGTCTGCTGACGTGGTATAAGAAGCACGTCCACTAAGAAAACATAAGATCTCGTTTGCTGTCGTGGCACTTGGAGCACGCGTCCACTGATGTAAAAGAAGCACATGTCCACTGAAGAAAAAGGAGAGCTTGTCCACTGAAAGTAACAAGAGCACGCGTCTACTAATAGTAACACTTGGAGAGCTCGTCTCCTGATGTAAAAAGGAAAGCTCGTCTACTGACAGTAACACTTGGAGCTCATCTACTAATGATACACGCTAAATTAGAAGCTCCGTCCACTTACATGATATATAAAGCTCGTCTACAAATTGGAGCCCGTCCAATTGCCTTGTTTTAGCACGCTCGTCTTCCAGTTGGAGACCGTCCAATAACCTTGAGCTAATACTCCCGTCTGCTAACGTGGCAAATGGAGGCGGATATTTTTCTCTTCAAATAAACACGGATTAATTACTCTTCAAAAAGACTTGGCTATCCTTTCAGATGGAAACGGTTATATCTCAAGAAGGACACAATCTCTACAAAGATCAAACATAATCATATTTTGAGATCAAGAATCAAGAAAGCAGATTTTGATAATTCAGATCCAAATCTGTCTTAAATGATCCGAACGGCTATAATTTGCCTTCTATATAAAGAGGGATCAAAGGAACACTTTTCCAATAACAACACAACAACAACACATACAATAAACGCAACTCATACTGATTGTGAAACAAAGTGCTTCATCTCTGAGAAAAGTGTTATAGTAGTTAGAACTTCAATTTGTATTATCAGGCTTTTAGAGTCTTACTTCTACTCAATTCTTTTCGTGAATTAGAGTGACTAAGAGAGGGTATCTCTTAGGGTTTAACAAGGATAGAAGGGATCCTTGGGTAAAGAAAGCTAGTGTGATTTCTGGAGATTTTTCAAGCAAGGAGGTTATCCTTGTGTTGCTGTAATTAGAATTGTGTAAATTGATGATTATAATGAAGAAAACCACAGAGGTGTGGGGCTGGATGTAGGCTTACCATAGGAGGTAGCCGAACCAGGATAAATCGGTTTGCATGTTCTTCTTATCCCTAAACTCCATATACTTGTTAACTTGAATCTTTAATCTGTAATCTGTGTTAAAATCTGTTGTTACTGCTTATAATTCTTCTTGTCATCATCACTTGTTCCATAACCTAATTCTTGCGAATTAAAATTGAGTGAAAACCAATTTTCTGTAAAAGAAACACTGTTTTACTTTAAGTTGTTGAATAAGTTTTCAATATCACAATTCATCCCCCCCCCCCCCCTCTTGAGACCGTAGCCACTACTAACAATTGGTATCGGAGCTAAAGCTCTTGTTACAAAGCTTAACAGCTTCAAGATATGGCTACAAATTATATCCTGGGTGATGGGGCTTCACTCACTTGACCCTCTGCCTTTAATGGCTCCCAATACATGTATTGGAAAGAGAGAATGCTTATCTTTCTTGAGGCTGCAGGTTTAGATGTTTTAGATGCTGTTGAAAATGGTCCCTATGTTCCATTTATTCTTGATGCTAAGGGAAATAAACAAACTAAACCAAAAGATGACTGGAATGATGATGATAAAAGAAGAGTTGGTTATAATGCTAAAGCAAAAAATATTATAACAGCTGCTTTGAATTATGATGAGTTTTTCAGGGTCTCCAATTGCAAAACGGCAAAGCAAATGTGGGATACTCTTCAACTCACTCATGAAGGAACCAACGATGTGAACAGAGCAAGGATGAATGCACTAGTCCATGAATATGAACTCTTTCACATGAAGAATGGTGAGGAGATAGATGATCTGCAAAAGAGGTTTACACACATTGTGAACCAGTTAGAAGGACTCGGACATACAATCACAAATAAGAAAAAGATTAACAAGATTATGAGATGTTTGAGTCGTGAATGGCAGCCAAAAATTACTGCAATTGCTGAAGCAAAGGATCTTGACACGATGCAGAATGCTACTCTATTTGGCAAGTTGAAAGAACACGAATTGGAACTGAATAGATTGAAAGATCATGAAGATAAGGAGAAAAAGAAGAAAGGACTCTCACTCAAGGCTCATATTTCCAAAGAATCAATAGAAAGTGATGAAGATGAACACCTCGATGAAAGTGAAGAACCGGAGAAGTAGACATGGGATTGCTTGTGAGTAAATTTAAAAGATTCATCAAGAAGAATAGAAGCAAGAAGCAATTCAGTTTTCCTACCAAAAAGAACACGAACAAAGGTGAAAGCTCTTCCTCAACAATCAAATGCTTTGCGTGTGGAAAGCTTGGACACTACAAAAATGAATGTCAAAAGCTACAAAAGAAAGGAAGAAAGCCTAGAAGAGCATACATAGCTTGGGAAGAAAATGATATGGATTCCACTAGTAGTGAATCTGAAAATGAAGAATTCAACCTTTGTCTCATGGCAAATCATCAAAGTGATAGTGAAACCGAGGTAAATGATCCCTCTCCTACCTATAATGAGTTACAAGATGCTTTCGATGAATTGCATGAAGAATATGTTAAAATTGGTAAACAACTTAAATCTTCTAGAAAGATCATCGCAAAACAATGTAGTGATAATGCATCTTTACAAATAAAGCTTAAAGAACTAGAAGATGAAAATTCAAAATTACTTGCATCTAGTTCAATTTGCACCAAATGCACTACACTAGAAAAGGAAGTTGAAAAACTGAATACAACTCTATCTAAGTTTACTTCGGGTAGAGATAACTTGAATGCAATATTAGGACATCAAAAGGGTGTGTATGACAAAGCTGGAATTGGATATAAGCCAATGGAATATGAAAAATCTTTTAAAAAGCTTTTTGTTCCACCCATTTCCTCAACTAGTCCTTTTGTTAAATGCTATTATTGTCTAAAGAAAGGTCATACAGCTGCTACTTGTAGACTTAGAAAGAACATTCATGTTGGCATTAAACAAATTTGGGTTCCAAAAGGAACTTATGTTGCTACTAACTCTAAAGGACCCAAACAGATTTGGGTACCTATAGCAAAAACATGAAATTCTGTTTTGTAGGTGTGGTGGAAGTCAAGAGCAAAAATTGGAATCATGACATAGAGCCTTCACCAAACACGAAATGGGTAACAATAAAGAAAGAATATTGATTGAATATGTTTTCTAATTCTCATTATGATTGTGAATCTTTGTGTTGACTTATATATCATTGTATAATATGTCTACATTGTTGTATTAAAGATATTTGATCAATCATGGAATAATCCTATGGCGTTTGTATCTCAAATAGAACCAAAATGTGTTGATGATGCTATTAATGATGAACATTGGATGATTGCAATGCAAGAGGAGTTAAATCAATTTAAAAGGAACAAAGTTTGGGATTTAGTTCCAAAACCCAAAAGTAACCAAATAATCGGAACTAAATGGGTGTTTAGAAACAAAATGGATGAGAATGGAATAATAGTAAGAAACAAGGCTAGACTAGTAGCTAAGGGATACAATCAAGAAGAAGGAATTGATTATGATGAAACATATGCTCCCGTAGCTAGTTTAGAAGCCATAAGAATGCTCTTAGCCTATGCTTGTATAATGAACTTTAAACTGTACCAAATGGATGTGATAAGTGCCTTTTTAAATGGAATAATACAAGAGGAAGTATATGTAAGCCAACCCCCTGGCTTTGTTGTTAGTGAGTTCCCAAATCATGTCTATAAACTGACTAAAGCCCTCTATGGACTCAAGCAAGCTCCCAGAGCTTGGTATGAGAGGTTAAGCAATTTTCTCATAGAGAAAGGCTTTAAAAGAGGAAAAGTTGATACTACACTATTTACTAAAACAAAAGCACACAATATCTTACTTGTTCAAATATATGTTGATGACATTATTTTTGGTGCTACTAATTAGTCTTTATGCAAGGAATTTGGTGAACTAATGCAAAGTAAATTTGAAATGTCCTTGATGGGAGAGCTTACCTTCTTTCTTGGACTTCCAATTAAACAATGCCAAGATGGAACCTTCATAAGCCAAACAAAGTATTGCAAGGAACTACTAAAGAAGTTTGGAATCAAAAGCACAAAGGAAATGGCAACACCAATGAGTCCAGCCTGCTACTTGGACAAAGATGAACATGGTAAATCTATAGATGTATCCAAGTATAGAGGTATTATCGGATCCTTACTTTATCTCACTGCAAGTAGACCAGATATAATGTTCAGTGTGTGTATGTGTGCAAGGTATCAAGCTAATCCTAAAGAATCACATCTTACTGCAGTTAAAAGAATCATGAAGTACCTCTTAGGAACAAAAGAAATGGGGATGTGGTATCCCAAGGGATCCACTTGCACATTAATAGGATATTCCGACTCTGACTTTTCTGGATGCAAGTTAGATAGGAAGAGCACAAGTGGAACATGTCATTTATTAGGAAATTCACTAGTGTCCTGGTTTAGTAAAAAGCAAACTAGTGTGGCCTTATCCACAGCTGAAGCAGAATATGTTGCAGCTGGGAGTTGTTGTGCTCAAATCCAATGGATGAAACAACAATTAATTGACTATGGTGTTTATCTGGATCATATACCATTAAAATGTGATAACACTAGTTCAATAAATCTAACAAAGAACCCAATTATGCACTCAAGAACCAAGCATATTGAAATTAGGCATCATTTTATCAGGGATCATATTCAAAGTGGTGATGTTGTGATTGAACATATAGATACAACTAAGCAATTAGCTGATATACTCACCAAACCTCTAAATAAGGAGAGTTTCTTCTTTATAAGAAGGGAACTTGGCATAATTGATCCTCAAAATAACTAATAACAGATGGCACGCAAGGCGGCACAAGTTGCTGAAAATTATGAAGGACATGGGCAAGATGCTAAGCGTCCTTAGGTGTCTGTATTTTTTTTTTTTTTTTTGATATTTTGGATGTTGATGTATTGCATAAGTTCTGAATGCTTTATTATCAATGAATGCAAGACTGTTTTTTAAGATTGATTTTAATATTCTTCATAGTTTCTTTTTGATAATGACAAAGGGGGAGAAAGATGAACCATACATCTGAGATGAACTAGAAAGATGAACCATACATCTGAGAAATATGGCCCATAAAAAAATGATGAACCATGCATTGTCTGATATACAAATTTTTATTTCTCTAATAAAGGGGGAGAAATATGAACCATAAAGATGAACCATGCATTTGCTGTAAAAAAAAATTTCTCTAATATGTACAATTTTTTTTCTTCTCTGATACCTGAGTATGAACTGCTTTGAAAAGACATACTTGAACTTGTAATAAATGCAAGAAGATTTTTTTTGATAATGATATGATAACACTTGATCTTTTGAAAGATATCAATGACACAGGGGGAGGACGAAAATAACTCAAGAACCATGCTTACTAAATAGCTGCACTCTGATTTCTTAATAACTAAGGTTAAGTATGGTAAGGTTTGTCATAATCAAAAAGGGGGAGTTTGTAAGACTAAGCCCTCATTCATGTTTTGACGTGTATTTTGCATCAGATTTTTAATTTTGACTACGCACTCATTACGTGTTAAGTTGCATGCAAGATCACTCGTCCAGCAAAGCAAAACTAGAGCTCGTCCAACACAGGGAAAATATAAGCGCTCGTCCAATGAAGTTAACCAAGAATGACGTCCAACAAAGTAAAGAGCTGAAGTCCAATGAACAACTAAAGAGCTCGTCCACTAAAGTACAACAAAGTAAAAAGCTGACGTCCACTGAAAGAACAAAGAAAGCACGTCCACTAAAGGAACAACAAAGTAAAAAGCTGTCGTCCACTGAAAGAGCACATGAAGCGCGTCCATTGAAAGAAACAGAAGATCTCGTCTGCTGACGTGGCACAAGAAGCACGTCCACTAAGAAAACAGAAGATCTCGTCTGCTGTCATGGCACTTGGAGCACGTGTCCACTGATGTAAAAGAAGCACGCATCCACTGATGTAAAAGAAGCACACGTCCACTGAAGAAAAAGGAGAGCTCGTCCACTGAAAGTAACAAGAGCACGCGTCTACTGATAGTAACACTTGGAGAGCTCGTCTACTGATGTAAAAAGGAAAGCTCGTCTACAGACAGTAACACTTGGAGCTCATCTACTAATGATACACGCTAAATTAGAAGCTCCGTCCACTTACATGATATATAAAGCTCCTCTACAAATTGGAGCCCGTCCAATTGCCTTGTGTTAGCACGCTCGTCTACCAGTTGGAGCCCGTCCAATAACCTTGAGCTAATACTCCCGTTTGCTAACGTGGCAAATGGACGCGGATATTTTTCTCTTCAAATAAACACGGATTAATTACTCTTCAAAAAGACTTGGCTATCCTTTCAGAGGGAAACAGTTATATCTCAAGAAGGACGCAATCTCTACAAAGATCAAACAGAATCATATTTTGAGATCAAGAATCAAGAAAGCAGATTTTGATAAATCAGATCCAAATCTGTCTTAAATGATTCGAACGGCTATAATTTGTCTTCTATATAAAGAGGGATCAAAGGAACACTTTTCCAATAACAACACAACAACAACACATACAATAAACGCAACTCATACTGATTGTGAAACAAAGTGCTTCATCTCTGAGAAAAGTGTTATAGTAGTTAGAACTTCAATTTGTATTATCAGGCTTTTAGAGTCTTACTTCTACTCAATTCTTTTCGTGAATTAGATTGACTAAGAGAGGGTATCTCTTAGGGCTTAACAAGGATAGAAGGGATCCTTGGGTAAAGAAAGCTAGTGTGCTTTCGGAGATTTTTCAAGCAAGGAGTTTATCCTTGTGTTGCTGTAATTAGAATTGTGTAAATTGCTGATTAAAGTGAACAAAACCACAGAGGTGTGGGACTGGATGTAAGCTTACCAGAGGAGGTAGCGGAACCAGGATAAATCGGTTTTCCTGTTCTTCTTATCCCTAAACTCCATATACTTGTTAACTTGAATCTTTAATCTGCAATCTGTGTTAAAATCTGTTGTTACTACTTATAATTCTTCTTGTCATCATCACTTGTTCCATAACCTAATTCTAGCGAATTAAAATTGAGTGAAAACCAATTTTCTTTAAAAGAAACATTGTTTTACTTTAAGTTGTTGAACAAGTTTTCAATATCTCAATTCACCCCCCCCCCCCCTCTTGAGACCGTAGCCACTACCAACAATCCTGACCTTGTTGCCTCGCGCAGAGCATAACTAGAGCTACAGATATCGATTTTGGTGATCTTGCTGTCCCTAGAAAGATAAGGAAGAGACCTACAATTTCAGGTTTCACAAGAATTGTCAAATTAAGCCATTATCAAGGTAAATTGGGTCCCGTGTTCTCTGGTGCGGATCAGTGCGCAGTCCATGATGTTCCTTCACTTAAATGGGACTAACTTAATCATCTTAAGCCCAATTCAAGCATATGATACCTTGCTGGAAAGCTTATTCAGAGTCCCTTAATTTGGTCAAGGGTTACGTCAGGATTAATAAGCATAAACAGCAATTTACAGCCGCACAAGTCGGAGAGAGACGGAAATTAAACAACTTTTACAATCATTGTTTTTGCTTTTACATTGTTGGGCTTAATTGCTAAAGGTCGTTAATTTTCAGATTTTTCACTCATCCTGACCTTGTTGCCTTGCGCATAGCATAACTAGAGCTACATATATTGGATTTTGGTGATCTTCCTGTGCCTAGAAAGATAAGGAAGAGACCTACAATTTCAGGTTTCACAAGAATTGTCAAAGTAGACCAAAATCAAGGCTAAATTGGGTCCCGAGTTCTCTGGCGCGGATCAGTGCGCAGTCCATGATGTTCCTTCACTTAAATGGGCCTAACTTACTCATCTTAAGCCCAATTAAGGCATATGATACCTTGTTGGAAAGCTTATTCAGAGTCCCTTAATTTGGTCTAGGGTTAGGTCAGGATTAATAAGCATAAACAGCAATTTACAGCCGCACAAGCCAGAGAGAGACGAAAATTAGACAACTTTTACAATCATTGTTTTTGCTTTTACATTATTGGGCTTAATTGCTAAACATTGTTATTTTTCAGATTTTTCACTCATCCTGACCATGTTGCCTCGCGCGGAGCATAACTAGAGCTACAGATATCGGATTTTGGTGATCTTCCTGTCCCTAGAAAGATAAGGAAGAGACCTACAATTTCAGTTTTCACAAGAATTGTCAAATTAGGCCATAATCAAGGCTAAATTGGGTCCCGAGTTCTATGACGCGGATCAGTGCGCAGTCCATGATGTTCCTTCACTTAAATGGGCATAACTTACTCATCTTAAGCCCAATTAAGGCGTATGATACCTTGTTGGAATGCTTCTTCAGAGGCCCTTAATTTGGTCTAGGGTTAGGTCAGGATTAATAAGCATAAATAGCAGTTTACAGCCGCACAAGCCAGAGAGAAGGAAATTAGACAACTTTTACAATCAATTTTTTTCCTTTTACATTATTGGTCTTGATTGGGCTTAATTGCTAAACATTGTTAATTTTCGGATTTTTCACTCATCTTGACCTTGTTGCTTTGTGCAGAGCATAACTAGGGCTACAGATATCGGATTTTGGTGATCTTGTTGTCCCTAGAAAGATAAGGAAGAGACCTACAATTTCAGGTTTCCCAAGAATTGTCAAATTAGGCCAAAATCAAGGCTAACTTGGGTCCTGAGTTCTCTGGCACGGATCAGTGCGAAGTCCATGATGTTCATTCACTTAAATGGGCCTAACTTACTCATCTTAAGCCCAATTAAGGCATATGATACCTTGTTGGAATGCTTATTCAGAGGCCCTTAATTTGGTCTAGGGTTAGGTCAGGATTAATAGGCATAAATAGCGGTTTACAGCGGCTCAAGCCAGAGAGAGACGGAAATTAGACAACTTTTACAATCATTGTTTTTGTTTTTACATTATTGGGCTTAATTGGGCTTAATTGGTAAACATTGTTAATTTTTTGATTTTTCACTCATCCTGACCTTGTTGCCTTGCACAGAGCATAACTAGAGGTACAGATATCGGATTTTGGTGGTCTTGATGTCCCTAGAAAGATAAGAAAGAGACCTACAATTTCAGGTTTCACAAGAATTGTCAAATTAGGCCAAAATCAAGGCTAAATTGGGTCCCGAGTTCTTTGGCGCGGATCGGTGCGCAGTCCATGATGTTCCTTCACTTAAATGGGCCTAATTTACTCATCTTAAGCCCAATTAAGGCAAATGATACCTTGTTGGAAAGCTTATTCAGAGTCCCTTAATTTGGTCTAGGGTTATGTCAGAATTAATAAGCATAAATAGCAGTTTACAGCCACACAAGCCAGAGAGAGACGGAAATTAGACAACTTTTACAATCGTTGTTTTTGCTTTTACATTATTGGGCTTTATTGGGCTTTATTGCTAAACATTGTTAATTTTCGGATTTTTCACTCATCCTGAACTTGTTGCCTTGCCCATAGCATAAGTAGAGCTACAAATATCGGATTTTGGTGATCTTCCTGTCCCTAGAAAGATAAGGAAGAGACCTACAATTTCAGGTATCACAAGAATTTTCAAAGTAGACCAAAATCAAGGCTAAATTGGGTCCCGAGTTCTCTGGCGCGGATCGGTGCGCAGTCCATGATGTTCCTTCACTTAAATGGGCCTAACTTACTCATCTTAAGCCCAATTAAGGCAAACGATACCTTGTTGGAAAGCTTATTCAGAGTCCCTTAATTTGGTCTAGGGTTATGTTAGGATTAATAAGCATAAATAGCAGTTTACAGCCACACAAGGCAGAGAGAGACGGAAATCAGACAACTTTTACAATCGTTGTTTTTGCTTTTACATTATTGGGCTTTATTGGGCTTAATTGCTAAACATTGTTAATTTTCGGATTTTTCACTCATCCTGAACTTGTTGCCTTGCGCATAGCATAACTAGAGCTACAAATATCGGATTTCGGTGATCTTCCTGTCCCTAGAAATATAAGGAAGAGACCTACAATTTCAGGTATCACAAGAATTGTCAAAGTAGACCAAAATCAAGGCTAAATTGGGTCCCGAGTTCTCTGGCGCGGATCGGTGCGCAGTCCATGATGTTCCTTCACTTAAATGGGCCTAACTTACTCACCTTAAGCCCAATTAAGGCATATGATACCTTGTTGGAAAGCTTATTCAGAGGCCCTTAATTTGGTCTAGGGTTAGGTCAGGATTAATAAGCATAAATAGCAGTTTACATCCGCACAGGCCAGAGAGAGACGAAAATTAGACAACTTTTACAATCATTGTTTTTGCTTTTACATCATTGGGCTTAATTGCTAAAAATTGTTAATTTTCAGATTTTTCACTCATCCTGACCATGTTGCCTCACGCGGAGCATAACTAGAGGTACAGATATCGGATTTTGGTGATCTTGCTGTCCCTAGAAAGATAAGGAAGAGACCTACAATTTCAAGTTTCACAAGAATTGTCAAATTAGGCCAAAATCAAGCCTAAATTGGGTCCCGAGTTCTCTGGCGTGTATCAGTGCGCAGTCCATGAGTTTCCTTCACTAAAATGGGCCTAACTTACTCATCTTTAGCCCAATTAAGGCGTATGATACCTTGTTGGAATGCTTATTCAGAGGCCCTTAATTTTGTCTAGGGTGAGGTTAGGATTAATAAGCACAAATAGCAGTTTACTGCCGCACAAGCCAGAGAGAAGGAAATTAGACAACTTTTACCATCATTGTTTTTGTTTTTACATTATTAGGCTTAATTGGGCTTAATTGCTAAACACCGTTAATTTTTTGATTTTTCACTCATCCTGACCTTGTTGCCTTGCGCAGAGCATAACTAGAGCTACAAATATCGGATTTTGGTGGTTTTGATGTTCCTAGAAATATAAGAAAGGGACCTACAATTTCAGGTTTCTAAGAATTATCAAATTAGGCCAAAATCAAGGGTAAATTGGGTCCCGAGTTCTCTGGCGCGGATCAGTGCGCAGTCCATGATGTTCCTTCACTTAAATGGGCCTAACTTACTCATCTTGAGCCCAATTAAGGCATATGATACCTTGTTGGAAAGCTTATTCAGAGGCCTTTAACTTGGTCTTGGGTTAGGTCAGGATAAATAGGCATAAATAGCAGTTTACAGCAGCACAAGCCTGAGAGAGACGGAAATTAGACAACTTTTACAATCATTGTTTTTGCTTTTACATTATTGGGCTTAAATGCTAAACACTGTTAATTTTGGATTTTTCACTCATCCTGACATTGTTGCCTTGCGCAGAGCATAACTAGAGCTACAGATATCGGATTTTGGTGGTCTTGCTGTCCCTAGAAAGATAAGAAAGAGACCTACAATTTCAGGTTTAACAAGAATTTTCAAATTAGGCCAAAATGATGGCTAAATTGGGTCACGAGTTCTCTGGCACGGATCAGTGCGCAGTCCATGATGTTCCTTCACTTAAATGGGCCTAACTTACTCATCCTAAGCCCAATTAAGGCCAATGATACCTTGTTGGAAAGCTTATTCAAAGTCCCTTAATTTGGTCTAGGGTTAGGTCAGGATTAATAAGCATAAATAGCAGTTTACAGCCGCACAAGCCAGAGAGAGACGAAAATTAGACTACTTTTACAATCATTGTTTTTGCTTTTACATTATTAGGCTTAATTGCTAAACATTGTTAATTTTCGGATTTTTCACTCATCCTGGCCTTGTTGCCTTGCGCAGAGCATAACTAGAGCTACAAATATCGGATTTTGGTGATCTTGCTGTCCCTAGAAAGATAAGGAAGAGACCTACAATTTCGGGTTTCACAAGGATTGTCAAATTAGGCCAAAATCAAGGCTAAATTGGGTCCCGAGTTCTCTGGCGGAGACCAGTGCCATGTCCATGATGTTCCTTCACTTAAATGGGCCTAACTTACTCATCTTAAGCTTAATTAAGGCTTATCATACCTTGTTGAAAAGCTTATTCAGAGGCCCTTAATTTGGTTTAGGGTTAGCTCGGGATTAATAAGCATAAATAGCAGTTTACAGCCGCACGAGCCAGAGAGAGACGGAAATTATACTACTTTTACAATCATTGTTTTTGCTTTTACTTTATTTGGGTTAATTGGGCTTAATTGCTAAACATTGTTAATTTTCGGATTTTTCAATCATCCTGACCTTGATGCCTTCCGCGGAGTATAACTAGTGCTACAAATATCGGATTTTGGTGATATTGCTGTCCCTAGAAAGATAAGGAAGAGACCTACAATTTCAGGTTTCACAAGAATTGTCAAATTAGGCCAAAATCAAGGCTAAATTGGCTCCCGAGTTCTCTGGCGCGGATCAGTACGCAGTCCATGATGTTCCTTCACGTAAATGGGCCTAACTTACTCATCTTAAGCCCAATTAAGGCATATGATACCTTGTTGGAAAGCTTATTCAGAGGCCCTTAATTTGGACTAGGGTTAGGTCAGGATTAATAATCATAAATAGCAGTTTACAGCTTTAAAAACCAGAGAGAGAAGGAAATTAGACACCTTTTACAATCATTGTTTTTGCTTTTACATTATTGGGGTTAATTGCTAAACAATTTTAATTTTCGGGTTTTTCACTCATCCTGACCTTGTTGCCTTGCGCAGAGCATAACTAGAGCTATAGATATCGGATTTTGGTGATCTTGCTATCCCTAGAAAGATAAGGAAGAGACCTACAATTTCAGGTTTCACAAGAATTGTCAAATTAGGGAAAATCAAGGATAAATTGGGTCCCAAGTTCTCTGGCGCAGATTTGTGCGTAGTCCATGATGTTCCTTCACTTAAATGGGCCTAACTTCCTCATGTTAAGCCCAATTAAGGCATATGATACCTTGTTGGAAAGCTTATTCAGAGGCCCTTAATATGGTCTAGGGTTAGGTCAGGATTAATAAGTATAAATAGCAATTTACAGCCGCACAAGCCAGAGAGAGACGGAAATTACACAACTTTTACAATCATTGTTTTTGCTTTTACATTATTGGGGTTAATTGCTAAGCATTGTTAATTGTCGGATTTTTCACTCATCCTGACCTTGTTGCCTTATGCAGAGCATCACTAGAGCTACACATATCGGATTTTGGTGATCTTGCTGTCCCTAGAAAGATAAGGAAGAGACCTAAAATTTCAGGTTTAACAAGATTTGTTAAATTAGGACAAAATCAAGGCTAAATTGGGTACCGAGTACTCTGGCGCGGATCAGTGCGCAGTCCATGATGTTCCTTCACTTAAATGGGCCTAACTTACTCATCTGAAGCCCAATTAAGGCATATGATACTTGGTTGGAAAGCTTATTCAGAGGCCCTTTATTTGGTCTAGGGATAGGTCAGGATTAATAAGCATAAATAGCAGTTTACAGCCGCACAAGCCAGAGAGAGACGGAAATTAGACAACTTTTACAATCATTGTTTTTGCTTTTACATTGTTGGGCTTAATTGGGCTTAATTGCTAAACATTGTTAATTTTCGGATTTTTCACTCATCCTGACCTTTTTCCCTTGCGCAGAGCATAACTAGAGCTACATAAATCGGATTTTGGTGATCTTGCTGTCCCTAGAAAGATAAGGAAGAGACCTACAATTTGAAGTTTCACAAGAATTGTCAAATTAGGCTAAAATCAAGCCTAAGTTTGGTCCCGAGTTCTCTGGCGCGTCAGTGCGCAATCCATGATGTTCCTTCACTTAAATGGGCCTAACTTACTCATCTTAAGCCCAATTAAGGCATATGATACCTCGTTGGAAAGCATATTCAGAGGCCCTTAATTTGGTCTAGTGTTAGTTCTGGATTAATAAGCATAAATATCATATTACAGCTCCACAAGCCAGAGAGAGACGGAAATTAGACAACTTTTACAATCATTGTTTTTGCTTTTACATTATTAGGCTTAATTGCTAAACATTGTTAATTTTCGGATTTTTCACTCATCCTGACCTTGTTGCCTTGCACAGAGCATAACTAGAGTTACAAATATCGGATTTTGGTGATCTTGCTGTCCCTAGAAAGTTAAGGAAGAGACCTACAATTTCAAGTTTCACAAGAATTGTCAAATGAGGCCAAAATCCAGGCAAACTTGGGTCCCGAGTTCTCTGGCACGGATCAGTGCGCAGTCCATGATGTTCCTTCACTTAAATGGGCCATACTTACTCATCTTAAGCTCAATTAAGGCATATAATTCCTTGTTGGAAAGTTTATTCAGAGGCCCTTAATTTGGTCTTGGGTTAGGTCAGGATTAATAAGCATAAATAGCAGTTTACAGCCGCACGAGCCAGAGAGAGACGAAAATTAGACTACTTTTACAATCATTGTTTTTGCTTTTACTTTATTGGGCTTAATTGGGCTTAATTGCTAAACATTGTTAATTTTCGGATTTTTCACTCATCCTGACCTTATTGCCTTGCGCAGAGTATAACTGGAGCTACAAATATCGGATTGTGGTGATCTTGCTGTCCCTAGAAAGATAAGGAAGAGACCTACAATTTCTGGTTTCACAAGAATTATCAAATTAGGCCAAAATGAAGGCTAAATTGGGTCCCGAGTTCTCTGGCACGGATCAGCGCGCAGTCCATGATTTTCCTTCACTTAAATGGGCCCAACTTACTCATCTTAAGCCTAATTAAGGTATATGATACCTTGTTGGAAAGCTTATTTAGAGGCCCTTAATTTGGTCTAGGGTTAGGTCAGGATTAATAAGAATAAATAGCAGTTTACGGCTGCACAAGCCAGAGAGAGATGGAAATTTGACAACTTTAACAATCATTGTTTTTGCTTTATATTATTGGCCTTAATTAGGCTTAATTGTTGAACATTGTTAATTTTCGGATTTTTCACTCATCCTGCCCTTGTTGCCTTGCACAGAGTATAACTAGAGCGACAGATATCGGATTGTGGTGATCTTGCTGTTCCTAGAAAGATAAGGAAGAGACCTACAATTTCAGGTTTCACAAGAATTGTCAAATTAGGCCAAAATCAAGGCTAAATTGGGTGCCGAGTTCTCTGGCGCGGATCAGTGCGCAGTCCATGATGTTCCTTCACTTAAATGGGCCTAACTTACTTCTCATAAGTTCAATTAAGGCATATGATACCTTGTTGGAAAGCTTATTCAGAGGCCCTTAATTTGGTCTAGGGTTAGGTCAGGATAAATAAGCATAAATAGCAGTTTACAGCTGCACAAGCCAGAGAGAGACGGAAATTTGACAACTTTTACAATCATTGTTTTTGCTTTTATATTATTGGGCTTAATTAGGCTTAATTGCTGAACATTGTTAATTTTCAGATTTTTCACTCATCCTGACCTTGTTGGCTTGCGCAGAGCATAACTAGGGCTATAGATATCGGATTGTGGAGATCTTGCTGTCACTAGAAAGATAAGGAAGAGACCTACAGTTTCAGGTTTACCAAAGAACTGTCAAATTAGGCCAAAATCATGCCTAAATTGGGTCCCGAGTTCTCTGGCGTGTATCAGTGCGCAGTCCATGAGTTTCCTTCACTAAAATGGGCCTAACTTACTCATCTTAAGCCCAATTAAGGCATATGATACCTTGTTGGAAAGCTTATTCGGAGGCCCTTAATTTTTTCTAGGGTTAGGGTAGTATTAATAAGCGTAAATAGCAGTTTACAGCCGCACAAGCCAGAGAGAGACGGAAATTAGACAACTTTTACAATCATTTTTTTGCTTTTACAGATTTGGGCTTAATTGCTAAACATTGTTAATTTTCATAATTTTCACTCATCCTGACCTTGTTGCCTTGCGCAGAGCATAACTTGAGCTACAGATATCGGATTTTGGTGATCTTGCCGTCCCTTGAAAGATAAGGAAGTGACCTACAATTTCGGGTTTCACAAGAATTGTCAAATTTGGCCAAAATCTAGGCTAAATTGGATCCCGAGTTCTCTCGGCGCGGATCGGTCATGCAGTCCTTGATGTCCCTTCAATTAATGGGCCCGACTTANTCATCTTAAGCCCGATTAAGGCATATGATACCTTGTTGGAAAGCTTATTCAGAGGCCCTAAATTTGGACTAGGGTTAGGTCAGGATTAATAAGCATAAATTGCAGTTTACAGCCTCAAAAGCTAGAGAGAGAAGCAAATTAGACGACTATTACAATCATTATTTTTGCGTTTACATTATTGGGCTTAATTGCTAAATATTGTTAATTTTCGGATTTTTCACTCATCCTGACCTTGTTACCTTGTGCAGAGCATAACTAGAGCTACATATATCGGATTTTGGTGATCTTGCTGTCCCAAGAAAGATAAGGAAAAGACCTACAATATCAGGCTTCACAAGAATTGTCATATTAGGGCAAAATCAAGGCTAAATTGGGTCCCGTGTTCTCTGGCGCGGATCAGTGCGCAGTCCATGATGTTCCTTCACGTAAATGGGCCTAACTTACTCATCTTAAGCCGAATTAAGGCAACTGATACCTTGTTTGAAAGCTTATACAGAGGTCCTTAATTTGGACTAGGGTTAGGTCATGATTAATAAGCATAAATAGCAGTTTACAGCCTCAAAAGCCAGAGAGAGAAGGAAATTAGACAACTTTTACAATCATTATTTTTGCGTTTACATTATTGGGCTTTATTGCTAAACATTGTTAATTTTCGGATTTTTCACTGATCCTGACCTTGTCCCCTTGCGCAGAGCATAACTAGAGCTACAGATATCGGATTTTGGTGATCTTGCTGTCCCTAGAAAGATAAGGAAGAGACCTACAATTTCAGGTTTCACAAGAATTGTCAAATTATGGAAAATCAAGGCTAAATTGGGTCCCAAGTTCTCTGACGCGGATCAGTGCGCAGTCCATGATGTTCCTTCACTTAAATGGGCCTAACTTCCTCATGTTTAGCCCAATTAAGGCATATGATACCTTGTTGGAAAGCTTATTCAGAGGCCCTTAATAAGGTCTAGGGTTAGGTCAGGATTAGTAAGTATAAATAGCAATTTACAGCCGCACAAGCCAGAGAGAGACGGAAATTACACAACTTTTACAATCATTGTTTTTGCTTTTACATTATTGGGGTTAATTGCTAAGCATTGTTAATTTTCGGATTTTTCACTCATCCTGACCTTGTTGCGTTATGCAGAGCATCACTAGAGCTACACATATCGGATTTTGGTGATCTTGCTGTCCCTAGAAAGATAAGGAAGAGACCTACAATTTCAGGTTTAACAAGATTTGTTAAATTAGGACAAAATTAAGGCTAAATTGGATACCGAGTACTCTGGCGCGGATCAGTGCGCAGTCCATGATGTTCCTTCACTTAAATGGGCCGAACTTATTCATCTTAAGCCCAATTAAGGCATATGATACTTGGTTGGAAAGCTTATTCAGAGGCCCTTTATTTGGTCTAGGGATAGGTCAGGATTAATAAGCATAAATAGCAGTTTACAGCCGCACAAGCCAGAGAGAGACGGAAATTAGACAACTTTTACAATCATTGTTTTTGCTTTTACATTGTTGGGCTTAATTGAGCTTAATTGCTAAACATTGTTAATTTTCGGATTTTTCACTCATCCTGACCTTTTTCCCTTGCGCAGAGCATAACTAGAGCTACAGAAATCGGATTTTGGTGATCTTGCTGTCCCTAGAAAGATAAGGAAGAGACCTACAATTTCAAGTTTCACAAGAATTGTCAAATTAGGCCAAAATCAAGCCTAAGTTTGGTCCCGAGTTCTCTGGCGCGTCAGTGCGCAGTCCATGATGTTCCTTCACTTAAATGGGCCTAACTTACTCATCTTAAGCCCAATTAAGGCATATGATACCTTGTTGGAAAGCTTATTCAGAGGCCCTTAATTTGGTCTAGTGATATTTCTGGATTAATAAGCATAAATATCATATTGTAGCTGCACAAGCCAGAGAGAGACGGAAATTAGACAACTTTTACAATCATTGTTTTTGCTTTTACATTATTTGGCTTAATTGCTAAACATTGTTAATTTTTGGATTTTTCACTCATCCTGACCTTGTTACCTTGCACAGAGCATAACTAGAGCTACAAAAATCGGATTTTGGTGATCTTGCTGTCCCTAGAAAGTTAAGGAAGAGACCTACAATTTCAAGTTTCACAAGAATTGTCAAATTAGGCCAAAATCCAGGCAAACTTGGGTCCCGTGTTCTCTGGCGCGGATCAGTGCGCAGTCCATGATGTTCCTTCACGTAAATGGGCCTAACTTACTCATCTTAAGCCGAATTAAGGCAACTGATACCTTGTTTGAAAGCTTATACAGAGGTCCTTAATTTGGACTAGGGTTAGGTCATGATTAATAAGCATAAATAGCAGTTTACAGCCTCAAAAGCCAGAGAGAGAAGGAAATTAGACAACTTTTACAATCATTATTTTTGCGTTTACATTATTGGGCTTTATTGCTAAACATTGTTAATTTTCGGATTTTTCACTGATCCTGACCTTGTCCCCTTGCGCGGAGCATAACTAGAGCTACTGATATCGGATTGGGGTGATCTTGCTGTCCCTAGAAAGATAAGGAAGAGACCTACAATTTCAGATTTCACAAGAATTGTCAAATTAGGCCAAAATCAAGGCTAAATTGGGTCCCGAGTTCTCTGGCGCGGATTAGTGCGCACTCCATGATGTTCCTTCACTTAAATGGGCCTAACTTACTCATCTTAAGCCTAATTAAGGCATCTGATACCTTGTTGGAAAGCTTATTCAGAGGCCCTTAATATGGTCTAGGGTTAGGTCAGGATTAAAAAGCATAAATAGCAGTTTACAGCCGCACGAGCCAGAGAGAGACGGAAATTTGACAACTTTTACAATCATTGTTTTTGCTTTTATATTATTGGGCTTAATTGGGCTTAATTGCTGAACATTGTTAATTTTCGGATTTTTCACTCATCCTGACCTTGTTGCCTTGTGCAGAAGATAACTAGAGCTACAGATATCGGATTGTGGTGATCATGCTGTCCCTAGAAAGATAAGGAAGAGACCTACAATTTCTGGTTTCACAAGAATTATCAAATTAGGCCAAAATCAAGGCTAAATTGGGTCCCGAATTTTCTGGCACGGATCAGTGCGCAGTCCATGATTTTCCTTCACTTAAATGGGCCCAACTTACTCATCTTAAGCCTAATTAAGGCATATGATACCTTGTTGGAAAGCTTATTTAGAGGCCCTTAATTTGGTCTAGGGTTAGGTCAGGATTAATAAGCATAAATAGCAGTTTACGACCGCACAAGCCAGAGAGAGATGGAAATTTGACAACTTTAACAATCATTGTTTTTGCTTTATATTATTGGCCTTAATTAGGCTTAATTGTTGAACATTGTTAATTTTCGGATTTTTCACTCATCCCCCTTACTTGTTGCCTTGCCTGAGTATAACTAGAGCGGCAGATATCGGATTGTGGTGATCTTGCTGTTCCTAGAAAGATAAGGAAGAGACCTACAATTTCAGGTTTCACAAGAATTGTCAAATTAGGCCAAAATCAAGGCTAAATTGGGTGCCGAGTTCTCTGGCGCGGATCAGTGCGCAGTCCATGATGTTCCTTCACTTAAATGGGCCTAACTTACTTCTCATAAGTTCAATTAAGGCATATGATACCTTGTTGGAAAGCTTATTCAGAGGCCCTTAATTTGGTCTAGGGTTAGGTCAGGATAAATAAGCATAAATAGCAGTTTACAGCTGCACAAGCCAGAGAGAGACGGAAATTTGACAACTTTTACAATCAGTGTTTTTGCTTTTATATTATTGGGCTTAATTAGGCTTAATTGCTGAACATTGTTAATTTTCAGATTTTTCACTCATCCTGACCTTGTTGGCTTACGCAGAGCATAACTAGGGCTATAGATATCGGATTGTGGAGATCTTGCTGTCACTAGAAAGATAAGGAAGAGACCTACAGTTTCAGGTTTCACAAGAACTGTCAAATTAGGCCAAAATCAAGCCTAAATTGGGTCCTGAGTTCTCTGGCGTGTATCAGTGCGCAGTCCATGAGTTTCCTTCACTTAAATGGGCCTAACTTACTCATCTTAAGCCGAATTAAGGCATATGATACCTTGTTGGAAAGCTTATTCAGAGGCCCTTAATTTGGTCTAGGGTTAGGTCAGGATTAAAAAGCATAAATAGCAGTTTACAGCCGCACAAGCCAGAGAGAGAGGGAAATTAGAAAACTTTTACAATTATTGTTTATGCATTTACATTATTGGGCTTAATTGCTGAACATTGTTAATTTTCGGATTTTTCACTCATTCTGACCTTGTTGCCTTGTGCATAGCATAACTTGAGCTACAGATATCGGATTTCGGTGATCTTGCTGTCCTTAGAAAGATAAGGAAGAGACCTCACAAAAATTGTCAAATTAGGCCAAAATCAAGGCTAAATTGGGTCCCGAGTTCTCTGGCGTGGATCAGTGCGCAGTCCATGATGTTCCTTCACTTAAATAGGCCTAACTTACTCATCTTACGCCCAATTAAGGCATATGATACCTTGTTGGAAACCTTATTCAGAGGCCCTTAATTTGGTATAGGGTTAGGTCAGGATTAATGAGCATAAATAGCATTTTACAGCCGCACAAGCCAGAGAGAGACGGAAATTAGACAACTTTTACAATCATTGGTTTTGCTTTTACATTATTGTCCTGAATTGCTAAACATTGTAAATTTTCGAATTTTTCACTCATCCTGACCTTGTTGCCTTGCGTAGAGCATAACTAAAGCTACAGATATCGGATTTTGTTGATCTTGCTGTCCCTAGAAAGATAAGGAAGAGACCTACAATTTCATGTTGCAGAAGAATTATCAAATTAGGCCAAAATCAAGTCAAAATTGGGTCCTGAGTTCTCTCGGCGCGGATCGGTCTTGTGATCCATGATGTTCCTTCACTTAAATTGGCCTAACTTACTCATCTTAAGCCCAATTAAGGCATATGATACCTTATTGCAAAGCTTATTCGGAGGCCCTTAATTTTGTCTAGGGTTAGGTTAGGATCAATAAGCATAAATTGCAGTTTACAGCCACACAAGTCAGAGAAGGACGGAAATTAGACAACTTTTACAATAATTTTTTTGCTTTTACATTATCGGGGCTTAATTGCTAAACATTGTTAATTTTTGGATTTTTCACTCATCCTGACCTTGTTGCCTTGCGCAGAGCATAACTAGAGCTACAGATATCGGATTTTCGGGATCTTGCTGTCCCTAGTAAGATAAGGAAGAGACCTACAATTTCAGGTATCACAAAAATTGTCAAATTAGGCCAAAATCAAGGCAAAATTGGGTCCCGAGTTCTCTAGCATGGATCAGTGCACAGTCCATGATTTTCCTTCACTTAGATGGGCCTAACTTACTCATCTTATGCCCAATTAAGGCATATGATACCTTGTTGGAAAGCTTATTCAGAGGCCCTTAATTTGGTTCAGGGTTAGGTCAGGATTAATAAGCATAAATAGCAGTTTACTGACCGCACAAGCGAGAGAGTGACAAAAATTAAACAACTTTTACAATCATTGTTTTTGCTTTTACATTATTGGGCTTAATTGCTAAACATTGTTAATTTTCGGCTTTTTCACTCATCCCTGAATCGGGTCAAAATCAAGGCTTTTTCACCAAATTAGGCCAAAATCAAGGCTAAATTGGGTCCCGAGTTCTCCGCACGGATCAATGCGCGATCCATGATGTTACTTCACTTAAATGGGCCTAACTTACTCATCTTAAGCCCAATTAAGGCATATGATACCTTGTTGGAAAGCTTATTCAGAGGCCCTAAATTTGGTCGAGGGTTAGGTCAGGATTAATAAGCATAAATAGCAGTTTACAGCCGCACAAGCCAGAGAGAGACGAAAATTAGACAACTTTTACAATCATTGTTTTTGGTTTTACATTATTGGGCTTAATTGCTAAACATTGTTAATTTTCGGATTTTTCACTCATCATGACCTTGTTGCCTTGCGCAGAGCCTAACTAGAGCTACAGATATCGGATTTTGGTGATCTTGCTGTCTCTAGAAAGACAAGGAAGAGATCCGCAATTTCAGGTTTCACAAGAATTGTCAAATTAGGCCAAAATCAAGGTAAAATTGGGTCCCGAGTTCTCTAGCACGGATCAGTACGCATCCATGATGTTCCTTCACTTAAATGGGCCTAACTTACTCATCTTAAGCCCAATTAGGGCATATGATACCTTGTTGGAAAGCTTATTCAGAGGTCCTTAATTTTGTCTATGGTTAGGTCGGGATTAACAAGCATAAATAGCAGTTTACAGCCGCACAAACGAGAGAGTGATGAAAATTAGTTAACTTTTACAATCATTGTTTTTGCTTTTACATTTTTGGGCTTAATTGCTAAACATTGTTAATTTTCGGATTTTTCACTCATCCTGACCTTGTTGCCTTGAGCACAGAATAACTAGAGCTACAGATATCGGATTTTGGTGATCTTGCTGTCCCTATAAAGATAAGGAAGAGACCTACAATTTCAGGTTTCACAAGAATTGTCAAATTAGGCCAAAATAAAGGTAAAATTGGGTCCCGAGTTCTCTGGCACGGATCAGTGCGCAGTCCATGATGTTCCTTCACTTAAATGGGCCAAACTTACTCATCTTAAGCCCAATTAAGGCATATGATACCTTGCTGGAAAGCTTATTCAGAGGCCCTTAATTTGGTTTAGGGTTAGGACAGGATTAATAAGCATAAATAGCAGTTTACAGCCGCACAAGCCAGATAGACGAAAATTAGACAACTTTTACAATCATTGTTTTTGCTTTTACATTATTGGGCATAATTGATAAACATTGTTAATTTTCGGATTTTTCACTCATCCTGACCTTGTTGCCTTGCGCAGAGCATAACTAGAGCTACAGATATCGGATTTTGGTGATCTTGCTGTCCCTAGAAAGATAAGGAAGAGATTCACAGTTTATGGTTTCACAAGAATTGTCAAATTAGGCCAAAATCAACGTAAAATTGGGTCCCGAGTTCTCTGGCACGGATCAGTGCGCAGTCCATGATGTTCCTTCACTTAAATGGGCCTAACTTACTCATCTTATGCCCAATTAAGGCATATGATACCTTGTTAGAAAGCTTATTCAGAGGCCCTTAATTTGGTCTAGGGTGAGGTCAGGATTAATAACCATAAATAGCAGTTTACAGCCGCACAAGCCAGAGAGAGAGGGAAATTAGAAAACTTTTCCGATCATTGTTTTTGCATTTACATTATTGGGCTTAATTGCTAAACATTGTTAATTTTCGGATTTTTCACTCGTTCTGACCTTGTTGCCTTGTGAAGAACATAACTAGAGCTACAGATATCATATTTTGGTGATCGTGATGTCCCTAGAAAGATAAGGAAGAGACCTACAATTTCAGGATTCACAAGAATAGTCAAATTAGTTCAAAATCAAGGCTAAATTGAGTCCCGAGTTCTTTGGCGCGGATCAGTGCGTAGTCCATGATGTTCCTTCACTTAAATGGGCCTAACTTACTCATCTTATGCCCAATTAAGGCATATGATACCTTGTTAGAAAGCTTATTCAGAGGCCCTTAATTTGCTCTATGGTAGGTCAGTATTAATAACCATAAATAGCAGTTTACAGAAGCACAACCAAGAGAGAGACGGAAATTAGACAACTTTTACAATCATTGTTTTTGCTTTTACATTATTGGGCTTAATTGCTAAACATTGTTAATTTTCGGATTTTTCACTCATCCTGACCTTGTTGCCTTGTGCAGAACATAACTAGAGCTACACATATCGGATTTTGGTGATCTTGTTGTACCTAGAAAGATAAGGAAGAGACCTACAATTTCAGGTTTCACAAGAATTGTCAAATTAGGCCAAAATCAAGACTAAATTTGGTACCGAAGTTCTCACGCACGGATCGAGTCTTGGATCCATGATGTTCCTTCACTTAAATAGGCCTAACTTACTCATCTTAAGCCCAATTAATGCATATGATACCTTATTGGAAAGTTTATTCAGAGGCCCTTAATTTGGTCTAGGGTGAGGTCAGGATTAATAACCATAAATAGCAGTTTACAGCCGCACAAGCCAGAGAGATAGGGAAATTAGAAAACTTTTCCGATCATTGTTTTTGCATTTACATTATTGGGCTTAATTGCTAAACATTGTTAACTTTCGGATTTTTCAGTCATTCGAGCCTTGTTGCCTTGCGCACAGATAACTTGAGCTACAGATATCGGATTTTGGTGATCTTGCTGTCCTTATAAAGATAAGGAAGAGACCTACAATTTCAGGTGTCACAAGAATTGTCAAATTAGGCCAAAGTCAAGGCTAAATTGGGTCCCGAGTTCTCTGGTGTGGATCAGTGCGCCGTCCATGATGTTCTTTCACTTAAATGGGCCTAACTTACTCATCTTACGCCCAATTAAGGCATTTGATACTTTGTTGGAAAGCTTATTCAGAGGCCCTTAATTTGGTATAGGGTTAGTTCAGGATTAATAAGCATAAATAGCAGTTTACAGCCGCACAAGCCAGAGAGAGACAAAAATTAGACAACTTTTACAATCATTGGTTTTGCTTTTACATTATCGGGGCTTAATTGCTAAACATTGTTAATTTTCAAATTTTTCACTCATCTCGACCATGTTGCCTTGCACAGAGCATAACTAAAGCTACAGATATCGGATTTCGTTGATTTTGCTGTCCCTAGAAAGATAAGGAAAGACCTACAATTTCATGTTTCACAAGAATTATCAAATTAGGCCAAAATCAAGTCAAAATTGGGTCCCGAGTTCTCTGGCGCGGATCAGTGCGCAGTCCATGATGTTCCTTCACTTAAATGGGCCTAACTTACTCATCTTAAGCCCAATTAAGGCATATGATACCTTATTGCAAAGCTTATTCCGAGGCCCTTAATTTTGTCTAGGGTTAGGTCTGGATTAATAAGCATAAATTGCAGTTTACAGCCACACAAGTCAGAGAAAGACGGAAATTAGACAACTTTTACAATCTTTTTTTTGTTTTTACATTATCAGGGCTTAATTGCTAAACATTGTTAATTTTTGGATTTTTCACTCATCCTGACCTTGTTGCCTTGCGCAGAGCATAAGTAGAGCTACAGATATCGGATTTTCGGGATCTTGCTGTCCCTAGAAAGATAAGGAAGAAACCTACAATTTCAGGTATCACAAGAGTTGTCAAATTAGGCCAAAATCAAGGCTAAATTGGGTCCCGAGTTCTCTGGCACGGATCAGTGCACTGTCCGTGATTTTCCTTCACTTTGATGGGCCTAACTTACTCATCTTAAGCCCTATTAAGGTATATGATACCTTGTTGGAAAGCTTATTCGAGGCCCTTAATTTGGTCTAGGGTTAGGTCAGGATTAATAAGCATAAATAGTAGTTTACAGCCGCACAAGCCAGAGAGAGACGGAAATAAGAGAACTTTTACAATCATTGTTTTTGCTTTTACGTTATTGGGCTTAATTGCTAAACATTGTTAATTTTCGGATTTTTCACTCATCTTGACCTTGTTGCCTTACGCTGAGCATAACTAGAGCTACAGATATCGGATTTTGGTGATCTTGCTGTCCCTAGAAAGATAAGGAAGAGACCTACAATTTCAGATGTCACAAGAATTGTCAAATAAGGCCAAAATCAAGGCTAAATTGAGTCCCGAGTTCTCTGATACGGATCAGTGCGTAGTCCATGATGTTCCTTCACTTAAATGGGCCTAACTTACTCATCTTAAGCCCAATTAAGGCATATGATACCTTGTTGGAAAGCTTATTCAGAGGTCCTTAATTTGGTCTATGGTTAGGTCTGGATTAATAAGCAAAAATAGCAGTTTACAGCCGCACAAGCGAGAGTGACGAAAATTAGACAACTTTTACAATCATTATTTTTGCTTTTACATTATTGGGCTTAATTGCTAAACATTGTTAATTTTCGGATTTTTCACTCATCCTGACCTTGTTGCTTGCGCAGCGCATAACTAGAGCTACAGATATCGGATTTTGGTGATCTTGTTGTCCCTAGAAAGATAAGGAAGAGACCTACAATTTCAGGTGTCACAAGAATTGTCAAATAAGGCCAAAATAAAGACTAAATTGGGTCCCGAGTTCTCTGGCACTGATGAGTACGCAGTCCATGATGTTCCTTCACTTAAATGGGACTAACTTACTCATCTTAAGCCAAATTAAATCCGATAACTAGAGCTACAGATATCGGATTTTCGGGATTTTGCTGTCCCAAGAAAGATAAGGAAGAGACCTACAATTTCAGGTTTCACAAGAATTGTCAAATTAGGGCAAAATCAAGGCTAAATTGGGTCCTGAGTTCTCTGGCGCGGATCAGTGCGCAGCCCATGATGTTCCTTCAGGTAAATGTGCCTAACTTACTCATCTTAAGCCGAATTAAGGCAACTGATACCTTGTTTGAAAGCTTATACAGAGGTCCTTAATTTGGACTAGGCTTAGGTCAGGATTAATAAGCATAAATAGCAGTTTACAGCCGCACAAGCCACAGAGAGAGGGAAATTAGAAAAATTTTCTAATCATTGTTTTTGCATTTAAATTATTGGGCTTAATTGCTAAACATTGTTAATTTTCGGATTTTTCACTCATTCTGACCTTGTTGCCTTGCGCACAGCATAACTTGAGCTATAGATATCGGATTTTGGTGATCTTGCTGTCCTTAGAAAGATAAGGAAGAGACCTACAATTTCAGGTGTCACAAGAATTGTCAAATTAGGCCAAAATCAAGGCTAAATTGGGTACCGAGTTCTCTGGCGTGGATCAGTGCGCAGTCCATGACGTTCCATCACTTAAATGGGCCTAACTTACTCATCTTACGCCCAATTAAGGCATATGATACCTTGTTGGAAAGCTTATTCGAGGGCCCTTAATTTGGTATAGGGTTAGTTCAGGATTAATAAGCATAAATAGCAGTTTACAGCCGCACAAGCCAGAGAGAGACAAAAATTAGACAACTTTTACAATCATTGGTTTTGCTTTTACATTATTGGGCTTAATTGCTAAACATTGTTAATTTTAGAATTTTTCACTCATCCTGACCTTGTTGCCTTGCGCAGAGCATAACTAAAGCTACAGGTATCGGATTTTGTTGATCTTGCTGTCCCTAGAAAGATAAGGAAGAGACCTACAATTTCATGTTTCACAAGAATTATCAAATTAGGACAAAATCAAGACTAAATTGGGTCCCGAGTTCTCTGGCACGGATAAGTACGCAGTCCATGATGTTCCTTCACTTAAATGGTCCTAACTTACTCATCTTAAGCCCAATTAAGGCATATGATACCTTGTTGGAAAGCTTATTTAGAGATCCTTAATTTGGTCTATGGTTAGGTCTGGATTAATAAGCATAAATAGCAGTTTTCAGCAGCACAAGCGAGAGAGTGACGAAAATTAGACAACATTTACAATCATTATTTTTGCTTTTACATTATTGGGCTTAATTGCTAAACATTGTTAATTTTCGGATTTTTCACTCATCATGACCTTGTTGCTTGCACAGCGCATAACGAGAGCTACAGATATCGGATTTTGGTGATCTTGCTGTCCCTAGAAAGATAAGGAAGAGACCTACAATTTCAGGTTTCACAAGAATTGTCAAATTAGGACAAAATCAAGGCTAAATTGGGTCCCGAGTTCTCTGGCACTGATGAGTACGCAGTCCATGATGTTCCTTCACTTAAATGGGACTAACTTACTCATCTTAAGCCAAATTAAATCCGATAACTAGAGCTACAGATATCGGATTTTTGGGATTTTGCTGTCCCAAGAAAGAAAAGGAAGAGACCTACAATTTGCGATTTCACAACAATTGTCAAATTAGGCCAAAATCAAGGCTAAATTGGGTCCCGAGTTCTCTGGTGTGGATCAGTGCGCAGTCCATGATGTTACTTCACTTAAATGGGCCTAACTTACTCTTCTTAAGCCAAATTAAGGCATATGATACCTTGTTGGAAAGCTTATTCAGAGGCCCTTAATTTGGTCTAGGGTAAGGTCATGATTAATAAGCATAAATAGCAGTTTACAGCCGCACAAGCCAGAGAGAGACGGAAATTAGACAACTTTTACAATCATTATTTCTGTTTTTACATTATTGGGCTTAATTGCTAAACATTGTTAATTTTCGGATTTTTCACTCATCCTGACCTTGTTGCTTGCGCAGCGCATAACTGGAGCTACAAATATCCGATTTTGGTGATCTTGCTGTCCCTAGAAAGATAAGGAAGAGACCTACAATTTCAGTTCTCACAAGAATTGTCAAATTAGGCCAAAATCAAGGCTAAATTGAGTCCCGAGTTCTCTGGTGAGGATAAGTGCGTAGTCCATGATGTTCCTTCATTTAAATCGGCCTAACTTACTCATCTTAAGCCCAATTAAGGCATATGATACCTTGTTGGAAAGCTTATTCAGAGGCCCTTATTTTGGTCTAGCGTTAGGTCAGGATTAATAAGCACAAATAGCAGTTTACAGCCGCACAAGCCAGAGAGAGAGGGAAATTAGAAAGCTTTTACAATCATTGTTTTTGCTTTTACATTATTGGGCTTAATTACTAAACATTGTTAATTTTCAGATTTTTCACTCATTCTGACCTTGTTGCCTTGCATAGAGCATAACTTGAGCTGCAGATATCGGATTTTGGTGATCTTATTGTCCCTAGAAAGATAAGGAAGAGACCTACAATTTCAGTTCTCACAAGAATTGTCAAATTAGGCCAAAATCAAGGTTAAATTGAGTCCCGAGTTCTCTGGCGCGGATCAGTGCGCAGTCCATGATGTTCCTTCAATTAAATGGGCCTAACTTACTCATCTTATGCCCAATTAAGGCATATGATACCTTGTTGGAAAGCTTATTCAGAGGCCCTTAATTTGGTCTAGCGTTAGGTCAGGATTAATAAGCAAAAATAGCAGTTTACAGCCGCTCAAGCCAGAGAGAGACGGAAATTAGACAACTTCTACAATCATTATTTTTGCTTTTACATTATTGGGCTTAATTGCTAAACATTGTTAATTTTCGGATTTTTCACTCATCCTGACCTTGTTGCCTTGCGTAGAGCATAACTATAGCTACATATATCGGATTTTGGTTATCTTGTTGTCCCTAGAAAGATAAGGAAGAGTCCTACAATTTCGGGTTTCATAAGAATTGTCAAATTAGGCAAAAATCAAGGCTAAATTGTGTCCCGAGTTCTCTGGCGTGGATCGGTGCACTGTCGATGATGTTCCTTCACTTAAATGGGCCTAACTTACTCTTCTTAAGCCCAATTAAGGCATATGATACCTTGTTGGAAAGCTTATTCAGAGGCCCTTAATTTGGTCTAGGGTAAGGTCTTGATTAATAAGCATAAATAACAGTTTATAGCCGCACAAGCCACTGAGAGAGGGAAATTAGAAAACTTTTACAATCATTGTTTTTGCTTTTACATTATTGGGCTTAATTGCTAAACATTGTTAATTTTCGGATTTTTCACTCATCTTGACCTTGTTGCCTTGCGCGGAGCAAAACTAGAGCTACAGTTATCGGAATTTAGTGATCTTGCTGTCCCTAGAAAGATAAGGAAGAGACCTACAATTTCATGTGTCACAAGAATTGTCAAATAAGGCCAAAATCAATGCTAAATTGAGTCCCGAGTTCTCTGGTGCGGATCAGTGCGCTGTCCATGACGTTCCTTCACTTAAATGGGCCTAATTTACTAATCTTAAGCCCAATTAAGGCATATGATACCTTGTTGGAAAGAGTATTCAGAGGCCCTTAATTTGGTCTAGGGTTAGGTCTCGATTAATAATCATAAATGGCAGTTTACAGCCGCACAAGGGAGAGAGTGACGAAAATTAGACAACTTTTACAATCATTATTTTTGCTTTTACATTATTGGGCTTAATTGCTAAACATTGTTAATTTTCGGATTTTTCACTCATCCTGACCTTGTTGTCTTGCGCGAGGCATAACTAGAGTTACAGATATCGGATTTTGGTGATCTTGCTGTCCCTAGAAAGATAAGGAAGAGACCTACAATTTCAGTTTTCACAAGAATTGTTAAATTAGGCCCACATCAAGGCTAAATTGGGTCCCGAGTTCTCTGGCACGGATCAATGCGCAGTTCATGATGTTCCTTCACTAAAATGGGCCTAACTTACTCATCTTAAGCCCTATTAAGGCATATGATACCTTGTTAGAAAGCTTATTAGAGGCCCTTAATTTGGTCTAGGGTTAAGTCAGGATTAATAAACATAAATAGCAGTTTACAGCCGCACATGTAATTACACATTTATGTATTTTGATGAATGACAAACACTAACAAAAAGGCAAGAGAATTTTTCTTATAGCATGCAGGTACTGCGTGCACAAATTCAAATTATTATGGTGTACCAGAAAATCAAGTATCAAGACCTCAAGCAAGATTGAGTATATATACTAGGTCTTTGTTATCTTGTAAGGGTATGATGGCTAAAACTCACTTTGGCTCATTTAATCATTTTAACTAAAACACTACACTTTTGGATAAAAGGTTTTTAATTGAGATTAGTAAAGTGTTTTTCAAATTGTTTTCAATTTGTTCTCATTCAAACTTCAATCGAATTAATTTTCAAATCAATAAAATAATTGTGCACATAAAATAATTTAAATTGAATAAATATATTGAATGCAAATCTCTTTTTACAGTGGTCATGATTTCAAACTCAATCAATTCTATTGATTGTTATTTTAAATATGTTGATTGACTCAAATTTGAGTTGTGATTTTTAGGCAAAATTATATACATTCTTTTTGGAATAACCTAAACGTATAGCCATTCTTATAAATTCAATTTGGTTCCATTGCAAATATATATATTGTCATAAAAGTGCCTTTTGAAATGGCTCAAATCACGTTAAGTGTATTATATATTTTGGCTATTGAAAAATGTGAGTGAAATTATATATGAGTGCATAACGGCTAGTTCCATATTTTTAGCTCCTTCCCTTTTAATGATGCAACGTTCATCTTCTAACAATATAAAAAAGGGAGCAAGAAAAAAAAAAGTGAAGAAGCAGCATAAAACTTGTTCATATTATCTTAAATTATTTGAGCCAAATTGTGTTATTATCATCATAACCATAGTGCTTCAATTTGTATCATCTACACTATCTAAAGTGCTTCAAATTTCTTCTACTCTCTTGTATCAACTTTGTGTGAGGGTGTGGTATCCTTCTTTGTTGTGATTGAGGCTTCTACACAAGGGTGGGGTATCCCTAGTGAGAAGGACTCTGTTGTGTACAAATGTTGCAAGCACCAGTTATAAGCTTGTTTGTTAGTGGAATAAAATCCCACAGGTGGAGTGGGGACTGGACGTAGGTCACTGCTGGTTGGTGGCTGAACCAGGATAAAATCCTCGCGCAAGTATTCTCTTTACCTCTCCTTCAATTTATTTCTTTTATATAATTGATTGCGTGATAAATTTTGTTAAAGAAATTTTTGTTGAAAAATTAAAAAGAAATTTGTAGACTCAATTCACCCCTCCCCTCTTGAGTCGAAGCCACATATTCCAACAGCACAAGCCATAGAGAGGCGGAAATTAGGCAACTTTTACAATCATTGTTTTTGCTTTTACATTATTGGGCTTAATTGCTAAACATTGTTAATTTTCGGATTTTTCACTCATCCTGACCATGTTGCTTTGCGCAGAGCCTAACTAGAGCTACAAATATCGGATTTTGGTGATCTTGCTGCCCCTAGAAAGATAAGGAAGGGACCTACAATTTCAAGTTTCACAAGAATTGTCAAATTAGGCCAAAATCAAGGCAAAATTGGGTCCCGAGTTCTCTGGCACGGATCAGTGCGCAGTCCTTGATGTTCCTTCACTTAAATGGGCCTAACTTACTCATCTTAAGCCCAATTAGAGC
This sequence comes from Sophora flavescens, assembly GCA_030762895.1. Taxonomy (NCBI): domain Eukaryota; kingdom Viridiplantae; phylum Streptophyta; class Magnoliopsida; order Fabales; family Fabaceae; genus Sophora; species Sophora flavescens. Next base: position 5,592,735 of record JAUPTC010000010.1, on the reverse strand, counting down.
ATATGATACCTTGTTGGAAAGCTTATTCAGAGGCCCTGAATTTGGTCTAGGGTTAGGTCAGGATTAATAAGCATAAATAGCAGTTTACAACCGCACAAGCGAGAGAGTGACAAAAATTAGACAACTTTTACAATCATTGCTTTTGCTTTTACAATATTGGGCTTAATTGCTAAACATTGTTAATTTTTGGATTTTTCACACATCCTGACCTTGTTGCCTTGCACAGAGCATAACTAGAGTTACAGATATCGGATTTTGGTGATCTTTTCACAAGAATTGTTAAATTAGGCCAAAATCAAGGCTAAATTGGATCCCGAGTTCTCTGGCACGGATCAATGCACAGTCCATGATGTTTCTTCACTTAAATGGGCCTAACTTACTCATCTTAAGCCCAATTAAGGCATATGATACCTTGTTGGAAAGCTTATCTAGAGGCCCTTAATTTGGTCTAGAGTTAGGTCGGGATTAATAAACATAAATAGTAGTTTACAGCCGCATAAACCAGAGAGAGACGGAAATTAGACAACTTTTACAATCATTGTTTTTGCTTTTACATTATTTTACATTATTGGGCTTAATTGCTAAACATTGTTAATTTTCGGATTTTTCACTCATCCTGACTTGTTGCCTTGTGCAGAGCCTAACTAGAGCTACAAATATCGGATTTTGGTGATCTTGCTGTCCATAGAAAGATAAGGAAGAGACCTACAATTTCAGGTTTCACAAGAATTGTCAAATTAGGCCAAAATCAAGGCAAAATTGAGTCCCGAGTTCTCTAGCACGGATCAGTCGCGCGATCCATGATGTTCCTTCACTTAAATGGGCCTAACTTATTCATCTTAAGCCAAATTAAGGCATATGATACCTTGTTGGAAAGTTTATTCCGAGGCCCTTAATTTGGTCTAGGGTTGGGTCATGATTAATATGCATAAATAATAGTTTACAGCCGCACAATCCGGAGAGAGGCGGAAATTAAACAACTTTTACAATCATTGTTTTTGCTTTTACATTATTGGGCTTAATTGCTAAACATGGTTAATTTTCGTATTTTTCACTCATCCTGACCTTGTTGCCTTGCGCAGAGCATAACTAGAGCTACAGATATCGGATTTTGGTGATATTGCTGTCCCTAGAAAGATAAGGAAGAGATCTACAATTTCAGGTTTAACAAGAATTGTCAAATTAGGCCAAAAACAAGGCTAAATTGAGTCCCTAGTTCTTTGGCGCGGATCAGTGCGCAGTCCATGATGTTCCTTCACTTAAATGGGCCTAACTTACTCATCTTAAGCCCAATTAAGGCATAAGATACACTGTTGGAAAGCTTATTCAGAGGCCCTTAATTTGGTCTAGGGTTAGGTCAGGATTAATAAGTATAAAGAGCAGTTTACAGCCGCACATGCCAGAGAGAGACGAAAATTAGACAACTTTTACAATCATTGTTTTTGCTTTTACATTATTGGGATTAATTGGTAAACATTGTTAATTTCCGATTTTTCACTCTTCCTGACCTTGTTGCCTTGCGCAGAGCCTAACTAGAGCTACAGATATCGGATTTTGGTGATCTTGCTGTCCCTAGAAAGATAAGGAAGAGACCTAAAATTTCAGGTTTCAAAAGAATTGTCAAATTAGGCCAAAATCAAGGCAAATTTGGGTCCCGAGTTCTCTGGCACGGATCAGTGCGCAGTCCATGATGTTCCTTCACTGTAATGGGCCTAACTTACTCATCTTAAGCCCAATTAAGGCATATGATACCGTATTGGAAAGCTTATTCAGAGGCCCTTAATTTGGTCTAGGGTTAGGTCAGGATTAATAAGCAAAAATAGCAGTTTACAGCCGCACAAGCGAGAGAGTGACAAAAATTAGATAACTTTTACAATCATTGTTTTTGCTTTTACATTATTGGGCTTATTTGCTAAACATTGTTAATTTTCGGATTTTTCACTCATCCTGACCTTGTTGCCTTGCGCAGAGTATAACTAGAGCTACAGATATCGGATTTTGGTGATCTTGCTGTCCCTATAAAGATAAGGAAGAGACCTACAATTTCAAGTTTCACAAGAATTGTCAAGTTAAGCCAAAATCAAGGCTAAATTGAGTCCCGAGTTCTCTTGCGCAGATCAGTGCGCAGTCCATGATGTTTATTAACTTAAATGGGCCTAACTTACTCATCTTAAGCCCAATTAAGGCATATGATACCTTGTGGGAAAGATTATTCAGAGGCCCTTAATTTGGACTAGGGTTAGGTCAGGATTAATAAGCATAAATAACAGTTTACAGCCGCACAAGCCTGAGAGAGATGGAAATTAGACAACTTTTACAATCATTGTTTTTGCATTTACATTATTGGGCTTAATTGCTAAACATTTTTAATTTTCGAATTTTTCACTCATCCTGACCTTGTTGCCTTGCGCACAGAATAACTAGAGCTACAGATATCGGATTTTGGTGATCTTGCTGTCCCTAGAAAGATAAGGAAGAGACCTACAATTTCAGGTTTACCAAGAATTGTCAAATTAGCCAAAAATCAAGGCTAAATTAGGTCCCGAGTTCTCTAGCGCGGATCGATTGTGCGATCCTTGATGTTCCTTCACTTAAATGGGCCTAACTTACTTATCTTAAGCCCAATTAAGGCATATGTGACCATGTTGGAAAGCTTATTCAGAGGCCCTGAATTTGGTTTAGGGTTAGATCAGGATTAATAAGCATAAATAGCAGTTTACAGCCGCACAAGCCAGAGAGAGACGGAAATTAGACAACTTTTTCAATCATTGTTTTTGCTTTTACATTATTGGGTTTAATTGGGCTTAATTGCTAAACATTGTTAATTTTGGGATTTTTCACTCATCCTGACCTTGTTGCCTTCCACAGAGCATAACTAGAGTTACAAATATCGGATTTTGGTGATCTTGCTGCCCCTAGAAAGATAAGGAAGAGACCTACAATTTCAGGTTTCACAAGAATTGTTAAATTAGGCTAAAATAAAGGCTAAATTGGGACCCGAGTTCTCTGGCACGGATCAAAGCACGGTCCATGATGTTCCTTCACTTAAATGGGCCTAACTTACTCATCTTAAGCCCAATTAAGGCATATGATACCTCGTTGGAAAGCTTATTCAGAGGCCCTTAATTTGGTCTAGGGTTAGGTCACGATTAATAAACATAAATAGCTGTTTACAGCCGAACAAGCCAGAGAGACGAAAATTAGATAACTTTTACAATCATTGTTTTTGCTTTTACATTATTGGGCTTACTTGCTTAACAATGTTAATTTTCGGATTTTTCACTCATCCTGACCTAGTTGCCTTCCGCAGAGCATAACTAGAGCTACTGATATCGGATTTTGGTGATCTTGCTGTCCCAAGAAAGATAAGGAAGAGACCTACAATTTCAGGTTTCACAAGAATTGTCAAATTAGATCAAAATCGAGGCTAAATTGAGTCCCGAGTTCTTTGGCGCGGATCAATACGCAGTCCATGATGTTCCTTCACTTAAATGGGCCTAACTTACTCATCTTAAGCCCAATTAAGGCATTTGATACCTTGTTGGAAAGCTTATTCAGAGGCCCTTAATTTGGTCGACGGTTAGGCCAGGATTAATAAGCATAAATAACAGTTTACAGCCGCACAAGCGAGAGAGTGACGAAAATTAAATAACTTTTACAATCATTGTTTTTGCTTTTACATTATTGGGCTTATTTGCTAAACATTGTTAATTTTCGGATTTTTCACTCATCCTGACCTTGTTGCCTTGCGCAGAGTATAACTAGAGCTACAGATATCGGATTTTGGTGATCTTGCTATCCCTATAAAGATAAGGAAGAGACCTACAATTTCAAGTTTCACAAGAATTGTCAAATTATGCCAAAATCAAGGCTAAATTGAGTCCCGAGTTCTCTTGCGCAGATCAGTGCGCAGTCCATGATGTTTATTCACTTAAATGGGCCTAACTTACTCATCTTAAGCCCAATTAAGGCATATGATACCTTGTTGGAAAGATTATTCAGAGGCCCTTAATTTGGACTAGGGTTAGGTCAGGATTAATAAGCATAAATAACAGTTTACAGCCGCACAAGCCTGAGAGAGATGGAAATTAGACAACTTTTACAATCATTGTTTTTGCATTTACATTATTGGGCTTAAATGCTAAACATTTTTAATTTTCGAATTTTTCACTCATCCTGACCTTGTAGCCTTATGCAGAGCATAACTAGAGTTACATATATCGGATTTTGGTGATCTTGCTGTCCCTATAAAGATAAGGAAGAGACCTACAATTTCAGGTGTCTCAAGAATTATGAAATTAGTTCAAAATCAAGGCTAAATTGAGTCCCGAGTTCTTTGGCACGAATCAGTGCACAGCCCATGATGTTCCTTCACTTAAATGGGCCTAACTTACTCATCTTAAGCCCAATTAAGGCATACGATACCTTGCTGAAAAGCTTATTCAGAGGCCCTTAATTTGGTCTAGGGTTAGAGGACAGGATTAATAAGCATAAATAGCATTTTACAGCCGCACAAGCCAGAGAGGGACGAAAGTTAGACAACTTTTACAATCATTGTTTTTACTTTTACATTATTGGGCTTAATTTCTAAACATTGTTAATTTTCGGATTTTTCACTCATCTTGACCTTGTTGCCTTGTGCGGAGCCTAACTAGAGCTACAGATATCGGATTTTGGTGATCTTGCTGTCCCTAGAAAGATAAGGAAGAGACCTACAATTTCAGGTTTCACAAGAATTGTAAAATTTGGCCAAAATCAAGGATAAATTGGGTCCCGAGTTCTCTGGTACGGATCAGTGCGCAGTCCATGATGTTCCTTCACTTAAATGGGCCTAACTTACTCATCTTATGCCCAATTAAGGCGTATAATACCTTGTTGGAAAGCTTATTCAGAGGCCCTTAATTTGGTCTAGGGTTAGGTCTGGATTTATAAGTATAAATAGCAGTTTACAGCCGCACAAGCCAGAGAGAGACGAAAATTAGACAACTTTTACAATCATTGTTTTTTGCTTTTACATTATTGGGCTTAATTGCTAAACATTGTTAATTTTCGTATTTTTGGTTCATCCTGACCTTGTTGCCTTGCGCAGAGCATAACTAGAGCTACAGATATCGGATTTTGGTGATCTTGTTGTCCCTAGAAAGATAAGGAAGAGACCTATAATTTCAAGTGGCACAAGAATTATCAAATTAGGCCAAAATCAAGGCTAAATTGAGTCCCGAGTTCTCTGGCGCGGAGTAGTGCCCAGCCCATGATGTTCCTTCACTTAAATGGGCCTAACTTACTCATCTTAAGCCCAATTAAGGCATATGATACCTTGTTGGAAAGCTTATTCTGAGGCCCTTAATTTGGTCTAGGGTTGGGTCATGATTAATATGCATAAATAATAGTTTACAGCCGCACAAGCCAGAGAGAGACAGAAATTAGACAACTTTTACAATCATTGTTTTTGCTTTTACATTATTGGGCTTAATTGCTAAATATTGTTAATTTTCGGATTTTTCACTCATCCTGACCTTGTTGCCTTGCGCAGAGCATAACTAGAGCTACAGATATCGGATTTTGCTGATCTTGCTGTCCCTAAAAAGATAAGGAAGAGACCTACAATTTCAGGTTCAACAAGAATTGTCAAATTAGGCCAAAAACAAGGCTAAATTGAGTCCCTAGTTCTTCTGGCGGATCGGTCGGCAATCCACGATGTTCCTTCACTTACATGGGCCTAACTTACTCATCTTAAGCCCAATTAAGGAATAATATACAATGTTGGAAAGCTTATTCAGAGGCCCTTATTTTGTTATAGGATTAGGTCAGGATTAATAAGCATAAATATCAGTTTACAGCCGCACAAGCCAGAAAGAGACGAAAATTAGACAACTTTTACAATCATTGTTTTTGCTTTTACATTATTGGGTTTAATTGGGCTTAATTGGTAAAAATTGTTAATTTCTGATTTTTCACTCATCCCGACCTTGTTGCCTTGCGCAGAGCCTAACTAGAGCTACGGATATCGGATTTCGGTGATCTTGCTTTGTCCATAGAAAGATAAAGAAGAGACCTACAATTTCAGGTGTCACAAGAATTGTCAAATTAGGCCAAAATCAAGGCAAAATTGGGTCCCGGTTCTTCGGCACGGATCGGTGTGCAATCCATGATGTTCCTTCACCGTAATGGGCCTAACTTACTCATCTTAAGCCCAATTATGGCATATGATACCTTGTTGGAAAGCTTATTCAGAGGCCCTTAATTTGGTCTAGGGTTAGGTCAGGAATAATAAGCATAAATAGCAGTTTACAGCCGCACAAGCGAGAGAGTAAAGAAAATTACATAACTTTTACAATCATTGTTTTTGCTTTTTTACATTATTGGGCTTATTTGCTAAACATTGTTAATTTTCGGATTTTTCACTATCCTCGACCATGTTGCCTTGTGCATAGTATAACTAGAGCTACAGATATCGGATTTTGGTGATCTTGTTGTCCCTATAAAGATAAGGAAGAGACCTACAATTTCATGTTTCACAAGAATTGTCAAGTTAAGTCAAAATCAAGGCTAAATTGAGTCCCGAGTTCTCTTGCGCAGATCAGTGCGCAGTCCATGATGTTTATTCACTTAAATGGGCCTAACTTACTCATCTTAAGCCCAATTAAGGCATATGATACCTTGTTGGAAAGATTATTCAGAGGCCCATAATTTGGACTTGGGTTAGGTCAGGATTAATAAGCATAAATAACAATTTACAGCCGCACAAGCCTGAGAGAGATGGAAATTAGACAACTTTTACAATCATTGTTTTTGCTTTTACATTATTGGGCTTAATTGCTAAACATTTTTAATTTTCGAATTTTTCACTCATCCTGACCTTGTTGCCTTGCGCACAGAATAACTAGAGCTACAGATATCGGATTTTGGTGATCTTGCTGTCCCTAGAAAGATAAGGAAGATACCTACAATTTCAGGTGTCACAAGAATTGTCAAATTAGCCAAAAATCAAGGCTAAATTAGGTCCCGAGTTCTCTGGCACGGATCAGTGTGCAGTCCATGATGTTCCTTCACTTAAATGGGCCTAACTTACTCATCTTAAGCCCAATTAAGGCATATGTGACCTTGTTGGAAAGCTTATTCAGAGGCCCTTAATTTGGTCTAGGGTTAGATAAGGATTAATAAGCATAAATAGCAGTTTACAGCCGCACAAGCTAGAGAGAGACGAAAATTAGACAACTTTTACGATCATTGTTTTTGCTTTTACATTATTGGGTTTAATTGGGCTTAATTGCTAAACATGATTAATTTTCGGATTTTTCACTCATCCTGACCTTGTTGCCTTGCACAGAGCATAACTAGTGTTACAAATATCGGATTTTGGTGATCTTGCTGCCCCTAGAAAGATAAGGAAGAGACCTACAATTTCAGGTTTCACAATAATGGTTAAATTAGGCCAAAATAAAGGCTAAATAGGGACCCGAGTTCTCTGGCACGGATCAATGCGCGGTCCATGATGTTCCTTCACTTAATTGGGCCTAACTTACTCATCTTAAGCCCAATTAAGGCATATGATACCTCGTTGGAAAGCTTATTCAGAGGCCCTTAATTTGGTCTTGGGTTAGGTTAGGATTAGTAAACGTAAATAGCTGTTTACAGCCGCACAAGCCAGAGAGACGAAAATTAGATAACTTTTACAATCATTGTTTTTGCTTTTACATTATTGGGCTTACTTGCTTAACAATGTTAATTTTCGGATTTTTCACTCATCCTGACCTAGTTGCCTTGCGCAGAGCATAACTGGAGCTACTGATATCGGATTTTGGTGATCTTGCTGTCCCTAGAAAGATAAGGAAGAGACCTACAATTTCAGGTTTCACAAGAATTGTCAAATTAGTTCAAAATCAAGGCTAAATTGAGTCCCGAGTTCTTTGGCGCGGATCAGTGCGCAGTCCATGATGTTCCTTCACTTAAATGGGCCTAACTTACTCATCTTAAGCCCAATTAAGGCATATGATACCTTGTTGGAAAGCTTATTCAGAGGCCCTTAATTTGGTCGACGGTTAGGTCAGGATTAATAAGCATAAATAGCAGTTTACAGCCGCACAAGCGAGAGAGTGACAAAAATTAAATAACTTTTACAATCATTGTTTTTGCTTTTACATTATTGGGATTAATTGCTAAACATTGTTAATTTTTGGATTTTTCACTCATCCTGACCTTGTAGCCTTGCGCAGAGCATAACAAGAGTTACATATATCGGATTTTGGTGATCTTCTTTGTCTCCTAGAAAGTTAAGGAAGAGACCTACAATTTCGGGTGTCTCAAGAATTATGAAATTAGTTCAAAATCAAGGCTAAATTGAGTCCCGAGTTCTTTGGCACGGATCAGTGCACAGCCCATGATGTTCCTTCACTTAAATGGGCCTAACTTACTCATCTTAAGCCCAATTAAGGCATACGATACCTTGCTGGAAAGCTTATTCAGAGGCCCTTAATTTGGTCTAGGGTTAGAGGTCAGGATTAATAAGCATAAATAGCAGTTTACAGCCGCACAAGCCAGAGGGAGACGAAAGTTAGAAAACTTTTACAATCATTGTTTTTGCTTTTACATTATTGGGCTTAATTGCTAAACATTGTTAATTTTCGTATTTTTCGTTCATCCTGGCCTTCTTGCCTTGCGCAGAGCATAACTAGAGCTACAGATATCGGATTTTGGTGATCTTGTTGTCCCTAGAAAGATAAGGAAGAGACCTATAATTTTAAGTTGCACAAGAATTGTCAAATTAGGCCAAAATCAAGGCTAAATCGGGCCCCGAGTTCTCTGGCGCGGATCAGTGTGCAGTCCATGATGTTCCTTCACTTAAATGGGCCTAACTTACTCATCTTAAGCCCAATTAAGGCATATGATACCTTGTTGGAAAGCTAATTCAGAGGCCCTTAATTTGGTCTAGGGTTAGGTCAGGCTTAATAAGCATTAATTGCAGTTTACAGCCACACAAGGCAGAGAAAGACAGAAATTAGACAACTTTTACAATCATTGTTGTTGCTTTTACATTATTGGGCTTAATTGCTAAACAATGTTAATTTTTGGATTTTTCATTCATCCTGACCTTGTTGCCTTGCGTGGAGTATAACTAGAGCTACAGATATCGGATTTTGCTGATCTTGTTGTCCATAGAAAGATAAGGAAGAGACCTACAATTTCAAGTTTCACAAGAATTGTCAAATTAGGCTAAAATCAAGGCTAAATTGGGACCCGAGTTCTCTGGCGACATCAGTGCGCCGTCCATGATGTTCCTTCACTTAAATGGTCCTAACTTACTAATCTTAGGCACAATTAAGGCGTATGATACCTTGTTGGAAAGCTTATTCAAAGGCCCTTAATATGGTCTAGGGTTAGGTCAGTATTAATAAGCATAAATAGCAGTTTACAGCAGCACAAGCCAGAGAGAGACAGAAATTAGACAACTTTTACAATCATTGTTTTTGCTTTTACATTATTAGGCTTAATTGCTAAACATTGTTAATTTTCGGATTTTTCACTCATCCTGACCTTGTTGCCTTGCGCAGGGCATAAGTAGAGCTACAGATATCGGATTTTGGTGATATTGCTGTCCCTAGAAAGTTAAGGAAGAGACCAACAATTTCTGGTTTCAAAAGAATTGTCAAATTAGGCCAAAATCAACGATAAATTGGGTCCCGAGTTCTCTGGTGCGGATCAGTGTGCATTCCATGATGTTCCTTCACTTAAATAGGCCTAACTTACTAATCTTAGGCATAATTAAGGCATATGATACCTTGTTGGAAAGCTTATTCAGAGGCCCTTAATTTGATATAGGGTTACGTCAGGATTAATAAGCATAAATAGCAGTTTACAGCTGCACAAGCCAGAGAGAGACGAAAATTAGACAAATTTTATAATCATTTTTTTTATTTTACATTATTGAGCTTAATTGCTAAACATTGTTAATTTTCGGATTTTACACTCATCCTGACCTTGTTGCCTTGCGCAGAGTATAACTAGAGCTACAGATATCGGATTTTGGTGATCTTGCTGTCCATAGAAAGATAAGGAAGAGACCTACAATTTCGTGAGTCGAAGAATTGTAAAATTATTCCAAAATCAAGGCTAAATTGGGTCCCGAGTTCTCCAGCGCGGATCAGTGAGCAGTCCATGATGTTCCTTCACTTAAATGGGCCTAACTTACTCATCTTAAGCCCAATTAAGGCATATGATACCTTGTAGGAAAGCTTATTCAGAGGCCCTTAATTTGGTCTAGGGTTAGGTCAGGATTAATAAGCATAAGTAGCAGTTTACAGCTGCACAAGCCAGAGAGAGACAGAAATTAGACAACTTTACAATCATTGTTTTTTCTTTTACATTATTGGGCTTAATTGCTAAACATTGTTAATTTTCGGATTTTCACTCATCCCGACCTTGTTGCCTTGGCGAGAGCATAACTAGAGCTACAGATATCAGATTTTGGTGATCTTGCTGTCCCTAGAAAGATAAGGAAGAGACCTACAATTTCATGTTTCCCAAGAACTGTCAAGTTAGCCCAAAATCAAGGCTAAATTGGGTCCCGAGTTCTCTGGCACGGATCAGTGCGCCGTCCATGATGTTCCTTCACTTAAATGGGCCTAACTTACTCATCTTAAGCCCAATTAAGGCATATGATACCTTGTTGGAAAGCTTATTCAGATGCCCTTAATTTGGTCTAGGGTTACGTCAGGATTAATAAGCATAAGTAGCAGCTTACAGCCGCACAAGTCATAGAGAGACGGAAATTAGACAACTTTTACAATCATTGTTTTTGCTTTTACATTACTTGGCTTAATTGCTAAACATTGTTAATTTTCGGATTTTACACTCATCCTAACCTTGTTACCATGCGCAGAGCATAACTAGAGCTACAGATATCGGATTTTGGTGATCTTGTTGTCCCTAGTAAGATAAGGAAGAGACCTACAATTTCAGGTTTCATAAGAATTGTAAAATTAGCCCAAAATCAAGGCTAAATTGGGTCCCGAAAGTTCTCCCGGCTCGGATCAGGTGCACGATCCATGATGTTCCTTCACTTAAATGGGCCTAACTTACTTCATCTTAAGCCCACCATTAAGGCATATGATACCTTTGTGGAAAGCTAATTCAGAGGCCCTTAATTTGGTCTAGGGTTAGGACCCGATTAATAAGCATTAATTGCAGTTTACAGCCGCACAAGCCAGAGAGTGACGGAAATTAGACAACTTTTACAGTCATTGTTGTTGCTTTTACATTATTCGGCTTAATTGCTAAACAATTTTAATTTTCGGATTTTTCACTCATCCTGACCTTGTTTCATTGCGTAGAGCATAACTGGAGTTACAGATATCGGATTTTGCTGATCTTGTTGTCCCTAGGCTAAAATCAAGGCTAAATTGGGTCCCGGGTTCTCTGGCGCGGATCAGTGCGCCATCCATGATGTTCCTTCACTTAAATGGGCCTAACTTACTAATCTTAGGCACAATTAAGGCTTATGATACCTTGTTGGATAGCTTATTCAGAGGCCCTTAAATTGGTCTCGGGTTACGTCAGGATTGATAAGCATAAATAGCATTTTACAGCCGCACAAGCCAGAGAGAGACGGAAATTAGACAACTTTTACAATCATTGTTTTTCCACGATGTTCCTTCACTTAAATGGGCCTAACTTACTCATCTTAGGCACAATTAAGTCATATGATACCTTGTTGGAAAGCTAATTCAGAGGCCCTTAATTTGGTCTAGGGTTAGGACCCGATTAATAAGCATTAATAGCAGTTTAAAGTCGCACAAGCCACCAGAGAGAGGCGGAAATTAGACAACTTTTACAATCATTGTTTTTGCTTTTACATTATTGGGCTTAATTGCTAAACATTGTTAATTTTCGGATTTTTCACTCATCCTGACCTTGTTGCCTTGCGCAGAGCATAACTAGAGCTACAGATATCGAATTTTGGTGATCTTACTGTCCCTAGAAAGATAAGGAAGACACCAACAATTTCATGATTCCCAAGAATTGTCAAGTTAGCCCAAAATCAAGGCTAAAGTAGTACAAACTGGCCCAGTTAGGTCCTTTATGACCTAACAAGTCCATATAGGCTCTATTAGGATCAAACAAGTCCATTGGGGCTCTATTAGGATCAAACAAGTCCGTTTGGGCTCCAATAGGACCAAAGAAGTACAAATTGGCCCAGTTAGGTCCTATATGACCTAAAATGTCCAGTTGGGCTCTACTAGGATCAAACAAGTCCATTGGGCTCTATTAGGATCAAACAAGTCCATTGGGCTCTATTAGGACTTGTTTGATCCTATGACCTAACAAGTCCATTTGGGCTCTATTAGGACCAAGGAAGTACAAATTGGCCCAGTTAGGTCCTATATGACCTAAAAAGTCCATTTGGGCTCTATTAGGGTCAAACAAGTCCATTTGGGCTCCATTAGGACCAAAGAAGTACAAATTGGCCCAGTTAGGTCTTTTATGACCTAACAAGTCCATTTGGGCTCTTCTAGGATCACACAAGTCCATTTGGGCTCTATTAGGATCAAACAAGTCCATTTGGGGCTCCATTAGGACCAAAGAAGTACAAATTGGCACGATTAGGTCCTTTATGACCTAAAATGTCAGTTGGGCTCTATTAGGGTCAAACAAGTTCATTTTGGGCTCCATTAGGACCAAAGAAGTACAAATTGGCCCGGTTAGGTCTATTTGACCTAAAACGTCCATTTGGGCTCTATTAGGATCAAACAAGTCCATTTGGGCTCCAATAGGACCAAGAAGTACAAATTAGCGGTAGGTCCTAAATGACCTAAAAGTGCATTTTGGCTCTATTAGGATCAAACAAGTCCATTTGAGCTCCAATAGGACCAATGAAGTGTAAATTGGCCCTTAGGTCCTATATGACCTAAAAAGTGCGTTTTGGCTCTATTAGGATCAAACAAGTGCATTTAGGCTCCATTAGGACCAAAGAAGTACATATTGGCCCAGTTAGGTCCTTTATGACCTAACAAGTCCATATGGGCTCTATTAGGATCAAACAAGTCATTGGGCTCTATTAGGATCAAACAAAAGTACATTTGGCCTCCATTAGGACCAAAAAGTACAAGTTGGCCCACTGGTCTATGACCTAAAAAGTGCATTTTAGCTCTATAGGATCAGCAAGTCCATTTCCCAGGCCAATAGGACCAAAAGTACAAATTGGGCTGTGGGTCCTATATGACCTAAAAGTCCATTTGGGCTCATTAGGATCAAGCAAGTCATTCGCCCAAATGGACCAAAGAAGTACAAATTGGCCGATTAGGTCCTATATGACCTAAAATGTCAGTTGAGGCTCTGTTAGGATCAAGCAA
>JAUPTC010000010.1:5521886-5578886 GCA_030762895.1 Sophora flavescens | reverse complement strand
AGAGAGTGACAAAAATTAAACAACTTTTACAATCATTGTTTTTGCTTTTACATTATTGGGCTTAATTGCTAAACATTGTTAATTTTCGGCTTTTTCACTCATCCTGAATCGGGTCAAAATCAAGGCTTTTTCACCAAATTAGGCCAAAATCAAGGCTAAATTGGGTCCCGAGTTCTCTGGCACGGATCAATGCGCAGTCCATGATGTTACTTCACTTAAATGGGCCTAACTTACTCATCTTAAGCCCAATTAAGGCATATGATACCTTGTTGGAAAGCTTATTCAGAGGCCCTAAATTTGGTCGAGGGTTAGGTCAGGATTAATAAGCATAAATAGCAGTTTACAGCCGCACAAGCCAGAGAGAGACGAAAATTAGACAACTTTTACAATCATTGTTTTTGGTTTTACATTATTGGGCTTAATTGCTAAACATTGTTAATTTTCGGATTTTTCACTCATCATGACCTTGTTGCCTTGCGCAGAGCCTAACTAGAGCTACAGATATCGGATTTTGGTGATCTTGCTTGTCTCTAGAAAGACAAGGAAGAGATCCACAATTTCAGGTTTCACAAGAATTGTCAAATTAGGCCAAAATCAAGGTAAAATTGGGTCCCGAGTTCTCTGGCACGGATCAGCACGCATCCATGATGTTCCTTCACTTAAATGGGCCTAACTTACTCATCTTAAGCCCAATTAAGGCATATGATACCTTGTTGGAAAGCTTATTCAGAGGTCCTTAATTTTGTCTATGGTTAGGCTCGGGATTAACAAGCATAAATAGCAGTTTACAGCCGCACAAACGAGAGAGTGACGAAAATTAGTTAACTTTTACAATCATTGTTTTTGCTTTTACATTTTTGGGCTTAATTGCTAAACATTGTTAATTTTCGGATTTTTCACTCATCCTGACCTTGTTGCCTTGAGCACAGAATAACTAGAGCTACAGATATCGGATTTTGGTGATCTTGCTGTCCCTATAAAGATAAGGAAGAGACCTACAATTTCAGGTTTCACAAGAATTGTCAAATTAGGCCAAAATAAAGGTAAAATTGGGTCCCGAGTTCTCTGGCACGGATCAGTGCGCAGTCCATGATGTTCCTTCACTTAAATGGGCCAAACTTACTCATCTTAAGCCCAATTAAGGCATATGATACCTTGCTGGAAAGCTTATTCAGAGGCCCTTAATTTGGTTTAGGGTTAGGACAGGATTAATAAGCATAAATAGCAGTTTACAGCCGCACAAGCCAGATAGACGAAAATTAGACAACTTTTACAATCATTGTTTTTGCTTTTACATTATTGGGCATAATTGATAAACATTGTTAATTTTCGGATTTTTCACTCATCCTGAACTTGTTGCCTTGCGCAGAGCATAACTAGAGCTACAGATATCGGATTTTGGTGATCTTGCTGTCCCTAGAAAGATAAGGAAGAGATTCACAGTTTATGGTTTCACAAGAATTGTCAAATTAGGCCAAAATCAACGTAAAATTGGCTCCCGAGTTCTCTGGCACGGATCAGTGCGCAGTCCATGATGTTCCTTCACTTAAATGGGCCTAACTTACTCATCTTATGCCCAATTAAGGCATATGATACCTTGTTAGAAAGCTTATTCAGAGGCCCTTAATTTGGTCTAGGGTGAGGTCAGGATTAATAACCATAAATAGCAGTTTACAGCCGCACAAGCCAGAGAGAGAGGGAAATTAGAAAACTTTTCCGATCATTGTTTTTGCATTTACATTATTGGGCTTAATTGCTAAACATTGTTAATTTTCGGATTTTTCACTCATTCTGACCTTCTTGCCTTGTGCAGAACATAACTAGAGCTACAGATATCATATTTTGGTGATCTTGATGTCCCTAGAAAGATAAGGAAGAGACCTACAATTTCAGGATTCACAAGAATAGTCAAATTAGTTCAAAATCAAGGCTAAATTGAGTCCCGAGTTCTTTGGCGCGGATCAGTGCGCAGTCCATGATGTTCCTTCACTTAAATGGGCCTAACTTACTCATCTTATGCCCAATTAAGGCATATGATACCTTGTTAGAAAGCTTATTCAGAGGCCCTTAATTTGCTCTATGGTAGGTCAGTATTAATAACCATAAATAGCAGTTTACAGAAGCACAACCAAGAGAGAGACGGAAATTAGACAACTTTTACAATCATTGTTTTTGCTTTTACATTATTGGGCTTAATTGCTAAACATTGTTAATTTTCGGATTTTTCACTCATCCTGACCTTGTTGCCTTGTGCAGAACATAACTAGAGCTACACATATCGGATTTTGGTGATCTTGTTGTACCTAGAAAGATAAGGAAGAGACCTACAATTTCAGGTTTCACAAGAATTGTCAAATTAGGCCAAAATCAAGACTAAATTTGGTACCGAGTTCTCTGGCACGGATCAGTACGCAGTCCATGATGTTCCTTCACTTAAATGGGCCTAACTTACTCATCTTAAGCCCAATTAATGCATATGATACCTTATTGGAAAGTTTATTCAGAGGCCCTTAATTTGGTCTAGGGTGAGGTCAGGATTAATAACCATAAATAGCAGTTTACAGCCGCACAAGCCAGAGAGATAGGGAAATTAGAAAACTTTTCCGATCATTGTTTTTGCATTTACATTATTGGGCTTAATTGCTAAACATTGTTAACTTTCGGATTTTTTCACTCATTTCGACCTTGTTGCCTTTGCGCACAAAGATAACTTGAGCTACGAGATATCGGATTTTGGTGATCTTGCTGTCCTTATAAAGATAAGGAAGAGACCTACAATTTCAGGTGTCACAAGAATTGTCAAATTAGGCCAAAGTCAAGGCTAAATTGGGTCCCGAGTTCTCTGGTGTGGATCAGTGCGCCGTCCATGATGTTCTTTCACTTAAATGGGCCTAACTTACTCATCTTACGCCCAATTAAGGCATTTGATACTTTGTTGGAAAGCTTATTCAGAGGCCCTTAATTTGGTATAGGGTTAGTTCAGGATTAATAAGCATAAATAGCAGTTCCAGCCGCACAAGCCAGAGAGAGACAAAAATTAGACAACTTTTACAATCATTGGTTTTGCTTTTACATTATCGGGGCTTAATTGCTAAACATTGTTAATTTTCAAATTTTTCACTCATCTCGACCATGTTGCCTTGCACAGAGCATAACTAAAGCTACAGATATCGGATTTCGTTGATTTTGCTGTCCCTAGAAAGATAAGGAAGAGACCTACAATTTCATGTTTCACAAGAATTATCAAATTAGGCCAAAATCAAGTCAAAATTGGGTCCCGAGTTCTCTGGCGCGGATCAGTGCGCAGTCCATGATGTTCCTTCACTTAAATGGGCCTAACTTACTCATCTTAAGCCCAATTAAGGCATATGATACCTTATTGCAAAGCTTATTCCGAGGCCCTTAATTTTGTCTAGGGTTAGGTCTGGATTAATAAGCATAAATTGCAGTTTACAGCCACACAAGTCAGAGAAAGACGGAAATTAGACAACTTTTACAATCTTTTTTTTGTTTTTACATTATCAGGGCTTAATTGCTAAACATTGTTAATTTTTGGATTTTTCACTCATCCTGACCTTGTTGCCTTGCGCAGAGCATAAGTAGAGCTACAGATATCGGATTTTCGGGATCTTGCTGTCCCTAGAAAGATAAGGAAGAAACCTACAATTTCAGGTATCACAAGAGTTGTCAAATTAGGCCAAAATCAAGGCTAAATTGGGTCCCGAGTTCTCTGGCACGGATCAGTGCACTGTCCGTGATTTTCCTTCACTTTGATGGGCCTAACTTACTCATCTTAAGCCCTATTAAGGTATATGATACCTTGTTGGAAAGCTTATTCAGAGGCCCTTAATTTGGTCTAGGGTTAGGTCAGGATTAATAAGCATAAATAGTAGTTTACAGCCGCACAAGCCAGAGAGAGACGGAAATAAGAGAACTTTTACAATCATTGTTTTTGCTTTTACGTTATTGGGCTTAATTGCTAAACATTGTTAATTTTCGGATTTTTCACTCATCTTGACCTTGTTGCCTTACGCTGAGCATAACTAGAGCTACAGATATCGGATTTTGGTGATCTTGCTGTCCCTAGAAAGATAAGGAAGAGACCTACAATTTCAGATGTCACAAGAATTGTCAAATAAGGCCAAAATCAAGGCTAAATTGAGTCCCGAGTTCTCTGATACGGATCAGTGCGTAGTCCATGATGTTCCTTCACTTAAATGGGCCTAACTTACTCATCTTAAGCCCAATTAAGGCATATGATACCTTGTTGGAAAGCTTATTCAGAGGTCCTTAATTTGGTCTATGGTTAGGTCTGGATTAATAAGCAAAAATAGCAGTTTACAGCCGCACAAGCGAGAGTGACGAAAATTAGACAACTTTTACAATCATTATTTTTGCTTTTACATTATTGGGCTTAATTGCTAAACATTGTTAATTTTCGGATTTTTCACTCATCCTGACCTTGTTGCTTGCGCAGCGCATAACTAGAGCTACAGATATCGGATTTTGGTGATCTTGTTGTCCCTAGAAAGATAAGGAAGAGACCTACAATTTCAGGTGTCACAAGAATTGTCAAATAAGGCCAAAATAAAGACTAAATTGGGTCCCGAGTTCTCCGCACCGATGAGTCACGCGATCCATGATGTTCCTTCACTTAAATGGGACTAACTTACTCATCTTAAGCCAAATTAAATCCGATAACTAGAGCTACAGATATCGGATTTTCGGGATTTTGCTGTCCCAAGAAAGATAAGGAAGAGACCTACAATTTCAGGTGTCACAAGAATTGTCAAATTAGGGCAAAATCAAGGCTAAATTGGGTCCTGAGTTCTCTGGCGCGGATCAGTGCGCAGCCCATGATGTTCCTTCAGGTAAATGTGCCTAACTTACTCATCTTAAGCCGAATTAAGGCAACTGATACCTTGTTTGAAAGCTTATACAGAGGTCCTTAATTTGGACTAGGGTTAGGTCAGGATTAATAAGCATAAATAGCAGTTTACAGCCGCACAAGCCACAGAGAGAGGGAAATTAGAAAAATTTTCTAATCATTGTTTTTGCATTTAAATTATTGGGCTTAATTGCTAAACATTGTTAATTTTCGGATTTTTCACTCATTCTGACCTTGTTGCCTTGCGCACAGCATAACTTGAGCTATAGATATCGGATTTTGGTGATCTTGCTGTCCTTAGAAAGATAAGGAAGAGACCTACAATTTCAGGTGTCACAAGAATTGTCAAATTAGGCCAAAATCAAGGCTAAATTGGGTACCGAGTTCTCTGGCGTGGATCAGTGCGCAGTCCATGACGTTCCATCACTTAAATGGGCCTAACTTACTCATCTTACGCCCAATTAAGGCATATGATACCTTGTTGGAAAGCTTATTCAGAGGCCCTTTATTTGGTATAGGGTTAGTTCAGGATTAATAAGCATAAATAGCAGTTTACAGCCGCACAAGCCAGAGAGAGACAAAAATTAGACAACTTTTACAATCATTGGTTTTGCTTTTACATTATTGGGCTTAATTGCTAAACATTGTTAATTTTAGAATTTTTCACTCATCCTGACCTTGTTGCCTTGCGCAGAGCATAACTAAAGCTACAGGTATCGGATTTTGTTGATCTTGCTGTCCCAAGAAAGATAAGGAAGAGACCTACAATTTCATGTTTCACAAGAATTATCAAATTAGGACAAAATCAAGACTAAATTGGGTCCCGAGTTCTCTGGCACGGATCAGTACGCAGTCCATGATGTTCCTTCACTTAAATGGTCCTAACTTACTCATCTTAAGCCCAATTAAGGCATATGATACCTTGTTGGAAAGCTTATTTAGAGATCCTTAATTTGGTCTATGGTTAGGTCTGGATTAATAAGCATAAATAGCAGTTTTCAGCAGCACAAGCGAGAGAGTGACGAAAATTAGACAACATTTACAATCATTATTTTTGCTTTTACATTATTGGGCTTAATTGCTAAACATTGTTAATTTTCGGATTTTTCACTCATCCTGACCTTGTTGCTTGCACAGCGCATAACGAGAGCTACAGATATCGGATTTTGGTGATCTTGCTGTCCCTAGAAAGATAAGGAAGAGACCTATAATTTCAGGTTTCACAAGAATTGTCAAATTAGGACAAAATCAAGGCTAAATTGGGTCCCGAGTTCTCTGGCACTGATGATTACGCAGTCCATGATGTTCCTTCACTTAAATGGGACTAACTTACTCATCTTAAGCCAAATTAAATCCGATAACTAGAGCTACAGATATCGGATTTTTGGGATTTTGCTGTCCCAAGAAAGAAAATGAAGAGACCTACAATTTGCGATTTCACAACAATTGTCAAATTAGGCCAAAATCAAGGCTAAATTGGGTCCCGAGTTCTCTGGTGTGGATCAGTGCGCAGTCCATGATGTTACTTCACTTAAATGGGCCTAACTTACTCTTCTTAAGCCAAATTAAGGCATATGATACCTTGTTGGAAAGCTTATTCAGAGGCCCTTAATTTGGTCTAGGGTAAGGTCATGATTAATAAGCATAAATAGCAGTTTACAGCCGCACAAGCCAGAGAGAGACGGAAATTAGACAACTTTTACAATCATTATTTCTGTTTTTACATTATTGGGCTTAATTACTAAACATTGTTAATTTTCAGATATTTCACCATCCCTTGTCTGGCAACGTGGTGATCCGCCTAGAAAGAAAGAAGGCCCAGAAAAATAGCAAAAAAGAAATGAGGAGCTGGGGAAAGCCATGATGCCCTAAATGCTAACCTCTAAAAAATATGAACCTTGTTGGAAACTAAGAGGCCTTAATTTGGCTAGCGTTGGTAGGATTAATAAGCATAAATAGCAGTTTACAGCCGCACAAGCCAGAGAGAGAGAGGGAAATTAGAAAACTTTTACAATCATTGTTTTTGCTTTTACATTATTGGGCTTAATTGCTAAACATTGTTAATTTTCAGATTTTTCACTCATTCTGACCTTGTTGCCTTGCATAGAGCATAACTTGAGCTACAGATACCGGATTTTGGTGATCTTGTTGTCCCTAGAAAGATAAGGAAGAGACCTACAATTTCAGTTCTCACAAGAATTGTCAAATTAGCCCAAAATCAAGGTTAAATTGAGTCCCGAGTTCTCTTGCGCGGATCAGTGCGCAGTCCATGATGTTGCTTCATTTAAATGGGCCTAACTTACTCATCTTAAGCCCAATTAAGGCATATGATAACTTGTTGGAAAGCTTATTCAGAGACCCTTAATTTGGTCTAGCGTTAGGTCAGGATTAATAAGCAAAAATAGCAGTTTACAGCCGCTCAAGCCAGAGAGAGACGGAAATTAGACAACTTCTACAATCATTATTTTTGCTTTTACATTATTGGGCTTAATTGCTAAACATTGTTAATTTTCGGATTTTTCACTCATCCTGACCTTGTTGCCTTGCGTAGAGCATAACTATAGCTACATATATCGGATTTTGGTTATCTTGTTGTCCCTAGAAAGATAAGGAAGAGTCCTACAATTTCGGGTTTCATAAGAATTGTCAAATTAGGCAAAAATCAAGGCTAAATTGTGTCCCGAGTTCTCCGGCGTGGATCGGTGCAATTGTCGATGATGTTCCTTCACTTAAATGGGCCTAACTTACTCTTCTTAAGCCCAATTAAGGCATATGATACCTTGTTGGAAAGCTTATTCAGAGGCCCTTAATTTGGTCTAGGGTAAGGTCATGATTAATAAGCATAAATAACAGTTTACAGCGGCACAAGCCACTGAGAAAGGGAAATTAGAAAACTTTTACAATTATTGTTTTTCCTTTTACATTATTGGGCTTAATTGCTAAACATTGTTAATTTTCGGATTTTTCACTCATCTTGACCTTGTTGCCTTGCGCGGAGCAAAACTAGAGCTACAGTTATCGGAATTTAGTGATCTTGCTGTCCCTAGAAAGATAAGGAAGAGACCTACAATTTCAGGTGTCACAAGAATTGTCAAATAAGGCCAAAATCAATGCTAAATTGAGTCCCGAGTTCTCTGGTGCGGATCAGTGCGCTGTCCATGACGTTCCTTCACTTAAATGGGCCTAATTTACTCATCTTAAGCCCAATTAAGGCATATGATACCTTGTTGGAAAGAGTATTCAGAGGCCCTTAATTTGGTCTAGGGTTAGGTCTCGATTAATAATCATAAATGGCAGTTTACAGCCGCACAAGGGAGAGAGTGACGAAAATTAGACAACTTTTACAATCATTATTTTTGCTTTTACATTATTGGGCTTAATTGCTAAACATTGTTAATTTTCGGATTTTTCACTCATCCTGACCTTGTTGCCTTGCGCGGAGCATAACTAGAGTTACAGATATCGGATTTTGGTGATCTTGCTGTCCCTAGAAAGATAAGGAAGAGACCTACAATTTCAGTTTTCACAAGAATTGTTAAATTAGGCCCAAATCAAGGCTAAATTGGGTCCCGAGTTCTCTGGCACGGATCAATGCGCAGTTCATGATGTTCCTTCACTAAAATGGGCCTAACTTACTCATCTTAAGCCCTATTAAGGCATATGATACCTTGTTAGAAAGCTTATTAGAGGCCCTTAATTTGGTCTAGGGTTAAGTCAGGATTAATAAACATAAATAGCAGTTTACAGCCGCACATGTAATCACACATTTATGTATTTTGATGAATGACAAACACTAACAAAAAGGCAAGAGAATTTTTCTTATAGCATGCAGGTACTGCGTGCACAAATTCAAATTATTATGGTGTACCAGAAAATCAAGTATCAAGACCTCAAGCAAGATTGAGTATATATACTAGGTCTTTGTTATCTTGTAAGGGTATGATGGCTAAAACTCACTTTGGCTCATTTAATCATTTTAACTAAAACACTACACTTTTGGATAAAAGGTTTTTAATTGAGATTAGTAAAGTGTTTTTCAAATTGTTTTCAATTTGTTCTCATTCAAACTTCAATCGAATTAATTTTCAAATCAATAAAATAATTGTGCACATAAAATAATTTAAATTGAATAAATATATTGAATGCAAATCTCTTTTACAGTGGTCATGATTTCAAACTCAATCAATTCTATTGATTGTTATTTTAAATATGTTGATTGACTCAAATTTGAGTTGTGATTTTTAGGCAAAATTATATACATTCTTTTTGGAATAACCTAAACGTATAGCCATTCTTATAAATTCAATTTGGTTCCATTGCAAATATATATATTGTCATAAAAGTGCCTTTTGAAATGGCTCAAATCACGTTAAGTGTATTATATATTTTGGCTATTGAAAAATGTGAGTGAAATTATATATGAGTGCATAACGGCTAGTTCCATATTTTTAGCTCCTTCCCTTTTAATGATGCAACGTTCATCTTCTAACAATATAAAAAAGGGCAAGCAAGAAAAAAAAGTGAAGAAGCAGCATAAAACTTGTTCATATTATCTTAAATTATTTGAGCCAAATTGTGTTATTATCATCATAACCATAGTGCTTCAATTTGTATCATCTACACTATCTAAAGTGCTTCAAATTTCTTCTACTCTCTTGTATCAACTTTGTGTGAGGGTGTGGTATCCTTCTTTGTTGTGATTGAGGCTTCTACACAAGGGTGGGGTATCCCTAGTGAGAAGGACTCTGTTGTGTACAAATGTTGCAAGCACCAGTTATAAGCTTGTTTGTTAGTGGAATAAAATCCCACAGGTGGAGTGGGGACTGGACGTAGGTCACTGCTGGTTGGTGGCTGAACCAGGATAAAATCCTCGCGCAAGTATTCTCTTTACCTCTCCTTCAATTTATTTCTTTTATATAATTGATTGCGTGATAAATTTTGTTAAAGAAATTTTTGTTGAAAAATTAAAAAGAAATTTGTAGACTCAATTCACCCCTCCCCTCTTGAGTCCAAGCCACATATTCCAACAGCACAAGCCATAGAGAGGCGGAAATTAGGCAACTTTTACAATCATTGTTTTTGCTTTTACATTATTGGGCTTAATTGCTAAACATTGTTAATTTTCGGATTTTTCACTCATCCTGACCATGTTGCTTTGCGCAGAGCCTAACTAGAGCTACAAATATCGGATTTTGGTGATCTTGCTGCCCCTAGAAAGATAAGGAAGGGACCTACAATTTCAAGTTTCACAAGAATTGTCAAATTAGGCCAAAATCAAGGCAAAATTGGGTCCCGAGTTCTCTGGCACGGATCAGTGCGCAGTCCTTGATGTTCCTTCACTTAAATGGGCCTAACTTACTCATCTTAAGCCCAATTAGAGCATATGATACCTTGTTGGAAAGCTTATTCAGAGGCCCTGAATTTGGTCTAGGGTTAGGTGAGGATTAATAAGCATAAATAGCAGTTTACAACCGCACAAGCGAGAGAGTGACAAAAATTAGACAACTTTTACAATCATTGCTTTTGCTTTTACAATATTGGGCTTAATTGCTAAACATTGTTAATTTTTGGATTTTTCACACATCCTGACCTTGTTGCCTTGCACAGAGCATAACTAGAGTTACAGATATCGGATTTTGGTGATCTTTTCACAAGAATTGTTAAATTAGGCCAAAATCAAGGCTAAATTGGATCCCGAGTTCTCTGGCACGGATCAATGCACAGTCCATGATGTTTCTTCACTTAAATGGGCCTAACTTACTCATCTTAAGCCCAATTAAGGCATATGATACCTTGTTGGAAAGCTTATCTAGAGGCCCTTAATTTGGTCTAGAGTTAGGTCGGGATTAATAAACATAAATAGTAGTTTACAGCCGCATAAACCAGAGAGAGACGGAAATTAGACAACTTTTACAATCATTGTTTTTGCTTTTACATTATTTTACATTATTGGGCTTAATTGCTAAACATTGTTAATTTTCGGATTTTTCACTCATCCTGACTTGTTGCCTTGTGCAGAGCCTAACTAGAGCTACAAATATCGGATTTTGGTGATCTTGCTGTCCATAGAAAGATAAGGAAGAGACCTACAATTTCAGGTTTCACAAGAATTGTCAAATTAGGCCAAAATCAAGGCAAAATTGAGTCCCGAGTTCTCTAGCACGGATCAGTGCGCAGTCCATGATGTTCCTTCACTTAAATGGGCCTAACTTATTCATCTTAAGCCAAATTAAGGCATATGATACCTTGTTGGAAAGTTTATTCCGAGGCCCTTAATTTGGTCTAGGGTTGGGTCATGATTAATATGCATAAATAATAGTTTACAGCCGCACAATCCGGAGAGAGGCGGAAATTAAACAACTTTTACAATCATTGTTTTTGCTTTTACATTATTGGGCTTAATTGCTAAACATTGTTAATTTTCGTATTTTTCACTCATCCTGACCTTGTTGCCTTGCGCAGAGCATAACTAGAGCTACAGATATCGGATTTTGGTGATATTGCTGTCCCTAGAAAGATAAGGAAGAGATCTACAATTTCAGGTTTAACAAGAATTGTCAAATTAGGCCAAAAACAAGGCTAAATTGAGTCCCTAGTTCTTTGGCGCGGATCAGTGCGCAGTCCATGATGTTCCTTCACTTAAATGGGCCTAACTTACTCATCTTAAGCCCAATTAAGGCATAAGATACACTGTTGGAAAGCTTATTCAGAGGCCCTTAATTTGGTCTAGGGTTAGGTCAGGATTAATAAGTATAAAGAGCAGTTTACAGCCGCACATGCCAGAGAGAGAAACGAAAATTAGACAACTTTTACAATCATTGTTTTTGCTTTTACATTATTGGGATTAATTGGTAAACATTGTTAATTTCCGATTTTTCACTCTTCCTGACCTTGTTGCCTTGCGCAGAGCCTAACTAGAGCTACAGATATCGGATTTTGGTGATCTTGCTGTCCCTAGAAAGATAAGGAAGAGACCTAAAATTTCAGGTTTCAAAAGAATTGTCAAATTAGGCCAAAATCAAGGCAAATTTGGGTCCCGAGTTCTCTGGCACGGATCGGTCTGCGATCCATGATGTTCCTTCACTGTAATGGGCCTAACTTACTCATCTTAAGCCCAATTAAGGCATATGATACCTTATTGGAAAGCTTATTCAGAGGCCCTTAATTTGGTCTAGGGTTAGGTCAGGATTAATAAGCAAAAATAGCAGTTTACAGCCGCACAAGCGAGAGAGTGACAAAAATTAGATAACTTTTACAATCATTGTTTTTGCTTTTACATTATTGGGCTTATTTGCTAAACATTGTTAATTTTCGGATTTTTCACTCATCCTGACCTTGTTGCCTTGCGCAGAGTATAACTAGAGCTACAGATATCGGATTTTGGTGATCTTGCTGTCCCTATAAAGATAAGGAAGAGACCTACAATTTCAAGTTTCACAAGAATTGTCAAGTTAAGCCAAAATCAAGGCTAAATTGAGTCCCGAGTTCTCTTGCGCAGATCAGTGCGCAGTCCATGATGTTTATTAACTTAAATGGGCCTAACTTACTCATCTTAAGCCCAATTAAGGCATATGATACCTTGTGGGAAAGATTATTCAGAGGCCCTTAATTTGGACTAGGGTTAGGTCAGGATTAATAAGCATAAATAACAGTTTACAGCCGCACAAGCCTGAGAGAGATGGAAATTAGACAACTTTTACAATCATTGTTTTTGCATTTACATTATTGGGCTTAATTGCTAAACATTTTTAATTTTCGAATTTTTCACTCATCCTGACCTTGTTGCCTTGCGCACAGAATAACTAGAGCTACAGATATCGGATTTTGGTGATCTTGCTGTCCCTAGAAAGATAAGGAAGAGACCTACAATTTCAGGTTTACCAAGAATTGTCAAATTAGCCAAAAATCAAGGCTAAATTAGGTCCCGAGTTCTCTAGCGCGGATCAGTGTGCAGTCCTTGATGTTCCTTCACTTAAATGGGCCTAACTTACTTATCTTAAGCCCAATTAAGGCATATGTGACCTTGTTGGAAAGCTTATTCAGAGGCCCTGAATTTGGTCTAGGGTTAGATCAGGATTAATAACCATAAATAGCAGTTTACAGCCGCACAAGCCAGAGAGAGACGGAAATTAGACAACTTTTTCAATCATTGTTTTTGCTTTTACATTATTGGGTTTAATTGGGCTTAATTGCTAAACATTGTTAATTTTGGGATTTTTCACTCATCCTGACCTTGTTGCCTTCCACAGAGCATAACTAGAGTTACAAATATCGGATTTTGGTGATCTTGCTACCCCTAGAAAGATAAGGAAGAGACCTACAATTTCAGGTTTCACAAGAATTGTTAAATTAGGCTAAAATAAAGGCTAAATTGGGACCCGAGTTCTCTGGCACGGATCAAAGCACGGTCCATGATGTTCCTTCACTTAAATGGGCCTAACTTACTCATCTTAAGCCCAATTAAGGCATATGATACCTCGTTGGAAAGCTTATTCAGAGGCCCTTAATTTGGTCTAGGGTTAGGTCACGATTAATAAACATAAATAGCTGTTTACAGCCGAACAAGCCAGAGAGACGAAAATTAGATAACTTTTACAATCATTGTTTTTGCTTTTACATTATTGGGCTTACTTGCTTAACAATGTTAATTTTCGGATTTTTCACTCATCTTGACCTAGTTGCCTTCCGCAGAGCATAACTAGAGCTACTGATATCGGATTTTGGTGATCTTGCTGTCCCAAGAAAGATAAGGAAGAGACCTACAATTTCAGGTTTCACAAGAATTGTCAAATTAGATCAAAATCAAGGCTAAATTGAGTCCCGAGTTCTTTGGCGCGGATCAATACGCAGTCCATGATGTTCCTTCACTTAAATGGGCCTAACTTACTCATCTTAAGCCCAATTAAGGCATTTGATACCTTGTTGGAAAGCTTATTCAGAGGCCCTTAATTTGGTCGACGGTTAGGCCAGGATTAATAAGCATAAATAACAGTTTACAGCCGCACAAGCGAGAGAGAGTGACGAAAATTAAATAACTTTTACAATCATTGTTTTTGCTTTTACATTATTGGGCTTAATTGCAAAACATTGTTAATTTTCGGATTTTTCACTCATCCTGACCTTGTTGCCTTGCGCAGAGTATAACTAGAGCTACAGATATCGGATTTTGGTGATCTTGCTATCCCTATAAAGATAAGGAAGAGACCTACAATTTCAAGTTTCACAAGAATTGTCAAATTATGCCAAAATCAAGGCTAAATTGAGTCCCGAGTTCTCTTGCGCAGATCAGTGCGCAGTCCATGATGTTTATTCACTTAAATGGGCCTAACTTACTCATCTTAAGCCCAATTAAGGCATATGATACCTTGTTGGAAAGATTATTCAGAGGCCCTTAATTTGGACTAGGGTTAGGTCAGGATTAATAAGCATAAATAACAGTTTACAGCCGCACAAGCCTGAGAGAGATGGAAATTAGACAACTTTTACAATCATTGTTTTTGCATTTACATTATTGGGCTTAAATGCTAAACATTTTTAATTTTCGAATTTTTCACTCATCCTGACCTTGTAGCCTTATGCAGAGCATAACTAGAGTTACATATATCGGATTTTGGTGATCTTGCTGTCCCTAGAAAGATAAGGAAGAGACCTACAATTTCAGGTGTCTCAAGAATTATGAAATTAGTTCAAAATCAAGGCTAAATTGAGTCCCGAGTTCTTTGGCACGAATCAGTGCACAGCCCATGATGTTCCTTCACTTAAATGGGCCTAACTTACTCATCTTAAGCCCAATTAAGGCATACGATACCTTGCTGAAAAGCTTATTCAGAGGCCCTTAATTTGGTCTCGGGTTAGAGGACAGGATTAATAAGCATAAATAGCATTTTACAGCCGCACAAGCCAGAGAGGGACGAAAGTTAGACAACTTTTATAATCATTGTTTTTGCTTTTACATTATTGGGCTTAATTTCTAAACATTGTTAATTTTCGGATTTTTCACTCATCTTGACCTTGTTGCCTTGTGCGGAGCCTAACTAGAGCTACAGATATCGGATTTTGGTGATCTTGCTGTCCCTAGAAAGATAAGGAAGAGACCTACAATTTCAAGTTTCACAAGAATTGTAAAATTAGGCCAAAATCAAGGATAAATTGGGTCCCGAGTTCTCTGGTACGGATCAGTGCGCAGTCCATGATGTTCCTTCACTTAAATGGGCCTAACTTACTCATCTTATGCCCAATTAAGGCGTATAATACCTTGTTGGAAAGCTTATTCAGAGGCCCTTAATTTGGTCTAGGGTTAGGTCTGGATTTATAAGTATAAATAGCAGTTTACAGCCGCACAAGCCAGAGAGAGACGAAAATTAGACAACTTTTACAATCATTGTTTTTTGCTTTTACATTATTGGGCTTAATTGCTAAACATTGTTAATTTTCGTATTTTTGGTTCATCCTGACATTGTTGCCTTAAGCAGAGCATAACTAGAGCTACAGATATCGGATTTTGGTGATCTTGTTGTCCCTAGAAAGATAAGGAAGAGACCTATAATTTCAAGTGGCACAAGAATTATCAAATTAGGCCAAAATCAAGGCTAAATTGAGTCCCGAGTTCTCTGGCGCGGAGTAGTGCCCAGCCCATGATGTTCCTTCACTTAAATGGGCCTAACTTACTCATCTTAAGCCCAATTAAGGCATATGATACCTTGTTGGAAAGCTTATTCTGAGGCCCTTAATTTGGTCTAGGGTTGGGTCATGATTAATATGTATAAATAATAGTTTACAGCCGCACAAGCCAGAGAGAGACAGAAATTAGACAACTTTTACAATCATTGTTTTTGCTTTTACATTATTGGGCTTAATTGCTAAATATTGTTAATTTTCGGATTTTTCACTCATCCTGACCTTGTTGCCTTGCGCAGAGCATAACTAGAGCTACAGATATCGGATTTTGGTGATCTTGCTGTCCCTAAAAAGATAAGGAAGAGACCTACAATTTCAGGTGCAACAAGAATTGTCAAATTAGGCCAAAAACAAGGCTAAATTGAGTCCCTAGTTCTTCGGCGCGGATCGATCTGCGAGTCCACGATGTTCCTTCACTTAAATGGGCCTAACTTACTCATCTTAAGCCCAATTAAGGCATAAGATACAATGTTGGAAAGCTTATTCAGAGGCCCTTAATTTGGTCTAGGATTAGGTCAGGATTAATAAGCATAAAGAGCAGTTTACAGCCGCACAAGCCAGAAAGAGACGAAAATTAGACAACTTTTACAATCATTGTTTTTGCTTTTACATTATTGGGTTTAATTGGGCTTAATTGGTAAAAATTGTTAATTTCTGATTTTTCACTCATCCTGACCTTGTTGCCTTGCGCAGAGCCTAACTAGAGCTACAGATATCGGATTTCTGTGATCTTGCTGTCCATAGAAAGATAAAGAAGAGACCTACAATTTCAGGTGTCACAAGAATTGTCAAATTAGGCCAAAATCAAGGCAAAATTGGGTCCCGGGTTCTCTGGCACGGATCAGTGTGCAGTCCATGATGTTCCTTCACTGTAATGGGCCTAACTTACTCATCTTAAGCCCAATTATGGCATATGATACCTTGTTGGAAAGCTTATTCAGAGGCCCTTAATTTGGTCTAGGGTTAGGTCAGGAATAATAAGCATAAATAGCAGTTTACAGCCGCACAAGCGAGAGAGTAAAGAAAATTACATAACTTTTACAATCATTGTTTTTGCTTTTACATTATTGGGCTTATTTGCTAAACATTGTTAATTTTCGGATTTTTCAGTCATCCTGACCATGTTGCCTTGTGCATAGTATAACTAGAGCTACAGATATCGGATTTTGGTGATCTTGTTGTCCCTATAAAGATAAGGAAGAGACCTACAATTTCATGTTTCACAAGAATTGTCAAGTTAAGTCAAAATCAAGGCTAAATTGAGTCCCGAGTTCTCTTGCGCAGATCAGTGCGCAGTCCATGATGTTTATTCACTTAAATGGGCCTAACTTACTCATCTTAAGCCCAATTAAGGCATATGATACCTTGTTGGAAAGATTATTCAGAGGCCCATAATTTGGACTTGGGTTAGGTCAGGATTAATAAGCATAAATAACAATTTACAGCCGCACAAGCCTGAGAGAGATGGAAATTAGACAACTTTTACAATCATTGTTTTTGCTTTTACATTATTGTGCTTAATTGCCAAACATTTTTAATTTTCGAATTTTTCACTCATCCGACCTTGTTGCCTTGCGCCTGTAATAACTAGAGCTACAGATATCGGATTTTGGTGATCTTGCTGTCCCTAGAAAGATAAGGAAGATACCTACAATTTCAGGTGTCACAAGAATTGTCAAATTAGCCAAAAATCAAGGCTAAATTAGGTCCCGAGTTCTCTGGCACGGATCAGTGTGCAGTCCATGATGTTCCTTCACTTAAATGGGCCTAACTTACTCATCTTAAGCCCAATTAAGGCATATGTGACCTTGTTGGAAAGCTTATTCAGAGGCCCTTAATTTGGTCTAGGGTTAGATAAGGATTAATAAGCATAAATAGCAGTTTACAGCCGCACAAGCTAGAGAGAGACGAAAATTAGACAACTTTTACGATCATTGTTTTTGCTTTTACATTATTGGGTTTAATTGGGCTTAATTGCTAAACATGATTAATTTTCGGATTTTTCACTCATCCTGACCTTGTTGCCTTGCACAGAGCATAACTAGTGTTACAAATATCGGATTTTGGTGATCTTGCTGCCCCTAGAAAGATAAGGAAGAGACCTACAATTTCAGGTTTCACAATAATGATTAAATTAGGCCAAAATAAAGGCTAAATAGGGACCCGAGTTCTCTGGCACGGATCAATGCGCGGTCCATGATGTTCCTTCACTTAATTGGGCCTAACTTACTCATCTTAAGCCCAATTAAGGCATATGATACCTCGTTGGAAAGCTTATTCAGAGGCCCTTAATTTGGTCTTGGGTTAGGTTAGGATTAGTAAACGTAAATAGCTGTTTACAGCCGCACAAGCCAGAGAGACGAAAATTAGATAACTTTTACAATCATTGTTTTTGCTTTTACATTATTGGGCTTACTTGCTTAACAATGTTAATTTTCGGATTTTTCACTCATCCTGACCTAGTTGCCTTGCGCAGAGCATAACTGGAGCTACTGATATCGGATTTTGGTGATCTTGCTGTCCCTAGAAAGATAAGGAAGAGACCTACAATTTCAGGTTTCACAAGAATTGTCAAATTAGTTCAAAATCAAGGCTAAATTGAGTCCCGAGTTCTTTGGCGCGGATCAGTGCGCAGTCCATGATGTTCCTTCACTTAAATGGGCCTAACTTACTCATCTTAAGCCCAATTAAGGCATATGATACCTTGTTGGAAAGCTTATTCAGAGGCCCTTAATTTGGTCGACGGTTAGGTCAGGATTAATAAGCATAAATAGCAGTTTACAGCCGCACAAGCGAGAGAGTGACAAAAATTAAATAACTTTTACAATCATTGTTTTTGCTTTTACATTATTGGGATTAATTGCTAAACATTGTTAATTTTTGGATTTTTCACTCATCCTGACCTTGTAGCCTTGCGCAGAGCATAACAAGAGTTACATATATCGGATTTTGGTGATCTTGCTGTCCCTAGAAAGTTAAGGAAGAGACCTACAATTTCAGGTGTCTCAAGAATTATGAAATTAGTTCAAAATCAAGGCTAAATTGAGTCCCGAGTTCTTTGGCACGGATCAGTGCACAGCCCATGATGTTCCTTCACTTAAATGGGCCTAACTTACTCATCTTAAGCCCAATTAAGGCATACGATACCTTGCTGGAAAGCTTATTCAGAGGCCCTTAATTTGGTCTAGGGTTAGAGGTCAGGATTAATAAGCATAAATAGCAGTTTACAGCCGCACAAGCCAGAGGGAGACGAAAGTTAGAAAACTTTTACAATCATTGTTTTTGCTTTTACATTATTGGGCTTAATTGCTAAACATTGTTAATTTTCGTATTTTTCGTTCATCCTGGCCTTCTTGCCTTGCGCAGAGCATAACTAGAGCTACAGATATCGGATTTTGGTGATCTTGTTGTCCCTAGAAAGATAAGGAAGAGACCTATAATTTTAAGTTGCACAAGAATTGTCAAATTAGGCCAAAATCAAGGCTAAATCGGGCCCCGAGTTCTCTGGCGCGGATCAGTGTGCAGTCCATGATGTTCCTTCACTTAAATGGGCCTAACTTACTCATCTTAAGCCCAATTAAGGCATATGATACCTTGTTGGAAATCTAATTCAGAGGCCCTTAATTTGGTCTAGGGTTAGGTCAGGCTTAATAAGCATTAATTGCAGTTTACAGCCACACAAGGCAGAGAAAGACAGAAATTAGACAACTTTTACAATCATTGTTGTTGCTTTTACATTATTGGGCTTAATTGCTAAACAATGTTAATTTTTGGATTTTTCATTCATCCTGACCTTGTTGCCTTGCGTGGAGTATAACTAGAGCTACAGATATCGGATTTTGCTGATCTTGTTGTCCATAGAAAGATAAGGAAGAGACCTACAATTTCAAGTTTCACAAGAATTGTCAAATTAGGCTAAAATCAAGGCTAAATTGGGACCCGAGTTCTCTGGCGACATCAGTGCGCCGTCCATGATGTTCCTTCACTTAAATGGTCCTAACTTACTAATCTTAGGCACAATTAAGGCGTATGATACCTTGTTGGAAAGCTTATTCAAAGGCCCTTAATATGGTCTAGGGTTAGGTCAGTATTAATAAGCATAAATAGCAGTTTACAGCAGCACAAGCCAGAGAGAGACAGAAATTAGACAACTTTTACAATCATTGTTTTTGCTTTTACATTATTAGGCTTAATTGCTAAACATTGTTAATTTTCGGATTTTTCACTCATCCTGACCTTGTTGCCTTGCGCAGGGCATAAGTAGAGCTACAGATATCGGATTTTGGTGATATTGCTGTCCCTAGAAAGTTAAGGAAGAGACCAACAATTTCTGGTTTCAAAAGAATTGTCAAATTAGGCCAAAATCAACGATAAATTGGGTCCCGAGTTCTCTGGTGCGGATCAGTGTGCATTCCATGATGTTCCTTCACTTAAATGGGCCTAACTTACTAATCTTAGGCATAATTAAGGCATATGATACCTTGTTGGAAAGCTTATTCAGAGGCCCTTAATTTGATATAGGGTTACGTCAGGATTAATAAGCATAAATAGCAGTTTACAGCTGCACAAGCCAGAGAGAGACGAAAATTAGACAAATTTTATAATCATTTTTTTTATTTTACATTATTGAGCTTAATTGCTAAACATTGTTAATTTTCGGATTTTACACTCATCCTGACCTTGTTGCCTTGCGCAGAGTATAACTAGAGCTACAGATATCGGATTTTGGTGATCTTGCTGTCCATAGAAAGATAAGGAAGAGACCTACAATTTCAGGAGTCAGAAGAATTGTAAAATTATTCCAAAATCAAGGCTAAATTGGGTCCCGAGTTCTCCAGCGCGGATCAGTGAGCAGTCCATGATGTTCCTTCACTTAAATGGGCCTAACTTACTCATCTTAAGCCCAATTAAGGCATATGATACCTTGTAGGAAAGCTTATTCAGAGGCCCTTAATTTGGTCTAGGGTTAGGTCAGGATTAATAAGCATAAGTAGCAGTTTACAGCTGCACAAGCCAGAGAGAGACAGAAATTAGACAACTTTTACAATCATTGTTTTTTCTTTTACATTATTGGGCTTAATTGCTAAACATTGTTAATTTTCGGATTTTTCACTCATCCTGACCTTGTTGCCTTGCGCAGAGCATAACTAGAGCTACAGATATCGGATTTTGGTGATCTTGCTGTCCCTAGAAAGATAAGGAAGAGACCTACAATTTCATGTTTCCCAAGAACTGTCAAGTTAGCCCAAAATCAAGGCTAAATTGGGTCCCGAGTTCTCTGGCACGGATCAGTGCGCCGTCCATGATGTTCCTTCACTTAAATGGGCCTAACTTACTCATCTTAAGCCCAATTAAGGCATATGATACCTTGTTGGAAAGCTTATTCAGATGCCCTTAATTTGGTCTAGGGTTACGTCAGGATTAATAAGCATAAGTAGCAGTTTACAGCCGCACAAGTCATAGAGAGACGGAAATTAGACAACTTTTACAATCATTGTTTTTGCTTTTACATTACTTGGCTTAATTGCTAAACATTGTTAATTTTCGGATTTTACACTCATCCTAACCTTGTTACCATGCGCAGAGCATAACTAGAGCTACAGATATCGGATTTTGGTGATCTTGTTGTCCCTAGTAAGATAAGGAAGAGACCTACAATTTCAGGTTTCATAAGAATTGTAAAATTAGCCCAAAATCAAGGCTAAATTGGGTCCCGAGTTCTCTGGCTCGGATCAGTGCACAGTCCATGATGTTCCTTCACTTAAATGGGCCTAACTTACTCATCTTAAGCCCAATTAAGGCATATGATACCTTTGTGGAAAGCTAATTCAGAGGCCCTTAATTTGGTCTAGGGTTAGGACCCGATTAATAAGCATTAATTGCAGTTTACAGCCGCACAAGCCAGAGAGTGACGGAAATTAGACAACTTTTACAGTCATTGTTGTTGCTTTTACATTATTCGGCTTAATTGCTAAACAATTTTAATTTTCGGATTTTTCACTCATCCTGACCTTGTTTCATTGCGTAGAGCATAACTGGAGTTACAGATATCGGATTTTGCTGATCTTGTTGTCCCTAGGCTAAAATCAAGGCTAAATTGGGTCCCGGGTTCTCTGGCGCGGATCAGTGCGCCATCCATGATGTTCCTTCACTTAAATGGGCCTAACTTACTAATCTTAGGCACAATTAAGGCATATGATACCTTGTTGGATAGCTTATTCAGAGGCCCTTAATTTGGTCTCGGGTTACGTCAGGATTGATAAGCATAAATAGCATTTTACGCCGCATGTGACATCTTTTTTCCCTCCTTCCCTAGATAGATACGGAAGAGACAACTTTTACAATCATTGTTTTTCCACGATGTTCCTTCACTTAAATGGGCCTAACTTACTCATCTTAGGCACAATTAAGTCATATGATACCTTGTTGGAAAGCTAATTCAGAGGCCCTTAATTTGGTCTAGGGTTAGGACCCGATTAATAAGCATTAATAGCAGTTTAAAGTCGCACAAGCCACCAGAGAGAGGCGGAAATTAGACAACTTTTACAATCATTGTTTTTGCTTTTACATTATTGGGCTTAATTGCTAAACATTGTTAATTTTCGGATTTTTCACTCATCCTGACCTTGTTGCCTTGCGCAGAGCATAACTAGAGCTACAGATATCGAATTTTGGTGATCTTGCTGTCCCTAGAAAGATAAGGAAGACACCAACAATTTCATGATTCCCAAGAATTGTCAAGTTAGCCCAAAATCAAGGCTAAAGTAGTACAAATTGGCCCAGTTAGGTCCTTTATGACCTAACAAGTCCATATAGGCTCTATTAGGATCAAACAAGTCCATTGGGGCTCTATTAGGATCAAACAAGTCCGTTTGGGCTCCAATAGGACCAAAGAAGTACAAATTGGCCCAGTTAGGTCCTATATGACCTAAAATGTCCAGTTGGGCTCTACTAGGATCAAACAAGTCCATTGGGCTCTATTAGGATCAAACAAGTCCATTGGGCTCTATTAGGACTTGTTTTATCCTATGACCTAACAAGTCCATTTGGGCTCTATTAGGCCCAAGGAAGTACAAATTGGCCCAGTTAGGTCCTATATGACCTAAAAAGTCCATTTGGGCTCTATTAGGGTCAAACAAGTCCATTTGGGCTCCATTAGGACCAAAGAAGTACAAATTGGCCCAGTTAGGTCTTTTATGACCTAACAAGTCCATTTGGGCTCTTCTAGGATCACACAAGTCCATTTGGGCTCTATTAGGATCAAACAAGTCCATTTGGGCTCCATTAGGACCAAAGAAGTACAAATTGGCACAGTTAGGTCCTTTATGACCTAAAATGTCCAGTTGGGCTCTATTAGGGTCAAACAAGTTCATTTGGGCTCCATTAGGACCAAAGAAGTACAAATTGGCCCAGTTAGGTCCTATTTGACCTAAAACGTCCATTTGGGCTCTATTAGGATCAAACAAGTCCATTTGGGCTCCAATAGGACCAAAGAAGTACAAATTGGCACAGGTAGGTCCTAAATGACCTAAAAAGTGCATTTTGGCTCTATTAGGATCAAACAAGTCCATTTGAGCTCCAATAGGACCAATGAAGTGTAAATTGGCCCTGTTAGGTCCTATATGACCTAAAAAGTGCGTTTTGGCTCTATTAGGATCAAACAAGTGCATTTGGGCTCCATTAGGACCAAAGAAGTACATATTGGCCCAGTTAGGTCCTTTATGACCTAACAAGTCCATATGGGCTCTATTAGGATCAAACAAGTCCATTGGGGCTCTATTAGGATCAAACAAGTACATTTGGCCTCCATTAGGACCAAAGAAGTACAAGTTGGCCCACTTAGGTCCTATATGACCTAAAAAGTGCATTTTGGCTCTATTAGGATCAAACAAGTCCATTTGGGCTCCAATAGGACCAAAGAAGTACAAATTGGGCCTGTTAGGTCCTATATGACCTAAAAAGTCCATTTGGGCTCTATTAGGATCAAACAAGTCCATTTGGGCTCCAATAGGACCAAAGAAGTACAAATTGGCCCAGTTAGGTCCTATATGACCTAAAATGTCCAGTTGGGCTCTATTAGGATCAAACAAGTCCATTGGGGCTCTATTAGGATCAAACAATTACATTTGGCCTCCATTAGGACTGAAGAAGTACAAATTGGTCCAGTTAGGTCCTATATGACCTAAAAAGTGCATTTTGGCTCTATTAGGATCAAACAAGTCCATTTGGGCTCCAATAAGACCAAAGAAGTACAAATTGGCCCAGTTAGGTCCTATATGACCTAAAAAGTCCATTTGGGCTCTATTAAGATCAAACAAGTCCATTTGGGCTCCAATAGGACCAAAGAAGTACAAATTGGCCCAGTTAGGTCCTATATGACCTAAAAAGTCCACTTGGGCTCTATTAGGATCAAACAAATCCATTTGGGCTCCAATAGGACTAAAGAAGTACAAATTGGCACAGTTAGGTCCTATATGACCTAAAAAGTGCGTTTTGGCTCTATTAGGATCAAACAAGTCCATTTGGGCTCCAATAGGACCAAAGAAGTGCAAATTGGCCCAGTTAGGTCCTATATGACCTAAAAAGTGCGTTTTGGCTCTATTAGGATCAAACAAGTGCATTTGGGCTCCATTAGGACCAAAGAAGTACATATTGACCCAGTTAGGTCCTTTATGACCTAACAAGTCCGTATGGGCTCTATTAGGATCAAACAAGTCCATTGGGGCTCTATTAGGATCAAACAAGTACATTTGGCCTCCATTAGGACCAAAGAAATACAAGTTGCCCCTTTTAGGTCCTATATGACCTAAAAAGTGCATTTTGGCTCTATTATGATCAAACAAGTCCATTTGGGCTCCAATAGGACCAAAGAAGTACAAATTGGGCCTGTTATGTCCTATAAGACCTAAAAAGTCCATTTGGGCTCTATTAGGATCAAACAAGTCCATTTGGGCTCCAATAGAACCAAAGAAGTACAAATTGGCCAAGTTAGGTCCTATATGACCTAAAATGTCCAGTTGGGCTCTATTAGGATCAAACAAGTCCATTGGGGCTCTATTAGGATCAAACAAGTACATTTGGCCTCCATTAGGACTAAAGAAGTACAAATTGGCCCAGTTAGGTCCTATATGACCTAAAAAGTCCATTTGGGCTTTATTAGGATCAAACAAGTCCATTTGGGCTCCAATAGGACCAAAGAAGTACAAATTGGCCCAGTTAGGCCCTATATGACCTAAAATGTCCAGTTGGGCTCTATTAGGATCAAACAAGTCCATTGGGGCTCTATTAGGATCAAACAAGTACATTTGGCCTCCAATAGGACCAAAGAAGTACAATTTGGCCCAGTTAGGTCATATATGACCTAAAAAGTGCATTTTGGCCTTAATTGGGCTCAAACAAGTCCAGTTGGGCTCCAATAAGACCAAAGAAGTACAAATTGGCCCAGTTAGGTCCTATATGACCTAAAACGTCCATTTGGGCTCTATTAGGATCAAACAAGTCCATTTGGGCTCCAATAGGACCAAAGAATTGCAAATTGGCCCAGTTAGGTCCTATATGACCCAAAAGTCCATTTTGGTTCTATTAGGATCAAACAAGTCCATTTGGGCTCCATTAGGACCAAAGAAGTACAAATTGGCACAGTTAGGTCCTTTATGACCTAAAATGTCCATTTGGGCTCTATTAGGATCAAAAAACTCCAAATGGAGTTTTTTTATCCTAATAGAGCCCAAATGGACTTCTGTGATCCTAGTAGAGCCCAAACGGACTTGTTTGATCCTAGTGGAGCCCAAATGGACTTTTTAGGTCATATAGGACCTAATTGGGCCAATTTGTACTTCTTTGGTCCTAATGGAGCCCAAACGGACTTGTTTGATCCTAATAGAGCCCCAATGGACTTGTTTGATCCTAATAGAGCCCATATGGACTTTTTAGGTCATAAAGGACCTAACTGGGCCAATTTGTACTTCTTTGATCCTAATGGAGCCAAAATGGACCTGTTTGATCCTAATAGATCCCAAATGGACTTTTTAGGTC
This sequence comes from Sophora flavescens, assembly GCA_030762895.1. NCBI lineage: Eukaryota > Viridiplantae > Streptophyta > Magnoliopsida > Fabales > Fabaceae > Sophora > Sophora flavescens. Next base: position 5,553,286 of record JAUPTC010000010.1, on the reverse strand, counting down.
ATATAGGACCTAACTGGCCCAATTTGTACTTCTCTGGTCCTATTGGAGCCCAAATGGACTTGTTTGATCCTAATAGAGCCAAAATGTACTTTTTAGGTCATATAGGACCTAAGGGGGTCAATTTGTACTTCTTTGGTCCTAATGGAGCCCAAATGCACTTGTTTGATCCTAATAGAGCCAAAATACATTTTTTAGGTCATATAGGACCTAACTGGGCCAATTTGTACTTCTTTGGTCCTATTGGAGCCCAAATGGACTTGATTGATCCTAATAGAGCCAAAATGCACTTTTTAGGTCATATAGGACCTAACTGTGCCAATTTGAACTTCTTTGGTCCTATTGGAGCCCAAATGGACTTGTTTGATCCTAATAGAGCCCAAATGGACTTTTTAGGTCATATAGGACCTAACTGGGCCAATTTGTACTTCTTTGGTCCTAATGGAGCCCAACTGGAGCCAACTGGACATTTTAGGTCATAAAGGACCTAACTGTGCCAATTTGTACTTCTTTGGTCCTAATGGAGCCCAAATGGACTTGTTTGATCCTAATAGAGCACAACTGTACATTTTAGGTCATATAGGACCTAACTTGGCCAATTTGTACTTCTTTGATCCTATTGGATCCCAAATGGACTTGTTTGACCCTAATAGAGCCCAACTGGACATTTTATGTTATAAAGGACCTTACTGTGCCAATTTGTACTTCTTTGGTCCTAATGGAGCCCAAATAGACTTGTTTGATCCTAATAGAGCCCAAATGGACTTGTGTGATCCTAGTAGAGCCCAAATGGACTTGTTAGGTCATAAAGGACCTAACTGGGCCAATTTGTACTTCTTTTGTCCTATTGGAGCCCAAATGGACTTGTGTGATCCTAGTAGAGCCCAAATGGACTTGTTTGATCCTAATAGAGCCAAAATGCACTTTTAGGTCATATATGACCTAACTGGGCCAATTTGTACTTCTTAGGTCCTATATGTCCTAAAAAGTCCATTTGGGCACTATTAGGATCAAACAAGTCCATTTGGGCTCCAATAGGTTCAAAGAAGTACAAATTGGCCCAGTTAGGTCCTATTTGACCTAAAAAGTCCATTTGTGCTCTATTTGGATCAAACAAGTCCATTTGGGCTCCAATAGGACCAAAGAAGTACAAATTGGCCCAGTTAGGTCCTATATGACCTAAAAAGTGCGTTTTGGCTCTATTAGGATCAAACAAGTCCATTTGGGCTCCAATAGGACCAAAGAAGTACAAATTGGCCCAGTTAGGTCCTTTATGACCTAACAAGTCCATTTGGGCTCTACTAGGATCAAACAAGTCCATTTGGGCTCCATTAGGACCATAGAAGTACAAATTGGTCAAGTTAGGTCCTATATGACCTAAAATGTCCAGTTGGGCTCTACTAGGATCAAACAAGTCCATTTGCGCTCTTTTAGGATCAAACAAGTCCATTTGGGCTCTATTAGGACTTGTTTGATCCTATGACCTAACAAGTCCATTTGGGCTCTATTAGGAACAAAGAAGTACAAATTGGCCCAGTTAGGTCATATATGACCTAAAAAGTCCATTAGGACCTATTAGGATCAAACAAGTCCATTTGGGCTCCATTAGGACCAAATAAGTACAAATTGGCCCAGTTAGGTCCTATATGACCTAAAAAGTCCATTTGGGCTCTATTAGGATCAACCAAGTCCATTTGGGCTCTAATAGGACCAAAGAAGTACAAATTGGTCCAGTTAGGTCATATATGACCTAAAAAGTGGATTTTGGCTCTATTAGGATCAAACAAGTCCATTTGGGCTCCAATAGGACCAAAGAAGTACAAATTGGCCTAGTTAGGTCCTATCTGACCTAAAAAGTCCATTTGGGCTCTATTAAGATTAATTTGACAATTCTTGTGAACCTGAAATTGTAGGTCCCTTCCTTATCTTTCTAGGGACAGCAAGATCATCAAAATCCGATGTCTGTAGCTCTAGTTATACTCTGCGTATGGCAACAAGACTGGGATGAGTGAAAAATCCGAAAATTAACTATGTTTAGCAATTAAGTCCAAATGGACTTGTTTGATCCTAATAGAGACCAAATGGACTTGTGTGATCCTAGTAGAGCCCAAATGGACTTGTTTGATCCTAATAGAGCCCAAATGGACTTGTTTGATCCTAGTGGAGCCCAAATGGACTTTTTAGGTCATATAGGACCTAATTGGGTCTAATTTGTACTTCTTTGGTCCTAATGGAGCCCAAATGGACTTGTTTGATCCTAATAGAGCTCCAATGGACTTGTTTGATCCTAATAGAGCCCATATGGACTTGTTAGGTCATAAAGGACCTAACTGGGCCAATTTGTACTTCTTTGGTCCTAATGGAGCCCAAATGGACCTGTTTGATCCTAATAGAACCCAAATGGACTTTTTAGGTCATATATGACCTAACTGGGCCAATTTGTACTTCTTTGGTCCTAATGGAGCCCAAATGGACTTGTTTGACCCTAATATAGCCCATATGGACTTGTTAGGTCATAAAGGACCTAACTGTGCCAATTTGTACTTTTTTATTCCTAATGGAGCCAAAATGGACCTGTTAGGTCATAAAGGACCTAACTGGGCCAATTTGTTCTTCTTTGGTCCTATTGAAGCCCAAATGGACTTGTTTGATCCTAATAGAGCCCAAATGGACTTTTTGGACCTAATTGGGCAAATTGCCCCGAACGGCCCAATTGTAATTCTTTGGTCCTAATGGAGCCCAAATGGACTTGTTTGAACCTAATAGAGCCCAAATGGACTTTTTAGGTCATATAGGACCTAGCTGGGCCAATTTGTACTTCTTTGGTCCTATTGGAGCCCAAATGGACTTGTTTGATCCTAATATAGTCAACATGGACTTTTTGGGGCATATAGGACCTAACAGGGTCAATTTGTACGTCTTTGGTCCTAATAGAGCCCAAATGGACTTGTTTGATCCTAATAGAGCCCAAATGGACTTTTTAGGTCATGTAGAACCTAAATGGGCCAATTTGTACTTCTTTGGTCCTAATAGAGCCCAAATGGACTTGTTAGGTCATAGGATCAAACAAGTCCTAATAGAGCCCAAATGGAATTGTTTGATCCTTATAGAGCCCAAATGGACTTGTTTGGTCATAAAGGACCTAACTGTACCAATTTGTACTTCTTTGGTACAATCGGAGCCCAAATGGACTTGTTTGATCATAATAGAGCCCAAATGGACTTTTTAGGTCATATAGGACCTAACTGGGCCAATTTGTACTTCTTTGGTCCTATTGGAGCCCAAATGGACTTGTTTGATCCTAATAGAGCCCAAATGGACTTGTTTGATCCTAATAGAGCCCAAATGGACTTTTTAGGTCATATAGGACCTAACTGTGCCAATTTGTACTTCTTTGGTCCTATTAGATCCCAAATGGACTTGTTTCATCCTAATAGAGCCCAAATGGACTTTTTAGGTCATATAGGACCTAACTGGGCCAATTTGTACTTCTTTGGTCCTATTGGAGCCCCAACGGACTTGTTTGATCCTATTAGAGCCCATATGGACTTGTTAGGTCATAAAGGACCTAACTGGGCCAATTTGTACTTCTTTTGTCCTAATGGAGCCCAAATGGACCTGTTTGATCCTAATAGAGCCCAAATGGACTTTTTAGGTCATAAAGGACCTAACTGGGACAATTTTTACTTCTTTGATCCTATTGGAGCCCAAATGGACTTGTTTGATCCTAATAGAGCCAAAATGCACTTTTTAGGTCATATAGGACCTAACTGGGCCAATTTGTACTTCTTTGGTCCCAATGGAGCCCAAATGGATCTGTTTGATCCTAATAGAGCCCAAATGGACTTTTTAGGTCAAATAGGACCTAACTGGGCCAATTTGTACTTCTTTGAACCTATTGGAGCCCAAATGGACTTGTTAGATCCTAATAGAGCCCAAATGAACTTTTTAGGTCATATAGGACCGAACTGGGCCAATTTGTACTTCTTTGGTCCTAATAGAGCCCAAATGGACTTGTTAGGTCATAGGATCAAACAAGTCCTAATAGAGCCCAAATGGACTTGTTTGATCCTCATAGAGCCCAAATGGACTTGATTGGTCCTAGTAGAGCCCAACTGGACATTTTAGGTCATTAGGACCTAACTGGGCCAATTTGTACTTCTTTGGTCCTATTGGAACCCAAATGGACTTGTTTGATCCTAATAGAGCCCAAATGGACTTTTTGGACCTAATTGGGCCAATTGCCCCGAACGGCCCAATTGTAATTCTTTGGTCCTAATGGAGCCCAAATGGACTTTTTAGGTCATATCGGACCTAATTGGACCAATTTGTACTTCTATGGTCCTATTGGAGCCCAAATGGACTTGTTTGAGCCCAATAAAGGCCAAAATGCACTATTTAGGTCATATAGGAACTGATTGGGCCAATTTGTACTTCTTTGGTCCTATTGGAGCCCAAATGGACTTGTTTGATCATAATAGAGCCAAAATGCACTTTTTAGGTCATATAGGACCTAACTGTGACAATTGGTACTTCTTTGGTCCTATTGGAGCCCAAATGGACTTGTTTGATCCTAATAGAGCCCAAATGGACTTTTTACGTCATATAGGACCTAACTGGGCCAATTTGTACTTCTTGGGTCCTATTGGAGCCCAAATGGACTTGTTTGATCCTAATAGAGCCCAAATGGACTTGTTAGGTCATAAAGGACCTAACTGTGCCAATTTGTACTTCTTTGGTCCTATTGGAGCCCAAATGGACTTGTTTGATCCTAATAGAGCCCAAATGGACTTTTTGGACCTAATTGGGCCAATTGCCCCGAACGGCCCAATTGTAATTCTTTGGTCCTAATGGAGCCCAAATGGACTTGTTTGAACCTAATGGAGCCCAAATGGACTTTTTAGGTCATATCGAACCTAACTGGGCCAATTTGTACTTCTATGGTCATATTGGAGCCCAAATGGACTTGTTTGACCCCAATAAAGGCCAAAATGCACTTCTTAGGTCATATAGGACCTAACCGGGTCAATTTGTACTTCTTTGGTCCTATTGGAGCCCAAATGGACTTGTTTGATCCTAATAGAGCCAAAATGCACTTTTTAGGTCATATAGGACCTAACTGTGACAATTTAAACTTGTTTGGTCGTATTGGAGCCCAAAAGGACTTGTTTGATCCTAATAGAGCCCAAATGGACTTTTTAGGTCATATAGGACCTAACTGGGCCAATTTGTACTTCTTTGGTCCTAATGGAGCCCAAATGGACTTGTTTGATTCTAGTAGAGCCCAAATGGACTTGTTAGGTCATAAAGGACCTAACTGGGCCAATTTGTACTTCTTTGGTCCTATTGGAGCCCAAATGGACTTGTTTGATCCTAATAGAGCCCAAATGGACTTGTTTGGTCATAAAGGACCTAACTGTGCCAATTTGTAATTCTTTGGTCCTATTGGAGCCCAAAAGGACTTGTTTGATCCTAAAAGAGCCTAAATGAACTTTTTGGACCTAATTGGGCCAATTGCCCCGAACGGCCCAATTGTAATTCTTTGCTCCTAATGGAGCCGAAATGGACTTGTTTGAACCTAATAGAGCCCAAATGAACATTTTAGGTCATATCGGACCTAACTGGGTCAATTTGTACTTCTTTGGTCCTATTGGAGCCCAAATGGACTTGTTTGATCCTAATAGAGCCCAAATGGACTTTTTAGGTCTTATAGGACCTAACTGGGCCAATTTGTACTTCTTTGGTCCTAATGGAGCCCAAATGGACTTGTTTGATTCTAGTAGAGCCCAAATGGTCTTGTTAGGTCATAAAGGACCTAACTGGGCCAATTTGTACTTCTTTGATCCTATTGGAGCCCAAATGGACTTGTTTGATCCTAATAGAGCCAAAATGCACTTTTTAGGTCATATAGGACCTAACTGGGTCAATTTGTACTTCTTTGGTCCTATTGGAACCCAAATGGACTTGTTTGATCCTTATAGAGCACAAATGGACTTTTTAGGTCAAATAGGACCTAACTGGGCCAATTTGTACTTCTTTGAACCTATTGGAGCCCAAATGGACTTGTTTGATCCTAATAGAGCCCAAATGAACTTTTTAGGTCATATAGGACCGAACTGGGCCAATTTGTACTTCTTTGGTCCTAATAGAGCCCAAATGGACTTGTTAGGTCATAGGATCAAACAAGTCCTAATAGAGCCCAAATGGACTTGTTTGATCCTAATAGAGCCCAAATGGACTTGTTTGATCCTAGTAGAGCCCAACTGGACATTTTAGGTCATTAGGACCTAACTGGGCCAATTTGTACTTCTTTGGTCCTGTTGGAGCGCAAATGGACTTGTTTGATCCTAATAGAGCCCAAATGGACTTTTTGGACCTAATTGGGCTAATTGCCCCGAATGGCCCAATTGTAATTCTTTGGTCCTAATGGAGCCCAAATGGACTTGTTTGAACCTAATAGAGCCCAAATGGACTTTTTAGGTCATATTGAACCTAATTGGGCCAATTTGTACTTCTATGGTCCTATTGGAGCCCAAATGGACTTGTTTGAGCACAATAAAGGCCAAAATGCACTTTTTAGGTCAGATAGGACCTAACTGGGCCAATTTGTACTTCTTTAGTCCTATTGGAGCCCAAATGGACTTGTTTGATCATAATAGAGCCAAAATGCACTTTTTAGGTCATATAGGACCTAACTGTGACAATTTGTACTTCTTTGGTCCTATTGGAGCCCAAATGGACTTGTTTGATCCTAATAGAGCCCAAATGGACGTTTTAGGTCATATAGGACCTAACTGGGCCAATTTGTACTTCTTGGGTCCTATTGGAGCCCAAATGGACTTGTTTGATCCTAATAGAGCCCAAATGGACTTGTTAGGTCATAAAGGACCTAATTGTGCCAATTTGTACTTCTTAGGTCCTATTGGATCCCAAATGGACTTGTTTGATCCTAATAGAGCCCAAATGGACTTTTTGGACCTAATTGGGCCAATTGCCCCGAACGGCCCAATTGTAATTCTTTGGTCCTAATGGAGCCCAAATGGACTTGTTTGAACCTAATGGTGCCCAACTGGACTTTTTAGGTCATATCGAACCTAACTGGGCCAATTTGTACTTCTATGGTCATATTGGAGCCCAAATGAACTTGTTTGCGCCCAATAAAGGCCAAAATGCACTTTTTAGATCATATAGGACCTAACCGGGTCAAGTTGTACTTCTTTGGTCCTATTGGAGCCCAAATGGACTTGTTTGATCCTAATAGAGCCAAAATGCACTTTTTAGGTCATATAGGACCTAACTGTGACAATTTATACTTCTTTGGTCGTATTGGAGCCCAAATGGACTTGTTTGATCCTAATAGAGCCCAAATGGACTTTTTAGGTCGTATAGGACCTAACTGGGCCAATTTGTACTTCTTTGGTCCTAATGGAGCCCAAATGGACTTGTTTGATTCTAGTAGAGCCCAAATGGACTTGTTAGGTCATAAAGGACCTAACTGGGCCAATTTGTACTTCTTTGGTCCTATTGGAGCCCAAATGGACTTGTTTGATCCTAATAGAGCCCAAATGGACTTGTTAGGTCATAAAGGACCTAACTGTGCCAATTTGTAATTCTTTGGTCCTATTGGAGCCCAAATGGACTTGTTTGATCCTAATAGAGCCCAAATGGACTTTTTGGACCTAATTGGGCCAATTGCCCCGAACGGCCCAGTTGTAATTCTTTGCTCCTAATGGAGCCCAAATGGACTTGTTTGAACCTAATAGAGCCCAAATGAACATTTTAGGTCATATCGGACCTAACTGGGCCAATTTGTACTTCTTTGGTCCTATTGGAGCCAAATGGACTTGTTTGAGCCCAATAAAGGCCAAAATGCACTTTTTAGGTCATATAGGACCTAACTGGGCCAATTTGTACTTCTTTGGTTCTATTGGAGCCCAAATGGACTTGTTTGAACCTAATAGAGCCCAAATGGACTTTTTAGGTCATATAGGACCTAACTGGGCCAATTTGTACTTCTTTGGTCCTAATGGAGCCCAAATGGACTTGTTTGATTCTAGTAGAGCCCATATGGACTTGTTAGGTCATAAAGGACCTAACTGGGCCAATTTGTACTTCTTTGGTCCTATTGGAGCCCAAATGGACTTGTTTGATCCTAATAGAGCCCAAATGGACTTTTTAGGTCATATAGGACCTAACAGGGCCAATTTGTACTTCTTTGGTCCTATTGGAACCCAAATGGACTTGTTTGATCCTTATAGAGCACAAATGGACTTTTTAGGTCAAATAGGACCTAACTTGGCCAATTTGTACTTCTTTGAACCTATTGGAGGCCAAATGGACTTGTTTGATCCTAATAGAGCCCAAATGAACTTTTTAGGTCATATAGGACCGAACTGGGCCAATTTGTACGTCTTTGGTCCTAATAGAGTCCAAATGGACTTGTTAGGTCATAGGATCAAACAAGTCCTAATAGAGCCCAAATGGACTTGTTTGATCCTAATAGAGCCCAAATGGACTTGTTTGATCCTAGTAGAGCCCAACTGGACATTTTAGGTCATTAGGACCTAACTGGGCCAATTTGTACTTCTTTGGTCATATTGGAGCCCAAATGGACTTGTTTGATCCTAATAGAGCCCAAATGGACTTTTTGGACCTAATTGGGCCAATAGCCCCGAACGGCCCAATTGTAATTCTTTGGTCCTAATGGAGCCCAAATGGACTTGTTTGAACCTAATAGAGCCCAAATGGACTTTTTAGGTCATATCGGACCTAACTGGGCCAATTTGTACTTCTTTGGTCCAATTGGAGCACAAATGGACTTGTTTGAGCCCAATAAAGGCCAAAATGCACTTTTTAGGTCAAATAGGACCTAACTGGGCCAATTTGTACTTCTTTGTTCCTATTGGAGCCCAAATGGACTTGTTTGATCCTAATAGAGCCCAAATGGACTTTTTAGGTCATATAGGACCTAACTGGGCCAATTTGTACTTCTTTGGTCCTATTGGAGCCCAAATGGACATGTTTGATACTAATAGAGCCAAAATGCACTTTTTAGGTCATATAGGACCTAACTGGGCCAATTTGTACTTCTTTGGTCCTATTGGAGCCCAAATTGACTTGTTTGATCCTAATAAAGCCCAAATGGACTTTTTAGGTCATAAAGGACCTAACTGTGCCAATTTGTACTTCTTTGGTCCTATTGGAGCCCAAATGGACTTGTTTGATCCAAATAGAGCCCAAATGGACTTTTTAGGTCATATAGGACCAAACTGGGCCAATTTGTACTTCTTTGGTCCTATTGGAGCCCAAATGGACTAGTTTGAGCCAATAAAGGCCAAAATGCACTTTTTAGGTCATATAGGACCAAACTAGGCCAATTTGTACTTCTTTGGTCATATTGGAGCCCAAATGGACTTGTTTGATCCTAATAGAGCGTAAATGGACTTTGTAGGTCATATAGGACCTAACTGGGCCAATTTATACTTCTTTGGTCCTAATGGAGCCCTAATGGACTTGTTTGACCCTAATAGAGCCCAAATGGACTTTTTAGGTCATATAAGACCTAATTGGGCCAATTTGTACTTCTTTGGTCCTATTGGAGGCCTAATGGACTTGTTTGATCCTAATAGAGCCCAAATGGACTTTTTAGGTCATATAGGACCTAACTGGGCCAATTTGTACTTCTTTGGTCCTATTGGAGCCCAAATGGACTTGTTTGATCCTAATAGAGCCCAAATGGACTTTTTAGGTCATATAGGAACTAACTAGGCCAATTTGTACTTCTTTGGTCTTATTGGAGCCCAAATGGACTTGTTTGATCCTAATAGAGCCCAAATGGACTTTTTGGACCTAATTGGGCCAATTGCCCCGAACGGCCCAATTGTAATTCTTTTGTCCTAATGGAGCCCAAATGGACTTGTTTGAACCTAATAGAGCCCAAATGGACTTTTTAGGTCATATAGGACCTATTGGGCCAATTTGTACTTCTTTGGTCCTATTGGAGCCCAAATGGACTTGTTTGAGCCCAATTAAGGGTAAAATGTACTTTTTAGGTCATATTGGACCTAACTGGGCCAATTTGTACTTCTTTGGTCCTATTGGAGCCCAAATGAACTTGTTTGATCCTAATAGAGCCAAAATGCACTTTTTAGGTCATATAGGACCTAATTGGGCCAATTTGTACTTCTTTGGTCGTATTGGAGCCCAAATGGACTTGTTTGATCCTAATAGAGCCCAAATACACTTTTTAGGTCATGTAGGACCTAACTGGGCCAATTTGTACTTCTTTGGTCCTATTGGAGCCCAAATTGACTTGTTTGAGCCCAATAAAGGCCAAAATGCACTTTTTAGGTCATAAAGGACCTAACTGGGCCAATTTGTACTTCTTTGGTCCTATTGGAGCCCAAATGGACTTGTTAGGTGGGCCAATTTGTACTTATTTGGTCCTATTGGAGCCCAAATGGACTTTTTTGATCCTAATAGAGCCCAAATGGACTTGTTAGGTCATAAAGGACCTAACTGTGCCAATTTGTACTTCTTTTGTCCTATTGGAGCCCAAATGGACATGTTTGATCCTAATAGGTCCTAATGGACTTTTTAGGTCATATAGGACCTAACTGGGCCAATTTTTACTTCTTTGGTCTTATTGGAGCCCAAATGGACTTGTTTGAGCCCAATAAAGGCCAAAATGCACTTTTTAGGTCATATAGGACCAAACTGGGCCAATTTGTACTTCTTTGGTCCTATTGGAGCCCAAATGGACTTGTTTGATCTTAATAGAGCCAAAATGCACTTTTTAGGTCATATAGGACCTAACTGGGCCAATTTGTACTTCTTTGGTCCTATTGGAGGCCAAATGGACTTGTTTGATCCTAATAGAGCCCCAATGGACTTGTTTGATCCTAATAGAGCCCAAATGGACTTGTTAGGTCATAACGGACCTAACTGGGTCAATTTGTAATTCTTTGGTCCTAATGGAGCCCAAATGGACTTGTTTGACCCTAATAGAGCCCAACTGGACATTTTAGGTCATAAAGGACCTAACTGTGCCAATTTGTACTTCTTTGGTCCTATTGGAGGCCAAATGGACTTGTTTGATCCTAATAGAACCCCAATGGACTTGTTTGATCCTAATAGAGCCCAAATGGACTTGTTAGGTCATAAAGGACCTAACTGGGCCAATTTATACTTCTTTGATCCTAATGGAGCCCAAATGGACCTGTTTGACCCTAATAGAGCCCAACTGGACATTTTAGGTCATAAAGGACCTAACTGTGCCAATTTGTACCTCTTTGGTCCTATTGGAGCCCAAATGGTCTTGTTTGATCCTAATAGAGCCCAAATGGACTTTTTATGTCATATAGGCCCTAACTGGGCCAATTTGTACTTCTTTGGTCCTATTGGAGCCCAAATGGACTTGTTTGACCCTAATAGAGCCCAAATGGACTTTTTAGGTCATATAGGACCTAACTGGGCCAATTTGTACTTCTTTGTTCCTAATGGAGCCCAAATGGACTTGTTTGAGCCCAATTAAGGCCCAAATGCACTTTTAGGTCATATAGGACCTAACTGGGCCAATTTGTACTTCTTTGGTCCTAATGGAGCCCAAATGGACTTGTTTGATCCTAATAGAGCCCAACTGGATATTTTAGGTCATATAGGACCTAACTGGGCCAATTTGTACTTCTTTGGTCCTATTGGAGTGCAAATGGACTTGTTTGAGCCCAATTAAGGCCAAAATACACTTTTTAGGTCATATAGGACCTAACTGTGCTAATTTGTACTTCTTTGGTCCTATTGGAGCCCAAATGGACTTGTTTGAGCCCAATTAAGGCCAAAATGAAATTTTTAGTTCATATAGGACCTAACTGGGCCAATTTGTAATTCTTTGGTCCTATTGGAGCCCAAATGGACTTGTTTGATCCTAATAGAGCCAAAATGCACTTTTTAGGTCATATAGGACCTAACTGGGCCAAATTGTGCTTCTTTGGTCCTATTGGAGCCCAAATGGACTTGTTTGAGCCCAATAAAGGCCAAAATGCACTTTTTAGGTCATATAGGACCTAACTGGGCCAATTTGTACTTCTTTGGTCCTATTAGAGCCCAAATGGACTTGTTTGATCTTAATGGAGCCAAAATGCACTTTTTAGGTCATAAAGGACCTAACTGGGCCAATTTGTACTAGTTTGGTCCTATTGGAGGCCAAATGGACTTGTTTGATCCTAATAGAGCCCAAATGGACTTGTTTGATCCTAATAGAGCCAAAATGCACTTTTTAGGTCATATATGGCCTAACTGAGCGAATTTGTACTTCTTTGGTCCTATTGGAGCCCAAATGGACTTGTTTGATCCTAATAGAGACCAAATGGACTTGTTTGATCCTAATAGAGCCCAAATGGACTTGTTAGGTCGTAAAGGACCTAACTGGGTCAATTTGTACTTCTTTGGTCCTAATGGAACCCAAATGGACTTGTTTGACCCTAATAGAGCCCAACTGGATATTTTAGGTCATAAAGGACCTAACTGTGCCAATTTGTACTTCTTTGGTCCTGTTGGAGGCCAAATGGACTTGTTTGATCCTAATAGAGCCCCAATGGACTTGTTTGATCCTAATAGAGCCCAAATGGACTTGTTAGGTCATAACGGACCTAACTGGGTCAATTTGTAATTCTTTGGTCCTAATGGAGCCCAAATGGACTTGTTTGACCCTAATAGAGCCCAACTGGACATTTTAGGTCATAAAGGACCTAACTGTGCCAATTTGTACTTCTTTGGTCCTATTGGAGGCCAAATGGACTTGTTTGATCCTAATAGAGCCCCAATGGACTTGTTTGATCCTAATAGAGCCCAAATGGACCTGTTTGGTCATAAAGGACCTAACTGGGCCAATTTGTACTTCTTTGGTCCTAATGGAGCCCAAATGACCTTGTTTGATCCTAATAGAGCCAAAATGCACTTTTTAAGTCATATAGGACCTAACTGGGCCAATTTGTACTTCTTTGGTCCTATTGAAGCCTAAATGGACTTGTTTGATCCTAATAGAGCCCAAATGGACTTTTTAGGTCATATAAGACCTAACCGAGCCAATTTGTACTTCTTTGGTCCTATTGGAGCCCAAATGGACTTGTTTGTTCCTAATAGAGCCCAAATGGACTTTTTAGGTCATATAGGACCTAACTAGGTCAATTTGTACTTCTTTGGTCCTATTGGAGCCCAAATGGACTTGTTTGATCCTAATAGGTCCTAATGGACATTTTAGGTCATATAGGACCTAACTGGGCCAATTTGTACTTCTTTGGTCCTATTGGAGCCCAAATGGACTTGTTTGATCCTAATAGAGCCAAAATGGACTTGTTAGGTCATAAAGGACCTAACTGTGCCAATTTGTACTTCTTTGGTCCTATTGGAGCCCAAATGTACTTGTTTGATCCTAATAGAGCCAAAATGCACTTTTTAGGTCATATAGGACCTAACTGGGCCAATTTGTGCTTCTTTGGTCCTATAGGAGGCTAATTTGTACTTCTTTGATCCTAATAGAGCCCAAATGGACTTGTTTGATCCTAATAGAGCCCAAATGGACCTGTTAGGTCATAAAGGACCTAACTGGGCCAATTTGTACTTCTTTGGTCCTATTGGAGCCCAAATGGACTTGTTTGACCCTAATAGAGCCCAACTGGACATTTTAGGCCATAAAGGACCTAACTGTGCCAATTTGTACTTCTTTGGTCCTATTGGAGCGTAAATAGACTTGTTTGATCCTAATAGAGCCCAAATGGCCTTGTTTGATCCTAATAGAGCCAAAATGCACTTTTTTGGTCATATAGGACCTAACTGTGCCAATTTGTACTTCTTGGGTCCTATTGGAGCCCAAATGGACTTGTTTGATCCTAATAGAGCCCAAATGGACTTGTTTGATCCTAATAGAGCCCAAATGGACTTGTTAGGTCGTAAAGGACCTAACTGGGTCAATTTGTACTTCTTTGGTCCTAATGGAGCCCAGATGGACTTGTTTGACCCTAATAGAGCCCAACTGGACATTTTAGGTCATAAAGGATCTAACTGTGCCAATTTGTACTTCTTTGGTCCTATTGGAGGCCAAATGGACTTGTTTGATCCTAATAGAGCCCCAATGGACTTGTTTGATCCTAATAGAGCCCAAATGGACTTGTTAGGTCATAAAGGACCTAACTGGGCCAATTTGTACTTCTTTGGTCCTAATGGAGCCCAGATGGACTTGTTTGACCCTAATAGAGCCCAACTGGACATTTTAGGTCATAAAGGACCTAACTGTGCCAATTTGTACCTCTTTGGTCCTATTGGAGCCCAAATGGACTTGTTTGATCCTAAAAGAGCCCAAATGGACTTTTTATGTCATTTAAGCCCTAACTGGGCCAATTTGTACTTCTTTGGTCCTAATGGAGCCCAATTGTACTTGTTTGACCCTAATAGAGCCCAAATGGACTTTTTAGGTCATATAGGACCTAACTGGGCCAATTTGTACTTCTTTGGTCCTAATGGAGCCCAAATGGACTTGTTTGAGCCCAATTAAGGCCAAAATGCACTTTTTAGGTCATATAGGACCTAACTGGGCCAATTTGTACTTCTTTGGTCCTAATGGAGCCCAAATGGACTTGTTTGATCCTAATAGAGCCCAACTGGATATTTTAGGTCATATAGGACCTAACTGGGCCAATTTGTACTTCTTTGGTCCTATTGGAGCCCAAATGGACTTGTTTGAGCCCAATTAAGGCCAAAATACACTTTTTAGGTCATATAGGACCTAACTGGGCCAATTTGTACTTCTTTGGTCCTATTGGAGCCCAAATGGACTTGTTTGAGCCCAATTAAGGCCAAAATGAAATTTTTAGGTCATATAGGACCTTACTGGGTCAATTTGTAATTCTTTGGTCCTATTGGAGCCCAAATGGACTTGTTTGATCCTAATAGAGCCAAAATGCACTTTTTAGGTCATATAGGACCTAACTGGGCCAAATTGTGCTTCTTTTGTCCTATTGGAGCCCAAATGGACTTGTTTGAGCCCAATTAAGGCCAAAATGCACTTTTTAGGTCCTATAGGACCTTACTGGGCCAATTTTACTTCTTTGGTCCTATTGGAGCCCAAATGGACTTGTTTGATCCTAATAGAGCCCAAATGGACTTTTTAGGTCACATAGGACCTAACTGGGCCAATTTGTACTTCTTTGGTCCTAATAGAGCCCAAATGGCTTGTTAGGTCATAGGATCAAACAAGTCCTAATAGAGCCCAAATGGACTTGTTTGATCCTAAAAGAGCCCAAATGGACTTGTTAGGTCATAAAGGACCTAACTGTGCCAATTTGTACTTCTTTGGTCCTAATGGAGCCCAAATGGACTTGTTTGATCCTAATGGAGCCCAAATGGACTTGTGTGATCCTTGTAGAGCCCAAATGGACTTGTTAGGTCATAAAGGACCTAACTTGGCCAATTTGTACCTCTTTGGTCCTAATGGAGCTCAAATGGACTTGTTTGACCCTAATAGAGCCCAAATGGACTTGTTTGATCCTAATAGAGCCCAAATGGACTTTTTAGGTCACATAGGACCTAACTTGGCCAATTTGTACTTCTTTGGTCCTAATGGATCCAAAATGGACTTCTTTGATCCTAACAGAGCCCAAATGAACTATTTAGGACCTAATTGGGCCAATTGCCATGATCGGCCCAATTGTACTTCTTTGGTCCTAATAGATCCCAAATGGACTTGTTTGATCCTAATAGAGCCCAAATGGACTTTTTAGGTCACATAGGACCTAACTGGGCCAATTTGTACTTCTTTGGTCCTAATGGAGCCCGAATGGACTTGTTTGATCCTAATAGAGTACAAATGGACTTTTTAGGTCAAATAGGACCTAACTGTGCCAATTTGTACTTCTTTGGTCCTAATGGAGCCAAAATGGACTTCTTTGATCCTAATAGAGCGCAAATGAACTATTTAGGACCTAATTGGGCCAATTGCCCCGAACGGCCCAATTGTAATTCTGTGGTCCTAATGGAGCCCAAATGGACATGTTTGATCCTAATAGAGCCCAAATGGACTTGTGTGATCCTAGTAGAGTCCAAATGGACTTGTTTGATCCTAATAGAGCCCAAATGGACTTGTTTGATCCTAGTGGAGCCCAAATGGAATTTTTAGGTCATATATGACATAATTGGGCCAATTTGTACTTCTTTGGTCCTAATGGAGCCCAAATGGACTTGTTTGATCCTAATAGAACCCCAATGGACTTGTTTGATCCTAATAGAGCCCATATGGACTTATTAGGTCATAAAGGACCTAACTGGGCCAATTTGTACTACTTTGGTCCTAATGGAGCCCAAATGGACCTGTTTGATCCTAATAGAGCCCAAATGGACTTTTTAGGTCATAAAGCACCTAACTGGGCCAATTTGTACTACTTTGGTCCTATTGGAGCCCAAATGGACTTGTGTGATCCTAATAGAGCCCAAATGGACTTGTGTGATCATAATAGAGCCCAAATGGACTTGTTAGGTCATAAAGGACCTAACTGTGCCAATTTCTACTTCTTTGGTCCTATTGGAGCCTAAATGGACTTGCTTGATCCTAATAGAGCCAAAATACACTTTTTAGATCATATATGACCTAACTGGACCAAATTGTACTTCTTTGGTCCTATTGGAGCCCAAATGGACTTGTTTGATCCTAATAGAGCCCAAATGGACTTTTTAGTTCATATAGGACCTAACTGGGCCAATTTGTACTTCTTTGGTCCTATTGGAGCCCAAATGGACTTGTTTGATCCTAATGGAGCCCAGATGGTCTTTTTAGGTCATATAGGACCTAACTGGGTCAATTTGTACTTCTTTGGTCTTATTGGAGCCCAATTGGACTTGTTTGATCCTAATAGAGCCAAAATGCACTTTTTAGGTCACATAGGACCTAACTGGGCCAATTTGTACTTCTTTGGTCTTATTGGAGCCTAAATGGACTTTTTAGGTCATATAGGACCTAACTGGGCCAATTTGTACTTCTTTAGTCCTAATGGAGCCCAAATGGACTTGTTTGAGCCCAATTAAGGCCAAAATGTACTTTTTAGGTCATATAGGACCTAATTGGGCCAATTTGTACTTCTTTGGTCCTAATAGAGCCCAAATGGACTTGTTTGATCTTAATAGAGCCCAACTGGACATTTTAGGTCATATAGAACCTAACTGGGCCAATTTGTACTTCTTTGGTCCTATTGGAGCCCAAATGGACTTGTTTGAGCCCAATTAAGGCCAAAATGCTCTTTTTAGGTCCTATAGGACCTAACTGGGCCAATTTGTACTTCTTTGGTCCAATTGGAGCCCAAATGGACTTGTTTGATCCTAATAGAGCCCAAATGGGCTTTTTAGGTCAAATAGGACCTAACTGGGCCAATTTGTACTTCTTTGGTCCTAATAGAGCCCAAATGGCTTGTTAGGTCATAGGATCAAACAAGTCCTAATAGAGCCCAAATGGACTTGTTTGATCCTAAAAGAGCCCAAATGGACTTGTTTGGTCTTAAAGGACCTAACTGTGCCAATTTGTACTTCTTTGGTCCTAATGGAGCCCAAATGGACTTGTTTGATCCTAATAGAGCCCAAATGGGCTTGTGTGATCCTTATAGAGCCCAAATGGACTTGTTAGGTCATAAAGGACCTAACTTGACCAATTTGTACCTCTTTGGTCCTAATGGAGCCCAAATGGACTTGTTTGACCCTAATAGAGCCCAAATGGACTTGTTTGATCCTAATAGAGCCCAAATCGACTTTTTAGGTCACATAGGACCTAACTTGGCCAATTTGTACTACTTTGGTCCTAATGGAGCCCAAATGGACTTGTTTGATCCTAATAGGGCACAAATGGACTTTTTAGGTCAAATAGGACCTAACAGGGCCAATTTGTACTTCTTTGGTCCTAATGGATCCCAAATGGACTTCTTTGATCCTAACAGAGCCCAAATGAACTATTTAGGACCTAATTGGGCCAATTGCCCCGAACGGCCCAATTGTAATTCTTTGGTCCTAATGGAGCCCAAATGGACTTGTTTGGTCCTAATAGAGCCCAAATGGACTTTTTAGGTCACATAGGACCTAACTGGGCCAATTTGTACTTCTTTGGTCCTAATGGAGCCCAAATGGACTTGTTTGATCCTAATAGAGCACAAATGGACTTTTTAGGTCAAATAGGACCTAACTGGGCCAATTTGTACTTCTTTGGTCCTATTGGAGCCAAAATGGACTTCTTTGATCCTAATAGAGCCCAAATGAACTATTTAGGACCTAATTGGGCCAATTGCCCCGAACGGCCCAATTGTAATTCTTTGGTCCTAATGGAGCCCAAATGGACTTGTTTGATCCTAATAGAGCCCAAATGGACTTGTGTGATCCTAGTAGAGCCCAAATGGACTTGTTTGATCCTAGTGGAGCCCAAATGGACTTTTTAGGTCATATATGACCTAATTGGGCCAATTTGTACTTCTTTGGTCCTAATGGAGCCCAAATGGAGTTGTTTGATCCTAATAGAACCCCAATGGACTTGTTTGATCCTAATAGAGCCCATATGGACTTATTAGGTCATAAAGGACCTAACTGGGTCAATTTGTACTACTTTGGTCCTAATGGAGCCCAAATGGACCTGTTTGATCCTGATATAGCCCAAATGGACTTGTTAGGTCATAAAAGACCTAACTGTGCCAATTTGTACTTCTTTGGTCCTATTGGAGCCCTAATGGACTTGTTTGATCCTAATAGAGCCAAAATACACGTTTTAGGTCATATATGACCTAACTGGGCCAAATTGTATTTCTTTGGTCCTATTGGAGCCCAAATGGACTTGTTTGATCCTAATAGAGCCCAAATGGACTTTTTAGTTCATATAGGACCTAACTAGGCCAATTTGTACTTCTTTAGTCCTAATGGAGCCCAAATGGACTTGTTTGAGCCCAATTAAGGCCAAAATGTACTTTTTACGTCATATAGGACCTAACTGGGCCAATTTGTACTTCTTTGGTCCTAATGGATCCCAAATGGACTTGTTTGATCCTAATAGAGCCCAACTGGACATTTTAGGTCATATAGGACCTAACTGGGCCAATTTGTACTTCTTTGGTCCTATTGGAGCCCAAATGGACTTGTTTGAGCCCAATTAAGGCCAAAATGTACTTTTTAGGTCATATAGGACCTAACTGGGCCAATTTGTACTTCTTTGGTCCTAATAGAGCCCAAATGGACTTGTTTGATCTTACTAGAGCCCAACTGGACATTTTAGGTCATATAGGACCTAACTGGGCCAATTTGTACTTCTTTGGTCCTATTGGAGCCCAAATGGACTTGTTTGAGCCCAATTAAGGCCAAAATGCAGTTTTTAGGTCATATAGGACCTAACTGGGCCAATTTGTACTTCTTTGGTCCTATTGGAGCCCAAATGGACTTGTTTGATCCTAATAGAGCCCAAATGGACTTTTTAGGTCAAATAGGACCTAACTGGGCCAATTTGTACTTCTTTGGTCCTAATAGAGCCCAAATGGCTTGTTAGGTCATAGGATCAAACAAGTCCTAATAGAGCCCAAATGGACTTGTTTGATCCTAAAAGAGCACAAATGGACTTGTTTGGTCATAAAGGGCCTAACTGTGCCAATTTGTACTTCTTTGGTCCTAATGGAGCCCAAATGGACTTGTTTGATCCTAATAGAGCCCAAATGGACTTGTGTGATCCTAGTAGAGCCAAAATGGACTTGTTTGATCCTAATAGAGCCCAAATGGACTTGTTTGATCCTAGTGGAGCCCAAATGGACTTTTTAGGTCATATATGATCTAATTGGGCCAATTTGTACTTCTTTGGTCCTAATGGAGCCCAAATGGAGTTGTTTGATCCTAAAAGAACCCCAATGGACTTGTTTGATCCTAATAGAGCCCATATGGACTTATTAGGTCATAAAGGACCTAACTGGGCCAATTTGTACTACTTTGGTCCTAATGGAGCCCAAATGGACATGTTTGATCCTGATAGAGCCCAAATGGACTTTTTAGGTCATAAAACACCTAACTGGGTCAATTTGTACTAATTTGGTCCTATTGGAGCCCAAATGGACTTGTTTGATCCTAATAGAGCCCAAATGGACTTGTTTGGTCATAAAAGACCTAACTGTGCCAATTTGTACTTCTTTGGTCCTATTGGAGCCCTAATGGACTTGTTTGATCCTAATAGAGCCAAAATACACTTTTTAGGTCATATATGACCTAACTGGGCCAAATTGTATTTCTTTGGTCCTATTGGAGCCCAAATGGACTTGTTTGATCCTAATAGAGCCCAAATGGACTTTTTAGTTCATATAGGACCTAACTGGGCCAATTTGTACTTCTTTAGTCCTAATGGAGCCCAAATGGACTTGTTTGAGCCCAATTAAGGCCAAAATATACTTTTTAGGTCATATAGGACCTAACTGGGCCAATTTGTACTTCTTTGGTCCTAATGGATCCCAAATGGACTTGTTTGATCCTAATAGAGCCCAACTGGACATTTTAGGTCATATAGGACCTAACTGGGCCAATTTGTACTTCTTTGGTCCTATTGGAGCCCAAATGGACTTGTTTGATCCTAATCAAATGGCCTTTTTAGGTCATATAGGACCTAACTGGGCCAATTTGTACTTCTTTGGTCCTATTGGAGCCCAAATGGACTAGTTTGATGCTAGTAGAGCCAAAATGCACATTTTAGGTCAAATAGGTCCTAACTGGGCCAATTTGTGCTTCTTTGGTCCTATTGGAGCCCAAATGGACTTGTTTGAGCCCAATTAAGGCCAAAATGCACTTTTTAGTTCATATATGACCTAACTGGGCCAAATTGTACTTCTTTGGTCATGTTGGATCCCAAATGGACTTGTTCGATCCTAATAGAGCCCAAATGGACTTTTTAGATCATATAGGACCTAACTGGGTCAATTAGTACATCTTTAGTCCTAATGGAGCCCAAATGGACTTGTTTGAGCCCAATTAAGGCCAAAATGTACTTTTTAGGTCATATAGGACCTAACTGGGCCAATTTGTACTTCTTTGGTCCTAATGGAGCCCAAATGGACTTGTTAGATCTTAATAGAGCCCAACTGGACATTTTAGGTCATATAGGACCTAACTGGGCCAATTTGTACTTATTTGGTCCTATTGGAGCCCAAATGGACTTGTTTGAGCCCAATTAAGGCCAAAATGCACTTTTTAGGTCATATGGGACTTAACTGGGCCAAATTGTACTTCTTTGGTCCTGTTGGAGCCCAAATAGACTTGTTTGATCCTAATAGAGCCCAAATGGACTTTTTAGGTCATATAGGACCTAACTGGGCCAATTTGTACTTCTTGGGTCCTATTGGAGCCCAAATGGACTTGTTTGATCCCAATTAAGGACAAAATGGACTTTTTAGGTCATATAGGACCTAACTGGGCCAATTTGTACTTCTTTAGTCCTAATGGAGCCCAAATGGACTTGTTTGAGCCCAATTAAGGCCAAAATGTACTTTTTAGGTCATATAGGACCTAACTGGGTCAATATGTACTTCTTTGGTCCTAATGGATCCCAAATGGACTTGTTTGATCCTAATGGAGCCCAAATGGACTTTTTAGGTCATATAGGACCTAACTGGGCCAATCTGTACTTCTTTGGTCCTAATGGAGCCCAAATGGACTTGTTTGACCCTAATAGAGCCCAAATGGACTTTTTAGGTCATATAGGACCTAACTGGGCCAATTTGTACTTCTTTGGTCCTAATGGAGCCCAAATGGACTTGTTTGCGCCCAATTAAGGCCAAAATGCACTTTTTAGGTCATATAGGACCTAACTGGGCCAATTTGTACTTCTTTGGTCCTATTAGAGCCCAAATTGACTTGTTTGAGCCAAATTTAGGCCAAAATGCACTTTTTAGTTCATATAGGGCCTAACTGGGCCAATTTGTACTTCTTTTGTCCTATTGGAGCCCAAATGGACTTGTTTGATCCTAATAGAGCCCAAATGGACTTTTTAGGTCATATAGGACCTAACTTGGCCAATTTGTACTTCTTTGGTCCTAATGGAGTCCAAATGGACTTGTTTGACCCTAATAGAGCCCAAATGGACTTGTTTGATCCTAATAGAGCCCAAATGGACTTTTTAGGTCACATAGGACCTAACTGGGCCAATTTGTACTTCTTTGGTCTTAATGGAGCCCAAATGGACTTGTTTGATCCTAATAGAGCACAAATGGAATTTTTAGGTCAAATAGGACCTAACTGGGCCAATTTGTACTTCTTTGGTCCTAATGGAGCCAAAATGGACTTCTTTGATCCTAATAGAGACCAAATGAACTATTTAGGACCTAATTGGGCCAATTGCCCCGAACGGCCCAATTGTAATTCTTTGGTCCTAATGGAGCCCAAATGGACTTGTTTGATCCTAATAGAGCCCAAATGGACTTGTGTGATCCTAGTAGAGCCCAAACGGACTTGTTTGATCCTAATAGAGCCCAAATGGACTTGTTTCATCCTAGTGGAGCCCAAATGGACTTTTTAGGTCATATATGACCTAATTGGGCCAATTTGTACTTCTTTGGTCCTAATGGAGCCCAAATGGAGTTGTTTGATCCTAATAGAACCCCAATGGACTTGTTTGATCCTAATAGAGCCCATATGGACCTGTTAGGTCATAAAGGACCTAACTGGGCTAATTTGTACTACTTTGGTCCTAATGGAGCCCAAATGGACCTGTTTGATCTTGATAGAGCCCAAATGGACTTTTTAGGTCATAAAGGACCTAACTGGGCCAATTTGTACTTCTTTGGTCCTATTAGAGCCCAAATGGACTTGTGTGATCCTAATAGAGCCCAAATGGACTTGTGTGATCATAATAGAGCCCAAATGGACTTGTTAGGTCATAAAGGACCTAACTGTGCCAATTTGTACTTCTTTGGTCCTATTGGAGCCCAAATGGACTTGTTTGATCCTAATAGAGCGAAAATAACCTTTTTAGGTCATATATGACCTAACTGGGCCAAATTGTACTTCTTTGGTCTTATTGGAGGCCAAATGGACTTGTTTGATCCTAATAGAGCCCAAATGGACGTTTTAGGTCTTATAGGACCTAACTGGGCCAATTTGTACTTCTTTAGTCCTAATGGAGCCCAAATGGACTTGTTTGAGGCCAATTAAGGCCAAAATGTACTTTTTAGGTCATATAGGACCTAACTGGGTCAATTTGTGCTTCTTTGGTCCTAATGGATCCCAAATGGACTTGTTTAATCCTAATAGAGCCCAACTGGATATTTTAGGTCATATAGGACCTAACTGGGCCAATTTGTACTTCTTTGGTCCTATTGGAGCCCAAATGGACTTGTATGATCCTAATGGAGCCCAAATGGACTTTTTAGGTCATATTGGACCTAACTGGGTCAATTTGTACTTCTTTGGTCCTGTTGGAGCCCAAATGGACTTGTTTGATCCTAATAGAGCCAAAATGCACTTTTTTGGTCATATAGGACCTAACTGGACCAATTTGTGCTTATTTGGTCCTATTGGAGCCCAAATGGACTTGTTTGAGCCCAATTAAGGCCAAAATGCACTTTTTAGGTCATATAGGACCTAACTGGGCCAATTTGTACTTCTTTGGTCCTAATGGAGCCCAAATGGACTTGTTTGATCTTAATAGAGCCTAACTGGACATTTTAGGTCATATAGGACCTAACTCGGCCAATTTGTACTTCTTTTGTCCTATTGGAGCCCAAATGGACTTGTTTGAGCCCAATTAAGGCCAAAATGTACTTTTTAGGTCATATAGGACCTAACTGAGCCAATTTGTACTTCTTTGGTCCTAATGGAGCCCAAATGGACTTGTTTGATCCTAATAGAGCCCAACTGGACATTTTAGGTCATATAGGACCTAACTGGGGCAATTTGTACTTCTTTGGTCCTATTGGAGCCCAAATGGACTTGTTTGAGCCCAATTAAGGCCAAAATGCACTTTTTAGGTCATATAGGACCTAACTGGACCAAATTGTACTTCTTTGGTCCTATTGGAGCCCAAATGGACTTGTTTGATCCTAATAGAGCCCAAGTGGACTTTTTAGGTCATATAGGACCTAACTGGGCCAATTTGTACTTCTTTTGTCCTATTGGAGCCCCAAATGGACTTGTTTGATCCTAATAGAGCCCAAATGGACTTTTTAGGTCATATAGGACCTTACTGGGCCAATTTGTACTTCTTTGGTCCTAATGGAGCCCAAATGGACTTGTTTGATCCTAATAGAGCCCAACTGGACATTATAGGTCCTATAGGACCTAACTGGGCCAATTTGTACTTCTTTGGTCCAATTGGAGCCCAAATGGACTTGTTTGATCCTAATGGAGCCCAAATCGACTTTTTAGGTTATATAGGACTTAACAGGGCCAATTTGTACTTCTTTGTTCCTATTGGAGCCCAAATGGACTTGTTTGATCCTAATAGAGCCAAAATGCACTTTTTTGGTCATATAGGACCTAACTGGGCCAATTTGTGCTTATTTGGTCCTATTGGAGCCCAAATGGACTTGTTTGGTCCAAATAGAGACCAAATGGACTTTTTACGTCATATAGGACCTAACTGGGCCAATTTGTACTTCTTTAGTCCTAATGGAGCCCAAATGGACTTGTTTGAGCCCAATTAAGGCCAAAATGTACTTTTTAGGTCATATAGGACCTAACTCGGCCAATTTGTACTTCTTTGGTCCTAATGGATCCCAAATGGACTTGTTTGATCCTAATAGAGCCAAACTGGACATTTTAGGTCATATAGGACCTAACTCGGCCAATTTGTAATTCTTTGGTCCTATTGGAGCCCAAATGGACTTGTTTGATCCTAATGGAGCCCAAATGGACTTTTTAGGTCATATAGGACCTAACTGGGCCAATTTGTACTTCTTTGGTCCTATTGGAGCCCAAATGGACTTGTTTGATCCTAATAGAGCCCAAATGGACTTTTTAGGTCATATAGGACCTAACTGGGCCAATTTGTACTTCTTTGGTCCTATTGGAGCCCAAATGGACTTGTTTGATCCCAATTAAGGACAAAATGGACTTTTTAGGTCATATAGGACCTAACTGGGCCAATTTGTACTTCTTTAGTCCTAATGGAGCCCAAATGGACTTGTTTGAGCCCAATTAAGGCCAAAATGTACTTTTTAGGTCATATAGGACCTAAGGCCAATATGTACTTCTTTGGTCCTAATAGATCCCAAATGGACTTGTTTGATCCTAATAGAGCCCAAATGGACTTTTTAGGTCATATAGGACCTAACTGGGCCAATTTGTACTTCTTTGGTCCTAATGGAGCCCAAATGGACTTGTTTGACCCTAATAGAGCCCAAATGGACTTTTTAGGTCATATAGGACCTAATGGGCCAATTTGTACTTCTTTGGTCCTAATGGAGCCCAAATGGACTTGTTTGATCCTAATAGAGGCCAAAATGCACTTTTAGGTCATATAGGACCTAACTGGCCAATTTGTACTTCTTTGGTCCTATTAGAGCCCAAATTGACTTGTTTGAGCCAAATTTAGGCCAAAATGCACTTTTTAGTTCATATAGGACCTAACTGGGCCAATTTGTACTTCTTTGTCCTATTGGAGCCCAAATGGACTTGTTTGATCCTAATAGAGCCCAAATGGACTTTTTAGGTCATATAGGACCTAACTTGGCCAATTTGTACTTCTTAGTCCTTACCCAAAGCCCAAATGGACTTGTTTGATCCTAATAGAGCCCAAATGGACTTTTTAGGTCATATAGGACCTAACTGGCCAATTTGTACTTCTTTGGTCCTAATGGAGCCCAAATGGACTTGTTTGATCCTAATAGAGCACAAATGGACTTTTTAGGTCAAATAGGACCTAAGGCCAATCCTAATGGAGCCAAAATGGACTTCTTTGATCCTAATAGAGCCCAAATGAACTATTTAGGACCTAATTGGGCCAATTGCCCGAACGGCCCAATTGTAATTCTTTGGTCCTAATGGAGCCCAAATGGACTTGTTTGATCCTAATAGAGCCCAAATGGACTTGTGTGATCCTAGTAGAGCCAAATGGACTTGTTTGATCCTAATAGAGCCCAAATGGACTTGTTTCATCCTAGTGGAGCCCAAATGGACTTTTTAGGTCATATATGACCTAATTGGGCCAATTTGTACTTCTTTGGTCCTAATGGAGCCCAAATGGACTTGTTTGATCCTAATAGAACCCAAATGGACTTTTTAGATCATAATAGAGCACATATGGACTGTTAGGTCATAAAGGACCTAACTGGGCTAATTTGTACTACTTTGGTCCTAATGGAGCCCAAATGGACTTGTTTGATCCTAATAGAGCCCAAATGGACTTTTTAGGTCATAAAGGACCTAATGGGCCAATTTGTACTTCTTTGGTCCTATTAGAGCCCAAATGGACTTGTGTGATCCTAATAGAGCCCAAATGGACTTTTGATCATAATAGAGCCCAAATGGACTTGTTAGGTCATAAAGGACCTAACTGTGCCAATTTGTACTTCTTTGGTCCTATTGGAGCCCAAATGGACTTGTTTGATCCTAATAGAGCGAAAATAACCTTTTTAGGTCATATATGACCTAACTGGCCCAAATTGTACTTCTTTGCTCCTATTGGAGGCCAAATGGACTTGTTTGATCCTACTAGAGCCCAAATGGACTTTTTAGGTCTTATAGGACCTAACTGGGCCAATTTGTACTTCTTTGGTCCTATTGGAGCCCAAATTGACTTGTTTGAGGCCAATTAAGGCCAAAATGTACTTTTTAGGTCATATAGGACCAAACTGGGTCAATTTGTACTTCTTTGGTCCTAATGGAGCCCAAATGGACTTGTTTAATCCTAATAGAGCCCAAATGGATTTTTAGGTCATATAGGACCTAACTGGGCCAATTTGTACTTCTTTGGTCCTATTGGAGCCCAAATGGACTTGTTTGATCCTAATAGAGCCCAAATGGACTTTTTAGGTCATATAGGACCTAATGGGCCAATTTGTACTTCTTTGGTCCTATTGGAGCCCAAATGGACTTGTTTGATCCTAATAGAGCCAAAATGCACTTTTTAGGTCATATAGGACCTAACTGGGCCAATTTGTAATTCTTTGGTCCATTTTGATCCCAAATGGACTTGTTTGCCCCCAATTACGGCCAAAATAGACTTTTTAGGTCATATAGGACCTAACTGGGCCAATTTGTACTTCTTTGGTCCTATTGGAGCCCAAATGGACTTGTTTGACCCTAATAGAGCCCAACTGGACATATTAGGTCATATAGGACCTAACTGGGACAATTTGTACTTCTTTGGTCCTATCGGAGCCCAAATGGACTTGTTTGATCCTAATAGAGCCAAAATGCACTTTTTTGGTCATATAGGACCTAACTGGGCCAATTTGTGCTTATTTGGTCCTATTGGAGCCCAAATGGACTTGTTTGATCCTAATAGAACCCAACTGGACATTTTAGGTCATATAGGACCTAACTAGGGCAATTTGTACCTCTTTGGTCCTATTGGAGCTCAAATGGACTTGTTTGAGCCCAATTAAGGCCAAAATGCACTTTTTAGGTCATATAGGACCTAACTGGACCAAATTGTACTTCTTTGGTCCTATTGGAGCCCAAATGGACTTGTTTGATCCTAATAGAGCCCAAGTGGACTTTTTAGGTCATATAGGACCTAACTGGGCCAATTTGTACTTATTTTGTCCTATTGGAGCCCCAAATGGACTTGTTTGATCCTAATAGAGCCCAAATGGACTTTTTAGGTCATATAGGACCTAACTGGGCCAATTTATACTTCTTTGATCCTAATGGAACCCAAATGGACTTGTTTGATCCTAATAGAGCCCAACTGGACATTTTAGGTTATATAGGACCTAACTGGGCCAATTTGTACTTCTTTGGTCCTATTGGAGCCCAAATGGACTTGTTTGATCCTAATGGAGCCCAAATCGACTTTTTAGGTTATATAGGACTTAACTGGGCCAATTTGTACTTCTTTGGTCCTATTGGAGCCCAAATGGACTTGTTTGATCCTAATAGAGCCAAAATGCACTTTTTTGGTCATATAGGACCTAACTGGGCCAATTTGTGCTTATTTGGTCCTATTGGAGCCCAAATGGACTTGTTTGGTCCAAATAGAGCCCAAATGGACTTTTTACGTCATATAGGACCTAACTGGGCCAATTTGTACTTCTTTAGTCCTAATGGAGCCCAAATGGACTTGTTTGAGCCCAATTAAGGCCAAAATGTACTTTTTAGGTCATATAGGACCTAACTCGGCCAATTTGTACTTCTTTGGTCCTAATGGATCCCAAATGGACTTGTTTGATCCTAATAGAGCCAAACTGGACATTTTAGGTCATATAGGACCTAACTCGGCCAATTTGTAATTCTTTGGTCCTATTGGAGCCCAAATGGACTTGTTTGATCCTAATGGAGCCCAAATGGACTTTTTAGGTCATATAGGACCTAACTGGGCCAATTTGTACTTCTTTGGTCCTATTGGAGCCCAAATGGACTTGTTTGATCCTAATAGAGCCCAAATGGACTTTTTAGGTCATATAGGACCTAACTGGGCCAATTTGTACTTCTTTGGTCCTATTGGAGCCCCAAATGGACTTGTTTGATCCTAATAGAGCCCAAATGGACTTTTTAGGTCATATAGGACCAAACTGGGCCATTTTGTACTTCTTTGGTCCTATTGGAGCCCAAATGGACTTGTTTAATCCTAATAGAGCCCAAATGGACTTTTTTGGTCATATAGGACCTAACTGGGTCAATTTGTACTTCTTTGGTTCTAATGGACCCAAATGGACTTGTTTGACCCTAATAGAGCCCAAATAGACTTGTTTGATCCTAATAGAGCCCAAATGGACTTGTTAGGTCATAAAGGACCTAATTGGGTCAATTTGTACTTCTTTGGTCCTATTGAAGCCCAGATGGACTTGTTTGATCCTAATAGAGCACAAATGGACTTTTTAGGTCAAATAGGACCTAACTGGGCCAATTTGTACTTCTTTGGTCCTAATGGAGCCAAAATGGACTTCTTTGATCCTAATAGAGCACAAATGGACTTTTTAGGACCTAATGGGCCAAATGCCTAACGGCCCAATTGTAATTCTTTGGTCCTAATGGAGCCCAAATGGACTTGTTTGATCCTAATAGAGCCCAAATGGAGTTGTGTGATCCTAGTAG
The DNA here is from genome assembly GCA_030762895.1 of Sophora flavescens. Classification (NCBI taxonomy): domain Eukaryota; kingdom Viridiplantae; phylum Streptophyta; class Magnoliopsida; order Fabales; family Fabaceae; genus Sophora; species Sophora flavescens. The sequence continues at coordinate 5,524,057 of JAUPTC010000010.1, read as the reverse complement.
AGCCCAAATGGACTTGTTTGATCCTAATAGAGCCCAAATGGACTTGTTTCATCCTAGTGGAGCCCAAATGGACTTTTTAGGTCGTATATGACCTAATTGGGCCAATTTGTACTTCTTTGGTCCTAATGGAGCCCAAATGGACTTGTTTGATCCTAATAGAACCCCAATGGACTTGTTTGATCCCAATAGAGCCCATATGGACCTGTTAGGTCATAAAGGACCTAACTGGGCCAATTTGTACTACTTTGGTCCTAATGGAGCCCAAATGGACCTGTTTGATCCTGATAGAGCCCAAATGGACTTTTTAGGTCATAAAGGACCTAACTGGGCCAATTTGTACTTCTTTGGTCCTATTGGAGCCCAAATGGACTTGTGTGATCCTAATAGAGCCCAAATGGACTTGTGTGATCATAATAGAGCCCTAATGGACTTGTTATGTCATAAAGGACCTAACTGTACCAATTTGTACTTCTTTGGTCCTATTGGAGCACAAATGGACTTTTTTGATCCTAATAGAGCCAAAATACACTTTTTAGGTCATATATGACCTAACTGGGTCAAATTGTACTTCTTTGGTCCTATTGGAGGCCAAATGGACTTGTTTGATCCTAATAGAGCCCAAATGGGCTTTTTAGGTCTTATAGGACTTAACTGGGCCAATTTGTACTTCTTTAGTCCTAATGGAGCCCAAATGGACTTGTTTGAGCCCAATTAAGGCCAAAATGTACTTTTTAGGTCATATAGGACCTAACTGGGCCAATTTGTACTTCTTTGGTCCTATTGGAGCCCAAATGGACTTGTTTGATCCTAATGGAGCCCAAATGGACTTTTTAGGTCATATAGGACCTAACTAGGTCAATTTGTACTTCTTTGGTCCTATTGGAGCCCAAATGGACTTGTTTGATCCTAATAGAGCCAAAATGCACTTTTTAGGTAATATAGGACCTAACTGGGCCAATTTGTGCTTCTTTGGTCCTATTGGAGCCCAAATGGACTTGTTTGAGCCCAATTAAGGCCAAAATACACTTTTTAGGTCATATAGGACCTAACTGGGCCAATTTGTACTTCTTTGGTCCTAATGGAGCCCTAATGGAGCCCAAATGGACTTGTTTGATCCTAATAGAGCTTAATTGGACATTTTAGGTCATATAGGACCTAACTCGGCCAATTTGTACTTCTTTTGTCCTATTGGAGCCCAAATGGACTTGTTTGAGCCCAATTAAGGCCAAAATGCACTTTTTAGGTCATATAGGACATAACTGGGCCAAATTGTACTTCTTTGGTCCTGTTGGAGCCCAAATGGACCTGTTTGATCCTAATAGAGCCCAAATGGACTTTTTAGGTCATATGGGACCTAACTGGGCCAATTTGTACTTCTTTGGTCCTATTGGAGCCCAAATGGACTTGTTTGATCCTAATGGAGCCCAAATCGACTTTTTAGGTTATATAGGACCTAACTGGGCCAATTTGTACTTCTTTGGTCCTATTGGATCCTAAATGGATTTGTTTGATCCTAATAGAGCCAAAATGCACTTTTTAGGTTATATAAGACCTAACTGGGCCAATTTGTACTTCTTTGGTCCTATTGGAGCCCAAATGGACTTGTTTGAGCCCAATTAAGGCCAAAATGCACTTTTTTGGTCATATATGACCAAATTGGGCCAAATTGTACTTCTTTGGTCCTATTAGAGCCCAAATGGACCTGTTTGGTCCAAATAGAGCCCAAATGGACTTTTTACGTCATATAGGACCTAAATGGGCCAATTTGTACTTCTTTAGTCCTAATGGAGCCCAAATGGACTTGTTTGAGCCCAATTTAGGCCAAAATGTACTTTTTAGGTCATATAGGACCTAACTCGGTCAATTTGTACTTCTTTGGTCCTAATGGATCCCAAATGGACTTGTTTGATCCTAATAGAGCCAAACTGGACATTTTAGGTCATATAGGACCTAACTCGGCCAATTTGTAATTCTTTGGTCCTATTGGAGCCCAAATGGACTTGTTTGATCCTAATGGAGCCCAAATGGACTTTTTAGGTCATATAGGACCTAACTGGGCCAATTTATACTTCTTTAGTCCTATTGGAGCCCAAATGGGCTTGTTTGATACTAATAGGGCCAAAAAGCACTTTTTAGGTCATATAGGACCTAACTGGGAGAATTTGTACTTA
>JAUPTC010000010.1:5462614-5521386 GCA_030762895.1 Sophora flavescens | reverse complement strand
AATAGGACCAAAGAAGTACAAATTGGCCTAGTTAGGTCCTATATGACCTAAAAAGTCCATTTGGGCTCTATTAGGATCAAACAAGTCCATTTGGGGCTCCAATAGGACCAATGAAGTACAAATTCTCCCAGTTAGGTCCTATATGACCTAAAAAGTGCATTTTGGCCTTAATTGGGTTCAAACAAGTCCATTTGGGCTCCATTAGGACCAAAGAATTACAATTGGGCCGTTCAGGGCAATTGGCCCAATTAGGTCCTAAATAGTTCATTTGGGATCTATTAGGATCAAAGAAGTCCATTTTGGCTCCATTAGGACCAAAGAAGTACAACTTCGCCCAGTTAGGTCCTTTATGACCTAACAAGTCCTTTTGGGCTCTACTAGGATCAAACAAGTCCATTTGGACTCCATTTGGACCAAAGAAGTACAAATTGGCCCAGTTAGGTCCTATATGACCTAAAAAGTCCACTTGGGCTCTATTAGGATCAAACAAGCCCATTTGGCCTCCAATAGGACCAAAGAAGTACAAATTGACCTAGTTAGGTCCTTTATGACCTAACAAGTCCATTTGGGTTCTATTAGGATCAAACAAGTCCATTTGGGCTCTATTAGGGTCAAACAAGTCCATTTGGGCTCCATTAGGACCAAAGAAGTACAAATTGGCCCAGTTAGGTCCTATATGACCTAAAAAGTCCATTTGGGCTCTATTAGGATCAAACAAGTCCATTTGGGCTCCAATAGGATCAAAGAAGTACAAATTGGCCCATTTAGGTCCTATATGACCTAAAAAGTCCATTTGGGCTCTATTGGGGTCAAACAAGTCCATTTGGGCTACATTAGGACCAAAGAAGTACAAATTGACCCAGTTAGGTCCTATATGACCTAAAAAGTCAATTTGGGCTCCACTAGAGCCAAATGGGCCAATTGGGCTCCAATAGGACCAAAGAAGTAAAAATTGGGACAGTTAGGTCATTTATGGCCTAACAACTCCATTTGGGCTCTATTAGTATCAAACAAGTCCATTTGGGCCCCAATAGGACCAACGAAGTACAAATTGGCCCAATTAGGTCCTTTATGACCTAAAATGTCCAATTGGGCTCTATTAGGGTCAAACAAGTCCATTTGGGCTCCATTAGGACCAAAGAAGTACAAATTTGCCCAGTTAGGTCCTATATGACCTAAAAAGTGCATTTTGGCTCTATTAGGATCAAACAAGTCCATTTGGGCTCCAATAGGACAAAAGAAGTACAAATTGGCCCAGTTAGGTCCTATATGACCTAAAAAGTCCATTTGGGCTCTATTAGGATCAAACAAGCCCATTTGGGCTCCAATAGGACCAAAGAAGTACAAATTGGCCCAGTTTGGCCCTTTATGACCTAACAAGTCCATTTGGGTTCTATTAGGATCAAACAAGTCCATTTGGGCTCTATTAGGGTCAAACAAGTCCATTTGGGCTCCATTAGGACCAAAGAAGTACAAATTGGCCCAGTTAGGTCCTATATGACCTAAAAAGTCCATTTGGGCTCTATTAGGATCAAACTAGTCCATTTGGGCTCCAATAGAACCAAAGAAGTACAAATTGGCCCAGTTGGGTCCTAAAAGGTCCATTTGGGCTCTATTAGGATCAAACAAGTCGATTTGGGCTGAAATAAGACCAAAGAAGTACAAATTGACCCAGTTAGGTCCTATATGACCTAAAATGTCCAGTTGGGCTCTATTAGGACCAAAGAAGTACAAATTGGCCCAGTTAGGTCATATATGACCTAAAAAGTCCATTTGGGCTCTATTAGGGTCAAACAAGTCCATTTGGGCTCCAATAGGAACAAAGAAGTACAAATTGGCCCAGTTAGGTCCTATATGACCTAAAAAGTCCATTTGGGCTCTATTAGGGTCAAACAAGTCCATTTGGGCTACATTAGGACCAAAGAACTACAAATTGGCCCAGTTAGGTCCTATATGACCTAAAAAGTCCATTTGGGCTCCACTAGAGATAAATGGGCCAATTGGGCTCCAATAGGACCAAAGAAGTAAAAATTGGCACTGTTAGGTCCTTTATGACCTAACAAGTCCATTTGGGCTCTATTAGGATCAAACAAGTCCATTTGGACCCCAATAGGACCAACGAAGTACAAATTGGCCTAATTAGGTCCTTTATGACCTAAAATGTCCAATTGGGCTCTATTAGGGTCAAACAAGTCCATTTGGGCTCCATTAGGACCAAAGAAGTACAAATTGCCCCAGTTAGGTCCTATATGACCTAAAAAGTCCTTTTGGGCTCTATTAGGATCAAAGAAGTCCATTTGGGATCCAATAGGACCAAAGAAGTACAAATTGGCACAGTTAGGTCCTATATGACCTAAAAAGTGCATTTTGGCTCTATTAGGATCAAACAAGTCCATTTGGGCTCCAATAGTACCAAAGAAGTACAAATTGACCCAGTTAGGTCCTATATGACCTAAAACGTCCATTTGGGCTCTATTAGGATCAAACAAGCCAATTTGGGTTCCAATAGGACCAAAGAAGTACAAATTGGCCCAGTTAGGTCCTTTATGACCTAACAAGTCCATTTGGGTTCTATTAGGATCAAACAAGTCCATTTGGGCTCTATTAGGGTCAAACAAGTCCATTTGGGCTCCATTAGGACCAAAGCAGTACAAATTGGCCCAATTAGGTCCTATATGACCGAAAAAGTACATTTGGGCTCTATTAGGATCAAACAAGTCCATTTGGGCTCCAATAGGATCAAAGAAGTACAAATTGGCCCAGTTAGGTCCTATATGACCTAAAAAGTCCATTTAGGCTCAATTAGGATCAAACAAGTCCATTTGGGCTCCAATAGGACCAAAGAAGTACAAATTGGCCCAGTTAGGTCATATATGACCTAAAAGGTCCATTTGGGCTCTATTAGGATCAAACAAGTCCATTTGGGCTCCAATAGCACCAAAGAAGTACAAATTGGACCAGTTAGGTCATATATGACCTAAAAAGTGCATTTTGGCTCTTTTAGGATCAAACAAGTCCATTTAGGCTCCAATAGGACCAAAGAAGTACAAATTGGCCCAGTTAGGTCCTTTATGACCTAAAATGTCCAGTTGGGCTCTATTAGGGTCAAACAAGTCCATTTGGGCTCCATTAGGACAAAAGAAGTACACATTGGCCCAGTTAGGTCCTATATGACCTAAAAAGTCCATTTGGGCTCTATTAGGATCAAACAAGTCCATTTGGGCTCCAATAGGACCAAAGAAGTACAAATTGGCCCATTTAGGTCCTATATGACCTAAAAAGTGCATTTTGGCTCTATTAGGATCAAACAAGTCCATTTGGGCTCCAATAGGACCAAAGAAGTACAAATTTGCCCAGTTAGGTCCTATATGACCTAAAAAGTGCATTTTGGCTCTATTAGGGTCAACCAAGTCCATTTGGGATCCGTAAGGACCAAAGAAGTACAAATTGGCACAGTTAGGTCCTATATGACCTAAAAAGTGCATTTGGGCTCTATTAGGGTCAAACAAGTCCATTTGGGCTCCATCAGGACCAAAGAAGTACAAATTGGCACAGTTAGGTCCTTTATGACCTAAAAAGTCCAGTTGGGCTCTATTAGGGTCAAACAAGTCCATTTGGGCTCCATCAGGATCAAAGAAGTACAAATTGGCTCAGTTAGGTCCTATATGACCTAAAAAGTCCAGTTGGGCTCTATTAGGATCAAACAAGTCGATTTGGGCTCCAATAGGACCAAAGAGGTACAAATTGGCCCAATTAGGTCCTATATGACCTAAAAAGTCCATTTGGGCTCTATTAGGATCAAACAAGTCCATTTGGGCTCCAATAGGACCAAAGAAGTACAAATTGACCCAGTTAGGTCCTATATGACCTAAAAAGTGCATTTTGGCTATATTAGGGTCAAACATGTCCATTTGGGCTCCAATAGGACCAAAGAAGTACAAATTGGCACAGTTAGGTCCTATATGACCTAAAAAGTGCATTTTGGCTATATTAGGATCAAACAAGTCCATTTGGGCTCCAATAGGACCAAAGAAGTACAAATTGGCCCAGTTAGGTCATATATGACCTAAAAAGTGCATTTTTGCTCTATTAGGGTCAAACAAGTCCATTTGGGCTCCACTAGGACCAAAGAAGTACAAATTTGCCCAGTTAGGTCCTATATGACCTAAAAAGTCCATTTGGGCTGTATTAGGGTCAAACAAGTCCATTTGGGCTCCATTAGGACCAAAGAAGTACAAATTGGCCCAGTTAGGTCCTATATGACCTAAAAAGTCCATTTGGGCTCTATTAGGGTCAAACAAGTCCATTTGGGCTCCATCAGGACCAAAGAAGTACAAATTGGCACAGTTAGGTCCTTTATGACCTAAAATGTCCAGTTGTGCTCTATTAGGGTCAAACAAGTCCATTTGGGCTCCATTAGGACCAAAGAAGTACAAATTGACCCAGTTAGGTCCTATATGACCTAAAAAGTCCATTTGGGCTCTATTAGGATCAAACAAGTCCATTTGGGCTCCAATAGGACCAAAGAAGTACAAATTGGCCCAGTTAGGTCCTATATGACCTAAAAAGTCCATTTGGGCTCTATTAGGATCAAACAAGTCCATTTGGGCTCCAATAGGACCAGAGAAGTACAAATTGGCACAGTTAGGTCCTATATGACCTAAAAAGTGCATTTTGGGTATATTAGGATCAAACAAGTCCATTTGGGCTCCAATAGGACCAAAGAAGTACAAATTGGTGCAGTAAGGTCCTATATGACCTAAAAAGTCCATTTGGGCTCTATTAGGGTCAAACAAGTCCATTTGGGCTACATTAGGACCAAATAAGTACAAATTGGCCCAGTTAGGTCCTATATGACCTAAAAAGTCCGTTTAGGCTCCACTAGAGCCAAATGGGTCAATTGGGCTCCAATAGGACCAAAGAAGTAAAATTTGGCACAGTTAGGTCCTTTATATCCTAACAAGTCCATTTGGGCTCTATTAGGATCAAACAAGTCCATTTGGGCCCCAATAGGACCAAAGAAGTACAAATTGGCCCAACTAGGTCCTTTATGACCTAAAATGTCCAATTGGGCTCTATTACGGTCAAACAAGTCCATTTGGGCTCCATTAGGACCAAAGAAGTACAAATTGGCCCAGTTAGGTCCTATATGACCTAAAAAGTCCTTTTGGGCTCTATTAGGATCAAACAAGTCCATTTGGGATCCAGTAGGACCAAAGAAGTACAAATAGGCACAGTTAGGTCCTATATGACCTAAAAAGTGCATTTTGGCTCTATTAGGATCAAACAAGTCCATTTGGGCTCCAATAGGACCAAAGAAGTACAAATTGACCCAGTTAGGTCCTATAGGACCTAAAAAGTGCATTTTGGCTCTATTAGGATCAAACAAGTTCATTTGGGCTCCATTTGTACCAAAGAAGAACAAATTGGCCCAGTTTGGTCCTTTATGACCTAACAAGTCCATATGGGCTCTATTAGGATCAAACAAGTCCATTGGCGCTCTATTAGGATCAAACAAGTACATTTGGCCCCAATTAGGACCAAAGAAGTAAAATTGGCCCACTTAGGTCCTATATGACCTAAAAAGTGCATTTTGGCTCTATTAGGATCAAACAAGCCCATTTGGGCTCCAATAGGACCAAAGAAGTACAAATTGGCCCAGTTAGGTCCTATATGACCTAAAAAGTCCATTTGGGCTCCACTAGGATCAAACAAGTCCATTTGGGCTCTAATAGGTTCAAACAAGTCCATTTGGGATCTACTAGGATCACACAAGTCCATTTGGGCTCTATTAGGATCAAACAGGTCCATTTGGGCTCCATTAGGACCAAAGAAGTACAAATTGGCCCAGTTAGGTCCTATATGACCTAAAAAGTCCATTTGGGATCTATTAGGGACAAACAAGTCCATTTGGGCTCCATAAGAACCAAAGAAGTACAAATTGGCCCAGTTAGGTCCTTTATGACCTAACATGTCCATTTGGGTTCTACTAGGATCACACAAGTCCATTTGAGCGCTATTAGGACCAAACAAGTCCATTTGGGCTCCATTAGGACCAAAGAAGTACAAATTTGCACAGTTAGGTCCTAAATGACCTAAAATGTCCAGTTGGGCTCTATTAGGGTCAAACAAGTCCATTTGGGCTCCAATAGGACCAAAGAAGTACAAATTGGCCCAGTTAGGTCGTTTATGACCTAACAAGTCCATTTGGGCTCTACTAGGATCAAACAAGTCCATTTGGGCTCCATTAGGACCAAAGAAGTACAAATTGGCCCAGTTAGGTCCTATATGACCTAAAAAGTCCATTTGGGCTCTATTAAGATCAAACAAGTCCATTTGGATTCCATTTGGACCAAAGAAGTACAAATTGGCCCAGTTAGGTCCTATATGACCTAAAAAGACCATTTGGGCTCTATTAGGATCAAACAAGCCCATTTGGGCTCCAATAGGACCAAAGAAGTACAAATTGGCCCAGTTTGGTCCTTTATGACCTAACAAGTCCATTTGGGTTCTATTAGCATCAAACAAGTCCATTTGGGCTCTATTAGGGTCAAACAAGTCCATTTGGGCTCCATTAGGACTAAAGAAGTACAAATTGGCCCAGTTAGGTCCTTTATGACCTAACAAGTTCATTTGGGCTCTACTAGGATCACACAAGTCCATTTGGCTCTATTAGGATCAAACAAGTCCATTTGGGCTCCATTAGGACCAAAGAAGTACAAATTGGCACAGTTAGGTCATTTATGACCTAAAATGTTCAGTTGAGCTCTATTAGGGTCAAACAAGACCATTTGGGCTCCATTAGGACCAAAGAAGTACAAATTGGCCCAGTTAGGTCCTATATGACCTAAAAAGTCCATTTGGGTTCTATTAGGATCAAACAAGTCCATTTGGGCTCCAATAGGACCAAAGAAGTACAAATTGACCCAATTAGGTCATATATGACCTAAAAAGTGCATTTTGGCTCTATTAGGATCAAACAAGTCCATTTGGGCTCCAATAGGACCAAAGAAGTACAAATTGGCCCAGTTAGGTCCTTTATGACCCAAAATGTCCAGTTGGGCTCTATTAGGGTCAAACAAGTCCATTTGGGCTCCATTAGGACCAAAGAAGTACAAATTGGCCCAGTTAGGTCCTATATGACCTAAAATGTCCATTTGGGCTCTATTAGGATCAAACAAGTCCATTTGGGCTCCAATAGGACCAAAGAAGTACAAATTGGCACAGTTAGGTCCTATATGACCTAAAAAGTGCATTTTGGCTCATTAGGATCTAACAAGGCCATTTGGGCTCCAATAGGACCAAAGAAGTACAAATTGATCCAGTTTGGTCCTATATGACCTGAAAAGTGTATTTTGGCTCTATTAGGATCAAACAAGTGCATTTGGGCTCCATTAGGACCAAAGAAGTACAAATTGGTCCAGTTAGGTCCTTTATGACCTAACAAGTCCATATGGGCTCTATTAGGATCAAACAAGTCCATTGGGTCTCTATTAGGAACAAACTTGTACATTTGGCCTCCATAAGGACCAAAGAAGTACAAACTGGCCCACTTAGGTCCTATATGACCTAAAAAGTGCATTTTGGCTCTATTAGGATCAAACAAGTCCGTTTGGGCTCTAATAGGACCAAAGAAGTACAAATTGGCCCAGTTAGGTCCTATATGACCTAAAAAGTCCATTTGGGCTCCACTAGGATCAAACAAGTCCATTTGGGCTCTATTAGGATCAAACAAGTCCATTTGGGCTCTACTAGGATCACACAAGTCCATTTGGGCTCTATTAGGATCAAACAAGTCCATTTGGGCTCCAGTAGGACCAAAGAAGTACAAATTGACCCAGTTAGGTCCTTTATGACCTAACAAGTCCATATAGGCTCTATTAGGATCAAACAAGTCCATTGGGGCTCTATTAGGATCAAACAAGTCCATTTAGCCTCCAATTTGACCAAAGAAGAACAAATTGGCCCAGTTAGTTCCTATATGACCTAAAAGGTGCATTTTGGCTCTATTAGGATCAAACAAGTCATTTGGGCTCGAATAGGACCAAAGAAGTACAAATTGGCCCAGTTACATCCTATATTTCCTAAAAAGTCCATTTGGGCTCTATTAGCATCAAACAAGTCCATTTGGACCAAAGAAGTACAAATTGGCCCAGTTAGGTCCTATATGACCTAAAATGTCCAGTTGGGCTCTATTAGGGTCAAACAAGTCCATTTGGGCTCCATTAGGACCAAAGAAGTACAAATTGGCCCAGTTAGGTCCTATATGACCTAAAAAGTCCATTTGGGCTATATTAGGATCAAACAAGTCCATTTGGGCTCCAATAGGACCAAAGAAGTACAAATTGGCCCAATTAGGTCCAATATGACCTAAAAAGTGCCTTTTGGCTCTATTAGGATGAAACAAGTCCATTTGGGCTCCATTAGGACCAAAGAAGTACAAATTGGCCCAGTTAGGTCCTATATGACCTAAAAAGTCCATTTGGGCTCTATTAGGATCAAACAAGTCCATTTGGGCTCCAATAGGACCAAAGAAGTACAAATTGGCCCAGTTAGGTCCTATATGACCTAAAAAGTGCCTTTTGGCTCTATTAGGATGAAACAAGCCCATTTGGGCTCCATTAGGACCAAAGAAGTACAATTTGGCCCAGTTAGTTCCTATATGACATAAAAAGTCCATTTGGGCTCTATTAGGGTCAAACAAGTCCATTTGGGCTCCATTAGGACCAAAGAAGTACAAATTGGCCCAGTTAGGTCCTTTATGACCTAACACGTCCATTTGAGCTCTACTACCATCAAACAAGTCCATTTGGGCTCCATTAGGACCAAAGAAGTACAAATTGGCCCAGTTAGGTCCTTTATGACCTAACACGTCCATTTGAGCTCTACTACCATCAAACAAGTCCATTTGGGCTCCATTAGGACCAAAGAAGTCCATTTGGGCTCTATTAGAACTTGTTTGATCCTATGACCTAACAAGTCCATTTGGGCTCTATTAAGACCAAAGAAGTACAAATTAGGCCAGTTAGGTCCTATATGACCTAAAAAGTCCATTTGGGCTCTATTAGGGTCAAACAAGTCCATTTGGGCTCCATTAGGTCCAAAGAAGTACAAATTGGCCCAGTTAGGTCCTATATGACCTAAAATGTCCATTTGGGCTCTGTTAGGATCAAACAAGTCCATTTGGGCTGCAATAGGACTTGTTTGATCCTATGACCTAACAAGTCCATTTGGGCTCTATTTGGACCAAAGATATACAAATTGGCCCGGTTAGGTCCTATATGACCTAAAAAGTTCATTTGGGCTCTATTAGGATCATACAAGTCCATTTGGGCTCTATTAGGACCAAAGAAGTACAAATTGGCCCAGTTAGGTCCTATATGACCTAAAAAGTCCATTTGGGCTATATTAGGATCAAACAAGTCCATTTGGGCTCCAATAGGACCAAAGAAGTACAAATTGGCCCAATTAGGTCCTATATGACCTAAAAAGTGCCTTTTGGCTCTATTAGGATGAAACAAGTCCATTTGGGCTCCATTAGGACCAAAGAAGTACAAATTGGCCCAGTGAGGTCCTATATGACCCAAAAAGTCCATTTTGGCTCTATTAGGATCAAACAATTCCATTTGGGCTCCAATAGGACCAATGAAGTACAAATTGGCCCAGTTAGGTCCTATATGTCCTAAAAAGTCCATTTGGGCTCTATTAGGGTCAAACAAGTCCATTTGGGCTCCATTAGGACCAAAGAAGTACAAATTGATCCAGTTAGGTCCTATATGACCTAAAAAATCCATTTGGGCTCTATTAGGATCTCACAAGTCCATTTGGGCTCCAATAGGACCAAAGAAGTACAAATTGGGCCAGTTAGGTCCTATAGGACCTAAAAGTGCATTTGGCCTTCATTGGGCTCAAACAAGTCCATTTGGGCTCCAATAGGACCAAAGAAGTACAAATTGGCCCCGTTAGGTCCTATATGACCTAAAAAGTCCATTTGGGCTTTATTAGGATCAAACAAGTCCATTTGGGCCCTATTAGGATCAAACAAGTCCATTTGGGCTCTACTAGGATCACACAAGTCCATTTGGGCTCCATTAGGATCAAACAAGTCCATTTGGGCTCTATTAGGTTCAAACAAGTCCATTTGGGCTCCATTAGGACCAAAGAATTACAATTGGGCCGTTCGGGGTAATTGGCCCAATTAGGTCCTAAATAGTTCATTTGGGCTCTATTAGGATCAAAGAAGTCCATTTTGGCTCCATCAGGACCAAAGAAGTACCAATTGGCCCAGTTAGGTCCTATTTGACCTAAAAAGTCCATTTGTGCTCTATTAAGATCAAACAAGTCCATTTGGGCTCCATTAGGACCAAAGAAGTACAAATTGGCCGAGTTAAGTCCGTTATGACCTAAAAAGTTCATTTGGGCTCTATTAGGGTCAAACAAGTGCATTTGGGCTCCATTAGGACCAAAGAAGTACAAATTGGCCCAGTTAGGTCCTTTATGACCTAACAAGTCCATTTGGGCTCTACTAGGATCAAACAAGTCAATTTGGGCTCCATTAGGACCAAAGAAGTCCATTTGGGCTCTATTAGGACTTGTTTGATCCTATGACCTAACAAGTCCATTTGGGCTCTATTAGGACCAAAGAAGTACAAATTGGCACAGTTGGGTCCTATATGACCTAAAAAGTCCATTTGGGCTCTATTAGGGTCAAACAAGTCCATTTGGGCTCCATTAGGACCAAAGAAGTACAAGTTGGCCCAGTTAGGTGCTATATGACCTAAAAAGTCCATTTGGGCTCTATTAGGATCAAACAAGTCCATTTGGGCAGCAATAGGACTTGTTTGATCCAATGACCTAACAAGTCCATTTGGGCTCTATTAGGACCAAAGAAGTACAAATTGGCCCAGTTGGGTCGTATATGACCTAAAAAGTCCATTTGGGCTCTATTAAGGTCAAACAAGTCCATTTGGGCTCCATTAGGACCAAAGAAGTACAGATTGGCCCAGTTAGGTCCTATATGACCTAAAAAGTCCATTTGGGCTCTATTAGGATCAAACAAGTCCATTTGGGCAGCAATAGGACTTGTTTCATCCTATGACCTAACAAGTCCATTTGGGCTCTATTAGGAACAAAGAAGTACAAATTGGCACAGTTAGGTCTTTTATGACCTAAAATGTCCAGTTGGGCTCTATTAGGGTCAAACAAGACCATTTGGGCTCCATTAGGTCCAAAGAAGTACAAATTGGCCCAGTTAGGTCCTATATGACCTAAAAAGTCCATTTGGGCTCTATTAGGATCAAACAAGTCCATTTGGGCTCCAATAGGACCAAAGAAGTACAAATTGGCACAGTTAGGTCCTATATGACCTAAAAAGTGCATTTTGGCTCTATTAGGGTCAAACAAGTCCATTTGGGCTCCATTTGGACCAAAGAAGTACAAATTGACCCAGTTAGGTCCTATATGACCTAAAAAGTCCATTTGGGCTCTATTAGGGTCACACAAGTCCATTTGGGCTCCAATAGGACCAAAGAAGTACAAATTGGCCCAGTTAGGTCCTATATGACCTAAAGAGTGCATTTTGGCCTTAATTGGGCTCAAACAAGTCTATTTGGGCTCCAATAGGACCAAAGAAGTACAAATTGGCCCAGTTAGGTCCTATTTGACCTAAAAAGTCCATTTGGGCTCTATTAGGTTCAAACAAGTCCATTTGGGCTCCATTAGGACCAAAGAATTACAATTGGGCCGTTCGGGGCAATTGGCCCAATCAGGTCCAAAAAGTCCATTTGGGCTCTATTAGGGTCAAACAAGTCCATTTGGGCTCCATTTGGGCTCTAGTTATGCTCTGCATAAGCCAACAAGGTCAGGAAGACTGAAAAATCCGAAAATTAACAATGTTTAGCAGTTAAGCCCAATAATGTAAAAGCAAAAACAACGATTGTAAAAGTTGTCTAATTTCCGTCTCTCTCTGGCTTGTGCGGCTGTAAACTGCTATTTTTGCTTATTAATCCCGACCTAACCCTAGGTCAAAAATATGGGCCTCTGAATAAGCTTTCCAACAAGGTATCATATGCCTTAATTGGGCTTAAGATGAGTAAGTTAGGCCCATTTAAGTGAAGGAACATCATGGATCTGCGCAGATCGATCCGTGCCAGAGAACTCGGGACCCAATTTAGCCTTGATTTTGGTCTAATTTGACAATTCTTGTGTCACCTGAAATTGTAGGTCTCTTCGTTATCTTTCTAGGGACAGGAAGATCACCAAAATCCGATATCTGTAGCTCTAGTTATACTCTGCGCATTTCAACCAGACTGGGATGAGTGAAAAATCCGAAAATTAACTATGTTTAGCAATTAAGCCCAATAATGTAAAACCAAAAACAATGATTGTAAACGTTGTCTAATTTCCTTCTCACTCTGACTTGTGCGGCCGTAAACTACGATTTATGCTTATTAATGCTGACCTAACCCTAGACCAAATTAAGGGCCTATGAATAAGCTTTCCAACAAGGTATCATATGCCTTAATTGGGCTTAAGATGAGTAAGTTAGGCCCATTTAAGTGGACAAAAGAAGTACAAATTGGCCTAGTTAGGTCCTATGTGACCTAAAAAGTTCATTTGGGTTCTATTAGGATCAAACAAGGCAACAAGGTCAGGAAGAGTGAAAAATCCGAAAATATACAATGTTTAGCAATTAAGCCCAATAATGTAAAACAAAAAACAATGATTGTAAAAGTTGGGCTTAATTGGGCTTAATTGCTAAATATTGTTAATTTTCGGATTTTTCACTCTTCCTGACCTTGTTGCCTTGTGCAGAGCATAACTAGAGCTACAGATATCGGATTTTGATGATCTTGCTGTCCCTAGAAAGATAAGGAAAGGACCTACAATTCCAGGTTCATAATAATTGTTAAATTAGACCAAAATCAAGGCTAAATTGGGTCCCGAGTACTCTAGCGCGGATCAGTGTGCAGTCCATGATATTCCTTCACTTAAATTGGCCTAACTTACTAATCTTAAGCCCAATTAAGGCATATGATACCTTGTTGGAAAGCTTATTCAGAGGCCCTTAATTTGGAATAGGGTTAGGTCGGGATTAAAAAGCATAATTAGCAGTTTACAGCTGCACAAGCTAGAGAGAGAAGGAAATTAGACAACTTTTACAATCATTGTTTTTGGATTTACATTATTGGGCATAATTGGACAGAATTGCTAAACATTGTTAATTTTCGGATTTTTCACTCTTCCTGACCTGTTGCCTTGCGCAGAGCATAACTAGAGCTACAGATTTCGGATTTTGGTGATCTTGATGTCTCCAGAAAGATAAGGAAGAGACCCACAATTTCATAATTCCAAAGAATTATCAAATTAGGCCAAAATCAAAGCTAAATTGGATCCCGAGTTCTCTAGCACGGATCAGTGCGCAGTCGATGATGTTCCTTCACTTAAATGGGTCTAACTTACTAATCTTAAGCCCAATTAAGGCATATGATACCTTGTTGGAAAGCTTATTCATAGGCCCTTAATTTGGTCTAGGGTTACTTCGGGATTAAAAAGCATAAATAACAGTTTTAAGCCCCACAAGCTAGAAAGAGAAGGAAATTAGACAACTTTTACAATCATTGTTTTTGGTTTTACATTATTTGGCTTAATTGGGCATAATTGCTAAACATTGTTAATTTTCGGATTTTTCACTCTTCCTGACCTTCTTGCCTTGTGCAGAGCATAACTAGAGCTACAGATATCGGATTTTGATGATCTTGCTGTCCCTAAAAAGATAAGGAAGAGACCTACAATTTCAAGTGACCTACATATGATACCTTGTTGGAAAGCTTATTCAGAGGCCCTTAATTTGGTATAGGGTTAGGTCAGGATTAATAAGCAAAAATAGCAGTTTTCAGCCGTACAAGCCAGAGAGAGACGAAAATTAGACAACTTTTACAATCATTGTTTTTGCTTTGACATTATTGGGCATAATTGCTAAACATTGTTAATTTTTGGATTTTTCACTCTTTCTGACCTTGTTGCATTGTGCAGAGCATAACTAGTGCTACAGATATCGGATTTTGATGATCTTGCTGTCCCTAGAAAGATAAGGAAGGGACCTACAATTTCAGGTTCACAAGAATTGTCAAATTATTCCAAAATCAAGGTTAAGTTGGGTCTCGAGTTCTCTGGCGCGGATCAGTGCGCAGTCCATGATATTCCTTCACTTAAATGGGCCTAACTTACTATTCTTAAGCCCAATTGAGGCATATGATACCTTGTTGGAAAGCTTATTCAGATGCCCTTAATTTGGTCTAGGGTTAGGTCAGGATTAATAAGCAAAAATAGCAGTTTACAGCCGCACAAGCCAGAGAGAGAAGGAAATTAGACAACTTTTACAATCATTGTTTTTGATTTTACATTATTGGGCACAATTGCTAAACATTGTTAATTTTCGGATTTTTCACTCTTCCTGACCTTGTTGCCTTGTGCAAAGCATAACTGGAGCTACAGATATCGGATTTTGATGATCTTGCGGTTCCTAGAAAGATAAGGAAGGGACCTACAATTTCAGGTGACACACATCAATTCAGGCCAAAATCTAGGCAAAATTGGGTCCGAAGTTCTCTGGCGCGGATCAGTGCGCAGTCCATGATGTTCCTTCACTTAAATGGGCCTAACTTACTCATCTTAAGCCCAATTAAGGCATATGATACCTTGTTGGAAAGCTTATTCAGAGGCCCTTAATTTGGTCTATGGTTAGGTCGGGATTAAAAAGCATAAATAGCAGTTTACAGCTGCACATGCCAGAGAGAGACGAAAATTAGACAACTTTTATAATCATTGTTTTTGCTTTTACAATATTGGGCTTAATTGCTAAACATTGTTAATTTTCGGAATTTTCACTCATCTTGACCTTGTTGCCTTGCGCAGAACATAACTAGAGCTACAGATATCGGATTTTGGTGATCTTGCTGTCCCTAGAAAGATAAGGAAGAGACCTACAATTTCAGGTGACACACGAATTGTCAATTTAGGCCAAAATCAAGGCTAAATTGGTTCCCGAGTACTCTGGCGCGGATCAGTGCGCAGTCCATGATGTTCCTTCACTTAAGGGAACAATCAAGGCTAAATAAGGATCAAAATGGGCCTAACTTACTAATCTTTAGCCCAATTAAGGCATTTGATACCTTGTTGGAAAGCTTATTCAGAGGCCCTTAATTTGTTCTAGGGTTAGGTCAGGATTAATAAGCAATTGGACTTTTTAGGTCATATAGGACCTAACTAGGCCAATTTGTACTTCTTTGGTCCTAATGGATCCCAAATGCACTTATTTTCAGATTTTTCACTCTTCCTGACCTTGTTGCCTTGCGCAGAGCATAACTAGAGCTACAGATTTTGGATTTTGGTGATTATGTTGTCCCTAGAATGATAAGGAAGAGACCTACAATGTTAGGTTTCACAAGAATTGTCAAATTGTTCCAAAATCAAGGCTAAATTGGGTCCCGAGTTCTCTGGTGTGGATCAGTGTGCAGTGCATGATATTCCTTCACTTAAATGGGCCTAACTTACTAATCTTAAGCCCAATTAAGGCATATGATACCTTGTTGGAAAGCTTATTCAGAGGCCCTTAATTTGGTCTTGGGTTAGGTACGGACTAAAAAGCATAAATAGCAGTTTACAGCCGCACAAGCTAGAGAGAGAAGGAAATTAGACAACTTTTACAATCATTGTTTTTGTTTTTACATTATTGGGCGTAATTGGGCTTAATTGCTAAACATTGTTTATTTTCGGATTTTTCACTCATTCGACCTTGTTGCCAGGCGGAGAGTATAACTAGAGCTACAAATATCGGATTTTGGTGATCTTGCTGTCCCTAGAAAGATAAGGAAGAGACCCACAATTTCATATTTCCAAAGAATTATCAAATTAGGCCAAAATCAAGGCTAAATTTGTTCCCGAGTTCTCTAGCACGGATCAGTGCTCAGTCCATGATGTTCCTTCACTGAAATTGGGCTAACTTACTAATCTTAAGCCCAATTAAGGCATATGATACCTAGTTGGAAAGCTTATTCAGAGGCCCTTATTTTGGTCTAGGGTTAGGTCGGGATTAATAAGGAAAAATAGCAGTTTACAGCCGCACAAGCCAGAGAGAGATGGAAATTAGACAACTTTTACAATCATTGTTTTTGGTTTTACATTATTGGGCTTAATTGGGCTTAGTTGCTAAACATTGTTAATTTTCGGATTTTTCACTCTTCTTGACCTTGTTGTCTTGCGTAGAGCATAACTAGAGCTACAGATTTCGGATTTTGGTGATCTTGCTGTCCCTAGAAACATAAGGAAGAGACCCACAATTTAATATTTCCAAAGAATTATCAAATTAGGCCAAAATCAAGGCTAAATTGGATCCCGAGTTCTCTAGCACGGATCAGTGCGCAATCCATGATGTTCCTTCACTTAAATGGGGCTAACTTACTAATCTTAAGCCCAATTAAGGCATATGATACCTTGTTGGAATGCTTATTCAGAGGCCCTTAATTTGGTCTAGGGTTAGGTCAGGATTAATAAGTAAAAATAGCAGTTTACAGCCGCACAAGCCATAGAGAGACGGAAATTAGACAACTTTTACAATCATTGTTTTTGCTTTTACATTATTGGGCATAATTGCTAAACATTGTTAATTTTCAGATTTTTCACTCTTCCTGACCTAGTTGCCTTGTCCAGAGCATAACTAGAGCTACAGATATCGGAAGTTGATGATCTTGCTGTCCCTAGAAAGATAAGGAAGGGACCTACAATTTCAGGTTCACAAGAATTGTCAAATTATTCCAAAATCAAGGCAAAATTGGGTCCCGAGTTCTCTGGCGCGGATCAGTGCGCAGTCCATGATATTCCTTCACTTAAATGGGCCTAACTTACTAATCTTAAGCAAAAGTAAGGCATATGATACCTTGTTGGAAAGCTTATTAGAGGCCCTTAATTTGGTCTAGGGTTAGGTCGGGATTAAAAAGAATAAATAGCAGTTTACAGCCGCACAAGCTAGAGATAGAAGGAAATTATACAACTTTTTCAATCATTGTTTTTGGTTTTACATTATTGGGCTTAATTGCAAAACATTGTTAATTTTCGCATATTTCACTCATCCCGACCTTGTTGCCATGCGCAGAGTATAACTAGAGCTACACATATCGGAATTTGGTGATCTTGCTGTCCCTAGAAAGATAAGGAAGAGACCCACAATTTCATATTTCCAAAGAATTATCAAATTAGGCCAAAATCAAGGCTAAATTGGATCCCGAGTTCAGTAGCACGGATCAGTGCACAATCGATGATGTTCCTTCACTTAAATGGGGCTAACTTACTAATCTTAAGCCCAATTAAGGCATATGATACCTTGTTGGAAAGCTTATTCAGATACCTTTAATTTCGTCTAGGGTTAGGTTGGGATTAAAAAGCACAAAATAGCATTTTACAGCCGCACAAGCCAGAGAGAGACGGAAATTAGAAAACTTTTACAATCATTGTTTTTGGTTTTACATTATTGGGCTTAATTGGGCTTAATTGCTAAACATTGTTAATTTTCGGATTTTTCACTCTTCCTGACCTTGTTGCCTTGTGCAGAGCATAACTAGAGCTACAGATATCGGATTTTGGTGATCTTGCAGTCCCTAGAAAGATAAGGAAGGGACCTACAATTTCAGGTTCACAAGAATTGTCAAATTATTCCCAAATGAAGGCTAAATTGGGTCCCGAGTACTCTGGCGTGGATCAGTGCGCAGTCCATGATATTCCTTCACTTAAATGGGCCTAACTTACTAATCTCCGCGCCAATTGAGGCATATGATACCTTGATGGAAAGCTTATTCAGAGTCCCTTAATTTGGTCTTGGGTTAGGTCAGGATTAATAAGCAAAAATAGCAGTTTAAAGCCGCACAAGCCAGAGAGAGACGGAAATTAGACAACTTTTACAATCATTGTTTTTGCTTTTACAATATTGGGCATAATTGCTAAACATTGTTAATTTTCGGATTTTTCACTCTTCCTGTCCTTGTTGCCTTGTGCAGAGCATAACTAGAGATACAGATATCGGAT
Source organism: Sophora flavescens (assembly GCA_030762895.1). Classification (NCBI taxonomy): domain Eukaryota; kingdom Viridiplantae; phylum Streptophyta; class Magnoliopsida; order Fabales; family Fabaceae; genus Sophora; species Sophora flavescens. Next base: position 5,503,308 of record JAUPTC010000010.1, on the reverse strand, counting down.
TTTGATGATGTTGCTGTCCCTAGAAAGATAAGGAAGGGACCTACAATTTCAGGTTCACAAGAATTGTCAAATTATTCCAAAATCAAGGCTAAATTGGTTCCCGAGTTCTCTGGCGCGGATCAGTGCGCAACCCATAATGTTCCTTCACTTAAATCGGCCTAACTTACTAATCTTAAGCCCAATTAAGGCATATGATACCTTGTTGGAAAGCTTATTCAGAGGCCCTTAATTTGGTCTAGGGTTAGGTAGGAATTAATAAGCAAAAATAGCAGTTTACAGCCGCACAAGCTAGAGAGAGGCGGAAATTAGACAACTTTTACAATCATTATTTTTGCTTTTACATTATTGGGCATAATTACTAAACATTGTTAATTTTCGGATTTTTCACTCTTCCTGACCATGTTGCCTTGTCCAGAGCATAACTAGAGCTACAGATATCGGATTTTGATGATCTTGCAGTCCCTAGAAAGATAAGGAAGGGACCTACAATTTCAGGTTCACAAGAATTGTCAAATTATTCCAAAATCAAGGCTAAATTGGGTCTCGAGTTATCTGGCGCGGATCAGTGCGCCCTCCATGTTGTTGCTTCACTTAAATGGGCCTAACTTACTCATCTTAAGCCAAATTAAGGCATATGATACCTTGTTGGAAAGCTTATTCAGAGGCCCTTAATTTGGTCTATGGTATGGTCGGGATTAAAAAGCATAAATAACAGTTTACAGCCGCACAAGCTAGAGAGAGAACGAAATTAGACAACTTTTACAATCATTGTTTTTGGTTTTACATTATTGGGCTTAATTGGGCATAATTGCTAAACATTGTTAATTTTCGGATTTTTCACTCCTCCTGACCTTGTTGCCTTGTGCAGAGCATAACTAGAGATACAGATATCGGATTTTGAAGATCTTGCTGTCCCTGGAAAGATAAGGAAGGGACCTACAATTTCAGGTTCACAAGCATTGTCAAATTATTCCAAAATCAAGGCTAAATTGGGTCCCTAGTACTCTGGCGCGGATCAGTGTGCAGTCCATGATATTCCTTCATTTAATGGGCCTAACTTACTAATCTCCGCGCCAATTGAGGCATATGATACCTTGTTGGAAAGCTTATTCAGAGGCCCTTAATTTGGTCTAGGGTTAGGTCAGGATTAATAAGCAAAAAAAGCAGTTTACAGCCGCACAAGCCAAAGAGAGACAGAAATTTGACAACTTTTACAATCATTGTTTTTGCTTTTACATTATTGGGCATAATTGCTAAACATTGTTAATTTTCGGATTTTTCACTCTTCCTGACTTTGTTGCCTTGTGCAGAGCATAACTAGAGCTACAGATTCGGATTTTGATGATCTTGCTGTCCCTAGAAAGATAAGGAAGGGACCTACAATTTCAAGTGACACAAGAATTGTCAATTTAGGCCAAAATCAAGGCTAAATTGGGTCCGAAGTTCTCTGGTGCGGATCAGGGCGCAGTCCATGATGTTCCATCACTTAAATGGGCCTAACTTACTCATCTTAAGCCCAATTAAGGCATATGATACCTTGTTGAAAAGCTGATTCAGAGGCCCTTAATTTGGTCTAGGGTTAGGTCGGGATTAAAAAGCATAAATAACAGTTTACATCCGCACAACCTAGAGAGAGAAGGAAATTAGGCAACTTTTACAATTATTGTTTTTGGTTTTACATTTTTGGGCTTAATTGGGCTTAATTGCTAAACATTGTCAATTTTCGGATTTTTCACTCTTCCTGACCTTGTTGCCTTGCGCAGAGCATAACTAGAGCTACAGATTTCGGATTTTGGTGATCTTGCTGTCCCTAGATAGATAAGGAAGAGATCCACAATTTCATATTTCCAAAGAATTATGAAATTAGGCCAAAATCAAGGCTAAATTGGATCCCGAGTTCTCTAGCACGGATCAGTGCGCAGTCCATGATGTTCCTTCACTTAAATGGGCCTAACTAACTCATCTTTAGCCCAATTAAGGCATATGATACCTTGTTGGAAAGCTTATTCAGAGGCCCATAATTTGGTCTAGGATTAGGTCAGGATTAATAAGAAAAAATAGCAGTTTACAGCCGCACAAGCCAGAGAGAGACGAAAATTAGACAACTTTTACAATCATTGGTTTTGCTTTTACATTATTGGGCATAATTGCTAAACATTGTTAATTTTTGGATTTTTCACTCTTCCTGACCTTGTTGCCTTGTCCAGAGCATAACTAGAGCTACAGATATCGGATTTTGATGATCTTGCTGTCCCTAGAAAGATAAGGAAGGGACCTACAATTTCAAGTCACAACAATTGTCAAATTATTCCAAAATCAAGGCAAAATTGGGTCCCGAGTTCTCTGGCGCGGATCAGTGCGCAGTCCATGATATTCCTTCACTTAAATGGGCCTAACTTACTAATCTTAAGCCCAATTAAGGCATATGTTACCTTGTTGGAAACCTTATTCAGAGGCCCTTAATTTGGTCTAGGGTTAGGTCGGGATTAAAAAGCATAAATAGCAGTTTACAGCCGCACAAGCTAGAGAGAGAAGGAAATTAGACAACTTTTACAATTATTGTTTTTGGTTTTACATTATTGGGCACAATTGCTAAACATTGTTAATTTTCGGATTTTTCACTCATCCCAGTCTTGTTGCCATGCGCAGAGTATAACTAGAGCTACAGATATCGGACTTTGGTGATCTTGCTGTCCCTAGAAAGATAAGGAAGAGACCTACAATTTCAAGTGACACAAGAATTGTCAATTTAGGCCAAAATAAAGGCTAAATTGGGTCCCGAGTTCTCTGGCGCGGATCAGTGCACCCTCCATGATGTTCCTTCACTTAAATGGGCCTAACTTACTCATCTTAAGCCCAATTAAGGCATATGATACCTTGTTGGGAAGCTTGCTCAGAGGCCCTTAATTTGGTCTAGGGTTAGGTCGGGATTAAAAAGCATAAATAGCAGTTTACAGCCGCACAAGCTAGAGAGAGAAGGAAATTAGACAACTTTAACAATCATTGTTTTTGGTTTTACATTATTAGGCTTAATTGGGCATAATTGCTAAACATTGTTAATTTTCGGATTTTTCACTCTTCCTGACCTTGTTGCCTTGTCCAGAGCATAACTAGAGCTACAAATATCGGATTTTGATGATGTTGCTGTCCCTAGAAAGATAAGGAAGGGACCTACAATTTCAGGTTCACAAGAATTGTCAAATTATTCCAAAATCAAGGCTAAATTGGGTCCCGAGTACTCTGGCGCGGATCAGGGCGCAGTCCATGATATTCCTGCACCTAAATGGGCCTAACTAACTAATCTCCGCGCCAATTGAGGCATATGATACCATGTTGGAAAGCTTATTCAGAGGCCCTTAATTTGGTCTAGGGTGAGGTCAGGATTAATAACAAAAATAGCAGTTTACAGCCGCACAAGCCAGAGAGAGACGGAAATTAGACAACTTTTACAATCATTGTTTTTGCTTTTACATTATTGGGCATAATTGCTAAACATTGTTAATTTTCGGATTTTTCACTCTTCCTGACCTTGTTGCCTTGTGCAGAGCATAACTTGAGCTACAGATATCGGATTTTGATGATCTTGCTGTCCCTAGAAAGATAAGGAAGGGACCTACAATTTCAGATTCACAAGAATTGTCAAATTATTCCAAAATCAAGGCTAAATTGGGTCTCGAGTTATCTGGCGCGGATCAGTGCGCCCTCCATGTTGTTGCTTCACTTAAATGGGCCTAACTTACTCATCTTAAGCCAAATTAAGGCATATGATACCTTGTTGGAAAGCTTATTCAGAGGCCCTTAATTTGGTCTATGGTTTGGTCGGGATTAAAAAGCATAAATAGCAGTTTACAGCCGCACAAGCTAGAGAGAGAAGGAAATTAGACAACTTTTACAATCATTGTTTTTGGTTTTACATTATTGGGCTTAATTGGGCATAATTGCTAAACATTGTTAATTTTCGGATTTTTCACTCCTCCTGACCTTGTTGCCTTGTGCAGAGCATAACTAGAGCTACAGATATCGGATTTTGAAGATCTTGCTGTCCCTGGAAAGATAAGGAAGGGACCTACAATTTCAGGTTCACAAGCATTGTCAAATTATTCCAAAATCAAGGCTAAATTGGGACCCTAGTACTCTGGCGCGGATCAGTGTGCAGTCCATGATATTCCTTCATTTAATGGGCCTAACTTACTAATCTCCGCGCCAATTGAGGCATATGATACCTTGTTGGAAAGCTTATTCAGAGGCCCTTAATTTGGTCTAGGGTTAGGTCAGGATTAATAAGCAAAAAAAGCAGTTTACAGCCGCACAAGCCAGAGAGAGACAGAAATTAGACAACTTTTACAATCATTGTTTTTGCTTTTACATTATTGGGCATAATTGCTAAACATTGTTAATTTTCGGATTTTTCACTCTTCCTGACTTTGTTGCCTTGTGCAGAGCATAACTAGAGCTACAGATTCGGATTTTGATTATCTTGCTGTCCCTAGAAAGATAAGGAAGGGACCTACAATTTCAAGTGACACAAGAATTGTCAATTTAGGCCAAAATCAAGGCTAAATTGGGTCCGAAGTTCTCTGGTGCGGATCAGGGCGCAGTCCATGATGTTCCATCACTTAAATGGGCCTAACTTACTCATCTTAAGCCCAATTAAGGCATATGAAACCTTGTTGAAAAGCTGATTCAGAGGCCCTTAATTTGGTCTAGGGTTAGGTAGGGATTAATAAGCAAAAATAGCAGTTTACAGCCGCACAAGCTAGAGAGAGGCGGAAATTAGACAACTTTTACAATCATTATTTTTGCTTTTACATTATTGGGCATAATTACTAAACATTGTTAATTTTCGGATTTTTCACTCTTCCTGACCATGTTGCCTTGTCCAGAGCATAACTAGAGCTACAGATATCGGATTTTGATGATCTTGCTGTCCCTAGAAAGATAAGGAAGGGACCTACAATTTCAGGTTCACAAGAATTGTCAAATTATTCCAAAATCAAGGCTATATTGGGTCTCGAGTTATCTGGCGCGGATCAGTGCGCCCTCCATGTTGTTGCTTCACTTAAATGGGCCTAACTTACTCATCTTATGCCAAATTAAGGCATATGATACCTTGTTGGAAAGCTTATTCAGAGGCCCTTAATTTGGTCTATGGTTTGGTCGGGATTAAAAAGCATAAATAGCAGTTTACAGCCGCACAAGCTAGAGAGAGAAGGAAATTAGACAACTTTTACAATCATTGTTTTTGGTTTTACATTATTGGGCTTAATTGGGCATAATTGCTAAACATTGTTAATTTTCGGATTTTTCACTCATCCCGACCTTGTTGTCTTGCGCAGAGTATAACTAGAGCTACATATATCGGATTTTGGTGATTTTGATGTCCCTAGAAAGATAAGGAAGAGACCAACAATTTCAGATTTCAAAAGAATTCTCAAAATAGGCCCAAATCAAGGCTAAATTGGGTCCCGAGTTCTATCGCATGGATCAGTGCGCAGTTCATGTTGTTCCTTCACTTAAATGGGCCTAACTTACTCATCTTAACCCCAATTAAGGCATATCACACCCTGTTAGAAAGCTTATTCAGAGGCTCTTAATTTGGTATAGGGTTAGGTTAGGATTAATAAGCAAAAATAGCAGTTCACAGCTGCACAAGCCAGGGAGAGACAGAAATTAGACAACTTTTACAATCATTGTTTTTGCTTTTACATTATTGGACTTAATTGCTAAACATTGTTAATTTTCAGATTTTTCACTTATCCCGACCTTGTTGCCTTGCGTAGAGCATAACTAGAGCTACAGATATCGGATCTGGAAATTAGCGGCTGTAAACTGCTATTTATGCTTATTAATCCAGACCTAACCCTAGACCAAATTAAGGGCCTATGAATAAGCTTTCCAACAAGGTATTATATGCCTTAATTGGGCTTAAGATGAGTAAGTTAGGCCCATTTAAGTGATGGTACATCATGGAGGGCGCACTGATCCGCGCCAGAGAACTCGGGACCCAATTTAGCATTGATTTTGGCCTAAATTGACAATTCTTGTGTCACCTGAAATTGTAGGTCTCTTCCTTATCCTTCTAGGGACAACAAGATTACCAAAATCCGATATCTGTAGCTCTAGTTATACTCAGCGCATGGCAACAAGACTGGGATGAGTGAAAAATCCGAAAATTAACTATGTTTAGCAATTAAGTCCAATTAAGCCCAATAATGTAAAACCAAAAACAATGATTGTAAAAGTTGTCTAATTTCCTTCTCTCTCTAGCTTGTACGGCTGTAAACTACTATTTATGCTTTTTAATCCCTACCTAACCCTAGACCAAATTAAGGGCCTCTGAATAAGCTTTCCAACAAGGTATCATATGCCTTAATTGGGCTTAAGATTAGTAAGTTAGGCCCATTTAAATGAAGGAACATCATGGACTGCGCACTGATCCGCGCCAGAGCACTCGGGACCCAATTTAGCCTTGATTTTGGTCTAATTTGACAATTCTTGTGAAACCTGACATAATAGGTCCTATATGACCTAAAAAGTGCATTTTGGCTCTATTAGGATCAAACAAGACCATTTGGGCTCCAATAGGACCAAAGAAGTACAAATTGGCCCAGTTAGGTCCTATATGACCTAAAAAGTCCATTTGGGCTCTATTAGGATCAAACAAAGTCATTTATAGCTCTATTAGGATCAAACAAGTCCATTTGGGCTCCTATAGGACCAAAGAAGTACAAATTGGCCCAGTTAGGTCCTATATGACCTAAAAAGTGCATTTTGGCTCTATTAGGATCAAACAAGTCCATTTTGGCTTCAATAGGACCATTGTTAATCTTAAGGACCATTGTTGATCCTTATTTAGCCTTGATATTTCCCTTAAGTGAAGGAACATCATGGACTGCGCACTGATCCGCGCCAGAGTACTCGGGACCCAATTTAGCCTTGATTTTGGCCTAATTTGACAAATCTTTTGATACCTGAAATTGTAGGCCTCTTCCTTATCTTTCTAGGGACAGCAAGATCACCAAATTCTGATATCTGTAGTTCTAGTTATGCTCTGCGCAAGGCAACAAGGTCAGGATGAGGGAAAAATCCGAAAATTAACAATGTTTAGCAATTATGCCCAATTAAGCCCAATAATGTAAAACCAAAAACAATGATTGTAAAAGTTGTCTAATTTCCGTCTCTCTCTAGCTTGTGCGGCTGTAAATTGCTATTTTTGTTTATTAATCATGACCTAACCCTAGACCAAATTAAGGGCCTCTGAATAAGCTTTCCAACAAGGTATCATATGCCTTAATTGGGCTTAAGATTAGTAAGTTAGGCCCATTTAAGTGAAGGAATATCATGGACTGCGCACTGATCCGCGCCATAGAACTCAGGACCCAATTCAGCCTTATTTTGGAATAATTTGACAATTATTGTGAACCTGAAATTGTAGGTCCCTTCCTTATCTTTCTAGGGACAGCAAGATCATCAAAATCCGATATCTGTAGCTCTAGTTATGCTCTGCACAAGGCAACAAGGTCAGGAAGAGTGAAAAATCCGAAAATTAACAATGTTTAGCAATTATGCCCAATATTGTAAAAGCAAAAACAATGATTGTAAAAGTTGTCTAATTTCCGTCTCTCTCTGGCTTGTGCGGCTGTAAACTGCTATTTTTGCTTATCAATCTTGACCAAACCCTAGACCAAATTAAGGGCCTCTGAATAAGGTTTCCAACAAGGTATCATATGCCTTAATTGGGCTTAAGATGAGTAAGTTAGGCCCATTTAAGTGAAGGAACATCATGGACTGCGCACTGATCCGCACCAGAGAACTCGGGCCCCAATTTAGCCTTGATTTTGGTCTAATTTGACAATTATTGTGAAACCTGAAATTGTTGGTCTCTTCCTTATCTTTCTAGGGACAACAAGATCACCAAAATCTGATATCTGCGGCTCTTGTTATGCTCTCCGCATGGCAACAAGGTCAGGATGAGTGAAAAATCCGAAAATTAACAATGTTTAGCAATTAAGCCCAATTAAGCCCATTAATGTAAAAGCAAAAACAATGATTGTAAAAGTTGTCTAATTTCCTTCTCTCTCTAGCTTGTGCGGCTGTAAACTGATATTTATGCTTTTTAATCCCGACCAAACCCTAGACCAAATTAAGGGCATCTGAATAGGCTTTCCAACAAGGTATTATATGCCTTGATTGGGCTTAAGATAAGTAAGTTAGGCCCATTTAAGTGAAGGAACATCATGGAGGGCGCACTGATCCGTGCCTGAGAACTCGGGACCCAATTTAGCCTTGATTTTGGAATATTTTGGCAATTCTTGTGAACCTGAAATTGTAGGTCCCTTCCTTACCTTTCTAGGGACAGCAAGATCATCAAAATCCGATATCTGTAGCTCTAGTTATACTCTGCGCATGGTAACAAGGTCGGGATGATTTAAAAATCTGAAAATTAACAATGTTTAGCAATTAAGCCCAATTAAGCCCAATAATATAAAAGCAAAAGCAATAATTGTAAACTTCTATTTATGCTTATTAATCTTGACGTAAGCCTAGAACAAATTAAGGGCCTCTGAATAGGCTTTCCAACAAGGTATCATATGCCTTAATTGGGCTTACGATAAGTAACTTAGGCCCATTTAAGTGACAGATATCGGATTTTGGTGATCTTGCTGTCCCTAGAAAGATATGGAACAGACCCACATTTTCATATTTCCAAAGAATTATCCAATTAGTCCAAAATCATGGCTAAATTGGATCCCGAGTTCTCTAGCACGGATCAGTGCGCTGTCCATGATGTTCCTTCACTTAAATGGGGCTAACTTACTAATTCAGAGGCCCTTAATTTGGTATAGGGTTAGGTCAGGATTAATAAGCATAAATAGCAGTTTACATCTGCACAAGCCAGAGAGAGACATAAATTAGACAACTTTTACAATCTTTGTTTTTACTTTTACATTATTGTGCTTAATTTCTAAACGTTGTTAATTTTCAGATTTTTCACTCATCCCGACCTTGTTGCCATGCGCAGAGTATAACTAGAGCTACAGATTTCGGATTTTGGTGATCTTGCTGTCCCTAGAAAGATAAGGAAGAGACCTACAATTTCCGGTGACACGAGAATTGTCAAATTATTCCAAAATCAAGGATAAATTGGGTCCCGAGTTCTCTGGCGCGGATCAGTGCGCATCCATGATATTCCTTCTTTTAAATGGGCCTAACTTACTAATCTTAAGCCTAATTAAGGCATATGATACCTTGTTGGAAAGCTTATTCTGAGACCCTTAATTTGGTCCAGGGTTAGGTCAGGATTAAAAAGCATAAATAGCAGTTTACAGCTGTACAAGCTAGAGAGAGAAGGAAATTAGATAAGTTTTACAATCATTGTTTTTGGTTTTACATTATTGGGCTTAATTGGGCATAATTGCTAAACATTGTTAATTTTCGGATTTTTCACTCATCCTGACCTTGTTGCCTTGTGCAGAGCATAACTAGAACTACAGATATCGGATTTTGGTGATATTGCTGTCCCTAGAAAGATAAGGAAGATGCCTACAATTTCAGGTTTCACAAGATTTGTCAAATTTGGCCAAAATCGAGGCTAAATTGGGTCCCGAGTACTCTGGTGCGGATCAGTGCGCAGTCCATTATGTTCCTTCACTTAAATGGACTTAACTTACTCATCTTAAGCCCAATTAAGGCATATGATACCTTGTTGGAAAGCTTATTCAGAGGCCGTTAATTTGATCTAGGGTTAGCTCAGCATTAATAAGCATGAATAGCAGTTTACGATCGCACAAGCCAGAGAGAGAAGGAAATTAGACAACTTTTACAATCATTGTTTTTGGTTTTACATTATTGGGTTTAATTGGGCTTAATTGCTAAACAATGTTAATCTTCGAATTTTTCACTCATCCCAGTCTTGTTGCCATGCGCAGAGTATAACTAGAGCTACAGATATCGGATTTTGGTGATCTTGCTGTCCCTAGAAAGATAAGGAAGGGACCTACAATTTCAGGGTCACAAGAATTGTCAAATTATTCCAAAATCCAGGATAAATTGGGTCCCGAGTTCTCTGGCACGGATCAGTTCGCATCCATGATATTCCTTCTCTTAAATGGGCCTAACTTGCTAATCTTAAGCCTAATTAAGGCATATGATACCTTGTTGGAAAGCTTATTCTGAGACCCTTAATTTGGTCTAGGGTTAGGTCAGGATTAAAAAGCATAAATAGCAGTTTACAGCCGTACAAGCTAGAGAGAGAAGGAAATTAGACAACTTTTACAATCATTGTTTTTGGTTTTACATTATTGGGCTTAATTGGGCATAATTGCTAAACATTGTTAATTTTCGGATTTTTCACTCATCCTGACCTTGTTGCCTTGTGCAGAGCATAACTAGAACAACAGATATCGGATTTTGGTGATATTGCTGTCCCTAGAAAGATAAGGAAGATGCCTACAATATCAGGTATCACAAGATTTGTCAAATTTGGCCAAAATCAAGGCTAAATTGGGTCCCGAGTACTCTGATGCGGATCAGTGTGCAGTCCATTATGTTCCTTCACTTAAATGGGCATAACTTACTCATCTTAAGCCCAATTAAGGCATATGATACCTTGTTGGAAAGCTTATTCAGAGGCCGTTAATTTGATCTAGGGTTAGCTCAGCATTAATAAGCATAAATAGTAGTTTACGATCGCACAAGCCAGAGAGAGAAGGAAATTAGGCAACTTTTACAATCATTGTTTTTGGTTTTACATTATTGGGTTTAATTGGGCTTAATTGCTAAACAATGTTAATTTTCGAATTTTTCACTCATTCCAGTCTTGTTGCCATGCGCAGAGTATAACTAGAGCTACAGATATCGGATTTTGGTGATCTTGCTGTCCCTAGAAAGATAAGGAAGGGACCTACAATTTCAGGTTCACAAGAATTGTCAAATTATTCCAAAATCAAGGCTAAATTGGGACCCGAGTTCTCTGGCGCGGATCTGTGCGCAGTCCATGATATTCCTTTACTTAAATGGGCCTAACTTACTAATCTTAAGGCCAATTAAGGCATATGATACGTCGTTGGAAAGCTTATTCAGAGGCCCTTAATTTGGTATAGGGTTAGGTTGAGATTAAAAAGAATAAATAGCAGTTTACAGCCGCACAAGCTAGAGAGAGAAGGAAATTAGACAACTTTTACAATCATTGTTTTTGGTTTTACATTATTGGGCTTAATTGGGCTTAATTGCTAAACATAGTTAATTTTCGGATTTTTCACTCATCCCAGTCTTGTTGCCATGAGCAGAGTATAACTAGAGCTACAGATATCGGATTTTGGTGATCTTGCTGTCCCTAGAAAGATAAGGAAGAGACCTATAATGTCAGGTTTCACAAGAATTGTCAAATTAGACCAAAATCAAGGCTAAATTGGGTCCCGAGTTCTATGGCACGGATCAGTGCGCAGTCCATGATGTTCCTTCACTTAAATGGGCCTAACTTACTCATCTTAAGCCCAATTAAGGCATATGATACCTTGTTGGAAAGCTTATTCACAGGCCCTTAATTTGGTCTAGGGTTAGGTCATGATTAATAAGCAAAAATAGCAGTTTACAACCGCACAAGCAAGAGAGAGATGAAAATTAGACAACTTTTACAATCATTGTTTTTGCTTTTACATTAATGGGCATAATTGCTTAACATTGTTAATTTTCGGATTTTTCACTCTTCCTGACCTTGTTGCCTTGTGCAGAGCATAACTAGAGCTACAGATATCGGATTTTGATGATCTTGCTGTCCCTAGAAAGATAAGGAAGGGACCTACAATTTCAGGTTCACAAGAATTGTCAAATTATTCCAAAATCCAAGGCTAAATTGGGTCCCGAGTTCACTGGCGCGGATCGATCTGCGTGATCCATGAAATTCCTTCACTTAAATGGGCCTAACTTACTAATCTTAAGCCCAATTAAGGCATATGATACCTTGTTGGAAAGCTTCTTCAGAGGCCTTTAAGTATGTCCAGGGTTAGGTTGGGATTAAAAATCATAAATAGCAGTTTACAGCCGCACAAGCTAGAGAGAGAAGGAAACTAGACAACTTTTACAATCATTGTTTTTGTTTTTCCTTAATTGGGCTTAATTGCTAAACATAGTTAATTTTCGGATTTTTCACTCATCCCAGTCTTGTTGCCATGAGCAGAGTATAACTAGAGCTACAGATATCGGATTTTGGTGATCTTGCTGTCCCTAGAAAGATAAGGAAGAGACCTATAATGTCAGGTTTCACAAGAATTGTCAAATTAGACCAAAATCAAGGCTAAATTGGGTGCCGAGTTCTCTGGCGCGGATCGGTCATGCAGATCCATGATGTTCCTTCACTTAAATGGGCCTAACTTACTCATCTTAAGCCCAATTAAGGCATATGATACCTTGTTGGAAAGCTTATTCACAGGCCCTTAATTTGGTCTAGGGTTAGGTCATGATTAATAAGCAAAAATAGCAGTTTACAACCGCACAAGCCAGAGAGAGACGAAAATTAGGCAACTTTTACAATCATTGTTTTTGCTTTTACATTATTGGGCACAATTGCTAAACATTGTTAATTTTCGGATTTTTCACTCTTCCTGACCTGGTTGCCTTGCGCAGAGCATAACTAGAGCTACGAGATATCGGATTTTGTTGATCTTGCTGTCCATATTAATATACGGAAGGGAGCTACAATTTAAGGTTCACAAGAATTGTCAAATTATTCCAAAATCCAGGCTAAATTGGGTCCCGAGTTCCTTCGGCGCGGATCAGTGCGCAGTCCATGAAATTCCTTCACTTAAATGGGCCTAACTTACTAATCTTAAGCCCAATTAAGGCATATGATACCTTGTTGGAAAGCTTATTCAGAGGCCCTTAATTATGTCTAGGGTTAGGTTGGGATTAAAAAGCATAAATAGCAGTTTACAGGCGCACAAGCTAGAGAGAGAAGGAAATTAGACAACTTTTACAATCATTGTTTTTGATTTTCCTTAATTGGGCTTAATTGCTAAACATAGTTAATTTTCGGATTTTTCACTCATCCCAGTCTTGTTGCCATGCGCAGAGTATAACTAGAGCTACAGATATCGGATTTTGGTGATCTTGCTGTCCCTAGAAAGATAAGGAAGAGACCTATAATGTCAGGTTTCACAAGAATTGTCAAATTAGACCAAAATCAAGGCTAAATTGGGTCCCGAGTTCTATGGCGCGGATCAGTGCGCAGTCCATGATGTTCCTTCACTTAAATGGGCCTAACTTACTCATCTTAAGCCCAATTAAGGCATATGATACCTTGTTGGAAAGCTTATTCACAGGCCCTTAATTTGGTCTAGGGTTAGGTCATGATTAATAAGCAAAAATAGCAGTTTACAACCGCACAAGCCAGAGAGAGACGAAAATTAGACAACTTTTACAATCATTGTTTTTGCTTTTACATTATTGGGCACAATTGCTAAACATTGTTAATTTTCGGATTTTTCACTCTTCCTGACCTGGTTGCCTTGCGCAGAGCATAACTAGAGCTACAGATATCGGATTTTGTTGATCTTGCTGTCCCTAGAAATATAAGGAAGGGACCTACAATTTCAGGTTCACAAGAATTGTCAAATTATTCCAAAATCCAAGGCTAAATTGGGTCCCGAGTTCTTCGGCGCGGATCGAGTCACAGTCCATGAAATTCCTTCACTTAAATGGGCCTAACTTACTAATCTTAAGCCCAATTAAGGCATATGATACCTTGTTGGAAAGCTTATTCAGAGGCCCTTAATTATGTCTAGGGTTAGGTTGGGATTAAAAAGCATAAATAGCAGTTTACAGGCGCACAAGCTAGAGAGAGAAGGAAATTAGACAACTTTTACAATCATTGTTTTTGATTTTCCTTAATTGGGCTTAATTGCTAAACATAGTTAATTTTCGGATTTTTCACTCATCCCAGTCTTGTTGCCATGCGCAGAGTATAACTAGAGCTACAGATATCGGATTTTGGTGATCTTGCTGTCCCTAGAAAGATAAGGAAGAGACCTATAATGTCAGGTTTCACAAGAATTGTCAAATTAGACCAAAATCAAGGCTAAATTGGGTCCCGAGTTCTATGGCGCGGATCAGTGCGCAGTCCATGATGTTCCTTCACTTAAATGGGCTTAACTTACTCATCTTAAGCCAAATTAAGGCATATGATACCTTGTTGGAAAGCTTATTCACAGGCCCTTAATTTGGTCTAGGGTTAGGTCATGATTAATAAGCAAAAACAGCAGTTTACAACCGCACAAGCCAGAGAGAGACGAAAATTAGACAACTTTTACAATCATTGTTTTTGCTTTTACATTATTGGGCACAATTGTTAAACATTGTTAATTTTCGGATTTTTCACTCTTCCTGACCTGGTTGCATTGCGCAGAGCATAACTAGAGCTACAAATATCGGATTTTGTTGATCTTGCTGTCCCTAGAAATATAAGGAAGGGACCTACAATTTCATGTTCACAAGAATTGTCAAATTATTCCAAAATCCAGGATAAATTGGGTCCCGAGTTCACTGGCGCGGATCAGTGCGCAGTCCATGAAATTCCTTCACTTAAATGGGCCTAACTTACTAATCTTAAGCCCAATTAAGGCATATGACACCTTGTTGGAAAGCTTATTCAGAGGCCCTTAATTATGTCTAGGGTTAGGTTGGGATTAAAAAGCATAAATAGCAGTTTACAGGCGCACAAGCTAGAGAGAGAAGGAAATTAGACAACTTTTACAATCATTGTTTTTGATTTTCCTTAATTGGGCTTAATTGCTAAACATAGTTAATTTTCGGATTTTTCACTCATCCCAGTCTTGTTGCCATGCACAGAGTATAACTAGAGCTACAGATATCGGATTTTGCTGATCTTGCTGTCCCTAGAAAGATAAGGAAGAGACCTACAATGTCAGGTTTCACAAGAATTGTCAAATTAGACCAAAATCAAGGCTAAATTGGGTCCCGAGTTCTATGGCGAGGATCAGTGCGCAGTCCATGATGTTCCTTCACTTAAATGGGCCTAACTTACTCATCTTAAGCCCAATTAAGGCATATGATACCTTGTAGGAAAGCTTATTCACAGGCCCTTAATTTTGTCTAGGGTTAGGTCATGATTAATAAGCAAAAATAACAGTTTACAACCGCACAAGCCAGAGAGAGACGAAAATTAGACAACTTTTATAATCATTGTTTTTGCTTTTACATTATTGGGCACAATTGCTAAACATTGTTAATTTTCGGATTTTTCACTCTTCCTGACCTGGTTGCCTTGCGCAGAGCATAACTAGAGCTACAGATATCGGATTTTGTTGATCTTGCTGTCCCTAGAAATATAAGGAAGGGACCTACAATTTCAGGTTCACAAGAATTGTCAAATTATTCCAAAATCCAGGCTAAATTGGGTCCCGAGTTCACTGGCGCGGATCAGTGCGCAGTCCATGAAATTCCTTCACTTAAATGGGCCTAACTTACTAATCTTAAGCCCAATTAAGGCATATGATACCTTGTTGGAAAGCTTATTCGGAGGCCCTTAATTATGTCTAGGGTTAGGTTGGGATTAAAAAGCATAAATAGCAGTTTACAGGCGGACAAGCTAGAGAGAGAAGGAAATTAGACAACTTTTACAATCATTGTTTTTGTTTTTCCTTAATTGGGCTTAATTGCTAAACATAGTTAATTTTCGGATTTTTCACTCATCCCAGTCTTGTTGCCATGCGCAGAGTATAACTAGAGCTACAGATATCGGATTTTGGTGATCTTGCTGTCCCTAGAAAGATAAGGAAGAGACCTATAATGTCAGGTTTCACAAGAATTGTCAAATTAGACCAAAATCAAGGCTAAATTGGGTCCCGAGTTCTATGGCGCGGATCAGTGCGCAGTCCATGATGTTCCTTCACTTAAATGGGCCTAACTTACTCATCTTAAGCCCAATTAAGGCATATGATACCTTGTTGGAAAGCTTATTCACAGGCCCTTAATTTGGTCTAGGGTTAGGTCATGATTAATAAGCAAAAATAGCAGTTTACAACCGCACAAGCCAGAGAGAGACGAAAATTAGACAACTTTTACAATCATTGTTTTTGCTTTTACATTATTGGGCACAATTGCTAAACATTGTTAATTTTCGGATTTTTCACTCTTCCTGACCTGGTTGCCTTTGCGCAGAGCATAACTAGAGCTACAGATATCGGATTTTGTTGATCTTGCTGTCCCTAGAAATATAAGGAAGGGACCTACAATTTCAGGTTCACAAGAATTGTCAAATTATTCCAAAATCCAAAGGCTAAATTGGGTCCCGAGTTCATTGGCGCGGATCGGTCTGTGATCCATGAAATTCCTTCACTTAAATGGGCCTAACTTACTAATCTTAAGCCCAATTAAGGCATATGATACCTTGTTGGAAAGCTTATTCAGAGGCCCTTAATTATGTCTAGGGTTAGGTTGGGATTAAAAAGCATAAATAGCAGTTTACAGGCGCACAAGCTAGAGAGAGAAGGAAATTAGACAACTTTTACAATCATTGTTTTTGATTTTCCTTAATTGGGCTTA
This sequence comes from Sophora flavescens, assembly GCA_030762895.1. Classification (NCBI taxonomy): domain Eukaryota; kingdom Viridiplantae; phylum Streptophyta; class Magnoliopsida; order Fabales; family Fabaceae; genus Sophora; species Sophora flavescens. The sequence continues at coordinate 5,486,748 of JAUPTC010000010.1, read as the reverse complement.
ATTGCTAAACATAGTTAATTTTCGGATTTTTCACTCATCCCAGTCTTGTTGCCATGCGCAGAGTATAACTAGAGCTACAGATATCGGATTTTGGTGATCTTGCTGTCCCTAGAAAGATAAGGAAGAGACCTATAATGTCAGGTTTCACAAGAATTGTCAAATTAGACCAAAATCAAGGCTAAATTGGGTCCCGAGTTCTATGGCGCGGATCAGTGCGCAGTCCATGATGTTCCTTCACTTAAATGGGCCTAACTTACTCATCTTAAGCCCAATTAAGGCATATGATACCTTGTTGGAAAGCTTATTCACAGGCCCTTAATTTGGTCTAGGGTTAGGTCATGATTAATAAGCAAAAATAGCAGTTTACAACCGCACAAGCCAGAGAGAGACGAAAATTAGACAACTTTTACAATCATTGTTTTTGCTTTTACATTATTGGGCACAATTGCTAAACATTGTTAATTTTCGGATTTTTCACTCTTCCTGACCTGGTTGCCTTGCGCAGAGCATAACTAGAGCTACAGATATCGGATTTTGTTGATCTTGCTGTCCCTAGAAATATAAGGAAGGGACCTACAATTTCAGGTTCACAAGAATTGTCAAATTATTCCAAAATCCAGGCTAAATTGGGTCCCGAGTTCACTGGCGCGGATCAGTGCGCAGTCCATGAAATTCCTTCACTTAAATGGGCCTAACTTACTAATCTTAAGCCCAATTAAGGCATATGATACCTTGTTGGAAAGCTTATTCAGAGGCCCTTAATTATGTCTAGGGTTAGGTTGGGATTAAAAAGCATAAATAGCAGTTTACAGGCGCACAAGCTAGAGAGAGAAGGAAATTAGACAACTTTTACAATCATTATTTTTGATTTTCCTTAATTGGGCTTAATTGCTAAACATAGTTAATTTTCGGATTTTTCACTCATCCCAGTCTTGTTGCCATGCGCAGAGTATAACTAGAGCTACAGATATCGGATTTTGGTGATCTTGCTGTCCCTAGAAAGATAAGGAAGAGACCTATAATGTCAGGTTTCACAAGAATTGTCAAATTAGACCAAAATCAAGGCTAAATTGGGTCCCGAGTTCTATGGCGCGGATCGGTCGCGATCCATGAAGTTCCTTCACTTAAATGGGCCTAACCTACTCATCTTAAGCCCAATTAAGGCATATGATTCCTTGTTGGAAAGCTTATTCAGAGGCCCTTAATTTGGTCCAGGGTTAGGTCAGGATTAATAAGCAAAAATAGCAGTTTACAACCGCACAAGCTAGAGAGAGAAGGAAATTAGACAACTTTTACAATCATTGTTTTTGGTTTTACATTATTGGGCAATGGGCTTAATTGCTAAACATAGTTAATTTTCGGATTTTTCACTCTTCCCATCTTGTTGCCTTGCGCAGAGTATAACTAGAGCTACAGATATCGGATTTTGTTGATCTTGTTGTCCCTAGAAAGATAAGGAAGAGATCTACAATTTCAGGTTCACAAGAATTGTCAAGTTAGACCAAAATCAAGGCTAAATTGGGTCCCGAGTTCTAGCGCGGACGCTGGCTGTCCATGATGTTCCTTCACGTAACTGGGCATATGTTACTACTCTTTAGCACTATTTAGGCATATGATACCTTGTTGGAAAGCTTATTCAGAGGCCCTTAATTTTGTCTAGGGTTAGGTAGGGATTAAAAAGCATAAATAGCAGATTAAAGGCGCACAAGCGAGAGAGAGAAGGAAATAAGACAACTTTTACAATCATTGTTTTTGGGTTTCCTTAATTGGGCTTAATTGCTAAACATAGTTAATTTTCGGATTTTTCACTCATCCCAGTCTTGTTGCCATCCGCAGAGTATAACTAGAGCTACAGATATCGAATTTTGGTGATCTTGCTGTCCCTAGAAAGATAAGGAAGAGACCTATAATGTCACGTTTCACAAGAATTGTCAAATTAGACCAAAATCAAGGCTAAATTGGGTCCCGAGTTCTATGGCGCGGATCGGTGCGCAGTCCATGATGTTCCTTCACTTAAATGGGCCAAACTTACTCATCTTAAGCCCAATTAAGGCATATGATACCTTGTTGGAAAGCTTATTCACAGGCCCTTAATTTGGTCTAGGGTTAGGTCATGATTAATAAGCAAAAATAGCAGTTTACAACCGCACAAGCCAGAGAGAGACGAAAATTAGACAACTTTTACAATCATTGTTTTTGCTTTTACATTATTGGGCACAATTGCTAAACATTGTTAATTTTCGGATTTTTCACTCTTCCTGACCTGGTTGCCTTGCGCAGAGCATAACTAGAGCTACAGATATCGGATTTTGTTGATCTTGCTGTCCCTAGAAATATAAGGAAGGGACCTACAATTTCAGGTTCACAAGAATTGTCAAATTATTCCAAAATCCAGGCTAAATTGGGTCCCGAGTTCACTGGCGCGGATCAGTGCGCAGTCCATGAAATTCCTTCACTTAAATGGGCCTAACTTACTAATCTTAAGCCCAATTAAGGCATATGATACCTTGTTGGAAAGCTTATTCAGAGGCCCTTAATTATGTCTAGGGTTAGGTTGGGATTAAAAAGCATAAATAGCAGTTTACAGGCGCACAAGCTAGAGAGAGAAGGAAATTAGACAACTTTTACAATCATTGTTTTTGATTTTCCTTAATTGGGCTTAATTGCTAAACATAGTCAATTTTCGGATTTTTCACTCATCCCAGTCTTGTTGCCATGCACAGAGTATAAATAGACCTACAGATATCAGATTTTGCTGATCTTGTTGTCCCTAGAAAGATAAGTAAGAGACCTACAATTTCAGGTTTCACAAGAATTGTCAAATTAGACCAAAATCAAGGCTAAATTGGGTCCCGATTTCTATGACGCGGATCAGTGCACACTCCATGATGTTCCTTCACTTAAATGGGCCTAACTTACTCATCTTAAGCCCAATTAAGGCATATGATACCTTGTTGGAAAGCTTATTCAGAGGCCCTTAATTATGTCTAGGGTTAGGTTGGGATTAAAAAGTATAAATAGCAGTTTACAGGCGCACAAGCTAGAGAGAGAATAAAATTAGACAACTTTTACAATCATTGTTTTTGGTTTTACATTATTGGGCTTAATTGGGCTTAATTGCTAAACATAGTTAATTTTCGGATTTTTCACTCATCCCAGTCTTGTTGCCATGTGCAGGGTATAACTAGAGCTACAGATATCGGATTTTGCTGATCTTGTTGTCCCTAGAAAGATAAGGAAGAGATCTACAATGTCAGGTTTCACAAGAATTGGCAAATTAGACCAAAATCAAGGCTAAATTGGGTCCCGAGTTCTCTGGCGCGGATAAGTGGACAGTCCATGATGTTCCTTCACTTAAATGGGCCTAACTTACTCATCTTAAGCCCAATTAAGGCATATGATACCTTGTTGGAAAGCTTATTCAGAGTCCCTTAATTTTGTCTAGGGTTAGGTTGGGATTAAAAAGCATAAATAGCAGTTTACAGGCGCACAAGCTAGAGAGAGAAGGAATTAGACAACTTTTACAATCATTGTTTTTGGTTTTACATTATTGGGCTTAATTGGGCTTAATTGCTAAACATAGTTAATTTTCGGATTTTTCACTCATCCCAGTCTTGTTGCCATGCGCAGAGTATAACTAGAGCTACAGATATCGGATTTTGGTGATCTTGCTGTCCCTAGAAAGATAAGGAAGAGACCTATAATGTCAGGTTTCACAAGAATTGTCAAATTAGACCAAAATCAAGGCTAAATTGGGTCCCGAGTTCTATGGCGCGGATCAGTGCGCAGTCCATGATGTTCCTTCACTTAAATGGGCCTAACTTACTCATCTTAAGCCAAATTAAGGCATATGATACCTTGTTGGAAAGCTTATTCACAGGCCCTTAATTTGGTCTAGGGTTAGGTCATGATTAATAAGCAAAAACAGCAGTTTACAACCGCACAAGCCAGAGAGAGACGAAAATTAGACAACTTTTACAATCATTGTTTTTGCTTTTACATTATTGGGCACAATTGTTAAACATTGTTAATTTTCGGATTTTTCACTCTTCCTGACCTGGTTGCATTGCGCAGAGCATAACTAGAGCTACAAATATCGGATTTTGTTGATCTTGCTGTCCCTAGAAATATAAGGAAGGGACCTACAATTTCATGTTCACAAGAATTGTCAAATTATTCCAAAATCCAGGATAAATTGGGTGCCGAGTTCACTGGCGCGGATCAGTGCGCAGTCCATGAAATTCCTTCACTTAAATGGGCCTAACTTACTAATCTTAAGCCCAATTAAGGCATATGACACCTTGTTGGAAAGCTTATTCAGAGGCCCTTAATTATGTCTAGGGTTAGGTTGGGATTAAAAAGCATAAATAGCAGTTTACAGGCGCACAAGCTAGAGAGAGAAGGAAATTAGACAACTTTTACAATCATTGTTTTTGATTTTCCTTAATTGGGCTTAATTGCTAAACATAGTTAATTTTCGGATTTTTCACTCATCCCAGTCTTGTTGCCATGCACAGAGTATAACTAGAGCTACAGATATCGGATTTTGCTGATCTTGCTGTCCCTAGAAAGATAAGGAAGAGACCTACAATGTCAGGTTTCACAAGAATTGTCAAATTAGACCAAAATCAAGGCTAAATTGGGTCCCGAGTTCTATGGCGCGGATCAGTGCGCAGTCCATGATGTTCCTTCACTTAAATGGGCCTAACTTACTCATCTTAAGCCCAATTAAGGCATATGATACCTTGTAGGAAAGCTTATTCACAGGCCCTTAATTTTGTCTAGGGTTAGGTCATGATTAATAAGCAAAAATAACAGTTTACAACCGCACAAGCCAGAGAGAGACGAAAATTAGACAACTTTTATAATCATTGTTTTTGCTTTTACATTATTGGGCACAATTGCTAAACATTGTTAATTTTCGGATTTTTCACTCTTCCTGACCTGGTTGCCTTGCGCAGAGCATAACTAGAGCTACAGATATCGGATTTTGTTGATCTCTTGCTGTCCCTAGAAATATAAGGAAGGGACCTACAATTTCATGTTCACAAGAATTGTCAAATTATTCCAAAATCCAAGGCTAAATTGGGTCCCGAGTTCTCTGGCGCGGATCGGTGCGCGATCCATGAAATTCCTTCACTTAAATGGGCCTAACTTACTAATCTTAAGCCCAATTAAGGCATATGATACCTTGTTGGAAAGCTTATTCAGAGGCACTTAATTAAGTGGAGGGTTAGGTAATGATTAAAAAGCATAAATAGCAGTTTACAACCGCACAAGCTAGAGAGAGAAGGAAATTAGACAACTTTTACAATCATTGTTTTTTATTTTCCTTAATTGGGCTTAATTGCTAAACATAGTTAATTTTCGGATTTTTCACTCATCCCGACCTTGTTGCCATGCACAGAGTATAAATAGACCTACGAGATATCGGATTTTGTTGATCTTGTTGTCCTTAGAAAGAAAATGAAGAGACCTACAATTTTAGGTTCACAAGAATTGTCAAATTATTCCAAAATCAAGGCTAAATTGGGTCCCGAGTTCTCTGGCGCGGATCAGTACGCAGTCCATGATATTCCTTCACTTAAATGGGCCTAACTTACTAATCTTCTGCCCAATTAAGGCATATGATACCTTGTTGGAAAGCTTATTCAGAGGCCCTTAATTTGGTCTAGGGTTAGGTCGGGATTAAAAAGCATAAATAGCAGTTTACAGCCGCACAAGCTAGAGAGAGAAGGAAATTAGACAACTTTTACAATCATTGTTTTTGGTTTTACATTATTGGGCTTAATTGCTAAACATAGTTAATTTTCGGATTTTTCACTCATCCCAGTCTTGTTGCCATGCGCAGAGTATAACTAGAGCTACAGATATCGGATTTTGGTGATCTTGCTGTCCCTAGAAAGATAAGGAAGAGACCTACAATGTCAGGTTTCACAAGAATTGTCAAATTAGACCAAAATCAAGGCTAAATTGGGTCCCGAGTTCTCTGGCGCGGATCAGTGCGCAGTCCATGATGTTCCTTCACTTAAATGGGCCTAACTTACTCATCTTAAGCCCAATTAAGGCATATGATACCTTGTTGGAAAGCTTATTCACAGGCCCTTAATTTGGTCTAGGGTTAGGTCATGATTAATAAGCAAAAATAGCAGTTTACAACCGCACAAGCCAGAGAGAGACTAAAATTAGACAACTTTTACAATCATTGTTTTTGCTTTTACATTATTGGGCACAATTGTTAAACATTGTTAATTTTCGGATTTTTCACTCTTCCTGACCTGGTTGCCTTGCGCAGAGCATAACTAGAGCTACATATATCGGATTTTGTTGATCTTGCTGTCCCTAGAAATATTAGGAAGGGACCTACAATTTCATGTTCACAAGAATTGTCAAATTATTCCAAAATCCAGGATAAATTGGGTCCCGAGTTCACTAGCGCGGATCAGTGCGCAGTCCATGAAATTCCTTCACTTAAATGGGCCTAACTTACTAATCTTAAGCCCAATTAAGGCATATGACACCTTGTTGGAAAGCTTATTCAGAGGCCCTTAATTATGTCTAGGGTTAGGTTGGGATTAAAAAGCATAAATAGAAGTTTACAGGCGCACAAGCTAGAGAGAGAAGGAAATTAGACAACTTTTACAATCATTGTTTTTGATTTTCCTTAATTGGGCTTAATTGCTAAACATAGTTAATTTTCGGATTTTTCACTCATCCCAGTCTTGTTGCCATGCGCAGAGTATAACTAGAGCTACAGATATCGGATTTTGGTGATCTTGCTGTCCCTAGAAAGATGAGGAAGAGACCTATAATGTCAGGTTTCACAAGAATTGTCAAATTAGACCAAAATCAAGGCTAAATTGGGTCCCGAGTTCTATGGCGCGGATCAGTGCGCAGTCCATGATGTTCCTTCACTTAAATGGGCCTAACTTACTCATCTTAAGCCCAATTAAGGCATATGATACCTTGTTGGAAAGCTTATTCACAGGCCCTTAATTTGGTCTAGGGTTAGGTCATGATTAATAAGCAAAAATATCAGTTTACAACCGCACAAGCCAGAGAGAGACGAAAATTAGACAACTTTTACAATCATTGTTTTTGCTTTTACATTATTGGGCACAATTGTTAAACATTGTTAATTTTCGGATTTTTCACTCTTCCTGACCTGGTTGCCTTGCGCAGAGCATAACTAGAGCTACAGATATCGGATTTTGATGATGTTGCTGTCCCTAGAAATATAAGGAAGGGACCTACAATTTCATGTTCACAAGAATTGTCAAATTATTCCAAATTCCAGGATAAATTGGGTCCCGAGTTCACTGGCGCGGATCAGTGCGCAGTCCATGAAATTCCTTCACTTAAATGGGCCTAACTTACTAATCTTAAGCCCAATTAAGGCATATGACACCTTGTTGGAAAGCTTATTCAAAGGCCCTTAATTATGTCTAGGGTTAGGTTGGGATTAAAAAGCATAAATAGCAGTTTACAGGCGCACAAGCTAGAGAGAGAAGGAAATTAGACAACTTTTACAATCATTGTTTTTGATTTTCCTTAATTGGGCTTAATTGCTAAACATAGTTAATTTTCGGATTTTTCACTCATCCCAGTCTTGTTGCCATGCGCAGAGTATAACTAGAGCTACATATATCGGATTTTGGTGATCTTGCTGTCCCTAGAAAGATAAGGAAGAGACCTATAATGTCAGGTTTCACAAGAATTGTCAAATTAGACCAAAATCAAGGCTAAATTGGGTCCCGAGTTCTATGGCGCGGATCAGTGCGCAGTCCATGATGTTCCTTCACTTAAATGGGCGTAACTTACTCATCTTAAGCCCAATTAAGGCATATGATACCTTGTTGGAAAGCTTATTCACAGGCCCTTAATTTGGTCTAGGGTTAGGTCATGATTAATAAGCAAAAATAGCAGTTTACAACCGCACAAGCCAGAAAGAGACGAAAATTAGACAACTTTTACAATCATTGTTTTTGCTTTTACATTATTGGGCACAATTGCTAAACATTGTTAATTTTCGGATTTTTCACTCTTCCTGACCTGGTTGCCTTGCGCAGAGCATAACTAGAGCTACGATATCGGATTTTGTTGATCTTGCTGTCCCTAGAAATATAAGGAAGGGACCTACAATTTCAGGTTCACAAGAATTGTCAAATTATTCCAAAATCCAAGGCTAAATTGGGTCCCGAGTTCCTTTGGCGCGGATCGGTCATGCGATCCATGAAATTCCTTCACTTAAATGGGCCTAACTTACTAATCTTAAGCCCAATTAAGGCATATGATACCTTGTTGGAAAGCTTATTCAGAGGCCCTTAATTATGTCTAGGGTTAGGTTGGGATTAAAAAGCATAAATAGCAGTTTACAGGCGCACAAGCTAGAGAGAGAAGGAAATTAGACAACTTTTACAATCATTGTTTTTGATTTTCCTTAATTGGGCTTAATTGCTAAACATAGTTAATTTTCGGATTTTTCACTCATCCCAGTCTTGTTGCCATGCACAGAGTATAAATAGACCTACAGATATCGGATTTTGCTGATCTTGTTGTCCCTAGAAAGATAAGGAAGAGACCTACAATGTCAGGTTTCACAAGAATTGTCAAATTAGACCAAAATCAAGGCTAAATTGGGTCCCGAGTTCTCTGGCGCGGATCAGTGGACAGTCCATGATGTTCCTTCACTTAAATGGGCCTAACTTACTCATCTTAAGCCCAATTAAGGCATATGATACCTTGTTGGAAAGCTTATTCAGAGGCCTTTAATTATGTCTAGGGTTAGGTTGGGATTAAAAAGCATAAATAGCAGTTTACAGGCGCACAACCTAGAGAGAGAAGGAAATTAGACAACTTTTACAATCATTGTTTTTGGTTTTACATTATTGGGCTTAATTGGGCTTAATTGCTAAACATAGTTAACTTTCGGATTTTTCACTCATCCCAGTCTTGTTGCCTTGCGCAGGGTATAACTAGAGCTACAGATATCGGATTTTGCTGATCTTGTTGTCCCTAGAAAGATAAGGAAGAGATCTACAATGTCAGGTTTCACAAGAATTGTCAAATTAGACCAAAATCAAGGCTAAATTGGGTCCTGAGTTCTCTGGCGCGGATCAGTGGACAGTCCATGATGTTCCTTCACTTAAATGGGCCTAACTTACTCATCTTAAGCCCAATTAAGGCTTATGATACCTTGTTGGAAAGCTTATTCAGAGGCCCTTAATTTTGTCTAGGGTTAGGTTGGGATTAAAAAGCATAAATAGCAGTTTACAGGCGCACAAGCTAGAGAGAGAAGGAATTAGACAACTTTTACAATCATTGTTTTTGGTTTTACATTATTGGGCTTAATTGGGCTTAATTGCTAAACATAGTTAATTTTTTAAGATTTTTCACTCATCCCAGTCTTGTTGCCATGCGCAGAGTATAACTAGAGCTACAGATATCGAATTTTGGTGATCTTGCTGTCCCTAGAAAGATAAGGAAGAGACCTATAATGTCAGGTTTCACAAGAATTGTCAAATTAGACAAAAATCAAGGCTAAATTGGGTCCCGAGTTCTATGGCGCGGATCAGTGCGCTGTCCATGATGTTCCTTCACTTAAATGGGCCTAACTTACTCATCTTAAGCCCAATTAAGGCATATGATACCTTGTTGGAAAGCTTATTCACAGGCTCTTAATTTGGTCTAGGGTTAGGTCATGATTAATAAGCAAAAATAGCAGTTTACAACCGCACAAGCCAGAGAGAGACGAAAATTAGACAACTTTTACAATCATTGTTTTTGCTTTTACATTATTGGGCACAATTGCTAAACATTGTTAATTTCGGATTTTTCACTCTTCCTAACCTGGTTGCCTTGCGCAGAGCATAACTAGAGCTACAGATATCGGATTTTGTTGATCTTGCTGTCCCTAGAAATATAAGGAAGGGACCTACAATTTCAGGTTCACAAGAATTGTCAAATTATTCCAAAATCCAGGCTAAATTGGGTCCCGAGTTCACTGGCACGGATCAGTGCGCAGTCCATGAAATTCCTTCACTTAAATGGGCCCAACTTACTAATCTTAAGCCCAATTAAGGCATATGATACCTTGTTGGAAAGCTTATTCAGAGGCCCTTCATTATGTCTAGGGTTAGGTTGGGATTAAAAAGCATAAATAGCAGTTTACAGGCGCACAAGCTAGAGAGAGAAGGAAATTAGACAACTTTTACAATCATTGTTTTTGGTTTTCCTTAATTGGGCTTAATTGCTAAACATAGTTAATTTTCGGATTTTTCACTCATCCCAGTCTTGATGCCATGCACAGAGTATAAATAGACCTACAGATATCGGATTTTGCTGATCTTGTTGTCCCTAGAAAGATAAGGAAGAGACCTACAATGTCAGGTTTCACAAGAATTGTCAAATTAGACCAAAATCAAGGCTAAATTGGGTCCCGAGTTCTCTGGCGCGGATCAATGGACAGTCCATGATGTTCCTTCACTGAAATGGGCCTAACCTACTCATCTTAAGCCCAATTAAGGCATATGATACCTCGTTGGAAAGCTTATTCAGAGGCCCTTAATTATGTCTAGGGTTAGGTTGGGATTAAAAAGCATAAATAGCAGTTTACAGGCGCACAAGCTAGATAGAGAAGGAAATTAGACAACTTTTACAATCATTGTTTTTGGTTTTACATTATTGGGCTTAATTGGGCTTAATTGCTAAACATAGTTAATTTTCGGATTTTTCACTCATCCCAGTCTTGTTGCCATGTGCAGAGTATAACTAGAGCTACAGATATCGGATTTTGCTGATCTTGTTGTGCCTAGAAAGATAAGGAAGAGACCTACAATGTCAGGTTTCACAAGAATTGTCAAGTTAGACCAAAATCAAGGCCAAATTGGGTCCCGAGTTCTCTGGCGCGGATCAGTGGACTGTCCATGATGTTCCTTCACATAAATGGGCCTAACTTACTCATCTTAAGCCCAATTAAGGCATATGATACCTTGTTGGAAAGCTTATTCAGAGGCCCTTAATTTGGTCTAGGGTTAGGTTGGGATTAATAAGCAAAAATAGCAGTTTACAGCCGCACAAGCCATCGAGAGACGGAAATTAGACAACTTTTACAATCATTGTTTTTTCTTTTACATTTTTGGGCATAATTGCTAAACATTGTTATTTTTAGGATTGTTCACTCTTCCTGACCTTGTTGCCTTGTGCAGAGCATAACTAGAGCTACAGATATCAGATTTTGACGATCTTGCTGTCCCTAGAAAGATAAGGAAGGGACCTACAATTTCAGGTTCACAAGAATTGTCAAATTATTCCAAAATCAAGGCTAAATTGGGTCCCGGGTTCTCTGGCGCGGATCAGTGCGCAGTCCATGATATTCCTTCACTTAAATTGGACTAACTTACTAATCTTAAGCCCAATTAAGGCATATGATTCCTTGTTGGAAAGCTTATTCAGAGGCCCTTAATTTGGTCTAGGGTTAGGTCACGATTAAAAAGCATAAATAGCAGTTTACAGCCGCACAAGCTAGAGAGAGAAGGAAATTAGACAACTTTTACAGTCATTGTTTTTGGTTTTACATTATTGGGCTTAATTGGTAAACATTGACAATTTTCGGATTTTTCACTCTTCATGACCTGTTGCCTTGCGCAGAGCATAACTAGAGCTACTTCGGATTTTGGTGATCTTGTTGTCCCTAGAAAGATAAGGAAGAGACCCACAATTTCATATTTCCAAAGAATTATCAAATTAGGCCAAAATCAAGGCTAAATTGGATCCCGAGTTCTCTAGCACGGATCAGGGCGCAGTCCATGATGTTCCTTCACTTAAATGGGGCTAACTTACTAATCTTAAACCCAATTAAGGCATATGATACCTTGTTGGAAAGCCTATTCAGAGGCCCTTAATTTGTTCTAGGGTTACGTCAAGATTAAAAAGCATAAATAGCAGTTTACAGCCGCACAAGCTAGAGAGAAGGAAATTAGACAACTTTTACAATCATTGTTTTTGGTTTTACATTATTGGGCTTAATTGGGCTTAATTGCTAAACATTGACAATTTTCGGATTTTTCACTCTTCATGACCTGTTGCCTTGCGCAGAGCATAACTAGAGCTACTTCGGATTTTGGTGATCTTGTTGTCCCTATAAAGATAAGGAAGAGACCCACAATTTCATATTTCCAAAGAATTATCAAATTAGGCCAAAATCAAGGCTAAATTGGATCCCGAGTTCTCTAGCACGGATCAGTGCGCAGTCCATGATATTCCTTCACTTAAATGGGCCTAACTTACTCATCTTAAGCCCAATTAAGGCATATGATACCTTGTTGGAAAGCTTATTAAGAGGCACTTAATTTGCTCTAGTGTTAGGTCAGGATTAATAAGCATAAATAGCAGTTTACAACCGCACAAGCCAGAGAGAGACGGAAATTAGACAACTTTTAAAATCATTGTTTTTGCTTTTACATTATTGGGCTTATTTGGGCTTAATTGCTAAACATTGTTAATTTTCAGTTTTTCACTCATCCTGACCTGGTTGCCTTGCGCAGAGCATAACTAGAGCTACAGATACCGGATTTTGGTGATCTTGCTGTCCCTAGAAAGATAAGGAAGAGATCCACAATTTCATATTTCCAAAGAATTATCAAATTAGGCCAAAATCAAGGCTAAATTGGATCCCGAGTTCCCTAGTACGAATCTGTGCGCAGTCCATGATTATCCTTCACTGAAATGGGGCTAACTTACTAATATTAATCCCAATTAAGGCATATGATACCATGTTGGAAAGCTTATTCAGAGGCCCTTAATTTGGTATTGGGTTAGGTCCGGATTAAAAAGCATAAATAGAAGTTTACAGCCGCACAAGCTAGAGAGAGAAGGAAATTAGACAACTTTTACAATCATTGTTTTTGGTTTTACATTATTGGGCTTAATTGGACTGAATTGCTAAACATTGTTAATTTTCGGATTTTTCACTCTTCCTGACATGTTGCCTTACGCAGAGCATAACTTGAGCTACAGATTTCGGATTTTGGTGATCTTGCTGTCCCTTGAAAGATAAGGAAGAGACCCACAATTTCATATTTCCAAAGAATTATCAAATTAGGCCAAAATCAAGGATAAATTGGGTCTTGAGTTATCTCACGCGGATCAGTGCGCAGTCCATGATGTTCCTTCACTTAAATGGGGCTAACTTACTAATCTTAAGCCCAATTAAGGCATATGATACCATGTTGGGAAGCCTATTCAGAGGCCCTTAATTTTTACAATCATTGTTTTTGCTTTTTACATTATTGGGCTTACTTCGGCTCAATTGCTAAACATTGTTAATTTTCGGATTTTTCACTCATCCCAGTGTTGTTGCCATGCGCAAAGTATAACTAGAGCTACAGATATCGGATTTTGGTGATCTTGCTGTCCCTAGAAAGATAAGGAAGAGACATACAATGTCAGGTTTCACAAGAATTGTCAAATTATTCCAAAATCAAGGCTAAATTGGGTCCCGAGTTCTTTGGCGCGGATCAGTGCGCAGTCCATGATATTCCTTCACTTAAATGGGCCTAACTTACTCATCTTAAGCCCAATTAAGGCATATGATACCTTGTTGGAAAGCTTATTCAGAGGCCCTTAATTTGGTCTAGGGTTAGGTCGGCATTAATAAACAAAAATAGCAGTTTACAGCAGCACAAGCCAGAGAGAGACGGAAATTAGACAACTTTTACAATCATTGTTTTTGTTTTTACAATATTGGGCTTAATTGGGCATAATTGCTAAACATTGTTAATTTTGGGATTTTTCACTCATCCTAACCTTGTTGCCTTGCGCAGAACATAACTAGAGCTACAGATATCGGATTTTGGTGATCTTGCTGTCCCTGGAAAGATAAGGAAGAGTCCTACAATTTCAGGTTTCCCAAGAATTGTCAAATTAGGCCAAAATCATGGCTAAATTGGGTCCCGAGTTCTCTGGCGCGGATCAGTGTGCAGTCCATGATGTTCCTTCACTTAACTGGGCCTCACTTACTAATCTTAAGCCCAATTGAGGCATATGATACCTTCTTGGAAAGCTTATTCAGAGGCCCTTAATTTGGTCTAGGATTTGGTTAGGATTAATAAGCATAAATAGCAGTTTACAGCCGCACAAGCCAGAGAGAGACGGAAATTAGACAACTTTTATAATCATTGTTTTTGCTTTTACATTATCGGGCTTAATTGCTAAACATTGTTAATTTTAGGATTTTTCACTCATCCTGACTTGTTGCCTTGTGCAGAGCATAACTAGAGCTACAGATTTCGAATTTTGGTGATCTTGCTGTCCCTAGAAAGATAAGGAAGAGACCAACAATTTCAGGTTTCACAATAATTGTCAAATTAGACTAAAATCAAGGCTAAATTGGGTCCCAAGTACTCTGGTGCGGATTAGTGCGCATTCCATGATGTTCCTTCACTTAAATGGGCCTAACTTACTCATCTTAAGCACAATTAAGGCATATGATACCTTGTTGAAAAGCTTATTCAGAGGCCCTTAATTTGGTCTAGGGTAAGGTTCAGGATTAATAAGCATAAATAGCAGTTTACGGCCGCACAAGCCAGAGAGAGATGGAAATTAGACAACTTTTACAATCATTATTTTTGCTTTTTATATTATTGGGCTTAATTGGGCTTAATTGCTAAACATTGTTAATTTTCGGATTTTTCACTCATCCTGACCTGGTTGCCATGCGCAGAGTATTACTAGAGCTACAGATATCGGATTTTGGTGATCTTGTTGTCCCTAGAAAGATAAGGAAGAGACCTACAATGTCAGGTTTCACAAGAATTGTCAAATTAGACCAAAATCAAGGCTAAATTGGGTCCCGAGTACTCTGGCGCGGATCAGTGCGCAGTCCATGATATTCCTTCACTTAAATGGGCCTAACTTACTAATCTTAAGCCGAATTAAGGCATATGATACCTTGTTGGAAAGCTTACTCAGAGGCCCTAATTTGGTCTAGGGTTAGGTCGGGATGAAAAAGCATAAATAGCAGTTTACAGCCGCACAAGCTAGAGAGAGAAGGAAATTTCACTACTTTTACAATCATTGTTTTTAGTTTTACATTATTAGGCTTAATTGCTAAACATTGTTAATTTTCGGATTTTTCACTCATCCCGACCTTGTTACCATGCGCAGAGTATAACTAGAGCTACATATATCGGATTTTGGTGATCTTGATGTCCCAAGAAAGATAAGGAAGAGACCTACAATGTCAGGTTTCACAAGAATTGTCAAATTAGACCAAAATCAAGGCTAAATTGGGTCCCGAGTTCTCTGGCACGGATCAGTGCGCAGTCCATGATGTTCCTTCACTTAAATGGGCCTAACTTACTCATCTTAGGCCCAATTAAGGCATATGATACCTTGTTGGAAAGCTTATTCAGAGGCCCTTAATTTTGTCTAGGGTTAGGACAGGTTTAAAAAGCATAAATAGCAATTTACAGCCGCACAAGCTAGAGAGAGAAGGAAATTAGACAACTTTTACAATCATTTTGGGTTTTACATTATTGGGCTTAATTGGGCTTAATTGCTAAACATTGTTAATTTTAGGATTTTTCACTCATCCTGACCTAGTTGTCTTGCACAGAGCATAACTAGAGCTACAGATATCGGATTTTGGTGATTTTGATGTCCCTAAGATAAGGAAGAGACCTACAATGTCAGGTTTCACAATAATTGTCAAATTAGACCAAAATCAAGGCTAAATTGGGTCCCGAGTACTCTGGCACGGATCAGTGTGCAGTCCATGATGTTCCTTCACTTAAATGGGCCTAACTTACTCATCTTTAGCCCAATTAAGGCACATGATACCTTGTTGGAAAGCTTAACTCATAGGCCCTTAATTTGGTCTAGGGTTAGGTCAGGATTAATAAGCATAAATAGCAGTTTACAGCTGTACAAGCCAGAGAGAGACGGAAATTAGACAACTTTTACAATCTTTGTTTTTGCTTTTACATTATTGGTTATATTTGGTAAACATTGTTAATTTTCGGATTTTTCACTCTTCCTGACCTTGTTGCTTTGTGCAGGGCATAACTAGAGCTACAGATATCGGATAGCAAGATCACCAAAATCCGATATCTGTAGCTCTAGTTATGCTCTGTACAAGGCAACAAGGTCAGGAAGTGTGAAAAATCCGAAATTAACTATGTTTAGCAATTAAGTGCAATTAAGCCCAATAATGTAAAACCAAAAACAATGATTGTAAAAGTTGTCTTCCTTATCTTTCTAGGGACAGCAAGATCACCAAAATCCGAAATCTGTAGCTCTAGTTATGTTCTGCGCAAGGCAACAAGGTCAGGAAGAGTGAAAAATATGAAAATTAACGATGTTTAGCAATTAAGCCCAAGTAAGCCCAATAATACAAAAGCAAAAGCAATGATTGTAAAAGTTGTCTAATTTCCGTTTGTCTCTGGCTTGTGCGGCTGTAAACTTCAATTTATGCTTATTAATCTTGACGTAACCCTAGAACAAATTAAGGGCCTCTGAATAGGCTTTCCAACAATGTTTCATATGCCTTAATTGGGCTTACGATAAGTAACTTAGGCCCATTTAAGTGACAGATATCGGATTTTGGTGATCTTGCTGTCCCTAGAAAGATAAGGAAGAGACCCAAAATTTCATATTTCCAAAGAATTATCAAATTAGGCCAAAATCAAGGCTAAATTGGATCCCGAGTTCTCTAGCACGGATCAGTGCGCAGTCCATGATGTTCCTTCACTTAAATGGGGCTAACTTACTAATCTTAAGCCCCATTGAGGCATATGATACCTACTTGGAAAGCTTATTCAGAGGCCCTTAATTTGGTCTAGGATTTGGTTAGGATTAATAAGCATAAATAGCAGTTTACAGCCGCACAAGCCAGAGAGAGACGGAAATTAGACAACTTTTACAATCATTGTTTTTGCTTTTACATTATCGGGCTTAATTGCTAAACATTGTTAATTTTCAGATTTTTCACTCATCCTGACTTGTTGCCTTGCACAGAGCATAACTATAGCTACAGATTTCGGATTTTGGTGATCTTCCTGTCCCTAGAAAGATAAGGTAGAGACCAACAATTTCAGGTTTCACAATAATTGTCAAATTAGACCAAAATTAAGGCTAAATTGGGTCCCGAGTACTCTGGCGCGGATCAGTGCGCAGTCCATGATGTTTCTTCGCTTAAATGGGCCTAACTTACTCATCCTAAGCCCAATTACGGCATATGATACCTTGTTCGAAAGCTTATTCAGAGGCCCTTAATTTGGTCTGGGGTTACGTCGGGATTAAAATGCATAAATAGCAGTTTACAGCCGCGGAAGCTAGAGATTGAAGAAAATTAGACAACTTTTACAATCATTGTTTTTGGTTTTACAATATTGGGCATAATTGCTAAACATTGTTAATTTTCGGATTTTTCACTCATCCCGACCTTGTTGCCATGCGCAGATTATAACTAGAGCTACAGATATCGGATTTTGGTGATCTTGCTGTCCCTAGAAAGATAAGGAAGGGACCTACAATTTCAGGTTCACAAGAATTGTCAAATTATTCAAAAATCAAGGCTAAATAGGGTCCCGAGTTCTCTGGCGCGGATCAGTGCGCAGTCCATGATGTTCCTTCACTTAAATGGGCCTAACTTACTCATCTTAAGCCCAATTAAGCAATATGATACCTTATTGGAAAGCTTGTTCAGAGGTCCTTAATTTGGTCTAGGGTTAGGTCAGGATTAATAAGCAAAAATAGCAGTTTACAGCCGCACAAGCCAGAGAGAGATGGAAATTAGACAACTTTTGCAATCATTGTTTTTGCTTTTACATTATTGGGCATAATTGCAAAACATTGTTAATTTTCGGATTTTTCAGTCTTCCTGACCTTGTTGCCTTGCGCAGAGTATAACTAGAGCTACAGATATCGGATTTTGGTGATCTTGGGTCCATAGAAAGATAAGGAAGGGACCTACAATTTCAGGTTCACAAGAATTGTCAAATTATTCCAAAATCAAGGCTAAATTGGGTCCCGAGTTCTCTGGCGCGGATCTGTGCGCAGTCCATGATATTCCTTCACTTAAATGGGCCTTACTAATTTTAAGCCCAATTAAGGCATATGATACCTTGTTGGAAAGCTTATTCAGAGGCCCGTGATTTGTTCTAGGGTTAGGTCGGGATTAAAAAGCATAAATAGCAGTTTACAGCCGCCCAACCCAGAGAGAGAAGGAAATTAGACAACTTTTACCATCATTGTTTTTGGTTTTACATTATTGGGCTTAATTGGACTTAATTGCTAAACATAGTTAATTTTCGGATTTTTCACTCATCCCAGTCTTGTTGCCATGCGCGGAGCATAACTAGAGCTACAGATATCAGATTTTGGTGATCTTGCTGTCCCTGGAAAGATAAGGAAGAGTCCTACAATTTCAGGTGTCACAAGAATTGTCAAATTAGACCAAAATCAAGGCTAAATTGGGTCCCGAGTTCTCTGACGCGGATCAGTGCGCAGTCCATGATGTTCCTTCACTTAAATGTGCATAACTTACTAATCTTAAGCCCAATTAAGGCATATGATACCTTGTTGGAAAGCTTATTTAGAGGCACTTAATTTGGTCTAGGGTTAGGTCAGGATTAATAAGCAAAAATAGCAGTTTACAGCCGCCAAACTAGAGAGAGACGGAAATTAGACAACTTTTACAATCGTTGTTTTTGCTTTTACATTATTGGGCATAATTGCTAAACATTGTTGATTTTCGGATTTTTCACTCTTCCTGACCTTGTTGCCTTGTGTATATCATAACTAGAGCAACAGATATCGGATTTTGATGATCTTGCTGTCCCTAGAAAGATAAGGAAGGGACCTACAATTTCAGGTTCACAAGAATTGTCAAATTATTCCAAAATCAAGGCTAAATTGGTTCCCGAGTTCTCTGGCACGGATCAGTGCTCAGTCCATGATATTCCTTCATTTAAATGGGCCAAACATACGAATCTTAAGCCCAATTAAGGCATATGATACCTTGTTAGAAAGCTTATTCAGAGGCCCTTAATTTGGTCTAGGGTTAGGTCGGGATTAAAACGTATAAATAGCAGTTTACAGCCGGACAAGCTAGAGAGAGAAGGAAATTAGACAACTTTTACAATCATTGTTTTTGGTTTTACATTATTGGGCTTAATTGGGCATAATTGCTAAACATAGTTAATTTTCGGATTTTTCACTCTTCCTGACCTTGTTGCCTTGCGCAGAGCATAACTAGAGTTACAGATATCGGATTTTGGTGATCTTGCTGTCCCTAGAATGATAAGGAAGAGACCTACAATTTCAGGTTTCACAAGAATTGTTAAATTAGGCCAAAATCAAGGCTAAATTGGGTCCCGATTTCTTTGGAGCGGATCAGTGCGCAGTCCATTATGTTCCTTCACTTAAATGGGCCTAACTTACACATCTTAAGCCCAATTAAGGCATTTGATACCTTGTTTGAATGTTTATTCAGAGGCCCTTAATTTGGTCTAGGGTTAGGTCAGGATTAATAAGCATAAATAGCAGTTTACAGCCCCACAAACCAGAGAGAGACGGAAATTAGACAACTTTTACAATCATTGTTTTTACTTTTACATTATTGGCATTAATTGGGCTTAATTGCTAAACATTGTTAATTTTCGGATTTTTCTCTCATCTTGACCTTGTTGACTTGCGCAGAGCATAACTGGAGCTACAGATATCGGATTTTGGTGATCTTGCAGTCCCTAGAAAGATAAGGAAGAGACCTACAATTTCGGCTTTCACAAGAACTGTCAAATTAGGCAAAAAAACAAGGCTAAATTGGGTCCCGAGTTCTCTGGCGCAAATCAGTGCGCAGTCCATGATGTTCCTTCACTTAAATGTGCCTAACTTACTCATCTTAAGCCCACTTAAGGCATATGACACCTTTTTGGAAAGCTTATTCAAAGGCCCTTAATTTGGTCAAGGGTTAGGTCAGGATTAATAAGCATAAATATTAGTTTACAGCCGCACAGGACAGAGAGAGACGGAAATTAGACAACTTTTACAATCATTGTTTTTGCTTTTGCATTATCGGGCTTAATTGCTAAACATTGTTAATTTTCGGATTTTTCACTCATCCTGACTTGTTGCCTTGCGCAGAGCATAACTAGAGCTACAGATTTTGGATTTTGGTGATCTTGCCGTCCCTAGAAAGATAAGGAAGAGACCAACAATTTCAGTTTCACAATAATTGTCAAATTAGACCAAAATCAAGGCTAAATTGGGTCCCGAGTAGAGCGCAGTCCATGATGATCCTTCACTTAAATGGGCCTAACTTACTCATCTTAAGCCCAATTAAGGCATATGATACCTTGTTGGAAAGCTTATTCAGAGGCCCTTAATTTGTTCTAGGGTTAGGTCGGCATTAATAAGCATAAATAGTAGTTTACTGCCGCACAAGCCAGAGAGAGACGGAAATTAGACAACTTTTACAATCATTATTTTTTCTTTTTATATTATTGGGCTTAATTGAGCTTAATTGCTAAACATTGTTAATTTTCGGATTTTTCACTCATCCTGACCTGGTTGCCTTGCGCAGAGCATAACTAGAGTAACAGATATCGGATTTTGGTGATCTTGCTGTCCCTACAAAGATAAGGAAGAGACCTATATTTTCAGGTTACACAAGAATTGTCAAATTAGGCAAAAATCATGGCTAAATTGGGTCCCAAGTTCCCTGGCGCGGATCAGTGCGCAGCCCATGATGTTCCTTCACTTAAATGGGCCTAACTTACTCATCTTAAGCCCAATTAAGGCATATGATACCTTGTTGGAAAGCTTATTCAGAGGCACTTAATTTTCTCTAGGGTTAGGTCAGGATTAATAAGCATAAATAGCAGTTTACAACCGCACAAGCCAGAGAGAGACAGAAATTAGACAACTTTTAAAATCATTGTTTTTGCTTTTACATTATTGGGCTTAATTTGGCTTAATTGCTAAACATTGTTAATTTTTAGTTTTTCACTCATCCTGACCTTGTTGCCTTGCACAGAGCATAACTAGAGCAACAGATACCGGATTTTGGTGATCTTGTTGTCCCTAGAAAGATAAGGAAGAGACCCACAATTTCATATTTCCAAAGAATTTTCAAATTAGGCCAAAATCAAAGCTAAATTGGATCCCGAGTTCTCTAGCACGGATCAGTGCGCAGTCCATGATGTTACTTCACTTAAATGGGCCTAACTTACTAATCTTAAGCCCAATTAAGGCATATGATACCTTGTTGGAAAGCTTATTCAGAGGCCCTTAATTTGGTATAGGGTTAGGTCCGGATTAAAAAGCATAAATAGCAGTTTACAGCCGTACAAGCTAGAGAGAGAAGGAAATTAAACAACTTTTACAATCATTGTTTTTGGTTTTACATTATTGGGCTTAATTGGACTGAATTGCTAAACATTGTTAATTTTTGGATTTTTCACTCTTCCTGACCTGTTGCCTTGCGCAGAGCATAACTAGAGCTACAGATTTCAGATTTGGGTGATCTTGCTGTCCCTAGAAAGAAAAGAAAGAGACCCTTTCATATTTCCAGAGAATTATCTAATTAGGCCAAAATCAAGGCTAAATTGGATCCCGAGTTCTCTAGCACGGATCAGTGCGCAGTCCATGATGTTCCTTCACTTAAATGGGGCTAACTTACTAATCTTAAGCCCAATTAAGGCATATGATACCTTGTTGGAAAGCCTATTCAAAGGGCCTTAATTTGTTCTAGGGTTACGTCAAGATAAATAAGCATAAATAGAAGTTTACAGCCGCACAAGCCACGGATGCATGTAAATTAGACAACTTTTACAATCATTGCTTTTGCTTTTATATTATTGGGCTTAATTGCTAAATATTGTTAATTTTCGGATTTTTCACTCATCCCGATCTTGTTGCCATACGCAGTATAACTAGAGCTACAAGATATCGAATTTTGGTGATCTTGTAGTCCCTAAAAAGATAAGGAAGAGACCTACAATGTCAGGTTTCATAAGAATTGTCAACTTAGACCAAAATCAAGTCTAAATTGGGTCCTGAGTTCTCTGGCACGGATCAGTGCGCAGTCCATGATGTTCCTTCACTTAAATGGGCATAACTTACTCATCCTAAGCCCAATTAAGGCATATGATACCTTGTTGGAAAGCTTATTCAGAGGCCCTTAATTTGTTCTAGGCTTACGTCAAGATTAATAAGCATAAATAGAAGTTTACAGCTGCACAAGCCAGAGACAGACGGAAATTACACAACTTTTACAATCATTGCTTTTGCTTTTATATTATTGGGCTTAATTAGGCTTAATTGCTAAACATTGTTAATTTTCGGATTTTTCACTCATCCCGACCTTGTTACCATGCGCAGAGTATAACTTGAGCTATAGATATCGGATTTAGGTGAACTTGCTGTCCCTAGATAGATAGGGAAGAGACCTACAATGTCAGGTTTCACAAGAATTGTCAAATTAGACCAAAATCAAGGCTAAATTGGGTCCCGAGTTCTCTGGCGCGGATCAGTGCGCAGTCCATGATGTTTCTTCACTTAAATGGGCCTAACTTACTCATCTTAAGCCCAATTAAGGCATATGATACCTTGTTGGAAAGCTTATTCAGAGGCCCTTAATTTGGTCTAGGGTTATTTTGGTGCCTCTCAATAGCCCTTGTTGGAAAGCTTATTCAGAGGCCCTTATTCAGAGGCCCTTAATTTGGTCTAGTTGCCTTGTAAAGCCCAATAATGTTGCCATACTCCTATTCCGTCTCTCTCTGGCTTCCTTATCTTTCTAGAGACAACAAGATCACCAAAATCCGAAATCTGTAGCTCTAGTTATGCTCTGCGCAAGGCAACAAGGTCAGGAAGAGTGAAAAATCTGAAAATTAACAATGTTTAGCAATTAAGCCCAATAATGTAAAACCAAAAACAATGATTGTAAAATTAGGCCCATTTAAGTGAAGGAATATCATGGACTGCGCACTGATCCGCGCCAGAGAACTCGGGACCCAATTTAGCTTTGATTTTTGCCTAATTTGATAATTCTTTGGAAATATGAAATTGTGGGTCTCTTCCTTATCTTTCTAGGGACAACAAGATCACCAAAATCCGATATCTGTCACTTAAATGGGCCTAAGTTACTTATCGTAAGCCTAATTAAGGCATATGATACCTTGTTGGAAAGCCTATTCAGAGGCCCTTAATTTGTTCTAGGGTTACGTCAAGATTAATAAGCATAAATAGAAGTTTATAGCCGCACAAGCCAGAGACAGACGGAAATTAGACAACTTTTATAATCATTGCTTTTGCTTTTATATTATTGGGCTTAATTGGGCTTAATTGCTAAACATTGTTAATTTTCGGATTTTTCACTCATCCCGACCTTGTTGCCTTGCGCAGAGCATAACTAGAGCTACAGATATCGGATTTTGATGATCTTGCTGTCCCTAGAAAGATAAGGAAGGGACCTACAATTTCAGGTTCACAAGAATTGTCAAAATATTCCAAAATCAAGGCTAAATTGGGTCTCGAGTTCTCTGGCGCGGATCAGTGCGCAGTCCATGATATTCCTTCACTTAAATGGGCCTAACTTACTAATCTTAAGCCCAATTAAGGCGTATGATACCTTGTTGGAAAGCTTATTCAGAGGGCCTTAATTTGGTCTAGGGTTAGGTCAGGATTAAAAAGCATAAATAGCAGTTTACAGCCGCACAAGCTAGAGAGAGACAGAAATTAGACAACTTTTATAATCATTGTTTTTGCTTTTGCATTATTGGGCATAATTGCTAAACATTGTTAATTTTCGGATTTTTCACTATTCCTGACCTTGTTGCCTTGTGCAGAGCATAACTAGAGCTACAAATATCGGATTTTGATGATCTTGCTGTCCCTAGAAAGATAAGGAAGGGACCTACAATTTCAGGTTCACAAGAATTGTCAAGTTATTCCAAAATCAAGGCTAAATTGGGTCCCGAGTTCTCTGGCGCGGATCAGTGCGCAGTCCATGATATTCCTTCACTTAAATGGGCCTAACTTACTAATCTTAAGCCCAATTAAGGCATATGATATCTTGTTGGAAAGCTTATTCAGAGGCCCTTAATTTGGTCTAGGGTTAGATCGGGATTAAA
>JAUPTC010000010.1:5330185-5462114 GCA_030762895.1 Sophora flavescens | reverse complement strand
CATGATATTCCTTCTCTTAAATGGGCCTAACTTACTAATCTTAAGCCTAATTAAGGCATATGATAACTTGTTGGAAAGCTTATTCTGAGACCCTTAATTTGGTCCAGGGTTAGGTCAGGATTAAAAAGCATAAATAGCAGTTTACAGCTGTACAAGCTAGAGAGAGAAGGAAATTAGACAAGTTTTACAATCATTGTTTTTGGTTTTACATTATTGGGCTTAATTGGGCATAATTGCTAAACATTGTTAATTTTCGGATTTTTCACTCATCCTGACCTTGTTGCCTTGTGCAGAGCATAACTAGAACTACAGATATCGGATTTTGGTGATATTACTGTCCCTAGAAAGATAAGGAAGATGCCTACAATTTCAGGTTTCACAAGATTTGTCAAATTTGGCCAAAATCGAGGCTAAATTGGGTCCCGAGTACTCTGGTGCGGATCAGTCATGCATCCATTATGTTCCTTCACTTAAATGGACTTAACTTACTCATCTTAAGCCCAATTAAGGCATATGATACCTTGTTGGAAAGCTTATTCAGAGGCCGTTAATTTGATCTAGGGTTAGCTCAGCATTAATAAGCATAAATAGCAGTTTACGATCGCACAAGCCAGAGAGAGAAGGAAATTAGACAACTTTTACAATCATTGTTTTTGGTTTTACATTATTGGGTTTAATTGGGCTTAATTGCTAAACAATGTTAATCTTCGAATTTTTCACTCATCCCAGTCTTGTTGCCATGGGCAGAGTATAACTAGAGCTACAGATATCGGATTTTGGTGATCTTGCTGTCCCTAGAAAGATAAGGAAGGGACCTACAATTTCAGGGTCACAAGAATTGTCAAATTATTCCAAAATCCAGGATAAATTGGGTCCCGAGTTCTCTGGCACGGATCAGTTCACATCCATGATATTCCTTCTCTTAAATGGGCCTAACTTGCTAATCTTAAGCCTAATTAAGGCATATGATACCTTGTTGGAAAGCTTATTCTGAGACCCTTAATTTGGTCTAGGGTTAGGTCGGGATTAAAAAGCATAAATAGCAGTTTACAGCCGTACAAGCTAGAGAGAGAAGGAAATTAGACAACTTTTACAATCATTGTTTTTGGTTTTACATTATTGGGCTTAATTGGGCATAATTGCTAAACTTTGTTAATTTTCGGATTTTTCACTCATCCTGACCTTGTTGCCTTGTGCAGAGCATAACTAGAACAACAGATATCGGATTTTGGTGATATTGCTGTCCCTAGAAAGATAAGGAAGATGCCTACAATATCAGGTATCACAAGATTTGTCAAATTTGGCCAAAATCAAGGCTAAATTGGGTCCCGAGTACTCTGGTGCGGATAAGTGTGCAGTCCATTATGTTCCTTCACTTAAATGGGCTTAACTTACTCATCTTAAGCCCAATTAAGGCATATGATACCTTGTTGGAAAGCTTATTCAGAGGCCGTTAATTTGATCTAGGGTTAGCTCAGCATTAATAAGCATAAATAGCAGTTTACGATCGCACAAGCCAGAGAGAGAAGGAAATTAGGCACCTTTTACAATCATTGTTTTTGGTTTTACATTATTGGGTTTAATTGGGCTTAATTGCTAAACAATGTTAATTTTTGAATTTTTCACTCATTCCAGTCTTGTTGCCATGCGCAGAGTATAACTAGAGCTACAGATATCGGATTTTGGTGATATTGCTGTCCCTAGAAAGATAAGGAAGGGACCTACAATTTCAGGGTCACAAGAATTGTCAAATTATTCCAAAATCCAGGATAAATTGGGTCCCGAGTTCTCTGGCACGGATCAGTTCACATCCATGATATTCCTTCTCTTAAATGGGCCTAACTTGCTAATCTTAAGCCTAATTAAGGCATATGATACCTTGTTGGAAAGCTTATTCTGAGACCCTTAATTTGGTCTAGGGTTAGGTCGGGATTAAAAAGCATAAATAGCAGTTTACAGCCGTACAAGCTAGAGAGAGAAGGAAATTAGACAACTTTTACAATCATTGTTTTTGGTTTTACATTATTGGGCTTAATTGGGCATAATTGCTAAACTTTGTTAATTTTCGGATTTTTCACTCATCCTGACCTTGTTGCCTTGTGCAGAGCATAACTAGAACAACAGATATCGGATTTTGGTGATATTGTTGTCCCTAGAAAGATAAGGAAGATGCCTACAATATCAGGTATCACAAGATTTGTCAAATTTGGCCAAAATCAAGGCTAAATTGGGTCCCGAGTACTCTGGTGCGGATAAGTGTGCATTCCATTATGTTCCTTCACTTAAATGGGCTTAACTTACTCATCTTAAGCCCAATTAAGGCATATGATACCTTGTTGGAAAGCTTATTCAGAGGCCGTTAATTTGATCTAGGGTTAGCTCAGCATTAATAAGCATAAATAGCAGTTTACGATCGCACAAGCCAGAGAGAGAAGGAAATTAGGCACCTTTTACAATCATTGTTTTTGGTTTTACATTATTGGGTTTAATTGGGCTTAATTGCTAAACAATGTTAATTTTTGAATTTTTCACTCATTCCAGTCTTGTTGCCATGCGCAGAGTATAACTAGAGCTACAGATATCGGATTTTGGTGATCTTGCTGTCCCTAGAAAGATAAGGAAGGGACCTACAATTTCAGGGTCACAAGAATTGTCAAATTATTCCAAAATCAAGGCTAAATTGGGTCCCGAGTTCTCTGGCGCGGATCTGTGCGCAGTCCATGATATTCCTTTACTTAAATGGGCCTAACTTACTAATCTTAAGGCCAATTAAGGCATATGATACCTCGTTGGAAAGCTTATTCAGAGGCCCTTAATTTGGTATAGGGTTAGGTCGAGATTAAAAAGCATAAATAGCAGTTTACAGCCGCACAAGCTAGAGAGAGAAGGAAATTAGACAACTTTTACAATCATTGTTTTTGGTTTTACATTATTGGGCTTAATTGGGCTTAATTGCTAAACATAGTTAATTTTCAGATTTTTCACTCATCCCAGTCTTGTTGCCATGAGCAGAGTATAACTAGAGCTACAGATATCGGATTTTGGTGATCTTGCTGTCCCTAGAAAGATAAGGAAGAGACCTACAATGTCAGGTTTCACAAGAATTGTCAAATTAGACCAAAATCAAGGCTAAATTGGGTCCCGAGTTCTATGGCGCGGATCAGGGTGCAGTCCATGGTGTTCCTTCACTTAAATGGACCTAACTTACTCATCTTAAGCCCAATTAAGGCATATGATACCTTGTTGGAAAGCTTATTCACAGACCCTTAATTTGGTCTAGGGTTAGGTCATGATTATTAAGCAAAAATAGCAGTTTACAACCGCACAAGCCAGAGAGAGACGAAAATTAGACAACTTTTACAATCATTGTTTTTGCTTTTACATTATTGGGCATAATTGCTAAACATTGTTAAATTTCGGATGTTTCACTCTTCCTGACCTTGTTGCCTTGTGCCGAGCATAACTAGAGCTACAGATATCGGATTTTGATGATCTTGCTGTCCCTAGAAAGATAAGGAAGAGATCTACAATGTCAGGTTCACAAGAATTGTCAAATTATTCCAAAATCAAGGCTAAATTGGGTCCCGAGTTCTCTGGCGGGGATCAGTGCGCAGACCATGATATTCCTTCACTTAAATGGTCCTAACTTACTAATCTTAAGCCCATTTAAGGCTTATGATACCTTGTTGGAAAGCTTATTCAGAGGCCCTTAATTATGTCTAGGGTTAGGTTGGGATTAAAAAGCATAAATGGCAGTTTACAGGCGCACAATCTATAGAGAGAAGGAAAGTAGACAACTTTTACAATCATTGTTTTTGGTTTTACATTATTGGGCTTAACTGGGCTTAATTGCTAAACATAGTTAATTTTCGGATTTTTCACTCATCCCAGTCTTGTTGCCATGCGCAGAGTATAACTAGAGCTACAGATATCGGATTTTGGTGATCTTGCTGTCCCTAGAAAGATAAGGAAGAGACCTATAATGTCAGGTTTCACAAGAATTGTCAAATTAGACCAAAATCAAGGCTAAATTGGGTCCCGAGTTCTATGGCGCGGATCAGTGCGCAGTCCATGATGTTCCTTCACTTAAATGGACCTAACTTACTCATCTTAAGCCCAATTAAGGCATATGATACCTTGTTGGAAAGCTTATTCACAGGCCCTTAATTTGGTCTAGGGTTAGGTCATGATTAATAAGCAAAAATAGCAGTTTACAACCGCACAAGCCAGAGAGAGACGAAAATTAGATAACTTTTACAATCATTGTTTTTGCTTTTACATTATTGGGCATAATTGCTAAACATTGTTAATTTTCGGATTTTTCACTCTTCCTGACCTTGTTGCCTTGTGCAGAGCATAACTAGAGCTACAGATATCGGATTTTGATGATCTTGCTGTCCCTAGAAAGATAAGGAAGGGACCTACAATTTCAGGTGCACAAGAATTGTCAAATTATTCCAAAATTAAGGCTAAATTGGGTCCCGAGTTCTCTAGCGCGGATCAGTGCGCAGTCCATGATATTCCTTCTCTTAAATGGGCCTAACTTACTAATCTTAAGCCCAATTAAGGCATACGATACCTTGTTGGAAAGCTTATTCAGAGGCCCTTAATTATGTCCAGGGTTAGGTTGGGATTAAAAAGCATAAATAGCAGTTTACAGCCGCACAAGCTAGAGAGAGAAGGAAACTAGACAACTTTTACAATCATTGTTTTTGGTTTTATATTATTGGGCGTAATTGGGCTTAATTGCTAAACATAGTTAATTTTCGGATTTTTCACTCATCCCAGTCTTGTTGCCATGAGCAGAGTATAACTAGAGCTACAGATATCGGATTTTGGTGATCTTGCTGTCCCTAGAAAGATAAGGAAGAGACCTATAATGTCAGGTTTCACAAGAATTGTCAAATTAGACCAAAATCAAGGCTAAATTGGGTCCCGAGTTCTATGTCACGGATCAGTGCGCAGTCCAAGATGTTCCTTCACTTAAATGGGCCTAACTTACTCATCTTAAGCCCAATTAAGGCATATGATACCTTGTTGGAAAGCTTATTCACAGGCCCTTAATTTGGTCTAGGGTTAGGTCATGATTAATAAGAAAAAATAGCAGTTTACAACCGCACAAGCAAGAGAGAGATGAAAATTAGACAACTTTTGCAATCATTGTTTTTGCTTTTACATTATTGGGCATAATTGCTTAACATTGTTAATTTTCGGATTTTTCACTCTTCCTGACCTTGTTGCCTTGTGCAGAGCATAACTAGAGCTACAGATATCGGATTTTGATGATCTTGCTGTCCCTAGAAAGATAAGGAAGGGACCTACAATTTCAGGTGACACGAGAATTGTCAATTTAGGCCAAAATCAAGGCTAAATTGGGTCCGAAGTTCTCTGGCGCGGA
The DNA here is from genome assembly GCA_030762895.1 of Sophora flavescens. Classification (NCBI taxonomy): domain Eukaryota; kingdom Viridiplantae; phylum Streptophyta; class Magnoliopsida; order Fabales; family Fabaceae; genus Sophora; species Sophora flavescens. Next base: position 5,456,716 of record JAUPTC010000010.1, on the reverse strand, counting down.
TCAGTGCGCAGTCCATGATATTCCTTCTCTTAAATGGGCCTAACTTACTAATCTTAAGCCCAATTAAGGCATACGATACCTTGTTGGAAAGCTTATTCAGAGGCCCTTAATTATGTCCAGGGTTAGGTTGGGATTAAAAAGCATAAATGGCAGTTTACAGCCGCACAAGCTAGAGAGAGAAGGAAACTAGACAACTTTTACAATCATTGTTTTTGGTTTTACTTTATTGGGCTTAACTGGGCTTAATTGCTAAACATAGTTAATTTTCGGATTTTTCACTCATCCCAGTCTTGTTGCCATGCGCAGAGTATAACTAGAGCTACAGATATCGGATTTTGGTGATCTTGCTGTCCCTAGAAAGATAAGGAAGAGACCTATAATGTCAGGTTTCACAAGAATTGTCAAATTAGACCAAAATCAAGGCTAAATTGGGTCCCGAGTTCTATGTCACGGATCAGTGCGCAGTCCAAGATGTTCCTTCACTTAAATGGGCCTAACTTACTCATCTTAAGCCCAATTAAGGCATATGATACCTTGTTGGAAAGCTTATTCACAGGCCCTTAATTTGGTCTAGGGTTAGGTCATGATTAATAAGAAAAAATAGCAGTTTACAACCGCACAAGCAAGAGAGAGATGAAAATTAGACAACTTTTGCAATCATTGTTTTTGCTTTTACATTATTGGGCATAATTGCTTAACATTGTTAATTTTCGGATTTTTCACTCTTCCTGACCTTGTTGCCTTGTGCAGAGCATAACTAGAGCTACAGATATCGGATTTTGATGATCTTGCTGTCCCTAGAAAGATAAGGAAGGGACCTACAATTTCTGGTGACACGAGAATTGTCAATTTAGGCCAAAATCAAGGCTAAATTGGGTCCGAAGTTCTCTGGCGCGGATCAGTGCGCAGTCCATGATATTCCTTCTCTTAAATGGGCCTAACTTACTAATCTTAAGCCCAATTAAGGCATACGATACCTTGTTGGAAAGCTTATTCAGAGGCCTTTAATTATGTCCAGGGTTAGGTTGGGATTAAAAATCATAAATAGCAGTTTACAGCCGCACAAGCTAGAGAGAGAAGGAAACTAGACAACTTTTACAATCATTGTTTTTGGTTTTACTTTATTGGGCGTATTTGGGCTTAATTGCTAAACATAGTTAATTTTCGGATTTTTCACTCATCCCAGTCTTGTTGCCATGAGCAGAGTATAACTAGAGCTACAGATATCGGATTTTGGTGATCTTGCTGTCCCTAGAAAGATAAGGAAGAGACCTATAATGTCAGGTTTCACAAGAATTGTCAAATTAGACCAAAATCAAGGCTAAATTGGGTCCCGAGTTCTATGGCGCGGATCGGTCACTGATCCATGATGTTCCTTCACTTAAATGGGCCTAACTTACTCATCTTAAGCCCAATTAAGGCATATGATACCTTGTTGGAAAGCTTATTCACAGGCCCTTAATTTGGTCTAGGGTTAGGTCATGATTAATAAGCAAAAATAGCAGTTTACAACCGCACAAGCCAGAGAGAGACGAAAATTAGACAACTTTTACAATCATTGTTTTTGCTTTTACATTATTGGGCACAATTGCTAAACATTGTTAATTTTCGGATTTTTCACTCTTCCTGACCTGGTTGCCTTGCGCAGAGCATAACTAGAGCTACAGATATCGGATTTTGTTGATCTTGCTGTCCCTAGAAATATAAGGAAGGGACCTACAATTTCAGGTTCACAAGAATTGTCAAATTATTCCAAAATCCAGGCTAAATTGGGTCCCGAGTTCACTGGCGCGGATCAGTGCGCAGTCCATGAAATTCCTTCACTTAAATGGGCCTAACTTACTAATCTTAAGCCCAATTAAGGCATATGATACCTTGTTGGAAAGCTTATTCAGAGGCCCTTAATTATGTCTAGGGTTAGGTTGGGATTAAAAAGCATAAATAGCAGTTTACAGGCGCACAAGCTAGAGAGAGAAGGAAATTAGACAACTTTTACAATCATTGTTTTTGATTTTCCTTAATTGGGCTTAATTGCTAAACATAGTTAATTTTCGGATTTTTCACTCATCCCAGTCTTGTTGCCATGCGCAGAGTATAACTAGAGCTACAGATATCGGATTTTGGTGATCTTGCTGTCCCTAGAAAGATAAGGAAGAGACCTATAATGTCAGGTTTCACAAGAATTGTCAAATTAGACCAAAATCAAGGCTAAATTGGGTCCCGAGTTCTATGGCGCGGATCAGTGCGCAGTCCATGATGTTCCTTCACTTAAATGGGCCTAACTTACTCATCTTAAGCCCAATTAAGGCATATGATACCTTGTTGGAAAGCTTATTCACAGGCCCTTAATTTGGTCTAGGGTTAGGTCATGATTAATAAGCAAAAATAGCAGTTTACAACCGCACAAGCCAGAGAGAGACGAAAATTAGGCAACTTTTACAATCATTGTTTTTGCTTTTACATTATTGGGCACAATTGCTAAACATTGTTAATTTTCGGATTTTTCACTCTTCCTGACCTGGTTGCCTTGCGCAGAGCATAACTAGAGCTACAGATATCGGATTTTGTTGATCTTGCTGTCCCTAGAAATATAAGGAAGGGACCTACAATTTCAGGTTCACAAGAATTGTCAAATTATTCCAAAATCCAGGCTAAATTGGGTCCCGAGTTCACTGGCGCGGATCGATCGCAGTCCATGAAATTCCTTCACTTAAATGGGCCTAACTTACTAATCTTAAGCCCAATTAAGGCATATGATACCTTGTTGGAAAGCTTATTCAGAGGCCCTTAATTATGTCTAGGGTTAGGTTGGGATTAAAAAGCATAAATAGCAGTTTACAGGCGCACAAGCTAGAGAGAGAAGGAAATTAGACAACTTTTACAATCATTGTTTTTGATTTTCCTTAATTGGGCTTAATTGCTAAACATAGTTAATTTTCGGATTTTTCACTCATCCCAGTCTTGTTGCCATGCGCAGAGTATAACTAGAGCTACAGATATCGGATTTTGGTGATCTTGTTGTCCCTAGAAAGATAAGGAAGAGACCTATTATGTCAGGTTTCACAAGAATTGTCAAATTAGACCAAAATCAAGGCTAAATTGGGTCCCGAGTTCTACGGCGCGGATCAGTGCGCAGTCCATGATGTTCCTTCACTTAAATGGGCCTAACTTACTCATCTTAAGCCCAATTAAGGCATATGATACCTTGTTGGAAAGCTTATTCACAGGCCCTTAATTTGGTCTAGGGTTAGGTCATGATTAATAAGCAAAAATAGCAGTTTTACAACCGCACAAGCCAGAGAGAGAGAGACGAAAATTAGGCAACTTTTACAATCATTGTTTTTGCTTTTACATTATTGGGCACAATTGCTAAACATTGTTAATTTTCGGATTTTTCACTCTTCCCGACCTGGTTGCCTTGCGCAGAGCATAACTAGAGCTACGGGATATCGGATTTTGTTGATCTTGCTGTCCCTAGAAATATAAGGAAGGGACCTACAATTTCAGGTTCATAAGAATTGTCAAATTATTCCAAAATCCAGGCTAAATTGGGTCCCGAGTTCACTGGCGCGGATCAGTGCGCAGTCCATGAAATTCCTTCACTTAAATGGGCCTAACTTACTAATCTTAAGCCCAATTAAGGCATATGATACCTTGTTGGAAAGCTTATTCGGAGGCCCTTAATTATGTCTAGGGTTAGGTTGGGATTAAAAAGCATAAATAGCAGTTTACAGGCGCACAAGCTAGAGAGAGAAGGAAATTAGACAACTTTTACAATCATTGTTTTTGATTTTCCTTAATTGGGCTTAATTGCTAAACATAGTTAATTTTCGGATTTTTCACTCATCCCAGTCTTGTTGCCATGCGCAGAGTATAACTAGAGCTACAGATATCGGATTTTGGTGATCTTGTTGTCCCTAGAAAGATAAGGAAGAGACCTATAATGTCAGGTTTCACAAGAATTGTCAAATTAGACCAAAATCAAGGCTAAATTGGGTCCCGAGTTCTATGGCGCGGATCGGTCATGCAGATCCATGATGTTCCTTCACTTAAATGGGCCTAACTTACTCATCTTAAGCCCAATTAAGGCATATGAAACCTTGTTGGAAAGCTTATTCACAGGCCCTTAATTTGGTCTAGGGTTAGGTCATGATTAATAAGCAAAAATAGCAGTTTACAACCGCACAAGCCAGAGAGAGACGAAAATTAGACAACTTTTACAATCATTGTTTTTGCTTTTACATTATTGGGCACAATTGCTAAACATTGTTAATTTTCGGATTTTTCACTCTTCCTGACCTGGTTGCCTTGCGCAGAGCATAACTAGAGCTACAGATATCGGATTTTGTTGATCTTGCTGTCCCTAGAAATATAAGGAAGGGACCTACAATTTCAGGTTCACAAGAATTGTCAAATTATTCCAAAATCCAGGCTAAATTGGGTCCCGAGTTCACTGGCGCGGATCAGTGCGCAGTCCATGAAATTCCTTTACTTAAATGGGCCTAACTTACTAATCTTAAGCCCAATTAAGGCATATGATACCTTGTTGGAAAGCTTATTCAGAGGCCCTTAATTATGTCTAGGGTTAGGTTGTGATTAACAAGCATAAATAGCAGTTTACAGGCGCACAAGCTAGAGAGAGAAGGAAATTAGACAACTTTTACAATCATTGTTTTTGATTTTCCTTAATTGGGCTTAATTGCTAAACATAGTTAATTTTCGGATTTTTCACTCATCCCAGTCTTGTTGCCATGCACAGAGTATAAATAGACCTACAGATATCGGATTTTGCTGATCTTGTTGTCCCTAGAAAGATAAGGAAGAGACCTACAATGTCAGGTTTCACAAGAATTGTCAAATTAGACCAAAATCAAGGCTAAATTGGGTGCCGAGTTCTCTGGCGCGGATCAGTGGACAGTCCATGATGTTCCTTCACTTAAATGGGCCTAACTTACTCATCTTAAGCCCAATTAAGGCATATGATACCTTGTTGGAAAGCTTATTCAGAGGCCCTTAATTATGTCTAGGGTTAGGTTGGGATTAAAAAGCATAAATAGCAGTTTACAGGCGCACAAGCTAGAGAGAGAGAAGGAAATTAGACAACTTTTACAATCATTGTTTTTGGTTTTACATTATTGGGCTTAATTGGGCTTAATTGCTAAACATAGTTAATTTTCGGATTTTTCACTCATCCCAGTCTTGTTGCCATGCGCAGGGTATAACTAGAGCTACAGATATCGGATTTTGCTGATCTTGTTGTCCCTAGAAAGATAAGGAAGAGATCTACAATGTCAGGTTTCACAAGAATTGTCAAGTTAGACCAAAATCAAGGCTAAATTGGGTCCCGAGTTCTCTGGCGCGGATCAGTGGACTGTCCATGATGTTCCTTCACTTAAATGGGCCTAACTTACTCATCTTAAGCCCAATTAAGGCATATGATACCTTGTTGGAAAGCTTATTCAGAGGCCCTTAATTTTGTCTAGGGTTAGGTTGGGATTAAAAAGCATAAATAGCAGTTTACAGGCGCACAAGCTAGAGAGAGAAGGAATTAGACAACTTTTACAATCATTGTTTTTGGTTTTACATTATTGGGCTTAATTGGGCTTAATTGCTAAACATAGTTAATTTTCGGATTTTTCACTCATCCCAGTCTTGTTGCCATTCGCAGAGTATAACTAGAGCTACAGATATCGAATTTTGGTGATCTTGCTGTCCTTAGAAAGATAAGGAAGAGACCTATAATGTCAGGTTTCACAAGAATTGTCAAATTAGACCAAAATCAAGGCTAAATTGGGTCCCGAGTTCTATGGCGCGGATCAGTGCGCAGTCCATGATGTTCCTTCACTTAAATGGGCCTAACTTACTCATCTTAAGCCCAATTAAGGCATATGATACCTTGTTGGAAAGCTTATTCACAGGCCCTTAATTTGGTCTAGGGTTAGGTCATGATTATTAAGCAAAAATTGCAGTTTACGACCGCACAAGCCAGAGAGAGACGAAAATTAGACAACTTTTACAATCATTGTTTTTGCTTTTACATTATTGGGCACAATTGCTAAACATTGTTAATTTTCGGATTTTTCACTCTTCCTGACCTGGTTGCCTTGCGCAGAGCATAACTAGAGCTACAGATATCGGATTTTGTTGATCTTGCTGTCCCTAGAAATATAAGGAAGGGACCTACAATTTCAGGTTCACAAGAATTGTCGAATTATTCCAAAATCCAGGCTAAATTGGGTCCCGAGTTCATTGGCGCTGATCAGTGCGCAGTCCATGAAATTCCTTCACTTAAATGGGCCTAACTTACTAATCTTAAGCCCAATTAAGGCATATGATACCTTGTTGGAAAGCTTATTTAGAGGCCCTTAATTATGTCTAGGGTTAGGTTGGGATTAAAAAGCATAAATAGCAGTTTACAGGCGCACAAGCTAGAGAGAGAAGGAAATTAGACAACTTTTACAATCATTGTTTGTGATTTTCCTTAATTGGGCTTAATTGCTAAACATAGTTAATTTTCGGATTTTTCACTCATCCCAGTCTTGTTGCCATGCACAGAGTATAAATAGACCTACAGATATCGGATTTTGCTGATCTTGTTGTCCCTAGAAAGATAAGGAAGAGACCTACAATGTCAGGTTTCACAAGAATTGTCAAATTATTCCAAAATCCAGGATAAATTGGGTCCCGAGTTCACTGGCGCGGATCAGTGCGCAGTCCATGAAATTCCTTCACTTAAATGGGCCTAACTTACTAATCTTAAGCCCAATTAAGGCATATGATACCTTGTTGGAAAGCTTATTCAGAGGCCCTTAATTATGTCTAGGGTTAGGTTGGGATTAAAAAGCATAAATAGCAGTTTACAGGCGCACAAGCTAGAGAGAGAAGGAAATTAGACAACTTTTACAATCATTGTTTTTGATTTTCCTTAATTGGGCTTAATTGCTAAACATAGTTAATTTTCGGATTTTTCACTCATCCCAGTCTTGTTGCCATGCGCAGAGTATAACTAGAGCTACAGATATCGGATTTTGGTGATCTTGCTGTCCCTAGAAAGATAAGGAAGAGACCTATAATGTCAGGTTTCACAAGAATTGTCAAATTAGACCAAAATCAAGGCTAAATTGGGTCCCGAGTTCTATGGCGCGGATCGGTCGCTGATCCATGATGTTCCTTCACTTAAATGGGCCTAACTTACTCATCTTAAGCCCAATTAAGGCATATGATACCTTGTTGGAAAGCTTATTCACAGGCCCTTAATTTGGTCTAGGGTTAGGTCATGATTAATAAGCAAAAATAGCAGTTTACAACTGCACAAGCCAGAGAGAGACGAAAATTAGACAACTTTTACAATCATTGTTTTTGCTTTTACATTATTGGGCACAATTGCTAAACATTGTTAATTTTTGGATTTTTCACTCTTCCTGACCTGGTTGCCTTGCGCACAGCATAACTAAGCTACAGATATCGGATTTTGTTGATCTTGCTGTCCCTAGAAATATAAGGAAGGGACCTACAATTTCAGGTTCACAAGAATTGTCAAATTATTCCAAAATCCAGGCTAAATTGGGACGCGAGTTCACTGGCGCGGATCAGAGCGCAGTCCATGAAATTCGTTCACTTAAATGGGCCTAACTTACTAATCTTAAGCCCAATTAAGGCATATGATACCTTGTTGGAAAGCTTATTCAGAGGCCCTTAATTATGTGTAGGGTTAGGTTGGGATTAAAAAGCATAAATAGTAGTTTACAGGTGCACAACCTAGAGAGAGAAGGAAATTAGACAACTTTTACAATCATTGTTTTTGGTTTTACATTATTGGGCTTAATTGGGCTTAATTGCTAAACATAGTTAATTTTCGGATTTTTCACTCATCCCAGTCTTGTTGCCATGCGCAGGGTATAACTAGAGCTACAGATATCGGATTTTGCTTATCTTGTTGTCCCTAGAAAGATAAGGAAGAGATCTACAATGTCAGGTTTCACAAGAATTGTCAAATTAGACCAAAATCAAGGCTAAATTGGGTCCCGAGTTCCCTGGCGCGGATCAGTGGACAGTCCATGATGTTCCTTCACTTAAATGGGCCTAACTTACTCATCTTAAGCCCAATTAAGGCATATGATACCTTGTTGGAAAGCTTATTCAGAGGCCCTTAATTATGTGTAGGGTTAGGTTGGGATTAAAAAGCATAAATAGCAGTTTACAGGCGCACAAGCTAGAGAGAGAAGGAATTAGACAACTTTTACAATCATTGTTTTTGGTTTTATATTATTGGGCTTAATTGGGCTTAATTGCTAAACATAGTTAATTTTTTAAGATTTTTCACTCATCCCAGTCTTGTTGCCATGCGCAGAGTATAACTAGAGCTACAGATATCGAATTTTGGTGATCTTGCTGTCCCTAGAAAGATAAGGAAGAGACCTATAATGTCAGGTTTCACAAGAATTGTCAAATTAGACCAAAATCAAGGCTAAATTGGGTCCCGAGTTCTATGGCGCGGATCAGTGCGCAGTCCATGATGTTCCTTCACTTAAATGGGCCTAACTTACTCATCTTAAGCCCAATTAAGGCATATGATACCTTGTTGGAAAGCTTATTCACAGGCTCTTAATTTGGTCTAGGGTTAGGTCATGATTAATAAGCAAAAATAGCTGTTTACAACCGCACAAGCCAGAGAGAGACGAAAATTAGACAACTTTTACAATCATTGTTTTTGCTTTTACATTATTGGGCACAATTGCTAAACATTGTTAATTTCGGATTTTTCACTCTTCCTGACCTGGTTGCCTTGCGCATAGCATAACTAGAGCTACAGATTTCGGATTTTGTTGATCTTGCTGTCCCTAGAACTATAAGGAAGGGACCTACAATTTCAGGTTCACAAGAATTGTCAAATTATTCCAAAATCCAGGCTAAATTGGGTCCCGAGTTCACTGGCACGGATCAGTGCGCAGTCCATGAAATTCCTTCACTTAAATGGGCCCAACTTACTAATCTTAAGCCCAATTAAGGCATATGATACCTTGTTGGAAAGCTTATTCAGAGGCCCTTCATTATGTCTAGGGTTAGGTTGGGATTAAAAAGCATAAATAGCAGTTTACAGGCGCACAAGCTAGAGAGAGAAGGAAATTAGACAACTTTTACAATCATTGTTTTTGGTTTTCCTTAATTGGGCTTAATTGCTAAACATAGTTAATTTTCGGATTTTTCACTCATCCCAGTCTTGTTGCCATGCACAGAGTATAAATAGACCTACAGATATCGGATTTTGCTGATCTTGTTGTCCCTAGAAAGATAAGGAAGAGACCTACAATGTCAGGTTTCACAAGAATTGTCAAATTAGACCAAAATCAAGGCTAAATTGGGTCCCGAGTTCTCTGGCGCGGATCAGTGGACAGTCCATGATGTTCCTTCACTTAAATGGGCCTAACCTACTCATCTTAAGCCCAATTAAGGCATATGATACCTTGTTGGAAAGCTTATTCAGAGGCCCTTAATTATGTCTAGGGTTAGGTTGGGATTAAAAAGCATAAATAGCAGTTTACAGGCGCACAAGCTAGAGAGAGAAGGAAATTAGACAACTTTTACAATCATTGTTTTTGGTTTTACATTATTGGGCTTAATTGGGCTTAATTGCTAAACATAGTTAATTTTCGGATTTTTCACTCATCCCAGTCTTGTTGCCATGCGCAGAGTATAACTAGAGCTACAGATATCGGATTTTGCTGATCTTGTTGTGCCTAGAAAGATAAGGAAGAGACCTACAATGTCAGGTTTCACAAGAATTGTCAAATTAGACCAAAATCAAGGCTAAATTGGGTCCCGAGTTCTCTGGCACGGATCAGTAGACAGTCCATGATGTTCCTTCACATAAATGGGCCTAACTTACTCATCTTAAGCCCAATTAAGGCATATGATACCTTGTTGGAAAGCTTATTCAGAGGCCCTTAATTTGGTCTAGGGTTAGGTTAGGATTAATAAGCAAAAATAGCAGTTTACAGCCGCACAAGCCAGAGAGAGACGGAAATTAGACAACTTTTACAATCATTGTTTTTTCTTTTACATTATTGGGCATAATTGCTAAACATTGTTATTTTTCGGATTTTTCACTCTTCCTGACCTTGTTGCCTTGTGCAAAGCATAACTAGAGCTACAGATATCAGATTTTGATGATCTTGCTGTCCCTAGAAAGATAAGGAAGGGACCTACAATTTCAGGTTCACAAGAATTGTCAAATTATTCCAAAATCAAGGCTAAATTGGGTCCCGGGTTCTCTGGCGCGGATCAGTGCGCAGTCCATGATATTCCTTCACTTAAATGGGCCTAACTTACTAATCTTAAGCCCAATTAAGGCATATGATTCCTTGTTGGAAAGCTTATTCAGAGGCCCTTAATTTGGTCTAGGGTTAGGTCACGATTAAAAAGCATAAATAACAGTTTACAGCCGCACAAGCTAGAGAGAGAAGGAAATTAGACAACTTTTACAATCATTGTTTTTGGTTTTACATTATTGGGCTTAATTGGGCTTAATTGCTAAACATTGACAATTTTCGGATTTTTCACTCTTCATGACCTGTTGCCTTGCGCAGAGCATAACTAGAGCTACTTCGGATTTTGGTGATCTTGTTGTCCCTAGAAAGATAAGGAAGAGACCCACAATTTCATATTTCCAAAGAATTATCAAATTAGGCCAAAATCAAGGCTAAATTGGATCCCGAGTTCTCTAGCACGGATCAGTGCGCAGTCCATGATGTTCCTTCACTTAAATGGGGCTAACTTACTAATCTTAAACCCAATTAAGGCATATGATACCTTGTTTGAAAGCCTATTCAGAGGCCCTTAATTTGTTCTAGGGTTACGTCAAGATTAATAAGCATAAATAGAAGTTTACAGCCGGACAAACCAGAGACAGACAGAAATTAGACAACTTTTACAATCATTGCTTTTGCTTTTATATTATTGGGCTTAATTGTGCTTAATTGCTAAACATTGTTTATTTTCGGATTTTTCACTCTTCCCGACCTTGTTACCATGCGCAGAGTATAACTTGAGCTACAGATATCGGATTTTGGTGATCTTGCTGTCCCTACAAAGATAAGGAAGAGACCTACAATGTCAGTTTTCACAAGAATTGTCAAATTAGACCAAAATCAAGGCTAAATTGGGTCCCGAGTTCTCTGGCGCGGATCAGTGCGCAGTCCATGATATTCCTTCACTTAAATGGGCCTAACTTACTCATCTTAAGCCCAATTAAGGCATATGATACCTTGTTGGAAAGCTTATTAAGAGGCACTTAATTTGCTCTAGTGTTAGGTCAGGATTAATAAGCATAAATAGCAGTTTACAACCGCACAAGCCAGAGAGAGACGAAAATTAGACAACTTTTAAAATCATTGTTTTTGCTTTTACATTATTGGGCTTATTTGGGCTTAATTGCTAAACATTGTTAATTTTCAGTTTTTCACTCATCCTGACCTGGTTGCCTTGCGCAGAGCATAACTAGAGCTACAGATACCGGATTTTGGTGATCTTGCTGTCCCTAGAAAGATAAGGAAGAGATCCACAATTTCATATTTCCAAAGAATTATCAAATTAGGCCAAAATCAAGGCTAAATTGGATCCCGAGTTCCCTAGTACGGATCTGTGCGCAGTCCATGATTATCCTTCACTTAAATGGGGCTAACTTACTAATATTAATCCCAATTAAGGCATATGATACCTTGTTGGAAAGCTTATTCAGAGGCCCTTAATTTGGTATTGGGTTAGGTCCGGATTAAAAAGCATAAATAGAAGTTTACAGCCGCACAAGCTAGAGAGAGAAGGAAATTAGACAACTTTTACAATCATTGTTTTTGGTTTTACATTATTGGGCTTAATTGGACTGAATTGCTAAACATTGTTAATTTTCGGATTTTTCACTCTTCCTGACATGTTGCCTTACGCAGAGCATAACTTGAGCTACAGATTTCGGATTTTGGTGATCTTGCTGTCCCTTGAAAGATAAGGAAGAGACCCACAATTTCATATTTCCAAAGAATTATCAAATTAGGCCAAAATCAAGGATAAATTGGGTCTTGAGTTATCTCACGCGGATCAGTGCGCAGTCCATGATGTTCCTTCACTTAAATGGGGCTAACTTACTAATCTTAAGCCCAATTAAGGCATATGATACCATGTTGGGAAGCCTATTCAGAGGCCCTTAATTTGGTCTAGGGTTAGGTCGGGATTATTAAGCATAAATAGAATTTTGCAGCCGCACAAACTAGAGAGAGAAGGAAATTATATAACTTTTACAATCATTGTTTTTGCTTTTTACATTATTGGGCTTACTTGGGCTTAATTGCTAAACATTGTTAATTTTCGGATTTTTCACTCATCCCAGTGTTGTTGCCATGCGCAGAGTATAACTAGAGCTACAGATATCGGATTTTGGTAATCTTGCTGTCCCTAGAAAGATAAGGAAGAGACATACAATGTCAGGTTTCACAAGAATTGTCAAATTATTCCAAAATCAAGGCTAATTTGGGTCTCGAGTTCTCGGGCGCGGATCAGTGCGCAGTCCATGATATTCCTTCACTTAAATGGGCCAAACTTACTCATCTTAAGCCCAATTAAGGCATATGATACCTTGTTGGAAAGCTTATTCAGAGGCCCTTAATTTGGTCTAGGGTTAGGTCGGCATTAATAAACAAAAATAGCAGTTTACAGCAGCACAAGCCAGAGAGAGACGAAAATTAGACAACTTTTACAATCATTGTTTTTGTTTTTACAATGTTGGGCTTAATTGGGCATAATTGCTAAACATTGTTAATTTTGGGATTTTTCACTCATCCTAACCTTGTTGCCTTGCGCAGAACATAACTAGAGCTACAGATATCGGATTTTGGTGATCTTGCTGTCCCTGGAAAGATAAGGAAGAGTCCTACAATTTCAGGTTTCCCAAGAATTGTCAAATTAGGCCAAAATCATGGCTAAATTGGGTCCCGAGTTCTCTGGCGCGGATCAGTGTGCAGTCCATGATGTTCCTTCACTTAATCGGGGCCTCACTTACTAATCTTAAGCCCAATTGAGGCATATGATACCTTCTTGGAAAGCTTATTCAGAGGCCCTTAATTTGGTCTAGGATTTGGTTAGGATTAATAAGCATAAATAGCAGTTTACAGCCGCACAAGCCAGAGAGAGACGGAAATTAGACAACTTTTATAATCATTGTTTTTGCTTTTACATTATCGGGCTTCATTGCTAAACATTGTTAATTTTAGGATTTTTCACTCATCCTGACTTGTTGCCTTGTGCAGAACATTACTAGAGCTACAGATTTCGAATTTTGGTGATCTTGCTGTCCCTAGAAAGATAAGGAAGAGACCAACAATTTCAGGTTTCACAATAATTGTCAAATTAGACCAAAATCAAGGCTAAATTGGGTCCCAAGTACTCTGGTGCGGATTAGTGCGCATTACATGATGTTCCTTCACTTAAATGGGCCTAACTTACTCATCTTAAGCACAATTAAGGCATATGATACCTTGTTGAAAAGCTTATTCAGAGGCCCTTAATTTGGTCTAGGGTAAGGTCAGGATTAATAAGCATAAATAGCAGTTTACGGCCGCACAAGCCAGAGAGAGATGGAAATTAGACAACTTTTACAATCATTATTTTTGCTTTTTATATTATTGGGCTTAATTGCTAAACATTGTTAATTTTCGGATTTTTCACTCATCCTGACCTGGTTGCCATGCGCAGAGTATTACTAGAGCTACAGATATCGGATTTTGGTGATCTTGTTGTCCCTAGAAAGATAAGGAAGAGACCTACAATGTCAGGTTTCACAAGAATTGTCAAATTAGACCAAAATCAAGGCTAAATTGGGTCCCGAGTACTCTAGCGCGGATCAGTGCGCAGTCCATGATATTCCTTCACTTAAATGGGCCTAACTTACTAATCTTAAGCCGAATTAAGGCATATGATACCTTGTTGGAAAGCTTACTCAGAGGCCCTAATTTGGTCTAGGGTTAGGTCGGGATTAAAAAGCATAAATAACAGTTTACAGCCGCACAAGCTAGAGAGAGAAGGAAATTTCACAACTTTTACAATCATTGTTTTTAGTTTTACATTATTAGGCTTAATTGCTAAACATTGTTAATTTTCGGATTTTTCACTCATCCCGACCTTGTTACCATGCGCAGAGTATAACTAGAGCTACATATATCGGATTTTGGTGATCTTGCTGTCCCTAGAAAGATAAGGAAGAGACCTACAATGTCAGGTTTCACAAGAATTGTCAAATTAGACCAAAATCAAGGCTAAATTGGGTCCCGAGTTCTCTGGCACGGATCAGTGCGCAGTCCATGATGTTCCTTCACTTAAATGGGCCTAACTTACTCATCTTAGGCCCAATTAAGGCATATGATACCTTGTTGGAAAGCTTATTCAGAGGCCCTTAATTTTGTCTAGGGTTAGGACAGGTTTAAAAAGCATAAATAGCAATTTACAGCCGCACAAGCTAGAGAGAGAAGGAAATTAGACAACTTTTACAATCATTTTGGGTTTTACATTATTGGGCTTAATTGGGCTTAATTGCTAAACATTGTTAATTTTAGGATTTTTCACTCATCCTGACCTAGTTGTCTTGCGCAGAGCATAACTAGAGCTACAGATATCGGATTTTGGTGATTTTGATGTCCCTAAGATAAGGAAGAGACCTACAATGTCAGGTTTCACAATAATTGTCAAATTAGACCAAAATCAAGGCTAAATTGGGTCCCGAGTACTCTGGCACGGATCAGTGTGCAGTCCATGATGTTCCTTCACTTAAATTGGCCTAACTTACTCATCTTTAGCCCAATTAAGGCACATGATACCTTGTTGGAAAGCTTAACTCATAGGCCCTTAATTTGGTCTAGGGTTAGGTCAGGATTAATAAGCATAAATAGCAGTTTACAGCTGTACAAGCCAGAGAGAGACGGAAATTAGACAACTTTTACAATCTTTGTTTTTGCTTTTACATTATTGGTTATATTTGGTAAACATTGTTAATTTTCGGATTTTTCACTCTTCCTGACCTTGTTGCTTTGTGCAGGGCATAACTAGAGCTACAGATATCGGATAGCAAGATCACCAAAATCCGATATCTGTAGCTCTAGTTATCCTCTGTACAAGGCAACAAGGTCAGGAAGTGTGAAAAATCCGAAATTAACTATGTTTAGCAATTAAGTGCAATTAAGCCCAATAATGTAAAACCAAAAACAATGATTGTAAAAGTTGTCTTCCTTATCTTTCTAGGGACAGCAAGATCACCAAAATCCGAAATCTGTAGCTCTAGTTATGCTCTGCGCAAGGCAACAAGGTCAGGAAGAGTGAAAAATATGAAAATTAACGATGTTTAGCAATTAAGCCCAAGTAAGCCCAATAATACAAAAGCAAAAGCAATGATTGTAAAAGTTGTCTAATTTCCGTTTGTCTCTGGCTTGTGCGGCTGTAAACTTCAATTTATGCTTATTAATCTTGACGTAACCCTAGAACAAATTAAGGGCCTCTGAATAGGCTTTCCAACAATGTATCATATGCCTTAATTGGGCTTACGATAAGTAACTTAGGCCCATTTAAGTAATAGATATCGGATTTTGGTGATCTTGCTGTCCCTAGAAAGATAAGGAAGAGACCCAAAATTTCATATTTCCAAAGAATTATCAAATTAGGCCAAAATCAAGGCTAAATTGGATCCCGAGTTCTCTAGCACGGATCAGTGCGCAGTCCATGATGTTCCTTCACTTAAATGGGGCTAACTTACTAATCTTAAGCCCCATTGAGGCATATGATACCTACTTGGAAAGCTTATTCAGAGGCCCTTAATTTGGTCTAGGATTTGGTTAGGATTAATAAGCATGAATAGCAGTTTACAGCCGCACAAGCCAGAGAGAGACGGAAATTAGACAACTTTTACAATCATTGTTTTTGCTTTTACATTATCGGGCTTAATTGCTAAACATTGTTAATTTTCGGATTTTTCACTCATCCTGACTTGTTGCCCTGCACAGAGCATAACTATAGCTACAGATTTCGGATTTTGGTGATCTTCCTGTCCCTAGAAAGATAAGGTAGAGACCAACAATTTCAGGTTTCACAATAATTGTCAAATTAGACCAAAATTAAGGCTAAATTGGGTCCCGAGTACTCTGGCGCTGATCAGTGCGCAGTCCATGATGTTCCTTCGCTTAAATGGGCCTAACTTACTCATCCTAAGCCCAATTACGGCATATGATACCTTGTTCGAAAGCTTATTCAGAGGCCCTTAATTTGGTCTGGGGTTACGTCGGGATTAAAATGCATAAATAGCAGTTTACAGCCGCGGAAGCTAGAGATTGAAGAAAATTAGACAACTTTTACAATCATTGTTTTTGGTTTTACAATATTGGGCATAATTGCTAAACATTGTTAATTTTCGGAATTTTCACTCATCCCGACCTTGTTGCCATGCGCAGATTATAACTAGAGCTACAGATATCGGATTTTGGTGATCTTGCTGTCCCTAGAAAGATAAGGAAGGGACCTACAATTTCAGGTTCACAAGAATTGTCAAATTATTCAAAAATCAAGGCTAAATTGGGTCCCGAGTTCTCTGGCGCGGATCAGTGCGCAGTCCATGATGTTCCTTCACTTAAATGGGCCTAACTTACTCATCTTAAGCCCAATTAAGCAATATGATACCTTGTTGGAAAGCTTGTTCAGAGGCCCTTAATTTGGTCTAGGGTTAGGTCAGGATTAATAAGCAAAAATAGCAGTTTACAGCCGCACAAGCCAGAGAGAGATGGAAATTAGACAACTTTTGCAATCATTGTTTTTGCTTTTACATTATTGGGCATAATTGCAAAACATTGTTAATTTTCGGATTTTTCAGTCTTCCTGACCTTGTTGCCTTGCGCAGAGTATAACTAGAGCTACAGATATCGGATTTTGGTGATCTTGGGTCCATAGAAAGATAAGGAAGGGACCTACAATTTCAGGTTCACAAGAATTGTCAAATTATTCCAAAATCAAGGCTAAATTGGGTCCCGAGTTCTCTGGCGCGGATCAGTGCGCAGTCCATGATATTCCTTCACTTAAATGGGCCTTACTAATTTTAAGCCCAATTAAGGCATATGATACCTTGTTGGAAAGCTTATTCAGAGGCCCTTAATTTGTTCTAGGGTTAGGTCGGGATTAAAAAGCATAAATAGCAGTTTATAGCCGCACAACCCAGAGAGAGAAGGAAATTAGACAACTTTTACCATCATTGTTTTTGGTTTTACATTATTGGGCTTAATTGGACTTAATTGCTAAACATAGTTAATTTTCGGATTTTTCACTCATCCCAGTCTTGTTGCCATGCGCGGAGCATAACTAGAGCTACAGATATCAGATTTTGGTGATCTTGCTGTCCCTGGAAAGATAAGGAAGAGTCCTACAATTTCAGGTGTCACAAGAATTGTCAAATTAGACCAAAATCAAGGCTAAATTGGGTCCCGAGTTCTCTGGCGCGGATCAGTGCGCAGTCCATGATGTTCCTTCACTTAAATGTGCATAAATTACTAATCTTAAGCCCAATTAAGGCATATGATACCTTGTTGGAAAGCTTATTTAGAGGCACTTAATTTGGTCTAGGGTTAGGTCAGGATTAATAAGCAAAAATAGCAGTTTCAGCCGCCAAAATAGAGAGAGACGGAAATTAGACAACTTTTACAATCGTTGTTTTTGCTTTTACATTATTGGGCATAATTGCTAAACATTGTTAATTTTCGGATTTTTCACTCTTCCTGACCTTGTTGCCTTGTGCAGATCATAACTAGAGCTACAGATATCGGATTTTGATGATCTTGCTGTCCCTAGAAAGATAAGGAAGGGACCTACAATTTCAGGTTCACAAGAATTGTCAAATTATTCCAAAATCAAGGCTAAATTGGGTCCCGAGTTCTCTGGCGCGGATCAGTGCTCAGTCCATGATATTCCTTCATTTAAATGGGCCAAACATACTAATCTTAAGCCCAATTAAGGCATATGATACCTTGTTAGAAAGCTTATTCAGAGGCCCTTAATTTGGTCTAGGGTTAGGTCGGGATTAAAACGTATAAATAGCAGTTTACAGCCGGACAAGCTAGAGAGAGAAGGAAATTAGACAACTTTTACAATCATTGTTTTTGGTTTTACATTATTGGGCTTAATTGGGCATAATTGCTAAACATAGTTAATTTTCGGATTTTTCACTCTTCCTGACCTTGTTGCCTTGCGCAGAGCATAACTAGAGTTACAGATATCGGATTTTAGGGATCTTGCTGTCCCTAGAATGATAAGGAAGAGACCTACAATTTCAGGTTTCACAAGAATTGTTAAATTAGGCCAAAATCAAGGCTAAATTGGGTCCCGATTTCTTTGGAGCGGATCAGTGCGCAGTCCATTATGTTCCTTCACTTAAATGGGCCTAACTTACACATCTTAAGCCCAATTAAGGCATTTGATACCTTGTTTGAATGTTTATTCAGAGGCCCTTAATTTGGTCTAGGGTTAGGTCAGGATTAATAAGCATAAATAGCAGTTTACAGCCCCACAAACCAGAGAGAGACGGAAATTAGGCAACTTTTACAATCATTGTTTTTACTTTTACATTATTGGCATTAATTGGGCTTAATTGCTAAACATTGTTAATTTTTGGATTTTTCTCTCATCTTGACCTTGTTGACTTGCGCAGAGCATAACTGGAGCTACAGATATCGGATTTTGGTGATCTTGCAGTCCCTAGAAAGATAAGGAAGAGACCTACAATTTCGGCTTTCACAAGAACTGTCAAATTAGGCAAAAAAACAAGGCTAAATTGGGTCCCGAGTTCTCTGGCGCAGATCAGTGCGCAGTCCATGATATTCCTTCACTTAAATGTGCCTAACTTACTCATCTTAAGCCCACTTAAGGCATATGATACCCTGTTGGAAAGCTTATTCAAAGGCCCTTAATTTGGTCAAGGGTTAGGTCAGGATTAATAAGCATAAATAGTAGTTTACAGCCGCACAGGACAGAGAGAGATGGAAATTAGACAACTTTTACATTCATTGTTTTTGCTTTTACAATATTGGGCTTAATTGCTAAACATTGTTAATTTTTGAATTTTTCACTCTTCCTGACCTTGTTGCCTTGCCCATAACATAACTAGAGTTAAAGATATTGGATTTTGGTGATCTTGCTGTCCCTGGAAATATAAGGAAGAGTCCTACAATTTCAGGTTTCCCAAGAATTGTCAAATTAGGCCAAAATCAAGGCTAAATTGGGTCCCGAGTTCTATGGCGCGGATCAGTGCGCAGTCCATGATGTTCCTTCACTTAAATGGGCCTAACTTACTAATCTTAAGCCCAATTGAGGCATATGACACCTTCTTGGAAAGCTTATTCAGAGGCCCTTAATTTGGTCTAGGATTTGGTTAGGATTAATAAGCAAAAATACCAGTTTACAGCCGCACAAGCCAGAGAGAGATGGAAATTAGACAACTTTTACAATCATTGTTTTTGCTTTTGCATTATCGGGCTTAATTGCTAAACATTTTTAATTTTCGGATTTTTCACTCATCCTGACTTGTTGCCTTGCGCAGAGCATAACTAGAGCTACAGATTTTGGATTTTGGTGATCTTGCTGTCCCTAGAAAGATAAGGAAGAGACCAACAATTTCAGGTTTCACAATAATTGTCAAATTAGACCAAAATCAAGGCTAAATTGGGTCCCGAGTACTCTGGCGAGGATTAGAGCGCAGTCCATGATGTCCCTTCACTTAAATGGGCCTAACTTACTCATCTTAAGCCCAATTAAGGCATATGATACCTTGTTGGAAAGCTTATTCAGAGGCCCTTAATTTGTTCTAGGGTTAGGTCGGCATTAATAAGCATAAATAGTAGTTTACTCCCGCACAAGCCAGAAAGAGACGGAAATTAGACAACTTTTACAATCATTATTTTTTCTTTTTATATTATTGGGCTTAATTGAGCTTAATTGCTAAACATTGTTAATTTTCGGATTTTTCACTCATCCTGACCTGGTTGCCTTGCGCAGAGCATAACTAGAGTAACAGATATCGGATTTTGGTGATCTTGCTGTCCCTACAAAGATAAGGAAGAGACCTATAATTTCAGGTTTCACAAGAATTGTCAAATTAGGCAAAAATCATGGCTAAATTGGGTCCCAAGTTCTCTGGCGCGGATCAGTGCGCAGCCCATGATGTTCCTTCACTTAAATGGGCCTAACTTACTCATCTTAAGCCCAATTAAGGCATATGATACCTTGTTGGAAAGCTTATTCAGAGGCACTTAATTTTCTCTAGGGTTAGGTCAGGATTAATAAGCATAAATAGCAGTTTACAACCGCACAAGCCAGAGAGAGACAGAAATTAGACAACTTTTAAAATCATTGTTTTTGCTTTTACATTATTGGGCTTAATTTGGCTTAATTGCTAAACATTGTTAATTTTTAGTTTTTCACTCATCCTGACCTTGTTGCCTTGCACAGAGCATAACTAGAGCAACAGATACCGGATTTTGGTGATCTTGTTGTCCCTAGAAAGATAAGGAAGAGACCCACAATTTCATATTTCCAAAGAATTTTCAAATTAGGCCAAAATCAAAGCTAAATTGGATCCCGAGTTCTCTAGCACGGATCAGTGCGCAGTCCATGATGTTACTTCACTTAAATGGGCCTAACTTACTAATCTTAAGCCCAATTAAGGCATATGATACCTTGTTGGAAAGCTTATTCAGAGGCCCTTAATTTGGTATAGGGTTAGGTCCGGATTAAAAAGCATAAATAGCAGTTTACAGCCGTACAAGCTAGAGAGAGAAGGAAATTAAACAACTTTTACAATCATTGTTTTTGGTTTTACATTATTGGGCTTAATTGGACTGAATTGCTAAACATTGTTCATTTTTGGATTTTTCACTCTTCCTGACCTGTTGCCTTGCGCAGAGCATAACTAGAGCTACAGATTTCAGATTTGGGTGATCTTGCTGTCCCTAGAAAGAAAAGAAAGAGACCCTTTCATATTTCCAAAGAATTATCAAATTAGGCCAAAATCAAGGCTAAATTGGATCCCGAGTTCTCTAGCACGGATCAGTGCGCAGTCCATGATGTTCCTTCACTTAAATGGGGCTAACTTACTAATCTTAAGCCCAATTAAGGCATATGATACCTTGTTGGAAAGCCTATTCAAAGGGCCTTAATTTGTTCTAGGGTTACGTCAAGATAAATAAGCAAAAATAGAAGTTTACAGCCGCACAAGCCATAGACAGACAGAAATTAGACAACTTTTACAATCATTGCTTTTGCTTTTATATTATTGGGCTTAATTGCTAAACATTGTTAATTTTCGGATTTTTCACTCATCCCAGTCTTGTTGCCATGCACAGAGTATAACTAGAGCTACAGATATCGAATTTTGGTGATCTTGTAGTCCCTAAAAAGATAAGGAAGAGACCTACAATGTCAGGTTTCATAAGAATTGTCAACTTAGACCAAAATCAAGGCTAAATTGGGTCCCGAGTTCTCTGGCGCGGATCAGTGCGCAGTCCATGATGTTCCTTCACTTAAATGGGCATAACTTACTCATCCTAAGCCCAATTAAGGCATATGATACCTTGTTGGAAAGCTTATTCAGAGGCCCTTAATTTGTTCTAGGCTTACGTCAAGATTAATAAGCATAAATAGAAGTTTACAGCTGCACAAGCCAGAGACAGACGGAAATTACACAACTTTTACAATCATTGCTTTTGCTTTTATATTATTGGGCTTAATTAGGCTTAATTGCTAAACATTGTTAATTTTCGGATTTTTCACTCATCCCGACCTTGTTACCATGCGCAGAGTATAACTAGAGCTACAGATATCGGATTTAGGTGAACTTGCTGTCCCTAGATAGATAGGGAAGAGACCTACAATGTCAGGATTCACAAGAATTGTCAAATTAGACCAAAATCAAGGCTAAATTGGGTCCCGAGTTCTCTGGCGCGGATCAGTGCGCAGTCCATGATGTTCCTTCACTTAAATGGGCCTAACTTACTCATCTTAAGCCCAATTAAGGCATATGATACCTTGTTGGAAAGCTTATTCAGAGGCCCTTAATTTGGTCTAGGGTTATTTTGGTGCCTCTCAATAGCCCTTGTTGGAAAGCTTATTCAGAGGCCCTTATTCAGAGGCCCTTAATTTGGTCTAGTTGCCTTGTAAAGCCCAATAATGTTGCCATACTCCTATTCCATCTCTCTCTGGCTTCCTTATCTTTCTAGAGACAACAAGATCACCAAAATCCGAAATCTGTAGCTCTAGTTATGCTCTGCGCAAGGCAACAAGGTCAGGAAGAGTGAAAAATCTGAAAATTAACAATGTTTAGCAATTAAGCCCAATTAAGCCCAATAATGTAAAACCAAAAACAATGATTGTAAAATTAGGCCCATTTAAGTGAAGGAATATCATGGACTGCGCACTGATCCGCGCCAGAGAACTCGGGACCCAATTTAGCCTTGATTTTTGCCTAATTTGATAATTCTTTGGAAATATGAAATTGTGGGTCTCTTCCTTATCTTTCTAGGGACAACAAGATCACCAAAATCCGATATCTGTCACTTAAATGGGCCTAAGTTACTTATCGTAAGCCTAATTAAGGCATATGATACCTTGTTGGAAAGCCTATTCAGAGGCCCTTAATTTGTTCTAGGGTTACGTCAAGATTAATAAGCATAAATAGAAGTTTACAGCCGCACAAGCCAGAGACAGACGGAAATTAGACAACTTTTATAATCATTGCTTTTGCTTTTATATTATTGGGCTTAATTGGGCTTAATTGCTAAACATTGTTAATTTTCGGATTTTTCACTCATCCCGACCTTGTTGCCTTGCGCAGAGCATAACTAGAGCTACAGATATCGGATTTTGATGATCTTGCTGTCCCTAGAAAGATAAGGAAGGGACCTACAATTTCAGGTTCACAAGAATTGTCAAAATATTCCAAAATCAGGGCTAAATTGGGTCTCGAGTTCTCTGGCGCGGATCAGTGCGCAGTCCATGATATTCCTTCACTTAAATGGGCCTATCTTACTAATCTTAAGCCCAATTAAGGCATATGATACCTTGTTGGAAAGCTTATTCAGAGAGCCTTAATTTGGTCTAGGGTTAGGTCAGGATTAAAAAGCATAAATAGCAGTTTACAGCCGCACAAGCTAGAGAGAGACGGAAATTAGACAACTTTTATAATCATTGTTTTTGCTTTTGCATTATTGGGCATAATTGCTAAACATTGTTAATTTTCGGATTTAGCACTCTTCCTGACCTTGTTGCCTTGTGCAGAGCATAACTAGAGCTACAAATATCGGATTTTGATGATCTTGCTGTCCCTAGAAAGATAAGGAAGGGACCTACAATTTCAGGTTCACAAGAATTGTCAAGTTATTCCAAAATCAAGGCTAAATTGGGTCCCGAGTTCTCTGGCGCGGATCAGTGCGCAGTCCATGATATTCCTTCACTTAAATGGGCCTAACTTACTAATCTTAAGCCCAATTAAGGCATATGATATCTTGTTGGAAAGCTTATTCAGAGGCCCTTAATTTGGTCTAGGGTTAGATCGGGATTAAAAAGCATAAATAGCAGTTTACAGCCGCACAAGCTAGAGCGAGAAGGAAATTAGACAAATTTTACAATCATTGTTTTTGGTTTTACATTATTGGGATTAATTGGGCTTAATTGCTAAAAATTGTTAATTTTTGGATTTTTCACTCTTCCTGACCTTGTTGCCTTGCGCAGAGCATAACTAGAGCTACAGATTTCGGATTTTGGTGATCTTGCTGTCCCTAGAAAGATAAGGAAGAGACCAACAATTTCAGGTTTCACAATAATTGTCAACTTAGACCAAAATCAAGGCTAAATTCGGACCCGAGTACTCTGGCACGGATGACCCTATCATTTAAGCCCAAATAAAGGCTAAATTGGGTCCCGAGTACTCTGGCACGGATCAGTGCGCAGTCATGATGTTCCTTCACTTAAATGGGCCTAATTAACAATGTTGTTGAAACCCTAGAACAAAATTAAGGGCCAATGGCAAATTATTGATGCACTTCTGCCTAGGGACATTGTATTCAGATCAACATGTCGATTTGGGCTTTATTAGGATCAAACAAGTGCATTTGGGCTCCATTAGGACCAAAGAAGTACAAATTGGCCCAGTTAGGTCCTATATGACCTAAAAAGTCCATTTGGGCTCTATTAGGATCAAACATTTCCATTTGGGTCCCAATAGGACCAAAGAATTACAAATTGACCCAGTTAGGTCCTATATGACCTAAAAAGTTCATTTGGGCTCTATTAGGATCAACAAAGTCCATTTGGGCTCCAATAGGACCAAAGAAGTACAAATTGGCCCAGTTAGGTCCTATATGACCTAAAATGTCCAGTTGGGCTCTATTAGGATCAAACAAGTCCATTTGGGCTCCAATAGGACCAAAGAAGTACAAATAGGCCCAGTTAGGTCCTATATGACCTAAAATGTCCAGTTGGGCTCTATTAGGATCAAACAAGTCCATTTGGGCTCCAATAGGACCAAAGAAGTACAAATTGGCCCAGTTAGGTCCTATATGACCTAAAAAGTCCATTTGGGCTCTATTAGGATCAAACAAGTCCATTTGGCCCATTTAGGTATGGGAACATCGGATTAAATTGTAAAGCCCAATGTATACGGGCCTCTGAATTTGTTTTCCAACAAGGTATCATATGCCTTAATTGGGCTTAAGATGAGTAAGTTAGGCCCATTTAAGTGAAGGAACATCATGGGCTGCGCACTGATCCGCGCCAGAGAACTCGGGAACCAATTTAGCCTTGATTTTTGCCTAATTTGACAATTCTTGTGAAACCTGAAATTGTAGGTCTCTTCCTTATCTTTCTAGGGACAGCAAGATCACCAATAGGGTTTCAACAACATTGTTAATTAGGCCCATTTAACTGAAGGAACATCATGGACTGCGCACTGATCTGCGCCAGAGTACTCGGGACCCAATTTAGCCTTGATTTTGGTCTAATTTGACAATTATTGTGAAACCTGAAATTGTTGGTTGTTAAGAATATAACTAATTCTGTTAGAGTTTGTTATAGGTTGTTAATAATTTGTTAGAGGGTTAATTGTGTTAGTTAGTTAACTAGCTCTATAAATAGAGCATCATGTATCATTTTTCATCATCTTTTATCAATCAATCAATATGTTACCAAATGAGTATCAATATGCTCTCTATCTCTCCTATACTTATGATCTATATCCCTCACATCCATGGATTCTTCACATGGTATCAGAGCGATACCGTGAGGCTTCCGCTGATGATAGTGATGAGGATGAGGCTTCCGTTCCTGATTCAGACAACAGTGAAGATGATTATTTAGACAGTGATGAAGATCCGCCCAACGTTCTTGAATCAGCAACAACGGAGGAGAATGGACACTACGAGTTCGTCTTCGGCAGCTTCGGAAACTCAAGGAACTCAGATCTTGATACCATTCTTTCAACTTCGGTAATTCCAACCAAGCCAGAAATCCATGGATCCACCATCAAGATTGGGGAAATCACCTGCATCCTCGTCAATTCACGCTCCAACATCTCCGATCTTGCATCTGAATCTAACGTTTCTGAAGCAGCCAAGAAACCGAAGGAGTTCACAGATCGCATCATCTCCACCTTCGTCAACTGCAATCTGGATCCTGAATCAGGTACTGATTCTTCCATCATCGTCGATCTGATCTCTGAAGCCGCTGAGAAATCGAAGAAGGAGAAGGTAGATTTGGTAGCCCCTAAACCGGTGAATCTGGCACCAGATTCATATTCATCGGTCTTCGACAGCCGTCGCGCCGATCTCGGCATCGCCTCCTTCGTCAACCTCTCCTGCGAGCATCTGATTGTCTTCGATCCTGGGGGAATCCTCCTCAACTTTCGCGAGCCAGCGGCTAGCTCCGTCGCATTCCGATCCGCCATTTACAACTCCACCGAGACGGCGCCAGCTCTGCCATCACCTTGCTATGAGTTCGTGTTCGATCCCCGTGAAGCAGCTTCTGGGATTTCGCCACCGCTTCCACGACGTTCTGTTCTCGTCTTCGATCCCGGCGGATATCGCCGCCAGTCGCTGCTGTTGGTTTCCATTGCTCATGGTGGCGTTATTCCAAACATCAACCCTGTGCTGTTGCCAAAGAAGCATGAGAAAGCTGCTAAAGAACCCAATTCGCCTTCGTTCTCTCTACCTGGTGTGTCGAGGGTTCAACTTGGGAAGGGAAAGGAATGGATGTTCTGGAAGCTTCCTGGACTGTACTCCCTTCTCTCTTTGGCCTGGCCCACTATGGATGAAGATTGGGCCATGCTGCTGCATTTTTATTTTGTTTTTAGTTGGTTAGCATTTTTTTCTTTTTTAAAAAAGTTGATCTTTTCTGTTTGGGCTTATGTGCAAAATGGTCTATTCAAGCTGATTGTGGTGATATCACTTATCAGCTTGAGGGGGGCTGTTAAGAATATAACTAATTCTGTTAGAGTTTGTTATAGGTTGTTAACAATTTGTTAGAGGGTTAATTGTGTTAGTTAGTTAACTAGCTCTATAAATAGAGCATCATGTATCATTTTTCATCATCTTTTATCAATCAATCAATATGTTACCAAATGAGTATCAATATGCTCTCTATATCTCCTATACTTATGATCTATATCCCTCACATCCATGGATTCTTCACATTGGTCTCTGCCTTAATTGATAATTCTTTGGCAATATGAAATTGTGGGTCTTTTCCTTATATTTCTAGGGACAGCAAGATCACCAAAATCCGATATCTGTAGCTCTAGTTATACTCTGCGCATGGCAACAAGGTCGGGATGAGTGAAAAATCCAAAAATTAACAATGTTTAGCAATTAAGCCCAATTAAGCCCAATAATGTAAAACCAAAAACAATGATTGTAAAAGTTGTCTGATTTCCGTCTCTCTCAGGCTTGTGCGGCTGTAAACTGCTAATTTTGTTTATTAATCCTGACCTAACCCTAGACCAAATTAAGGGCCTCTGAATAAGCTTTCCAACAAGGTATCATATGCCTTAGTTGGGCTTAAGATGAGTAAGTTAGGCCCATTTAAGTGAAGGAACATCATGGACTGCGCACTGATCCACGCTAGAGAACTCGGGACCCAATTTAGCCTTGATTTTGGTCTAATTTGACAATTATTGTGAAACCTGAAATTGTTGGTCTCTTCCTTATCTTTCTAGGGACAGCAAGATCACCAAAATCCGAAATCTGTAGCTCTAGTTATGCTCTGCGCAAGGCAACAAGGTCAGGAAGAGCGAAAAATCCGAAAATTAACAATGTTTAGCAATTAAGACCAATTAAGCCCAATAATGTAAAACCAAAAACAATGATTGTAAAAGTTGTCTAATTTCCTTCTCTCTCTAGCTTGTGCGGCTGTAAACTGCTATTTATGCTTTTTAATCCCGACCTAACCCTAGACCAAATTAAGGGCCTCTGAATAAGCTTTCCAACAAGGTATCATATGCCTTAATTGGGCTTAAGATTAGTAAGTTAGGCCCATTTAAGTGAAGGAACATCATGGACTGCGCACTGATCCGCGCCAGAGAACTTCGGACCCAATTTAGCCTTGATTTTGGCCTAATTTGACAATTCTTGTGAATCCTGAAATTGTTGGTCTCTTCCTTATCTTTCTAGGGACAGCAAGATCACCAAAATCCGAAATCTGTAGCTTTAGTTATGCTCTACGCAAGGCAACAAGTTAGGATGAGTGAAAAATCCGAAAATTAACAATGTTTAGCAATTAAGCCCGATTAAGCCCAATAATGTAAAACCAAAAACAATGATTGTAAAAGTTGTCTAATTTCATTCTCTCTCTAGCTTGTGCGGCTGTAAACTGCTATTTATGCATTTTAATCCCGACCTAACCCTAGACCAAATTAAGGGCCTCTGAATAAGCTTTCCAACAAGGTATCATATGCCTTAATTGGGCTTA
This sequence comes from Sophora flavescens, assembly GCA_030762895.1. Lineage (NCBI taxonomy): Eukaryota > Viridiplantae > Streptophyta > Magnoliopsida > Fabales > Fabaceae > Sophora > Sophora flavescens. The sequence continues at coordinate 5,428,699 of JAUPTC010000010.1, read as the reverse complement.
AGATTAGTAAGTTAGGCCCATTTAAGAGAAGGAACAACATGGACTGCGCACTGATACGTGTTAGAGAACTCGGGATCCAATTTAGCCTTGATTTTGGCCTAATTTGATAATTCTTTGGAAATATGAAATTGTGGGTCTCTTCCTTATCTTTCTAGGGACAGCAAGATCACCAAAATCCGATATCTGTAGCTCTAGTTTTGCTCTGCGCAAGGCAACAAGGTCAGGATAAGTGAAAAATCCGAAAATTAACAATGTTTAGCAATTAAGCCCAATTAAGCCCAATAATATAAAAAGCAAAAATAATGATAGTAAAAGTTGTCTAATTTCCGTCTCTCTCTGGCTTGTGCGGCCGTAAACTGCTATTTTTGCTTATTAATCCTGACCTAACCCTAGACCAAATTAGGGGCCTCTGAATAAGCTTTCCAACAAGGTATCATATGCCTTAATTGGGCTTAAGATGAGTAAGTTAGGCCCATTTAAGTGAAGGAACATTAATGACTGCACACTGATCCGTGCCAGAGAACTCGGGACCCAACTTAGCCTTCATTTTGGAATAATTTGACAATTCTTGTGAAACTGAAATTGTAGGTCCCTTCCTTATCTTTCTAGGGACAGCAAGATCATCAAAATCCGATATCTGTAGCTCTAGTTATGCTCTGCATAAGGCAACAAGGTCAGGAAGAGTGAAAAATCCGAAAATTAACAATGTTTAGCAATTATGCCCAATAATGTAAAAGCAAAAACAATGATTGTAAAAGTTGTCTAATTTCCGTCTCTCTCTGGCTTGTGCGGCTGTAAACTGCTATTTATGCTTATTAATCCTAACCAAATCCTAGACCAAATTAAGGGCCTCTGAATAACCTTTCCAAGAAGGTATCATATGCCTCAATTGGGCTTAAGATTAGTAAGTTAGGCCCATTTAAGTGAAGGAACATCATGTACTGCGTACTGATCCGCACAAGAGAACTCGGGACCCAATTTAGCCTTGATTTTGACCTAATTTGACCATTCTTGGGAAACCTGAAATTGTAGGACTCTTCCTTGTCTTTCCAGGGACAACAAGATCACCAAAATCCGATATCTGTAGCTCTAGTTATGTTCTACGCAAGGCAACATGGTCAGGATGAGTGAAAAATCGGAAAATTAACAATGTTTAGCAATTAAGCCCAATAATGTAAAACCAAAAACAATGATTGTAAAAGTTGTCTAATTTCCTTCTCTCTCTGGCTTGTGCGGCTGTAAACTCCTATTTATACTTATTAATCCTGACCTAACCCTAGACCAAATTAAGGGCCTCTGAATAAGCTTTCCAACAAGGTATCATATGCCTTAATTGGGATAAAGATTAGTAAGTTTGGCCCATTTAAGTGAAGGAACATCATGGACTGTGCACTGATCCGCGCCATAGAACTCGGGACCCAATTTAGCCTTGATTTTGGAATAATTTGACAATTCTTGTGAACCTGAAATTGTAGGTCCCTTCCTTATCTTTCTAGGGACAGCAAGATCACCAAAATCCGCTATCTGTAGCTCTAGTTATGCTCTGCGAAAGGCAACAAGACTGGGATGAGTGAAAAATCCGAAAATTAACTATGTTTAGCAATTAAGTCCAATTAAGCCCAATAATGTAAAACCAAAAACAATGATTGTAAAAGTTGTCTAATTTCCTTTTCTCTGGCTTGTGCGGCTGTAAAATGCTATTTATGCTTATTAATCCTGACCTAACCCTAGACCAAATTAAGGGCCTCTGAATAAGCTTTCCAACAAGGTATCATATGCCTTAATTGCTTAAATGGGCCTAACTTACTAATCAGTGTAGAACTCGGGACCCAATTTAGCCTTGATTTTGGAATAATTTGACAATTCTTGTGATCTTGAAATTGTAGGTCCCTTCCTTATCTTTCTAGGGACATCAAGATAATCAAAATCCGATATCTGTAGCTCTAGTTATGCTCTGCACAAGGCAACAAGGTCAGAAAGAGTGAAAATTCTGAAAATTAACAATGTTTAGCAATTAAGCCCAATTAAGCCCAATAATGTAAAACCGAAAACAATGATTGTAAAAGTTGTCTAATTTCCTTCTCTCTCTAGCTTGTGCGGCTGTAAACTGCTATTTATGCTTTTTAATCTCGACCTAACCCTAGACCAAATTAAGGGCCTCTACATAAGCTTTCCAACAAGGTACCATATGCCTTAATTAGGCCAATTGCAAGATCACCAAAATACGAAATCTGTAGCTCTAGTTATGCTCTGCGCTAGGCAACAAGGTCAGGATGAGTGAAAAATCTGAAAATTAACAATGTTTAGCAATTCATCCCAATTAAGCCCAATAATGTAAAACCAAAAACAATGTTTGTAAAAGTTGTCTAATTTCCTTCTCTCTAGCTTGTGCGGCTGTAAACTGCTATTTATGCTTTTTAATCCCGGCCTAACCCTAGACCAAATTAAGGGCCTCTGAATAGGCTTTCCAACTACTATTACAATAATTGTTTTTGCTTTTACATTAATGGGCTTAATTGGGCTTAATTGCTAAACATTATTAATTTTCGGATTTTTCACTCATCCTGGCCTTGTTGCCATGCGGAGAGCATAACTAGAGCCACAGATATCGGATTTTGGTGATCTTGCTATCCCTAGAAAAATAAGGAAGAGACCTACAATTTCAGGTGACACAAGAATTGTCAATTTAGGCCAAAATCAAGGCTAAATTGGGTCCGAAGTTCTCTATCGCGGATCAGTGCGCAGTCCATGATGTTCCTTCACTGAAATGGGCCTAACTTACTAATCTTAAGCCCAATTAAGGCATATGATACCTTATTGGAAAGCTTATTCAGAGGCCCTTAATTTGGTCTTGGGTTAGGTCGGGATTAACCAGCATAAATATCAGTTTACAGCCGCACAATCTAGAGAGAGACGGAAATTAGACAACTTTTACAATCATTGTTTTTGCTTTTACATTATTGGGCATAATTGCTAAACATTGTTAATTTTCGGATTTTTCACTCTTCCTGGCCTTGTTGCCTTGTGCAGAGCATAACTAGAGCTATGGATATCGGATTTTGATGATCTTGCTGTTCCTAGAAAGATAAGGAAGGGCCTACAATTTCAGGTTCACAAGAATTGTCAAATTATTCCAAAATCAAGGCTAAATTGGGTCCCGAGTTCTCTGGCGCGGATCAGTGCGCAGTCCATGATATTCCTTCACTTAAATGGGCCTAACTTACTAATCTTAAGCCCAATTAAGGAATATGATACCATGTTGGAAAGCTTATTCAGAGGCCCTTAATTTGGTCTAGGGTTAGGTCGGGATTAAAGAGCATAAATAGCAGTTTACAGCCGCACAAGCTAGAGAGAGAAGGAAATTAGACAACTTTTACAATCATTGTTTTTGGTTTTACAGTATTGGGCTTAATTGGGCTTAATTGCTAAACATTGTTAATTTTTGGATTTTTCACTCATCCCGACCTTGTTGCCATGCGCATAGTATAACTAGAGCTACAGATATTGGATTTTGGTGATCTTGATGTCCCAAGAAAGATAAGGAAGAGACCTACAATGTCAGGTTTCACAAGAATTGTCAAATTAGACCAAAATCAAGGCTAAATTGGGTCCCGAGTTCTCTGGCGCGGATCAGTGCGCACTCCATAATGTTCCTTCACTTAAATGGGCCTAACTTACTCATCTTATGCCCAATTATGGCATATGATACCTTGTTGGAAAGCTTATTCAGAGGCCCTTAATTTGGTCTAGGGTTAGATCAGGATTAATAACCAAAAATAGCAGTTTACAGCCGCACAAGCAAGAGAGAGACGGAAATTAGACAACTTTTACAATCATTGTTTTTGGTTTTACATTATTGGGCTTAATTGGGCTTAATTGCTAAACATTGTTAATTTTCGGATTTTTCACTCATCCCGACCTTATTGCCATGCGCAGAGTATAACTAGAGCTACAGATATCGGATTTTGGTGATCTTGCTGTCCCTAGAAAGATAAGGAAGGGACCTACAATTTCCTATTTCCAAAGAATTAACAAATTAGGCCAAAATCAAGGCTAAATTGGATCCCGAGTTCTCTAGCAGGGATCAGTGCGCAGTCCATGATGTTCGGTCACTTAAATGGGGCTAACTTACTAATCTTAAGCCCAATTAAGGCATATGATACCTTGTTGCAAAGCCTATTCAGAGGCCCTTAATTTGTTCTAGGGTAACGTCAAGATTAATAAGCAAAAATAGCAGTTTACAGCCGCCCAAGCCAGAGAGAGACAGAAATTAGACAACTTTTACAATCATTGTTTTTGCTTTTACATTATTGGGCATAATTGCTAAACATTGTTAATTTTCGGATTTTTCACTCTTCCTGACCTTGTTGCCTTGCGCAGAGTATAACTAGAGCTACAGATATCGGATTTTGATGATCTTGCTGTCCTTAGAAAGATAAGGAAGGGACCTACAATTTAAGGTTCTCAAGAATTGTCAAATTATTCCAAAATCAAGGCTAAATTGGGTCCCGATTTCTCTGGCGCGGATCAGTGCGCCCTCCATGATGTTCCTTCACTTAAATGGGCCTAACTTACTCATATTAAGCCCAATTAATGTTGGTGTAAGCCCTAGAGACCAGTGTATTTCTTAGACTTACATTTGTATCTTGCCATTATATATATATATATATATATATATATATATATATATATATGATATGAGGCATTCCAGTTTATTGTGTTACTTGTTTAAACATAATAAAGTCCTTAGAATAGAAATTTCAGTTTAATAGAATATCAAGTACATGACTTGATCGTGAGACACTATTGAACAATGAAATCCTATTCTTAAATATCCGTAGTCAAGTATTTTATTAATAAGGACAATAATAATACTTTGAGACTATTATGTGTGCAGACTGGTGACCATATCTCACGGGTCATGGATATGAGATATCGAGTCGCCACATAGGTACACATTAGAGTAATGATGAACTGGATTGTCCCACCATGAGAACACTACATGGAGCATTGTGTGAGTGTCATAAGTAGTTCTCATAGTGACAATGGTGTATGCAATCCTTCGACCTGAAATCGCTACGATCCCTACATGAGGAGTCGTGTGCTTTAATATCGTCAAACGTCATCTGTAATAGGATGATTATAAAGACGGTCATTGGGCATACCACGAGCCATGCAGAGGGATGTGAGTGACCTAGATGGAATTTGTCCCTCCTACATAACAGGAGTAATATCTCAGGGCCCCCGATAAAGTGAGACTCAGAAAATGCATGGTCGTCTTTGAAATGAGTCAATATGAGATATTGACCTCATTTCTTTTTAAGTCTACTCGGGTATCAGGGAACATGATATTGAACTATACAAGGGTGACACATTCCACGTCTTGTGTTCAATATAGATATATGGACAAAGGGATAATAATGCACATGAATATTTGTCACAGAAAGGTTTCGTCAAATCACTGACTTTCTCACTACTTAGGTAGCAGTGATGTATTGCTAGATACCGCTCACTGTTTGTAATATTAAATGGGATTTAATATTACTACTAACGTTTTGGGAACCTATAGGGTCACACACATAAGAGTGGATTAAAAGAAGTATTAAAAGGAGAGTTGGACTTTTCTATTGGGCCTAGCGCATAGTACATGGGGCTTAGGTCAACCGCTGCTCACTAACTCACTTAAGGAGGCGCTGCTATAAGTGGACCACTTAAGCTATTGTGCACACACGGTTTTTACCCTAGCCGCACATAGAGAGTGACAGTGAGCAGCAGGTCTTTGTTTTCGAAGCTAGCACTGTGAGGCAGAGACGCTTCGTGTTCGTGACGTTGGACGTTCACGGGATCTGCTCGTGTGGATACCTTAGAGACACCGTTCGTGCGGTGTTCGTGATAGACGATTTTCAATCAATTCTCATCGCTTCAAGAGGTAAATCTTCTAACCATGAATCATGACCATTCGCAAGGATCCTTCGATGGGAATTTTTTCCGCTGCGTTATTTTGTTTTATACGCAAATTCCCAACAGTGGTATCAGAGCCGCTTGCGAAACCATGATTCTGTTACGTGGTTTACCTGTTATGTATGATAACATGTTTATAATGTGAATCGTTTCTCTGAAAATTTTTTTCTGAAAATCGTTTGCATCCGTTTTGTGAAACCTTGTTTCTGTAATTTTCGTATGTATATGATATATGCGTCTATTGCATGTTTATGTATATATGCGATATGTACATTGGTTCTGGAATCCTTATTATGTTCTGCGATGGCGTCAAGTGTTGATGTTAAACATGATCGGTTTCAGTTCTCTGGTTGAGGCGTTAAGGGGTTTCATTCAATTTTTGAAATTTTTATGTCACCATTTAATAATAACATCAATTACAATAAATGTGATTTATAGTAACATCAATTACAATAAATGTGATTTGTAGTAACAACAATTACAATAAATGTGATTTGTAGTAACAACAATTACAATAAATGTGATTTATTATATATATGTTATGTTTTCAAAATTCAGATTTTGAAATCTCTAATTAATAATAATAATAATAATAATGATTATGTATTATTACTGGTTGTTACTATTTATTTGGTAATGTATGGTGAATGGTTATGGCCTTAGTCCTTTAATCTTTTGGTTTATATTTTGAAATACGGCCTGCGTGCCATGCCTTTCTCTTATATTCCATATGTATATTCTTTTCTCATCTCACTCCCCTCATATGTAAAATGAGGTTTCTGTTTATGTAATGTAATGATGGAGACAAGAAGACGTTATCCTGTGGGAGATCATGCTTGGAGAAGCCTGGACGCTCCTAGGTTTCAGTTTAGATTCTCTCATTGGCTTGGGAGAATCAATGCGTTAGGGGCCATAACCATATCACATTTATTTGCCTTATATATGTATGAGATGCATGTATGTATATAGTATGTTAAAAGGGGTTTAACTAATATATGTATGAGATGCATGTATGTAAATAGTAAGTTAAAGAGTTTAACAAATGATGAGATCAAATTTTAATCAAATCCCTCAAAAGGAAATATTAAGTCACATTTAAAGGCCTTCCAATGCATGGCACTCGTCAAGACTATGATCGATTAAGTGTGGGTCCGCCAAAGCGGGGTACCTTTATCTATAATAGTAAGACGCGATGGGACAAATGTAATGTTCAACTGCTATCCATTGGGTCTGACTTAACTAAGCCAACTTCAATAGGATTGAAAGGCTTAGAGGCTTAAAAGTTGGGCTTTAGTCCATGTGATGGATTAGAATAAGAGTTATTCACCCAACTGTCCAAGAGTTGCTTGAGATGCAATCGGAAAGTGTTTCCTACCTATATAACCAAATTTTGAGTGATCAGTCAAAGCTGACTTAAAGCTAGGTGAAACATGGATCTTGGCCCACTAGAAAATCTTCCAATGGGATTTTCCGAATCAATGATGAGGGTCATTGTTTTGAGTAAAATAGTGGGAGGCGTATTTAATTAAAGACCTTATTAAATAACTTCATGGCATGATACTTAAATTTTTCATATTTATTTATGTAGATTACCATGGCATCAAACACATCAAGTAACCTGTCATTGCGATCCGTCCTTGAGAAGGATAAACTATCCGGAACAAATTTTCTGGACTGGTACAGAAACTTGAGGATTGTCCTCAAACATGAGAAAAAGCTGTATGTTCTTGAGGAGCCTATTCCTGAGGAGCCACCGGCTTCAAGTGCTTCTACGGCTGACAGGGATGCTTATAAGAAGCATCAGGATGACGCCTTAGACGTCGGCTGTCTTATGCTTGCTACCATGACCTATGAGCTGCAAAAGCAACATGAGACCATGGAGGCGTACGATATGATCGTGCACCTCAAGCTGCTCTACCAAGAGCAAGCAAGGCATGAGCGGTTCGAAGTTTCCAGAGCCCTTTTCCAGTGTAAATTGGCAGAAGGAAGCCCTGTGAGTCCTCATGTACTCCAGATGATCGGGTACATTGAGAATCTCGAGAGACTGGGATTTCCTTTAGGCCAAGAGTTGGCCACTGACTTAGTTCTGTAATCGTTGCCTGAGAGCTATAGTCAGTTTGTCATGAACTATAATATGAATGATCTTGACAAACCTTTGCCAGAATTGTTGAGCATGTTGAGAACTGCTGAACAAAATATTAACAAAGGAAAGGGGAAGGCCATTTTGATGGTCCAGGCTGGAAATAGCAAGAAGCAGCCCAAGAAGCCCACGCACAAACAAAAGGGCAAGGGCAAGGGCAAGGGCAAGGGCAAGACCATCAACAAGATCAAGCCCAGTGCTTCTGGCTTGAAGCCTGTGGGTGGTGTGGCTAAGGAAGGCAATTGCTTCCACTGTGGTCGGATTGGACATTGGAAGAGGAACTGCCCAAAATACCTGGAAGAAATCAAGAAGAAGAAGGGAAGTGAGACTTCCACTTCAGGTATGTTTGTTATAGAAGTCAATTTATCTACTTCTGCATCATGGGTATTAGATACTGGATGTGGTTCTCACATTTGTACAAATGTGCAGGATCTAAACAGGAGTAGACCATTGGCAAAGGGCGAAGTCGACCTATGAGTTGGAAATGGAGCAAAGGTTGCTGCTTTAGCTGTAGGGACTTATGTATTGACTTTGCCCACTGGGCTTACTATTCAGTTAGAGAACTGTTATTTTCTGCCTGCAATTAGCAGGAATATCATTCCCGTTTCTTGTTTGGACAAGATTGGTTTTTCTTTTATAATAAAGAACAAAAGTTGTTCTATTTATTTGGATGATATTTTCTATGCTAGTGCACACATGAGTAATGGGCTTTATGTCCTTGATCTCAAAATGCCCATCTATAACATAAATACTAAGAGGTTCAAACCAAATGAGTTGAACCCGTCTTATCTTTGGCATTGTCGTTTAGGCCATATAAATGAGAAGCGCATTTCGAAGCTCCATAAAGATGGACTCTTGGACTCATTTGATTATGAATCATATGAGATATGTGAGTCTTGTTTATTAGGAAAGATGACTAAAGCTCCATTCACCAGAAAAGGTGAAAGATCTAACAATCTTTTGGGTCTTATACATAGCGATGTATGCGGACCCCTAAACACATTAGCTAGAGGTGGTTTTCAGTACTTCATCACATTTACTGATGATTTCAGTAGGTATGGATTTGTGTATCTTATGAAACATAAATCGGAATCCTCTGAAAAGTTCAAGGAATTCAAAAATGAGGTACAAAACCAACTTGGTAAAAATATTAAAACTCTTCGATCAGATCGAGGTGGTGAATATTTGAGCCTAGAGTTTGATGATCATCTGAGAGAGAGTGGAATTTTATCTCAAATCACTCCACCTGGAACACCACAATGGAATGGTGTTTCTGAGAGGAGAAATCGAACCTTGTTGGACATGGTTCCGTCTATGATGAGTCATGCAAACCTTCCAAACTCTTTCTGGGGACATGCTCTATTAACAGCAGCTTTTACACTTAACCGTGTTCCATCCAAAACGGTAGAAAAGACACCATATGAGATATGGACTGGTAGACGACCCAGCATGTCTTTTATGAAGATTTGGGGTTGTGAAGCATATGTAAAACGTCAAGTTTCTAATAAGCTTGATCCCAAATCTGATAAATGCTTCTTTGTGGGGTATCCCAAAGAAACCAAGGGATACTATTTCTATAATCCTTCCGAAGGCAAAGTGTTTGTCGCACGGACTGGTGTATTCCTAGAAAAGGAGTTTATCTCCATAGGAACCAGTGGGAGGAAGATAGAACTTGAAGAAATTCAAGAATCACAGAGTAGTGACCTACCATTGGTAGAACATGAGCGACCTTCACAAAATGTTGTGGAGGAACAACCTGCTCCAGTAGCACAAGACCAGCATAGGTCTAACAGGATACGTCACCAGCCTGAGAGATATGGATTTCTCATGACTCCACAAGGTGATGTATTGCTCATGGATCAAGATGAGCCTGTGACTTACCAGGAGGCCATCACTGGTCCAGAATCTGAGAAGTGGCTTGGGGCCATGAAATCTGAGATGGATTCCATGTACACCAACAAGGTATGGACCTTGGTAGAGCCACCTGAAGGGGTGAAACCCATAGGGTGCAAGTGGGTTTTCAAAAAGAAAACTGACATGGATGGTAAGGTACACACCTTTAAGGCGCGATTGGTCGCTAAGGGTTTCAAGCAAATTCATGGTGTCGACTATGATGAGATCTTTTCGCCTGTTGCGATGCTTAAATCCGTTCGGATCTTACTTGCTATCGCTGCATACCATGATTATGAGATATGGCAGATGGATGTCAAAACTGCTTTCCTTAATGGAAAACTTCTTGAGGATGTGTACATGACACAACCTGAAGGCTTTGACATTTCAGAGGATACCGGAAAGGTATGTAAATTGCAGCGATCAATCTATGGATTGAAGCAAGCTTCCGGGTTGGAACCTTCGTTTTGATGATGTTTGTAAAGACAATGACGGATTCATCAAAAATGAAGATGAACCTTGTGTCTACAAGAAGGTTAGTGGGAGCATTGTTGTTTTTCTGGTGTTATATGTAGATGACATATTACTCATTGGAAATGACATCCCTACACTACAAAATGTAAAGACATGGTTAGGGAATTGCTTCTCTATGAAAGATTTGGGTGAAGCTACCTATGTATTGGGAATCAGGATCTATAGGGATAGATCGCTGAAATTGCTTGGCCTAAGTCAGAGTACATACATAGACAAAGTGTTGAGATGCTTTAACATGCATGAATCCAAGAAAGGACTCTTGCCTATGTCACATGGTATATGCCTATCAAAGGCACAATCCCCTTCCACTCAAGAAGAAAGGGATCGCATGAATAAGATTCCATATGCATCCACAATTGGATCTATCATGTATGCCATGTTATGTACTTGACCAGATGTATCGTATGCTTTAAGCATAACGAGCAGGTACCAGTCTGATCCCGGTGAAAGTCACTGGTCTGCTGTCAAGAACATCCTTAAGTACTTGAGAAGAACTAAGGATTTGTTCTTGGTATATGGAGGCGAGGAAGAGCTTGCTGTAAAAGGTTACACCGATGCTAGCTTCCAAACCGATAAGGATGATTCCAGATCGCAATCTGGTTATGTGTTCTGCCTGAATGGCGGGGCGGTGAGCTGGAAGAGTTCAAAGCAAGAGACAGTCGCCGATTCTACTACAGAGGCTGAGTATATTGCCGCCTCCAATGCAGCAAAAGAGGCTGTTTGGATCAGGAAGTTCATTACTGAGCTTGGTACAGTTCCTAGTATTGTGGACCCCATTGATCTCTATTGTGATAACAATGGGGCCATTGCACAAGCTAAGGAACCTAGATCTCATCAGCGATCCAAACATATACTTAGGCGCTTCCATCTCATTCGAGAGATTATCGATAGAGGAGATGTGAAAATATGCAGAGTACCAACACTTGATAACGTTGTTGACCTACTTACGAAACCTCTTGCTCAACAGAAGCACGAAGGTCACACTAGATCGATGGGCATTAGGTTTATGCCTGATTGGCTCTAGTGCTAGTGGGAGATTGTTGGTGTAAGCCCTAGAGGCCAGTGTATTTCTTAGACTTACATTTGTATCTTGCCATTATATATATATATATGATATGAGGCATTCCAGTTTATTGTGTTACTTGTTTAAACATAATAAAGTCCTTAGAATAGAAATTTCAGTTTAATAGAATATCAAGTACATGACTTGATCGTGAGACACTATTGAACAATGAAATCCTATTCTTAAATATCCGTAGTCAAGTATTTTATTAATAAGGACAATAATAATACATTGAGACTATTATGTGTGCAGACTGATGACCATATCTCACGGGTCATGGATATGAGATATCGAGTCGCCACATAGGTACACATTAGAGTAATGATGAACTGGATTGACCCACCATGAGAACACTACATGGAGCGTTGTGTGAGTGTCATAAGTAGTTCTCATAGTGACAATGGTGTATGCAATCCTTCGACCTAAAATCGCTACGATCCCTACATGAGGAGTCGTGTGCTTTAATATCGTCAAACGTCATCTGTAATAGGATGATTATAAAGACGGTCATTGGGCATACCACGAGCCAGGCAGAGGGATGTGAGTGACCTAGATGGAATTTGTCCCTCCTACATAACAGGAGTAATATCTGTGGGCCCCCTGATAAAGTGAGACTGTAAAATGCATGGCCGTGCTGAAATGAGTCAATATGAGATATTGACCTCATTTGTTTTTAAGTCTACTCGGGTATCAGGGAACATGATATTGAACCATACAAGGGTGACACATTCCACGTCTTGTGTTCAATATAGATATATGGACAAAGGGATAATAATGCACATGAATATTTGTCACAGAAAGGTTTCGTCAAATCACTGACTTTCTCACTACTTAGGTAGCAGTGATGTATTGCTAGATACCGCTCACTGTTTGTAATATTAAATGGGATTTAATATTACTACTAACGTTTTGGGAACCTATAGGGTCACACACATAAGAGTGGATTAAAAGAAGTATTAAAAGGAGAGTTGGACTTTTCTATTGGGCCTAGCGCATAGTACATGGGGCTTAGGTCAACCGCTGCTCACTAACTCACTTAAGGAGGCGCTGCTATAAGTGGACCACTTAAGCTATTGTGCACACACGGTTTTTACCCTAGCCGCACATAGAGAGTGACAGTGAGCAGCAGGTCTCTGTTTTCGAAGCTAGCACTGTGAGGCAGAGACGCTTCGTGTTCGTGACGTTGGACGTTCACGGGATCTGCTCGTGTGGATACCTTAGAGACACCGTTCTTGCGGTGTTCGTGATAGACGATTTTCAATCAATTCTCATCGCTTCAAGAGGTAAATCTTCTAACCATGAATCATGACCATTCGCAAGGATCCTTCGATGGGAATTTTTTCCGCTGCGTTATTTTGTTTTATACGCAAATTCCCAACAATTAAGGCATATGATACCCTTTTGGAACGCTTATTCAGAGGCCCTTAATTTGGTCTAGGGTTAGGTCGGGATTAAAAAGCATAAATAGCAGTTTACAGCTGCACAAGCTAGAGAGAGAAGGAAATTAGACAACTTTTACAATCATTGTTTTTGGTTTTACATTATTGGGCTTAATCGGGCTTAATTGCTAAACATTGTTAATTTTCGGATTTTTCACTCATCCCGACCTTGTTGCCATGCGCATAGTATAACTAGAGATACAGATATCGGATTTTGGTGATCTTGTTGTCCCTAGAAAGATAAGGAAGAGACCTACAATGTCAAGTTTCACAAGAATTGTCAAATTAGACCAAAATCAAGGCTAAATTGGGTCCTGAGTTCTCTGGCACGGATCAGTGTGCAGTCCATGATGTTCCTTCACTTAAATAGGCCTAACTTACTCATCTTAAGCCCAATTAAGGCATATCATACCTTGTTGGAAAGCTTATTCAGAGGCCCTTAATTTGGTCTAGGGTTAGGTCAGGATTAATAAGCAAAACTAACAGTATACAGCCGCACAAGCCAGAGAGAGACGAAAATTAGACAACTTTTACAATCATTGTTTTTCCTTTTACATTATTGGGCATAATGGCTAAACATTGTTAATTTTCGGATTTTTCACTATTCCTGACCTTGTTGCCTTATTCAGAGTATAACTAAAGCTACAGATATCGGATTTTGGTGATCTTGCTGTCCCTAGAAAGATAAGGAAGGGGCCTACAGTTTCTGGTGACACAAGAATTGTCAATTTAGGCCAAAATCAAGGCTAAATTGGGTCCCGAGTTCTCTGGCGCGGATCAGTGCGCCCTCCAAGATGTTCCTTCACTTAAATGGGCCTAACTTACTCATCTTAAGCCCAATTAAGGCATATGATACCTTGTTGGAAAGCTTATTCAGAGGCCCTTAATTTGGTCTAGGGTTAGGTAGGGATTAAAAAGCATTAATAGCAGTTTACAGCCGCACAAGCCAGAGAGAGTCGGATTTAGACAACTTTTACAATCATTGTTTTTGCTTTTACATTATTGTGCTTAATTGGGCTTAATTGCTAAACATTGTTAATTTTCGGATTTTTCACTCATCCCGACCATGTTTCCATGCGCAGAGTATAACTAGAGACCCACAATTTCAGGTTTCACAATAATTGTCAAATTAGACCAAAATCAAGGCTAAATTGGTTCCCGAGTACTCTAGCACGGATCAGTGCACAGTCCATGATATTCCTTCTCTTAAATGGGCCTAACTTACTAATCTTAAGCCCAATTAAGGCATATGATACCTTGTTGGAAAGCTTATTCAGAGGCCCTTAATTTGGTCCATGGTTAGGTCGGGATTAAAAAGCATAAATAGCAGTTTACATCCGCACAAGCTAGAGAGTGAAGGAAATTAGACAACTTTTACAATCATTGTTTTTGGTTTTACATTATTGGGCTTAATTGCTAAACATTGTTAATTTTCGGATTTTTCACTCATCCTGACCTTGTTGCCTTGCGCAGAGCATAACTAGAGCCACAGATATCGGATTTTGGTGATCTTGCTGTCCCTAGAAAGATAAGGAAGAGACCCACAATTTCATATTTCCAAGGAATGATCAAATTAGGCCAAAATCAAGGCTAAATTGGATCCCGAGTTCTCTAGCACGGATCAGTGCGCAGTCCATGATGTTCCTTCACTTAAATGGGCCTAACATAAAAATCTTAAGCCCAATTAAGGCATATGATAGCTTGTTGGAAATCTTATTCAGAGGCCCTTAATTTGGTCTAGGGCTAGGTCGGGATTAAAAAGCATAAATAGCAGTTTACAGCCGCACAAGCTAGAGGGAGAAGGAAATTAGACAACTTTTACAATCATTGTTTTTGGTTTTACATTATTGGGCTTAATCGGGCTTAATTGCTAAACATTGTTAATTTTCGGATTTTTCACTCATCCCGACCTTGTTGCCATGAGCAGAGTATACTAGAGCTACAGATATCGGATTTTGGTGATCTTGCTGTCCCTAGAAAGATAAGGAAGAGACCAACAATTTCAGGTTTCACAATAATTGTCAAATTAGGCCAAAAGCAAGGCTAAATTGGGTCCCGAGTACTCGGGCGCGGATCAGTGCGCAGTCCATGATATTAGGATTGTTTACAATCATTGTTTCTGCTTTTACATTTTTGGGCATAATTTCTAAACATTGTTAATTTTCGGATTTTTTACTCATCCTGACTTTGTTGCCTTGCGCAGAGCATAACTAGAGCTACAGATATCGGATTTTGGTGATCTAGCTGTCCCTAGAAAGATAAGGAAGACAACTTTTACAATCATTGTTTTTGGTTTTACATTATTGGGCTTAATTGGACTTAATTGCTGAACATAGTTAATTTTCGGATTTTTCACTCATCCCAGTCTTGTTGGCATGCGCAGAGCATAACTAGAGCTACAGATATCGGATTTTGGTGATCTTGCTATCCCTAGAAAGATAAGGAAGGGACCTACAATGGCAGGTTTCACAAGAATTGTCAAATTATTCCAAAATCAAGGCTAAATTGGGTCCCGAGTTCTCTGGCGCGGATCAGTGCGCAGTCAATGATATTCCTTCACTTAAATGGGCCTAACTTACTAATCTTAAGCCCAATTAAGGCATATGATACCTTGTTGGAAAGCTTATTCAGAGCCCATAATTTGGTCTAGGGTTAGGTCGGGATTAAAAAGCATAAATAGCAGTTTACAGCCGCACAAGCTAGAGAGAGAAGGAAATTAGACAACTTTTACAATCATTGTTTTTGGTTTTACATTATTGGGCTTAATTGGGATTAATTGCTAAACATTGTTAATTTTCGGATTTTTCACCCTTCCTGACCTTGTTTCCTTGCGCAGAGCATAACTAGAGCTAGAGTTCGGATTTTGGTGATCTTGCCGTCCCTAGAAAGATAAGGAAGAGACCAACAATTTCAGGTTTCACAATAATTGTCAAATTAGACCAAAATCAAGGCTAAATTGGGTCCCGAGTACTCTGGCGCGGATCGGTGCACAGTCCATGGTATTCCTTCACTAAAATGGGCCTAACCTACTAATCTTAATCCCAATTAAGGCATATGATAGCTTGTTGGAAATCTTATTCAGAGGCCCTTAATTTGGTCTAGGGCTAGGTCGGGATTAAAAAACATAAATAGTAGTTTACAGCCGCACAAGCTAGAGGGAGAAGGAAATTAGACAACTTTTACAATCATTGTTTTTGGTTTTACATTATTGGGCTTAATCGGGCTTAATTGCCAAACATTGTTAATTTTCGGATTTTTCACTCATCCCGACTTTGTTGCCACACGCAGAGTATACTAGAGCTACAGGTATCGGATTTTGGTGATCTTGCTGTCCCTAGAAAGATAAGGAAGAGACCAACAATTTCAGGTTTCACATTAATTGTCAAATTAGGCCAAAAGCAAGGCTAAATTGGGTCCCGAGTACTCTGGCGCGGATCAGTGCGCAGTCCATGATATTAGGATTTTTTACAATCATTGTTTCTGCTTTTACATTATTGGGCATAATTTCTAAACATTGTTAATTTTCGGATTTTTCACTCATCCTGACTTGGTTGCCTTGCGCAGAGCATAACTAGAGCTACAGATATCGGATTTTGGTGATCTAGCTGTCCCTAGAAAGATAAGGAAGACAACTTTTACAATCATTATTTTTGGTTTTACAATATTGTGCTTAATTGGACTTAATTGCTAAACATAGTTAGTTTTTGCATTTTTCACTCATCCCAGTCTTGTTGCCATGCGCTTAGTATAACTAGAGCTACAGATATTGGATTTTGGCGATCTTGATGTCCCTAGAAAGATAAGGAAGAGACCTACAATGTCAGATTTCACAAGAATTGTGAAATTAGACCAAAATCAAGGCTAAATTGGGTCCCGAGTTCTCTGGCGCGGATCAGTGCGCAGTCCATGATGTTCCTTCACTTAAATGGGCCTAACTTACTCATCTTAAGCCCAATTAAGGCATATGATTCCTTGTTGGAAAGCTTATTCAAAGGTCCTTAATTTGGTCTGGGGTTAGGTCGGGATTAAAAAGCATAAATAGCAGTTTACAGCTGCACAAGCTAGAGAGAGAAGGAAATTAGACAACTTTTACAATCATTGTTTTTGGTTTTACATTATTGGGCTTAATTGGGCTTAATTGCTAAACATTGTTAATTTTCGGATTTTTCACCCTTCCTGACCTTGTTGCCTTGTGCAGAGCATAACTAGAGCTAGAGTTCGGATTTTGGTGATCTTGCCGTCCCTAGAAAGATAAGGAAGAGACCAACAATTTCAGGTTTCACAATAATTGTCAAATTAGACCAAAATCAAGGCTAAATTGGGTCCCGAGTACTCTGGCGCGGATCAGTGCGCAGTCCATGGTATTCCTTCACTAAAATGGGCCTAACTTACTAATCTTAATCCCAATTAAGGCATATGATACCTTGTTGTAAAGCATATTCAGAGTCCCTTAATTTGGTCTAGGGTTAGGTCGGGATTAAAAAGCATAAATAGCAGTTTACAGCCGTACAACTACTGTGCTACTTACCCTTGCACATTTTAAACTAATCCTCTTAATGAGCATTAAGTTTATAGATCAGTTTTCAAGAAAATCAGCTAGTCTCTCTACTCTATATAAAGTATCATTCTTCTGTATCAGTCTGTAATACAGCCTCTTCTTTTCCTCTATATTTCGTGCGTTTTCTATTCCTTCCCAAAATGGCTCCGAGACTTTTTTTATTTCTTCCTATACCTAGACTTAAAGGTCTCTGTCTTAATGGTCAAAAAACTTCTGAGGTTGAGTAAATCACGTTACATGGATGGTAAGGGTGAGTAAGTCACGTTATGTGATTCCCTCACTTTATTTCATCCCAGTCATCCCTTTCACTCTGCTTTAGCAGCAAGTGACTGTGGATTCAAGATGATGCATCAAGGAATTCCAGTGAAGGAGGTGATGCAAAGATACCTTTCACTTTGCTTTCGCTGCTAGATGCATCCCTTAATTGGAGTTTCTGAGGACAGGACTGAGAAGAATAAATGATGTTGATCGAAGCATATACTTTTTTATATTTTAGGGCTATGTTGCAGAAATTTGTTATCTTTTAATCATGTAATTGTAACTTATGCATCGCTTCAATGAGATACGATTTGATTATACATATATAACTTGTTTTATGTTAAATGTTTATTTATTTTAATTTGCAAAAGAATTTGATTACTAATTCAAGCTAATTAATTAAGATTAAAAATAAACTTGTGTAAAAAAAATTTTAGAAATAAACTGCACTATATGGAGTGACCTGCGTTAAGGGAGACAAAAGGGCATTTCAGATAGGGATATAGGATTATTTACGTCAGCTATTTATTTAACTGAAGTAAAAAGCAAACATTTAACGTCAGTTGTATAAACAACCGACGTTAAAAATATTTAAGGGAGACAAAAGGGCATAGGGATATAGGATTATTTACGTCAGCTATTTATTTAACTGAAGTAAAAATCAAACTTTTAACGTCAGTTTTATAAACAACTGACGTTAAAAATAAATATTTTTTATTTTAAAAACACTTTTAACGTCAGTTGTATTAAACAACTGACGTTAAAAGTGTATAAGATTCTGCAAAAACATTCATTCTTTTGACTACTGTGCTACTTACCCATGCACCTTGTAACTTCATCCTCTTAATGAGCATTAAGTTTATAGATCAGTTTTCAAGAAAATCTGAGAGTCTCTATTCTCTCTATATAAATTGCCAGTCTTTTGTATCAGTCTGTAATACACCCTCTTCTTTTCCTCTATATTTCGTGCATTTTCTATTCCTTCACAAAATGGCTCTGAGACTTTTGTTATTTCTTCCTATACCTAGACTTAAAGGTCTCTGTCTTAATAAACTTCTGAGGTTGAGTAAATCACGTTACATGGATGGTAAGGTTGGGTGACTCTCCTAATGTGACTCCCTCACTTTATTTCCTCCACTCCGCTTTCATAGCATGTGACTGTGGATAAAGCAGATGGAGCATAAGGAATTCAAGTGAGGGAGGTGATGCAAAGATCCATTTCATCACTTTGCTTTCGCAGCTAGTGATTGTGGATAAAACAGATGGAGCATCAAGGAATTCAAGTGAGGGAGGAGATGCATTCATTGGAATTTCTGAGGACAGGGACTGAGAAGAAAATGATGTTGAAGCAGAAACTTTTTTATATTTTATGGCTATGTTGCAGAAATTTTTTATCTTTTAATCATGTAATTGTAACTTATGAAGTTATGAATCGCTTCAATGAGATACGATTTGATTATACATATAATTTGTTTTATGTTAAGTGTTTATTTATTTTAATTTGCACAAGAATTTGTTTACTAATTCAAGCTAATTAATTAAGATTAAAAATAAACTTGTTTAAAAAAAAAGTTTAGAAATAAACTGCTCTATATATATGGATTGACCTGTGTTAATAGTGAGAACAGGGCATTTCAGATAGTGATATAGGATTATTTACGTCAGCTATTTATTTAACTGAAGTAAAAATCACACTTTTAACGCCGCTTGTATAAAAACGGCGTTAAAAGTGTATTCGAGATAGGGATATAGGATTATTTACGCGCTTATTTGTTTAATCAAGTAAAAATCACACTGTTAACGCCGATTGTATAAAAATCGACGTTAAAAATAAATATTTTTAATTTTAAAAACACTTTTAACGTCAGTTGTATTAAACAACTGACGTTAAAAGTTCTGCAAAACCATTCATTCCTTTGACTACTGTGCTACTTACCCATGCACCTTGTAAACTAATCCTCTTAATGAGCATTAAGTTTATAGATCAGTTTTCAAGAAAATCAGAGAGTCTCTATTCTCTATATAAATTAAGTACCATTCTTCTATATCGATCATGTCTGACCTCTTCTTTTCCTCTATATTTCGTGCGTTTTCTATTCCTTCACAAAATGGCTCTGAGACTTTTGTTATTTCTTCCTATACCTAGACTTAAAGGTCTCTGTCTTAATAATGGTCAAAAAACTTTTGAGGTTGAGTAAATCACGTTACATGGATGGTAAGGTTGAGTAAATCACGTAATGTGATTCCCTCACCTTATTTCATCCCATTCGTCCCCCTCACTCTGCTTTCGCTGCAAGTGACTGTGGCTTCAGATGGAGCATCAAGGAATTCAAGTAAGGGGGGAGATGCATCCATTGGAGTTTCTGAGGACAGGACTGAGAAGAAAATGTTGTTGAAGCAGAAACTTTTTTATATTTTAGGGCTATGTTGCAGAATTTTTTTATCTTTTAATCATGTAATTGTAACTTATGAATCGCTTCAATGAGATACGATTTGATTATACATATAACTTGTTTTATGTTAAGTGTTTATTTATTTTAATTTGCATAAGAATTTGTTTACTAATTCAAGCTAATTAATTAACATTAAAAATAAACTTGTTTAAAAAAAAGGTTTAGAAATAAACTGCACTATATATATGGAGTAACCTACGTTAAGGGTGACAACAGGGCAGGATATAGGATTATTTACATCAGCTATTTATTGAACTGAAGTAAAAATCAACCTTTTAACGTCAGTTGTATAAACAACTGACGTTAAAAATAAATATTTTTTATTTTAAAAACAATTTTAACGTCAGTTGTTGAAAACAACTGATGTTAAAAGTGTATAAGTTTCTGCAAAAACATTCTTCCTTTGACTACTGTGCTACTTACCCATGCACCTTGTAACTTAATCCTCTTAATGAGCATTAAGTCTATAGATCAGTTTTCAAGAAAATCAGAATATGGCTCCTATAAATCAGTTACTTAATTACCACGCTTAGTAACTTCATCCCCTGCTCCTATAAATAGCTTCCTTCCATCCTTTTAATTTTCTGCTTCACAATATGGCTCTGCCATGGAGATTAACTTCATCACTCTTTCTTCCTATTCCTAGACTCAAAGATGTTTGTCTTAATGGTCAAACAACTTCTGAGGTTGTGTAAATCACATAACATGGGTGATATGGTTGTGTAAATCACATAATGTGAGTTGCTCACCTTATCATCCTTCCGGAGAATCGGCTACTTCAGTTCCAAAACCTCAGCTTTGGAAGCAAGTGACTATTCCAAGACCATTGCTGAAACAGATCGAGTGCACCCTTGCTCAGCCGCTCTGGAAAAATCAGTCGCTCGACTCTCCTCTCTTGCTCACCCGTGAAGGGAACGAAGCCTCAACAAATGTTTAGGATTTTAAACCCTTTCAATGTAACTTTTTATAGGATTTTAAACCCTTTCAATCTTCTGTATCAGTCTATATTACACTTCATGAATGAGATCCGGTTTGGGTTATTGATTCAACTTATACTTCGCACATATATTTTAGTTTTCAAAACAGAAACACAAAACATCAAAGCAAGTGAAACTGAAACTTTGAGGAAGGCAATGCGGAAGGGTACGTATACTAGCTAAAAAAAATTATTAAAATAACCTTTAACGTCTGTTGATGAAAGAACAGACGTTAAAAGTGAAGTGACTCATTTTTAACGTCAGTTCAATAAAGAACTGACGTTAAAAGGTTCACTTTTAACGTCAGTTGTTTATTGAACTGACGTTAAAAGTGAGTCACTTAACTTTTAACGTCAGTCCTTACAACAACTGGCGTTAAAATTGAATTAATGAAGTCTGATATTTACAAAACTGCCACCGCCTCCTTTTTAACGTCTAGCTTTTGGTTAACTGACGTAAACCTTTCCCGTCTAATGTATATTTTCCACTAGTGTTTTACAGTCATTGTTTTTGGTTTTACATTATTGGGCTTAATTGGGCTTAATTGCTAAATATTGTTAATTTTCGGATTTTTCACTCATCCCGACCTTGTTGCCATGCGCAGAGTATAACTAGAGCTACAGATATCGAATTTTGGTGATCTTGCTGTCCCTAGAAAGATAAGGAAGAGACCTACAATATCAGGTGACACAAGAATTGTCAGTTTAGGCCAAAATCAAGGCTAAATTGGGTCCGAAGTTCTCTGGCACGGATCAGTGCGCAGTCCATGATGTTCCTTCACTTAAATGGACCTAACTTACTCATCTTTAGCCCAATTAAGGCATATGATACCTTGTTGGAAAGCCTATTTAGAGGCCCTTAATTTGTTCTAGGGTTACGTCAAGATTAATAAGCATAAATAGAAGTTTACAGCCGCACAAGCCAGAGACAGACGGAAATTAGACAACTTTTACAATCATTGCTTTTGCTTTTATATTATTGGGCTTAATTGGGCTTAATTGATAAACATTGTTAATTTTCAGATTTTTCACTCATCCTGACCTTGTTGCCATGCGCAGAGTATAACTAGAGCTACAGATATCGGATTTTGGTGATCTTGTTGTCCCTAGAAAGATAAGGAAGGACCTCGGATACCTTGTTGGAAAGCTTATTCAGAGGCCTTTAATTTGGTCTAGGGTTAGGTCGGGATTAAAAACCATAAATAGCAGTTTACAGCCGCACAAGCTAGAGAGAAGGAAATTAGAAAACATTTACAATCATTGTTTTTGGTTTTACATTATTGGGTTTAATTGCTAAACATTGTTAATTTTCGGATTTTTCACTCATCCCGACCCTGTTCCCATGCGCAGAGTATAACTAGAGCTACAGATATCGGATTTTGGTGATCTTGCTGTCCCTAGAAAGATAAGGAAGAGACCTACAATTTCAGGTTTCACAAGAATTGTCAAATTAGACCAAAATCAAGGCTAAATTGAGTCCCGAGTTCTCTGGCGCGGATCAGTGCTCAGTCCATGTTATTCTTTCACTTAAATGGGCCTAACTGACTAATCTTAAGCCCAATTAAGGCATATGATACCTTGTATGTAAAAACTTATTCAGAGGCCCTTAATTTGGTCTAGGGTTAGGTCGAGATTAAAAAGCATAAATAGCAGTTTACAGCCGCACAAGCTAGAGAGAGAAGGAAATTAGACAACTTTTACAATCATTGTTTTTGGTTTTACATTATTGGGCTTAATTGGGCTTAATTGCTAAACATTGTTAATTTTCGGATTTGTCACTCATCCCGACCTTGTTGCCATGCGCAGAGTATAACTAGAGCTACAGATATCGGATTTTGGTGATCTTGCTGTCCCTAGAAAGATAGGGAAGAGACCTACAATGTCAGGTTTCACAAGAATTGTCAAATTATTCCAAAATCAAGGCTAAATTGGGTCCCGAGTTCTCTAATGCGGATCAGTGCGCAGTCCATGATCTTCCTTCACTTAAATGGGCATAACTTACTCATCTTAAGCCCAATTAAGGCATATGATACCTTGTTGGAAAGCTTATTCAGAGGCCCTTAATTTGGTCTAGGATTTGGTTAGGATTAATAAGTAAAAATAGCAGTTTACAGCCGCACAAGCCAGAGACAGACGGAAATTAGACAACTTTTACAATCATTGTTTTTGCTTTTACATTATTGGGCATAATTGGTAAACATTGTTAATTTTCGGATTTTTCATTCTACCTAACCTTGTTGCCTTGTGCAGAGCATAACTAGAGCTACAGATATCGGATTTTGATGATCTTGCTGTCCCTAGAAAGATAAGGAATGGACCTACAATTTCAGGTTCACATGAATTGTCCAATTATTCCAAAATCAACGCTAAATTGGGTCCCGAGTTCTCTGGCGCGGATCAGTGCGCAGTCCATGATATTCCTTCACTTAAATGGGCCTAACTTACTAATCTTAAGCCTAATTAAGGCATATGATACCTTGTTGGAAAGCTTATTCAGAGGCCCATAATTTGGTCTAGGGTTAGGTCGGGATTAAAAAGCATAAGTAGCAGTTTACAGCCGCAAAAGCTAGAGAGAGAAGGAAATTAGACAACTTTTACAATCATTGTTTTTGGTTTTACATTATTGAGCTTCATTGGGCTTAATTGCTAAACATTGTTAATTTTCGGATTTTTCACTCATCCTGACCTGGTGGCCTTGCGCAGAGCATAACTTGACCTACAGATATCAGATTTTGGAGATCTTGCTGTCCCTAGAAAGATAAGGACGACAACTTTTACAATCAATGTTTTTGGTTTTACATTATTGGGCTTAATTAGACTTAATTACTAAACATAGTTAATTTTCGGATTTTGGTGATCTTGCTGTCCCTAGAAAGATGAGGAAGAGACCTACATTAATCAGGTGACACAAGAATTGTCAATTTATTCCAAAATCAAGGCAAAATTGGGTCCCGAGTTCTCTGGCGTGGATCAGTGCGCAGTCCATGATGTTCCTTCACTTAAATGGGCCTAACTTACTAATCTTAAGCCCAATTAAGGTATATGATACCTTGTTGGAAAGCTTATTCAGAGGCCCTTAATTTGGTCTAGGGTTAGGTCGGGATTAAAAAGCATAAATAGCAGTTTACAGCCGCACAAGCTAGAGAGAGAAGGAAATTAGACAACTTTTACAATCATTGTTTTTGGTTTTACATTATTGGCCTTAATTGGGCTTAATTGCTAAACATTGTTAATTTTCGGATTTTTCACTCTTCCTGACCTAGTTACCTTGCGCAGAGCATAACTAGAGCTACAGATTTCGGATTTTGGTGATCTTGTTGTCCCTAGAAAGATAAGGAAGAGACCAACAATTTCAGGTTTCACAATAATTGTCAAATTGGACCAAAATCAAGGCTAAATTGGGTCCCGAGTACTCTGGCGCGGATCAGTGCGTAGTCCATGATATTCCTTCACTTAAAAGGGCCTAACTTACTAATCTTAAGCCCAATTAAGGCATATGATACCTTGTTGGAAAGCTTATTCAGAGGCCCTTAATTTGGTCTAGGGTAAGGTCGGGATTAAAAAGCATAAATAGCAGTTTACAGCCGTACAAGCTAGAGAGAGAACGAAATTAGACAACTTTTACAATCATTGTTTTTGGTTTTACATTATTGGGCTTAATTGCTAAACATTGTTAATTTTCGGATTTTTCTCTCATCCCGACCTTGTTGCCATGCACAGAGTATAACTAGAGCTACAGATATCGGATTTTGGTGATCTTGCTGTCCCTAGAAAGATAAGGAAGAGACCTACATTATTCAGGTGACACAAGAATTGTCAATTTAATCCAAAATCAAGGCTAAATTGGGTCCCGAGTTCTTTGGCGCGGATCAGTGCGCAATCCATGATGTTCCTTCACTTAAATGGGCCTAACTTACTAATCTTAAGCCCAATCAAGGCATATGATACCTTGTTGGAAAGCTTATTCAGAGGCCCTTAATTTGGTCCAGGGTTAGGTCGGGATTAAAAAGCATATATAGCAGTTTACAGCCGCACAAGCTAGAGAGAGAAGGAAATTAGACAACTTTTACAATCATTGTTTTTCGTTTTACATTATTGGGCTTAATTGCTAAACATTGTTAATTTTCGGATTTTTCACTCTTCCTGACCTTGTTGCCTTGCGCAGTGCATAACTAGAGCTACAGATTTCGGATTTTGGTGATCTTGCTGTCCCTAGAATGATAAGGAAGAGACCAACAATTTCAAGTGTCACAATAATTGTCAAATTAGACCAAAATCAAGGCTAAATTGGGTCCCGAGTACTCTGGCGCGGATCAGTGCGCAGCCCAAGATATTCCTTCACATAAATGGTCCTAACTTACAAATCTTAATCCCAATTAAGGCATATGATACCTTGTTGGAAAGCTTATTCAGATGCCCTTAATTTGGTCTAGGGTTAGGTCGAGATTAAAAAGCATAAATAGCAGTTTACAGCCGCACAAGCTAGAGAGAGAAGGACTTTTTACAACTTTTACAATCATTGTTTTTGGTTTTACATTATTGGGCTTAATTGCTAAACATTGTTAATTTTCGGATTTTTCACTCTTCCTGACCTTGTTGCCTTGCCCAGTGCATAACTAGAGCTACAGATTTCGGATTTTGGTGATCTTGCTGTCCCTAGAATGATAAGGAAGAGACCAACAATTTCATGTTTCACAATAATTGTCAAATTAGACCAAAATCAAGGCTAAATTGGGTCCCGATTACTCTGGCGCGGATCAGTGCGCAGCCCATGATATTCCTTCACATAAATGGTCCTAACTTACAAATCTTAATCCCAATTAAGGTATATGATACCTTGTTGGAAAGCTTATTCAGAGGCCCTTAATTTGGTCTAGGGCTTGGTCGGGATTAAAAAGCATAAATAGCAGTTTATAGCCGCACAAGCTAGAGAGAGAAGGAAATTACACAACTTTTACAATCATTGTTTTAGGTTTTACATTATTGGGCTTAATCTCACTAATCTTAAGCCCAATTAAGGCATATGATACCTTGTTGGAAAGCTTATTCAGAGGCCGTTAATTTGGTCTAGGGTTAGGTCGGGATTAAAAAGCATAAATAGCAGTTTACAGCCGCACAAGCTAGAGAGAGAAGGAAATTAGACAACTTTTACAATCATTGTTTTTGGTTTTACATTATTGGGCTTAATTGGGCTTCATTGCTAAACATTGTTAATTTTCGGATTTTTCACTCAACCCGACCTTGTTGCCATGCACAGAGTATAACTAGAGCTACAGATATAGAATTTTGGTGATCTTGCTGTCCCTAGAAAGATAAGGAAGAGACCTACAATGTCAGGTTTCACAAGAATTGTCAAATTAGACCAAAATCAAGGCTAAATTGGGTCCCAAGTTCTCTGGCGCGAATCAGTGCGTAGTCCATGATATTCCTTCACTTAAATGGGCCTAACTTACTAATCTTAAGCCCAATTTAAGGCATATGATACCTTGTTGGAAATCTTATTCAGAGGCCCTTAATTTGGTCTAGGGTTAGGTCGAGATTAAAAAGCATAAATAGCAGTTTACAGCCGCACAAGCTAGAGAGAGAAGGAAATTAGATAACTTTTACAATCATTGTTTTTGGTTTTACATTATTGGGCTTAATTGGTCTTAATTGCTAAACATTGTTAATTTTCAGATTTTTCACTCTTCCTGACCTTGTTGCCTTGCGCAGAGCATAACTAGAGGTACATATTTCGGATTTTGGTGATCTTGCTGTCCCTAGAAAGATAAGGAAGAGACCAACAATTTCATGTTTCACAATAATTGTCAAATTAGACCAAAATCCATGATGTTCCTTCACTTAAATGGGTTTTATTAGGATCAAACAAATCCATTTGGGCTCCAATAGGACCAAAGAAGTACAAATTGGCCCAGTTAGGTCCTATATGACCTAAAAATTCCATTTGGGCTCTATTAGGATCAAACAAGACCAAATTAGGGGCATCTGAATAAGCTTTCCAACAAGGTATCATATGCCTTAATTGGCCTTAAGATTAGTAAGTTAGGCCCATTTAAGTGAAGGAATATCATGGACTGCGCACTGATCCGCGCCAGAGAACTCGGGACCCAATTTAGCCTTGATTTTGGAATAATTTGACAATTCTTGTGAAACCTGACATTGTAGGTCCCTTCCTTATCTTTATAGGGACAGCAAAATCACCAAAATCCGATATCAGTAGCTCTAGTTATACTCTGCGCATGGCAACAAGACTGGGATGAGTGAAAAATCCGAAAATTAACTATGTTTAGCAATTAAGTCCAATTAATCCAAATAATGTAAAACCAAAAATAATGATTGTAAAAGTTGTCTTCCTTATCTTTCTAGGGACAGCAAGATCACAAAAATCCGATATCTGTAGCTCTAGTTATGCTCTGCGCAAGGCAACCAGGTCAGGATGAGTGAAAAATCCGAAAATTAACAATGTTTAGCAATTAAGTCCAATTAAGCCTAATAATGTAGGCCCATTTAAGTGAAGGAACATCATGAACTACGCACTTATCCGCGCCAGAGAACTCGGGACCCAATTTAGCCTTGATTTTAGTCTAATTTGACAATTACTGTGAAACCTAAAATTGTTGGCCTCTTCCTTATCTTTCTAGGGACAGCAAGGTCATCAAAATCCGATATCTGTAGCTCTAGTTATGCTCCGAGCAAGGCAACAAGGTCAGGAAGAGTGAAAAAGCATAAATTAACAATGTTTAGCAATTAAGCCCAATTAAGCCCAATAATGTAAAACCAAAAACAATGATTGTAAAAGTTGTCTAATTTCCTTCTCTCTCTATCTTGTGCGGCTGTAAACTGCTATTTATGCTTTTTAATCTCGACCTAACCCTAGACCAAATTAAGGGCCTCTGAATAAGCTTTCCAACAAGGTGTCTTATGCCTTAATTGGGCTTAATATTAGTAAGATAGGCCATTTAAGTGAAGGAACATCATGGACTGCGCACTGATCCGCGCCAGAGAACTCGGGACCCAATTTAGCCTTGATTTTGGAATAAACTCACAATTCTTGTGCACCTGATTAATGTAGGTCTCTTCCTTATCTTTCTAGGGACAACAAGATCACCAAAATCTGATATCTGTAGCTCTAGTTATACTCTGCGTATGGCAACAAGGTTGGGATGAGTGAAAAATCCGAAAATTAACAATGTTTAGCAATTAAGCCCAATTAATCCAAATAATGTAAACCAAAAACAATGATTGTAAAAGTTGTCTTCCTTATCTTTCTAGGGACAGCAAGATCACAAAAATCCGATATCTGTAGCTCTAGTTATGCTCTGCGCAAGGCAACCAGGTCAGGATGAGTGAAAAATCCGAAAATTAACAATGTTTAGCAATTAAGTCCAATTAAGCCTAATAATGTAGGCCCATTTAAGTGAAGGAACATCATGAACTACGCACTTATCCGCGCCAGAGAACTCGGGACCCAATTTAGCCTTGATTTTAGTCTAATTTGACAATTACTGTGAAACCTAAAATTGTTGGCCTCTTCCTTATCTTTCTAGGGACAGCAAGGTCATCAAAATCCGATATCTGTAGCTCTAGTTATGCTCCGAGCAAGGCAACAAGGTCAGGAAGAGTGAAAAAGCATAAATTAACAATGTTTAGCAATTAAGCCCAATTAAGCCCAATAATGTAAAACCAAAAACAATGATTGTAAAAGTTGTCTAATTTCCTTCTCTCTCTATCTTGTGCGGCTGTAAACTGCTATTTATGCTTTTTAATCTCGACCTAACCCTAGACCAAATTAAGGGCCTCTGAATAAGCTTTCCAACAAGGTGTCATATGCCTTAATTGGGCTTAATATTAGTAAGATAGGCCATTTAAGTGAAGGAACATCATGGACTGCGCACTGATCCGCGCCAGAGAACTCGGGACCCAATTTAGCCTTGATTTTGGAATAAACTGACAATTCTTGTGCACCTGATTAATGTAGGTCTCTTCCTTATCTTTCTAGGGACAACAAGATCACCAAAATCCGATATCTGTAGCTCTAGTTATACTCTGCGTATGGCAACAAGGTCGGGATGAGTGAAAAATCCGAAAATTAACAATGTTTAGCAATTAAGCCCAATTAATCCAAATAATGTAAACTAAAAACAATGATTGTAAAAGTTGTCTTCCTTATCTTTCTAGGGACAGCAAGATCACAAAAATCCGATATCTGTAGCTCTAGTTATGCTCTGCGCAAGGCAACCAGGTCAGGATGAGTGAAAAATCCGAAAATTAACAATGTTTAGCAATTAAGTCCAATTAAGCCTAATAATGTAGGCCCATTTAAGTGAAGGAACATCATGAACTACGCACTTATCCGCGCCAGAGAACTCGGGACCCAATTTAGCCTTGATTTTAGTCTAATTTGACAATTACTGTGAAACCTAAAATTGTTGGCCTCTTCCTTATCTTTCTAGGGACAGCAAGGTCATCAAAATCCGATATCTGTAGCTCTAGTTATGCTCCGAGCAAGGCAACAAGGTCAGGAAGAGTGAAAAAGCATAAATTAACAATGTTTAGCAATTAAGCCCAATTAAGCCCAATAATGTAAAACCAAAAACAATGATTGTAAAAGTTGTCTAATTTCCTTCTCTCTCTATCTTGTGCGGCTGTAAACTGCTATTTATGCTTTTTAATCTCGACCTAACCCTAGACCAAATTAAGGGCCTCTGAATAAGCTTTACAACAAGGTATCATATGCCTTAATTGGGCTTAAGATTAGTAAGATAGGCCCATTTAAGTGAAGGAACATCATGGACTGCGCACTGATCCGCGCCAGAGAACTCGGGACCCAATTTAGCCTTGATTTTGGAATAAACTGACAATTCTTGTGCACCTGATTAATGTAGGTCTCTTCCTTATCTTTCTAGGGACAACAAGATCACCAAAATTCGATATCTGTAGCTCTAGTTATACTCTGCGTATGGCAACAAGGTCGGGATGAGTGAAAAATCCGAAAATTAACAATGTTTAGCAATTAAGCCCAATTAAGCCCAATAATGTAAAACCAAAAACAATGATTGTAAAAGTTGTCTAATTTCCTTCCCTCTCTAGCTTGTGCGGCTTTAAACTGGTATTTATGCTTTTTAATCCCGACCTAACCCTAGACCAAATTAAGGGCCTCTGAATAAGCTTTCCAACAAGGTATCATATGCCTTAATTGGGCTTAAGATTTGTAAGTTAGGCCCATTTAAGTGAAGGAATATCATGGACTGCGCATTGATCCGCGCCAGAGAACTCGGGACCCAATTTAGCCTTGATTTTGAAATAATTTGACAATTCTTGTGAACCTGAAATTGTAGGTCCCTTCCTTATCTTTCTAGGGACAGCAAGATCATCAAAATCCGATATCTGTAGCTCTAGTTATGCTCTGCACAAGGCAACAAGGTCAGGAAGAGTGAAAAATCCGAAAATTAACAATGTTTAGCAATTATGCCCAATAATGTAAAAGCAAAAACAATGATTGTAAAAGTTGTCTAATTTCCGTCTCTCTCTGGCTTGTGCAGCTGTAAACTGCTACTTTTGCATACTAATCCAGACCTAACCCTATACCAAATTAAGGGCCTCTGAATAAGCTTTCCAACAAGGTATCATATGCCTTAATTGGGCTTAAGATGAGTAAGTTAGGCCCATTTAAGTGAAGGAACATCATGGACTGCGCACTGATCCGCGCCAGAGAACTCGGGACCCAATTTAGCCTTGATTTTGCTCTAATTTGACAATTCTTGTGAAACCTGACATTGTAGGTCTCTTCCTTATCTTTCTAGGGACAGCAAGATCGCCAAAATCCGATATCTGTAGCTCTAGTTATACTAAGCGCATGGCCATAAGACTGGGATGAGTGAAAAATCCAAAAATTAACTATGTTTAGCAATTAAGCCCAATAATGTAAAACCAAAAACAATGATTGTAAAAGTTGTCTAATTTCCTTCTCTCTCTAGCTTGTGCGGCTGTAAACTTCTATTTATGCTTTTGAATCCTGACCTAACCCTAGACCAAATTAAGGGCCTTTGAATAAGCTTTCCAACAAGGTATCATATGCCTTAATTGGGCTTAAGATGAGTAAGTTAGGCCCATTTAAGTGAAGGAACATCATGGACTGCGCACTGATCCGCGCCAGAGAACTCGGGACCCAATTTAGCCTTGATTTTACTCTAATTTTACAATTCTTGTGAAACCTGACATTGTAGGTCTCTTCCTTATCTTTCTAGGGACAGCAAGATCGCCAAAATCCGATATCTGTAGCTCTAGTTATACTAAGCGCATGGCAACAAGACTGGGATGAGTGAAAAATCCAAAAATTAACTATGTTTAGCAATTAAGCCCAATAATGTAAAACCAAAAACAATGATTGTAAAAGTTGTCTAATTTCCTTCTCTCTCTAGCTTGTGCGGCTGTAAACTACTATTTATGCTTTTTAATCCCAACCTAACCCCAGACCAAATTAAGGACCTTTGAATAAGCTTTCCAACAAGGTATCATATGCCTTAATTGGGCTTAAGATGAGTAAGTTAGGCCCATTTAAGTGAAGGAACATCATGGACTGCGCACTGATCCGCGCCAGAGAACTCGGGACCCAATTTAACCTTGATTTTGGTCTAATTTTACAATTCTTGTGAAACCTGACATTGTAGGTCTCTTCCTTATCTTTCTAGGGACAGCAAGATCACCAAAATCCGATATTTGTAGCTCTAGTTATACTCTGCGCATGGCAACAAGGTCGGGATGAGTGAAAAATCCGAAAATTAACAATGTTTAGCAGTTAAGCCCAATTAAGCCCAATAATGTAAAACCAAAAACAATGATTGTAAAAGTTGTCTAAATTCCTTCTCTCTCTAGCTTGTGCGGCTGTAAACTGCTATTTATGTTTTTTAATTCCCGACCTAACCCTAGACCAAATTAAGGGCCTCTGAATAAGCTTTCCAACAAGGTATCGTATGCCTTAATTGGGCTTAAGATTTGTAAGTTATGCCCATTTAAGTGAAGGAATATCATGGACTGCGTACTGATCCGCGCCAGAGGACTCGGGACCAAATTTAGCCTTGATTTTGGTCTAATTTGTCAATTATTGTGAAACTTGAAATTGTTGGTCTCTTCCTTATCTTTCTAGGGACAGCAAGATCACCAAAATCCGAAATCTGTAGCTCTAGTTATGCTCTGCGCATGGCAACAAGACTGGGATGAGTGAAAAATCCGAAAATTAACAATGTTTAGCAATTAAGCCCAATTAAGCCCAATAATGTAAAACCAAAAACAATGATTGTAAAAGTTGTCTAATTTCCTTCTCTCTCTAGCTTGTGCGGCTGTAAACTGCTATTTATGCTTTTTAATCCCGACCTAACCCTAGACCAAATTAAGGGCCTCTGAATAAGCTTTCCAACAAGGTATCATATGCCTTAATTGGGCTTAAGATTAGTAAGTTAGGCCCATTTAAGTGAAGGAACATCATGGACTGCGCACTGATCCGCGCCAGAGAACTCGGGACCCAATTTAGTCTTGATTTTGGTCTAATTTGACAATTCTTGTGAAACCTGACATTGTAGGTCTCTTCCTTATCTTTCTAGGGACAGCAAGATCACCAAAATCCGATATCTGTAGCTCTAGTTATACTCTGCGCATGGCAACAAGGTCGGGATGAGTGAAAAATCCGAAAATTAACAATCTTTAGCAGTTAAGCCCAATTAAGCCCAATAATGTAAAACCAAAAACAATGATTGCAAAAGTTGTCTAAATTCCTTCTCTCTCTAGCTTGTGCGGCTGTAAACTGCCATTTATGCTTTTTAATCTCGAACTAACCCTAGACTAAATTAAGGGCCTCTGAATAAGCTTTCCAACAAGGTATCATATGCCTTAATTGGGCTTAAGATTAGTAAGTTAGGCCCATTTAAGTGAAGGAATATCATGGACTGCGTACTGATCCGCGCCAGAGGACTCGGGACCAAATTTAGCCTTGATTTTGGTCTAATTTGTCAATTATTGTGAAACCTGAAATTGTTGGTCTCTTCCTTATCTTTCTAGGGACAGCAAGATCACCAAAATCCGAAATCTGTTGCTCTAGTTATGCTCTAGGCATGGCAACAAGACTGGGATGAGTGAAAAATCCGAAAATTAACAATGTTTAGCAATTAAGCCCAATTAAGCCCAATAATGTAAAACCAAAAACAATGATTGTAAAAGTTGTCTAATTTCCTTCTCTCTCTAGCTTGTGCGGCTGTAAACTGCTATTTATGCTTTTTAATCCCGACCTAACCCTAGACCAAATTAAGGGCCTCTGAATAAGCTTTCCAACAAGGTATCATATGCCTTAATTGGGCTTAAGATTAGTAAGTTAGGCCCATTTAAGTGAAGGAATATCATGGACTGCGCACTGATCCGCGCCAGAGAACTCGGGACCCAATTTAGCCTTGATTTTGGAATAATTTGACAATTCTTGTGAACCTGAAATTGTAGTTCCCTTCCTTATCTTTCTAGGGACATCAAGATCATCAAAATCCGATATCTGTAGCTCTAGTCATGCTCTGCACAAGGCAACAAGGTCAGGAAGAGTGAAAAATCCAAAAATTAACAATGTTTAGCAATTAAGCCCAATTAAGCCCAATAATGTAAAACCAAAAACAATGATTGTAAAAGTTGTCTAATTTCCTTCTCTCTGTAGCTTGTGTCCCTTCCTTATCTTTCTAGGGACCGCAAGATCATCAAAATCCGATATCTGTAGCTCTAGTTAAGCTCTGCACAAGGCAACAAGGTCAGGAAGAGTGAAAAATCCAAAAATTAATAATGTTTAGCAATTATGTCCAATAATGTAAAACCAAAAACAATGATTGTAAAAGTTGTCTAATTTCCGTCTCTCTCTGGCTTGTGCTGCTGTAAACTGCTATTTTTGCTTATTAATCCTGACCTAACCCTACTCGAAATTAAGGGCCTCTGAATAAGCTTTCCAACAAGGTATCATATGCCTTAATTGGGCTTAAGATGAGTAAGTTAGGCCCATTTAAGTGAAGGAACATCATGGACTGCGCACTGATCTGCGCCAGAGAACTTCGGACCCAATTTAGCCTTGATTTTGGCCTAAATTGACAATTCTTGTGTCACCCGAAATTGTAAGTCTCTTCCTTATCTTTCTAGGGACAGTAAGATCTCCAAAATTCGAAATCTGTAGCTCTAGTTATACTCTGCGCATGGCAACATGACTCGGATGAGTGAAAAATCCGAAAATTAACTATGTTTAGCAATTAAGTCCAATTAAGCCCAATAACGTAAAACCAAAAACAATGATTGTAAAAGTTGTCTAATTTCCTTCTCTCTCTAGCTTGTGCGGCTGTAAACTACTATTTATGATTTTTAATCCCGACCTAACCCTAGACCAAATTAAGGGCCTCTGAATAAGCTTTCCAACAAGGTCGGGATGAGTGAAAAATCCGAAAATTAACTATGTTTAAATAATTAAGTCCAATTAAGCCCAATAATGTAAAACCAAA
The DNA here is from genome assembly GCA_030762895.1 of Sophora flavescens. NCBI lineage: Eukaryota > Viridiplantae > Streptophyta > Magnoliopsida > Fabales > Fabaceae > Sophora > Sophora flavescens. The sequence goes on along the minus strand of JAUPTC010000010.1, from coordinate 5,393,913 downwards.
AACAATGATTGTAAAAGTTGTCTTCCTTATCTTTCTAGGGACAACAAGATCACCAAAATCCGAAATCTGTAGCTCTAGTTATGCTCTGTGGAAGGCAACAAGGTCAGGAAGAGTGAAAAATCTGAAAATTAACAATGTTTAGTAATTAAGCCCAATTAAGCCCAATAATGTAAAAGCAAAAACAACGATTGTAAAAGTTGTTGGAAAGCCTATTCAGAGGCCCTTAATTTGGTCTAGGGTTAGGTCGGGATTAAAAAGCATAAATAGCAGTTTACAGCCGCACAAGCTAGAGAGAGAAGGAAATTAGACAACTTTTAAAATCATTGTTTTTGGTTTTACATTATCGGGCTTAATTGGACTTAATTGCTAAACATTGTTAATTTTCGGATTTTTCACTCATCCCGACCTTGTTGCCATGCGCAGAGTATAACTAGAGCTACAGATATTGGATTTTGGTGATCTTGCTGTCCATAGAAAGATAAGGAAGAGACCTAAACAACGATTGTAAAAGTTGTTGGAAAGCCTATTCAGAGGCCCTTAATTTGGTCTAGGGTTAGGTCGGGATTAAAAAGCATAAATAGCAGTTTACAGCCGCACAAGCTAGAGAGAGAAGGAAATTAGACAACTTTTACAATCATTGTTTTTGGTTTTACATTATTGGGCTTAATTGCTAAACATTGTTAATTTTCGGATTTTTCACTCATCCCGACCTTGTTGCCATGCGCAGAGTATAACTAGAGTTACAGATATTGGATTTTGGTGATCTTGTGTCCATAGAAAGATAAGGAAGAGACCTACAATTTTAGGTGACACAAGAATAACCATTTAAGAGAAGGAACATCATGGACTGCACACTGATCCGCGGTATAGAACTCGGGACCCAATTTAGCCTTGATTTTGGAATAATTTGACAATTCTTGTGCACCTAAAATTGTAGGTCCCTTCCTTATCTTTCTAGGGACAGCAAGATCACCAAAATCCGAAATCTGTAGCTCTAGTTATGCTCTGCGCAAGGCAACAAGGTCAGGAAGAGTGAAAAATCCGAAAGCATAAATAGCAGTTCACAGCCGCACAAGCTAGAGAGAGAAGGAAATTAGACAACTTTTACAATCATTGTTTATGGTTTTACATTATTGGGCTTAATTCCTAAATATTGTTAATTTTCGGATTTTTCACTCTTCCTGACCTTGTTGCCTTGTGCAGAGCAAAACTAGAGCTACAGATATCGGATTTTGATGATCTTGCTGTCCCTAGAAAGATAAGGAAGGGACCTACAATTTCAGGTTCACAAGAATTGTCAAATTATTCCAAAATCAAGGGTAAATTGGGTCCCGAGTTCTCTGCCGCGGATCAGTGCGCAGGCCATGATATTCCTTCACTTAAATGGGCCTAACTTACTAATCTCCGCGCCAATTGAGCATATGATACCTTGTTGGAAAGCTTATTCAGAGACCCTTAATTTGGTCTAGGGTTAGGTCAGGATTAATAAGCAAAAATAGCAGTTTACAGCCGCACAAGCCAGAGAGAGACGGATATTAGACAACTTTTACAATCATTGTTTTTGCTTTTACATTATTGGGCATAATTGCTAAACATTGTTAATTTTCGGATTTTTCACTCTTCCTGACCTTGTTGCCTTGTGCAGAGCATAACTAGAGCTACAGATATCGGATTTTGGTGATCTTGCTGTCCCTAGAAAGATAAGGAAGGGACCTACAATTTCAGGTGACACGAGAATTGTCAATTTAGGCCAAAATCAAGGCTAAATTGGGTCCGAAGTTCTCTGGCGCGGATCAGTGCGCAGTCCATGATGTTCCTTCACTTAAATGGGCCTAACTTACTCATCTTAAGCCCAATTAAGGCATATGATACCTTGTTGAAAATCTTATTCGGAGGCCCTTAATTTGGTCTAGGGTTAGGTCGGGATTAAAAAGCATAAATAGCAGTTCACAGCCGCACAAGCTAGAGAGAGAAGGAAATTAGACAACTTTTACAATCATTGTTTTTGGTTTTACATTTTTGGGCTTAATTGCTAATTATTGTTAATTTTCGGATTTTTCACTCTTCCTGACCATGTTGCCTTGCGCAGAGCATAACTTGAGCTACAGATTTCGGATTTTGGTGATCTTGCTGTCCCTAGAAAGATAAGGAAGAGACCCACAATTTCATATTTCCAAGGAATTTTCAAATTAGGCCAAAATCAAGGCTAAATTGGATCCCGAGTTCTCTAGCACGGATCAGTGCGCAGCCAATGATGTTCCTTCCCTTAAATGGGCATAACTTACTCATCTTTAGCCCAATTAAGGCATATGATACCTTGTTGGAAAGCTTATTCAGAGGCCCTTAATTTGGTCAAGGGTTAGGTCAAGATTAATAAGCAAAAATAGCAGTTTACAGGCGCACAAGCCAGAGAGAGACGGAAATTAGACAACTTTTACAATCATTGTTTTTACTTTTACATTATTGGGCATAATTGCTAAACATTGTTAATTTTCGGATTTTTCACTCTTCCTGACCTTGTTGCCTTGTCCAGAGCATAACTAGAGCTACAGATGTCGGATTTTGATGATCTTGCTGTCCCTAGAACGATAAGGAATGGACCTACAATTTCGGGTTCACAAGAATTGTCAAATTATTCCAAAATCAAGGCTAAATTGGGTCCCGAGTTCTCTGACGCGGATCAGTGCGCAGTCCATGATATTCCTTCACTTAAATGGGACTAACTTACTAATCTTAAGCCCGATTATGGCATATGATACCTTGTTGGAAAGCTTATTCAGAGGCCCTTAATTTGGTCTAGGGTTAGGTCAGGATTAATAAGCAAAAATAGCAGTATACAGCCGCACAAGACATAGAGAGACGAAAATTAGACAACTTTTACAATCATTGTTTTTGCTTTTACATTATTGGGCATAATTGCTAAACATTGTTAATTTTCGGATTTTTCACTCTTCCTGACCTTGTTGCCTTGTCCAGAGCATAACTAGAGCTACAGATATCGGATTTTGATGATCTTGCTGTCCCTAGAAAGATAAGGAAGGGACCTACAATTTCAGGTTCACAAGAATTGTCAAATTATTCCAAAATAAAGGCTAAATTGGGTCCCGAGTTCTCTGGCGCGGATCAGTGCGTTGTCCATGATATTCCTTCACTTAAATGGCCCTAACTTACTAATCTTAAGCCCGATTAAGGCATATGATACCTTGTTGGAAAGCTTATTCAGAGGCCCTTAATTTGGTCTAGGGTTCGGTCAGGATTAATAAGCAAAAATAGCAGTTTACAGCCGCACAAGACATAGAGAGACGAAAATTAGACAACTTTTACAATCATTGTTTTTGCTTTTACATTATTGGGCATAATTGCTAAACATTGTTAATTTTCGGATTTTTCACTCTTCCTGACCTTGTTGCCTTGTGCAGAGCATAACTAGAGCTACAGATATCGGATTTGTATGATCTTGCTGTCCCTAGAAAGATATGGAAGGGACCTACAATTTCAGGTGACACGAGTATTGTCAATTTAGGCCAAAATCAAGGCTAAATTGGGTCCGAAATTCTCTGGCGCGGATCAGTGCGCAGTCCATGATGTTCCTTCACTTAAATGGGCCTAACTTACTCATCTTAAGCCCAATTACGGCATATGATACCGTGTTGGAAAGCTTATTCAGAGGCCCTTAATTTGGTCTGGGGTTAAGTCAGGATTAATAAGCAAAAATAGCTGTTTACAGCCGCACAAGCCAGAGAGAGACGGAAATTAGACAACTTTTACAATCATTGTTTTTGGTTTTACATTATTGGGCATAATTGCTAAACATTGTTAATTTTCGGATTTTTCACTCTTCCTGACCTTGTTGGCTTGTGCAGAGCATAACTAGAGCTACAGATATCGGATTTTGATTGTCTTGCTGTCCCAAGAAAGATAAGGAATGGACCTACAATTTCAGGTACACAAGAATTGTCAAATTATTCCAAAATCAAGGCTAAATTGGGTCCCGAGTTCTCTGGCGCGGATCAGTGCGCAGTCCATGATATTCCTTCAATTAAATGGTCCTAACTTACTAATCTTAAGCCCGATTATGGCATATGATACCTCGTTGGAAAGCTTATTCAGAGGCCCTTAATTTGGTCTATGGTTAGGTCAGGATTAATAAGCAAAAATAGAAGTTTACAGCCGCACAAGCCAGAGAGAGACGGAAATTAGACAACTGTTACAACCATTGTTTTTGCTTTTACATTATTTGGCATAATTGTTAAACATTGTTAATTTTCGGATTTTTCACTCTTCTTGACGTTGTTGCCTTGTGCAGAGCAAAACTAGAGCTACAGATATCGGATTTTGATGATCTTTCTGTCCCTACAAAGATAAGGAAGGGACCTACAATTTCAGGTTCACAAGAATTGTCAAATTATTCCAAAATCAAGGCTAAATTGGGTCCCGAGTTCTCTGGCGCGGATCAGTGCGCAGTCCATGATATTCATTCACTTAAATGGGCCTAACTAATCTTAAGCCCAATTAAGGCATATGATACCTTGTTGGAATGCTTATTCAGAGGCCCTTAATTTGGTCTAGGGTTAGGTCAGGATTAACAAGCAAAAATAGAAGTATACAGCCGCACAAGCCAGAGAGAGACGAAAATTAGACAACTTTTACAATCATTGTTTTTGCTTTTACATTATTGGGCATAATTGCTAAACATTGTTAATTTTCGGATGTTTCACTCTTCCTGACCTTGTTGCCTTGTGCATAGCATAACTAGAGCTATGGATATCGGATTTTGATTATCTTGCTGTCCCTAGAAAGATAAGGAAGGGACCTACAATTTCAGGTTCACAAGAATTGTCAAATTATTCCAAAATCAAGGATAAATTGGGACCCGACTTCTCTGACACGGATCAGTGCGCAGTCCATGATGTTCCTTCTTAAATGGGCCTAACTTACTCATCTTTAGCCCAATGAAGGCATATGATACCTTGTTGAAAAGCTTATTCAGAGGCCCTTAATTTGGTCAAGGGTTAGGTCGGGATTAATAAGCAAAAATAGCAGTTTATAGCCGCACAAGACAGAGAGAGAGAGGGAAATTAGACAACTTTTACAATCATTGTTTTTGCTTTTGCATTATTGGGCATAATTGCTCAACATTGTTAATTTTCGGATTTTTCACTCTTCCCGACCTTGTTGCCTTGTGCGAGCATAACTAGAGCTACGAGATATCGGATTTTGATGATCTTGCTGTCCCTAGAAAGATAAGGAAGGGACCTACAATTTCAGGTGACACGAGAATTGTCAATTTAGGCCAAAATCAAGGCTAAATTGGGTCCGAAGTTCTCTGGCGCGGATCAGTGCGCAGTCCATGATGTTCCTTCAATTAAATGGGCCTAACTTACTAATATTAAGCCCAATTAAGGCATATGATACCGTGTTGGAAAGCTTTTTCAGAGGCCCTTAATTTGGCCTGGGGTTAAGTCAGGATTAATAAGCAAAAATAGCAGTTTACAGCCGCACAAGCCAGAGAGAGACGGAAATTAGACAACTTTTACAATCATTGTTTTTGGTTTTACATTATTGGGCATAATTGTTAGACATTGTTAATTTTCGGATTTTTCACTCTTCCTGACCTTGTTGCCTTGTGCATAGCATAACTAGAGCTATGGATATCGGATTTTGATTGTCTTGCTGTCCCAAGAAAGATAAGGAAGGGACCTACAATTTCAGGTTCACAAGAATTGTCAAATTATTCCAAAATCAAGGCTAAATTGGGACCCGACTTCTCTGACACGGATCAGTGCGCAGTCCATGATGTTCCTTCACTTAAATGGGCCTAACTTACTCATCTTTAGCCCAATTAAGGCATATGATACCTTGTTGGAAAGCTTATTCAGAGGCCCTTAATTTGGTCTAGGGTTAGGTCGGGATTCATATGCAAAAATAGCAGTTTACAGGTGCACAAGCCAGAGAGAGATGGAAATTAGGCAACTTTTACAATCATTGTTTTTGCTATTGCATTATTGGGCATAATTGGTCAACATTGTTAATTTTTGGATTTTTCACTCTTCCTGACCTTGTTCCCTTGCGCAGAGCATAACTAGAGCTACAGATTTCGGATTTTGATGATCTTGCTGTCCCTAGAAAGATAAGGAAGAGACCCACAATTTCATATTTCCAAAGAATTATCAAATTAGGCCAAAATCAAGGCTAAATTGGATCCCGAGTTCTCTAGCACGGATCAGTGCGCAATCCACGATGTTCCTTCAATTAAATGGGCCTAACTTACTCATCTTTAGCCCAATTAAGGCATATGATACCTTGTTGGAAAGCTTATTCAGAGGCCCTTCATTTGGTCTAGGGTTAGGTCAGGATTAATAACCAAAAATAGCAGTTTACAGATGCACAAGCTAGAGAGAGAAGGAAATTAGACAACTTTTACAATCATTGTTTTTGGTTTTACATTATTGGGCTTAATTGGGCATAATTGCTAAACATTGTTAATTTTCGGATTTTTCACTCCTCCTGACCTTGTTGCCTTGCGCAGGGCATAACTAGAGCTACAGATTTCGGATTTTGATGATCTTGCTGTCCCTAGAAAGATAAGGAAGGGACCTACAATTTCAGGTTCACAAGAATTGTCAAATTAGGCCAAAATCAAGGCTAAATTGGGTCCCGAGTTCTCTGGCGCGGATCAGTGCGCAGTCCATGATGTTCCTTCACTTAAATGGGCCTAACTTACTAATCTTAAGCCCAATTAAGGCATATGATACCTTGTTGGAATGCTTATTCAGATGCCCTTAATTTGGTCTAGGGTTAGGTCGGGATTAAAAAGCATAAATAGCAGTTTACAGCCGCACAAGCTAGAGAGAGAAGGAAATTAGACAACTTTTACAATCATTGTTTTTGGTTTTACATTATTGGGCTTAATTGGGCTTAATTGCTAAACATTGTTAATTTTTGGATTTTTCACTCATCCCGACCTTGTTGCCATGCGCAGAGTATAACTAGAGCTACAGATATCGGATTTTGGTGATCTTGTTGTCCCTAGAAAGATAAGGAAGAGACCTACAATGTCATGTTTCACAAGCATTGTCAAATTAGACCAAAATCAAGGCTAAATTGGGTCCCGTGTTCTCTGGCGCGGATCAGTGCGCCGTCGATGATGTTCCTTCACTTTAATGGGCCTAACTTACTCATATTAAGCCCAATTAAGGCATATGATACCTTGTTGGAAAGCTTATTCAGATGCCCTTAATTTGGTCTAGGGTTAGGTCGGGATTGAAAAGCATAAATAGCAGTTTACAGCCGCACAAGCTAGTGAGAGAAGGAAATTAGACAACTTTTACAATCATTGTTTTTGGTTTTACATTATTGTTTTTAATTGGGCTTAATTGATAAACATTGTTATGTTTCGGATTTTTCACTCTCCCTGACCTTGTTGCATTGCGCAGAACATAACTTGAGCTACAGATTTCGGATTTTGGTGATCTTGCTGTCCCTAGAAAGATAAGGAAGAGACCAATAATTTCAGGTTTCACAATAATTGTCAAATTATTCCAAAATAAGGCTAAATTGGGACCCAAGTTCTCTGGCACGGATCAGTGCGCAGTCCATGATATTCCTTCACTTAAATGGGCCTAACTTACTAATCTTAAGCACAATTAAGGCATATGATACCTTGTTGGAAAGCTTATTCAGAGGCCCTTAATTTGGTCTAGGGTTAGGTCAGGATTAATCAGCAAAAATAGCAGTTTACAGACGCACAAGCCAAAGAGAGACGGAAATTAGACAACTTTTACAATCATTGTTTTTGGTTTTACATTATTGGGCTTAATTGCTAAACATTGTTAATTTTCAGATTTTTCACTCTTCCTGACCTTGTTGCCTTGCGCAGAGCATAACTGGAGCTACAGATTTCAGATTTTGGTGATCTTGCTGTCCCTAGAAAGATAAGGAAGAGGCCCACAATTTCGTATTTCCAAAGAATTATTAAATTAGGCCAAAATCATGGGTAAATTGGATCCCGATTTCTCTAGCACGGATCAGTGCGCAGTCCATGATGTTCCTTCACTTAAATGGGGCTAACTTACTAATCTTAAGCCCAATTGAGGCATATGATACCTTGTTGGAAAGCTTATTCAGAGGCCCTTAATTTGGTCTAGGGTTAGGTCAGGATTAACAAGCAAAAATAGCAGTTTACAACCGCACAAGCTAGAGAGAGAAGGAAATTAGCCAACTTTTACAATCATTGTTTTTGGTTTTACATTATTGGGCTTAATTGGGCATAATTGCTAAACATTGTTAATTTTCGGATTTTTCACTCATCCCAGTCTTGTTGCCATGCGCAGAGTATAACTAGAGCTACAGATATCGGATTTTGGTGATCTTGCTGTCCCTAGAAAGATAAGGAAGAGACCTACAATTTCAGGTGACACAAGAATTGTCAATTTAGGCCAAAATCAAGGATAAATTGGGTCCCGAGTACTCTGAATGTAAAAGCAAAAATAATGATTGTAAAAGTTGTCTAATTTCCGTCTCTCTCTGGCTTGTGCGGCTGTAAACTGCTATTTTTGCTTATTAATCCTGACCTAACCCTAGACCAAATTAAGGGCCTCTAAATAGGTTTTCCAACAAGGTATCATATGCCTTAATTGGGCTTAAGATTAGTAAGTTAGGCCCATTTAAGTGAAGGAACATCATGGACTGCGCACTGATCCGCGCCAGAGAACTCGGGACCCGATTTAGCCTTGATTTTGGAATAATTTGACAATTCTTGTGAACCTGAAATTGTAGGTCCCTTCCTTATCACTTGACATTATCCCATGGTTAACCCATGACCCACTTGTCCTGATCACATGGTTAACCCATGACCCTCACGCCATGATCCCATGGTTAACCCATGACCCTTACTCCTTGATCCCATTGTTAACCCATGATCATCTTACCATAATCCCTGGGTTAACCCATGACCCATTTGCCATGATCACATGCTTAACTTACGACCCTCACGCCATGTTCCCATGGTCAACCCATGTGCATTTGGGCTCTATTAGGATGAAACAAGTCCATTGGGGCTCTATTAGGATCAACCAAGTCCATTTGGCCTCCATTAGGACCTAAGGGTCTAATTTGACAATTATTGGAGCCCAAATGGTTTTGTTTGATCCTAATAGAGCCCAAATGGACATTTTAGGTCATATAGGACCTAACTGGGCCAATTTGTACTTCTTTGGTCTTAATGGAGCCCAAACAAGTCCATTTGCTTTTACATTATTGTGAAACCTGAAATTGTTGGTCTCTTCCCTATCTTTCTAGGGATAGCAAGATCACCAAAATCCGATATCTATGACTTAGATGGGCCTAAGTTACTTATCGTAAGCCCAATTAAGGCATATGATACCTTGCTGGAAAGCCTATTCAGAGGCCCTTAATTTGTTCTAGGGTTACGTCAAGATTAACAAGCAAAAATAGAAGTTTACAGCCGCACAAGCCAGAGAAAGACGGAAATTAGACAACTTTTACAATCATTGCTTTTGCTTTTATATTATTGGGCTTAATTGGGCTTAATTGCTAAACATTGTTAATTTTCAGATTTTTCACTCATCCCGACCTTGTTGCCTTGCGCAGAGCATAACTAGAGCTACAGATATCGGATTTTGGTGATCTTGTTGTCCCTAGAAAGATAAGGAAGAGACCCACAATTTCATATTTCCAAAGAATTATCAAATTAGGACAAAATCAAGGCTAAATTGGATCCCGAGTTCTCTAGCATGGATAAGTGCGCAGTCCATGATGTTCCTTCACTTAAATGGGCCTAACATACTAATCTTAAGCCCAAATAAGGCATATGATACCCTGTTGGAAAGCTTATTCAGAGGCCCTTAAATTGGTCTAGGGTTAGGTCGGGATTAAAAAGCATAAATAGCAGTTTACAGCCGCACAAGCTAGAGAGAGAAGGAAATTAGACAACTTTTACAATCATTGTTTTTGGTTTTACATTATTGGGCTTAATCGGGCTTAATTGCTAAACATTGTTAATTTTCGGATTTTTCACATATCCTGACTTGTTGCCTTGCGTAGAGCATAACTAGAGCTACAGATTTCAGATTTTGGTGATCTTGCTGTCCCTAGAAAGATAAGGAAGAGACCAACAATTTCAGGTTTCACAATAATTGTCAAATTAGGTCAAAATCAAGGCTAAATTGGGTACCGAGTACTCTGGCGTGGATCAGTGGGCAGTCCATGATATTCCTTCACTTAAATGGGCCTAACTTACTAATCTTAAGCCCAATTCAGGCATGTGATACCTTGTTGGAAAGCTTATTCAGAGGCCCTTAATTTGGTCTAGGGTTAGGTCTGGATTAATAAGCAAAAAGAGCAGTTTATAGCCGCACAAGCCAGAGAGATACGGAAATTAGACAACTTTTACAATCATTGTTTTTATTTTTACATAATTAGGCTTAATTGCTAAACATTGTTAATTTTCGGATTTTTCACTCTTCCTGACCTTGTTGCCTTGCGTAGAGCATAACTAGAGCTACAGATTTCGGATTTTGGTGATCTTGCTGTCCCTAGAAAGATAAGGAAGAGGCCAACAATTTCAGGTTTCACAATAATTGTCAAATTAGACCAAAATCAAGGCTAAATTGGGTCCCGAGTACTCTAGCGCGGATCAGTGCGCAGTCCATGATATTCCTTCACTTAAATGGGCCTAACTTACTAATCTTAAGCCCAATTAAGGCATATGATACCTTGTTGGAAAGCCTATTCAGAGGCCCTTAATTTGGTCTAGGGTTAGGTCGGGATTAAAAAGCATAAATAGCAGTTTACAGCCGCACAAGCTAGAGAGAGAAGGAAATTAGACAACTTTTACAATCATTGTTTTTGGTTTTACATTATTGGGCTTAATTGGGCTTAATTGCTAAACATTGTTAATTTTCGGATTTTTCACTCATCCCGACCTTGTTGCCATGCGCAGAGTATAACTAGAGGTACGGATATCGGATTTTGGTGATCTTGTTGTCCCTAGAAAGATAAGGAAGAGACCGACAATGTCTGGTTTCACAAGAATTGTCAAATTAGAGCAAAATCAAGGCAAAATTGGGTCCCGCGTTCTCTGGCGCGGATCAGTGCGCAATCCATGATGTTCCTTCACTTAAATGGGCCTAACTTACTCATCTTAAGCCCAATTAAGGCATATGATACCTTGTTGGAAAGCTTATTCAGAGGCACTTAATTTGGTCTAGGGTTAGGTCAGGATTAATAAGCAAAAATAGCAGTTTACTATCGCACAAGCCAGAGAGACGGAAATTAGACAACTTTTACATTCATTGTTTTTGGTTTTACATTATTGGGCTTAATTGCTAAACATTGTTAATTTTCGGATTTTTCACTCTTCCTGACCTTGTTGTCTTCCGCAGAGCATAACTAGAGCTACAGATTTCGGATTTTGGTGTTCTTGCTGTCCCTAGAAAGATAAGGAAGACAACTTTTACAATCATTGTTTTTGGTTTTACATTATTGGGCTTAATTGGACTTAATTGCTAAACATAGTTAATTTTCGGATTTTTCACTCATCCCGACCTTGTTGGAAAGCTTATTCAGAGGTCCTTAATTTGGTCTAGGGTTAGGTCGGGATTAAAAACCATAAATAGCAGTTTACAGCCGCACAAGCAAGAGACAGAAGGAAATTAGACAACTTTTACAATCATTGTTTTTGGTTTTACATTATTGGGCTTAATTGGACTTAATTGCTAAACATAGTTAATTTTCGGATTTTTCACTCATCCCAGTCTTGTTGCCATGCGCAGAGTATATCTAGAGCTACAGATATCGGATTTTGGTGATCTTGTTGTCCCTAGAAAGATAAGGAAGAGACCTACAATGTCAGGTTTCACAAGAATTGTCAAATTAGACCAAAATCAAGGCTAAATTGGGTCCCGAGTTCTCTGGCGCGGATAAGTGCGCAGTCCATGATGTTCCTTCACTTAAATGGGCCTAACTTACTCATCTTAAGCCCAATTAAGGCATATGATACCTTGTTGGAAAGCTTATTCAGAGGCCCTTAATTTGGTCTAGTGGTTAGGTCAGGATTAATAAGCATAAATAGCAGTTTACAGCCGTACAAGCCAGAGAGAGACGGAAATAAGACAACTTTACAATCATTGTTTTTGGTTTTACATTATTGGGCTTAATTGGGCATAATTGCTTAACATTGTTAATTTTCGGATTTTTCACACTTTCTGACCTTGTTGCCTTGTGCACAGCATAACTAGAGCTACAGATATCGGATTTTGATGATCTTGCTGTCCCTAGAAAGATAAGGAAGGGTCCTACAATTTCAGGTTCACAATAATTGTCAAATTAGACCAAAATCAAGGCTAAATTGGGTCCCGAGTTCTCTGGCGTGGGTCAGTGCGCAGTCCATGATGTTCCTTCACTTAAATGGGCCTAACTTACTCATCTTAAGCCCAATTAAGGCATATGATACCTTGTTGGAAAGCTTATTAGGAGGCCCTTAATTTGGTCTAGTGTTAGATCAGGATTAATAAGCATAAATATCAGTTTACAGCGGCACAAGCCAGAGAGAGACGGAATAGGCGTATGGCAACATTATTGGGCTTTACAAGGCAACTAGACCAAATTAAGGGCCTCTGAATAAGCTTTCCAACAAGGGTTATTCATAGGCACCAAAATAACCCTAGACCAAATTAAGGGACTCGGAATAAGCTTTCCAACAAGGTATCATATGCCTTAATTGGGCTTAAGATTAGTAAGTTAGGCCCATTTAAGTGAAGGAATATCATGGACTGCGCACTGCTCCGTGCCAGAGAACTTGGGTCCCAATTTAGCCTTGATTTTGGAATAATTTGACAATTATTGTGAAACCTGAAATTGTTGGTCTCTTCCTTATCTTTCTAGGGACAGCAAGATCACCAAAATCCGAAATCTGTAGCTCAAGTTATGCTCTGCGCAAGGCAACAAGGTCAGGGAGAGTGAAAAATCCGAAACATAACAATGTTTATCAATTAAGCCCAATTAAAAACAATAATGTAAAACCAAAAACAATGATTGTAAAAGTTGTCTAATTTCCTTCTCTCACTAGCCTGTGCGGATGTAAACTTCTATTTATGCTTTTTAATCCTGACCTAAAGCTAGACCAAATTAAGGGCCTCTGAATAATCATTCCAACAAGGTATCATATGCCTTAATTGGGCTTAACATTAGTAAGTTAGGCCAATTTAAGTGAAGGAATATCAAGGACTGCGTACTGATCCGTGCCAGAGGACCCGGGACCAAATTTAGCCTTGATTTTGGTCTAATTTGTCAATTATTGTGAAACCTGAAATTGTTGGTCTCTTCCTTATCTTTCTAGCGACAGCAAGATCACCAAAATCCGAAATTTGTAGCTCTAGTTATGCTCTACGCAAGGCAACAAGGTCGGGATGAGTGAAAAAACCGAAAATTAACAATGTTTAGCAATTAAACCCAATAATATAAAAGGAAAAGCAATGATTGTAAAAGTGGTCTAATTTCCGTCTGTTTCTGGCTTGTGCGGCTGTAAACTTCTATTTATGTTTATCAATCTTGACGTAACCCTAGAACAAATTAACGACCTCTGAATAAGCTTTCCAACAAGGTATCATATGCCTTAATTGGGCTTAAGATGAGTAAGTTAGGCCCATTTAAGTGAAGGAACATCATGGACTGCGCACTGACCCACGCCAGAGAACTCGGGACCCAATTTAGCCTTGATTTTGGTCTAATTTGACAATTATTGTGAACCTGAAATTGTAGGACCCTTCCTTATCTTTCTAGGGACAGCAAGATCATCAAAATCCGATATCTGTAGCTCTAGTTATGCTCTGTACAAGGCAACAAGGTCAGGAAGGGTGCAAAATCCGAAAATTAACAATGTTTAGCAATTATGCCCAATAATGTAAAAGCAAAAACAATGATTGTAAAAGTTGCCTAATTTTCGCCTCTCTCTGGCTTGTGCGGCTGTAAACTGCTATTTTTGCTTATTAATCCTGACCTGACCCTAGACCAAATTAAGGGCCTTTGAATAAGCTTTCCAACAAGGTATCATATGCCTTAATTGGGCTTAAGATTAGTAAGTTACTCCCATTTAAGTGAAGGAACATCATGGACTGTGCACTAATCCGTGCCAGAGAACTCGGGACCCAATTTAGCCTTGATTTTGGTCTAATTTGACAATTCTTGTGAAACCTGACATTGTAGATCTCTTCCTTATCTTTTTAGGGACAGGAAGATCACCAAAATTCGATATCTGTAGCTCTAGTTATACTCTGCGCATGGCAACAAGACTGGGAAGGGTGAAAAATCCGAAAATTATCAATGTTTAGCAATTAAGCCCAATTAAGCCCAATAATATAAAAGGAAAAGCAATGATTGTAAAAGTGGTCTAATTTCCGTCTGTCTCTGGCTTGTGCGGCTGTAAACTTCTATTTATGCTTATTAATCTTTACATAACCCTAGATCAAATTAAGGGCCTCTGAATAGGCTTTCTAACAATGTATCATATGCCTTAATTGGGCTTAAGATTAGTAAGTTAGCCCCATTTAAGTCAAGGAACATCATGGATCGCAGCACCGATCCGCGCTAAAGAACTCGGGACCAATTTAGCCTTGATTTTGGCCTAATTTGATAATTATTTGGAACCTGAAATTGTGGGTCCCTTCCTTATCTTTCTAGGGACAGCAAGATCACCAAAATCCGAAATCATGTAGCTCTAGTTATGCTCCGAAAATTAACAATGTTTAACAAGGTAAGGAAGAGTGTAAAAAAAACAATGATTGTAAAGTTGTCTAATTTCCTTCTCTCTCTATCTTGTGCGGCTAATTTGCTTTAATCCGGACCTAACATACCAAATTAAGGGCCTTTGAATAAGCTTTCCAACAAGGTATCATATGCCTTAATTGGGCTTAAGATTAGTAAGTTAGCCCCATTTAAGTGAAGGAATATCATGGATGCAGACCGATCCGTGCTAGAGAACTCGGGACCCAATTTAGCCTTGATTTTGGAATAATTTGATAATTCTTGGGAAATTTGAAATTGTGGGTCCTTTCCTTATCTTTCTAGGGATAGCAAGATCATCAAAATCCGATATTTGTAGCTCTAGTTATGCTCTGCACAAGGCAACAAGGTCAAGATGAGTGAAAAAATGCAAAAATTAACAATGTCTAGAAATTATGCCCAATAATGTAAAATCAAAAACAATGATTGTAAAATTAGTCTAATTTCCGTCTCTCTATGGCTTGTGCGGCTGTAAACTGCTATTTTTGCTTATTAATCCTGACCTAACCCTAGACCAAATTAATCGCCTCTGAATAAGCTTTCCAACAAGGTATCACATGCCTTAATTGGGCTAAAGATGAGTAAGTTAGGCGCATTTAAGTGAAGGAACATCATGGACAGCGTACTGATCCGCGCCAGAGAACTCGGGACCCAATTTAGCCTTGATTTTGGAATAATTTGACAATTCTTGTGCACCTGAAATTGCAGGTCCCTTCCTTATCCTTCTAGGGACAGCAAGATCATCAAAATCTGTTATCTGTAGCTCTAGTTATGCTCTGCACAAGGCAACAAGGTCACTAAGAGTGAAAAATCCGATAATTAACAATGTTTAGCAATTATGCCCAATTAAGCCCAATAATGTAAAACCAAAAACAATGATTGTAAAAGTTGTCTAATTTCCTTCTCTCTCTAGCTTGTGAGGCTGTAAACTGCTATTTCTGCTTATTAATCTTTGACGTAACCCTAGAACAAATTAAGGGCCTCTGAATACACTTTCCAACAAGGTATCATATGCCTTAATTGGGCTTAAGATTAGTAAGTTAGCCCCATTTAACTGAAGGAATATCATGGACTGCACACTGATCCGTGCTAGAGAACTCGGGATCCAATTTAGCCTTGATTTTGGCCTAATTTGATAATTCTTTGGAAATATTAAATTGTGGGTCTCTTCCTTATCTTTCTAGGGACAGCAAGATCACCAAAATCCGATATTTGTAGCTCTAGTTATACTCTGCGCATGGAATCAAGGTCGGGATGATTGAAAAATCCGAAAATTAAAAATGTTTAGCAATTAAGCCTAATAATGTAAAACCAAAAACAATGATTGTAAAAGTTGTCTAATTTCCGTCTCCCTCAGGCTTGTGCGGGTGTAAACTACTATTTTTGCTTATTAATCCTGACCTAACCCTAGACCAAATTATGGGCCTCGGAATAAGCTTTCCAACAAGGTTTCATATGCCTTAATTGGGCTTAAGATGAGTAAGTTAGGCCCATTTAAGTGAAGGAACATCATGGATCGCATGACCGATCCGCGCCAGAGAACTCGGGACCCAATTTAGCCTTTATTTTGGTCTAATTTGACAATTCTTGTAAAACCTGACATTGTAGGTCCATTCCTTATCTTTCTAGGGACAGTAAGATCATCAAAATCCGATATTTGTAGCTCTAATAATGCTCTGCACAAGGAAACAAGGTCAGGAAGAGTGAAAAATCCAAAAATTAACAATGTTTAGAAATTATGCCCAATAATGTAAAATCAAAAACAATGATTGTAAAATTAGTCTAATTTCCGTCTCTCTCTGGCTTGTGCGCCTGTAAACTGCTATTTTTTCTTATTAAAACTGACCTAACCCTAGACCAAATTAAGGGCCTCTGAATAAGCTTTCCAACAAGGTATCATATGCCTTGATTGGGCTAAAGATGAGTAAGTTAGGCCCATTTAAGTGAAGGAACATCATGGACTGCGCACTGATCCGCGCCAGAGAACTCGGGACCCAATTTAGCCTTGATTTTGGAATAATTTGACAATTCTTGTGAACCTGAAATTGCAGGTCCCTTCCTTATCTTTCTAGGGACAGCAAGATCATCAAAATCTGTTATCTGTAGCTCTAGTTATGCTCTGCACAAGGCAACAAGGTCACTAAGAGTGAAAAATCCGATAATTAACAATGTTTAGCAATTATGCCCAATTAAGCCCAATAATGTAAAACCAAAAACAATGATTGTAAAAGTTGTCTAATTTCCTTCTCTCTCTAGCTTGTGCGGCTGTAAACTGCTATTTCTGCTTATTAATCTTTGACGTAACCCTAGAACAAATTAAGGGCCTCTGAATACACTTTCCAACAAGGTATCATATGCCTTAATTGGGCTTAAGATTAGTAAGTTAGCCCCATTTAACTGAAGGAATATCATGGACTGCACACTGATCCGTGCTAGAGAACTCGGGATCCAATTTAGCCTTGATTTTGGCCTAATTTGATAATTCTTTGGAAATATTAAATTGTGGGCCTCTTCCTTATCTTTCTAGGGACAGCAAGATCACCAAAATCCGATATTTGTAGCTCTAGTTATACTCTGCGCATGGAATCAAGGTCGGGATGATTGAAAAATCCGAAAATTAACAATGTTTAGCAATTAAGCCTAATAATGTAAAACCAAAAACAATGATTGTAAAAGTTGTCTAATTTCCGTCTCTCTCAGGCTTGTGCGACTGTAAACTACTATTTTTGCTTATTAATCCTGGCCTAACCCTAGACCAAATTATGGGCCTCGGAATAAGCTTTCCAACAAGGTATCATATGCCTTAATTGGGCTTAAGATGAGTAAGTTAGGCCCATTTAAGTGAAGGAACATCATGGATTGCGCACTGATCCGCGCCAGAGAACTCGGGACCCAATTTAGCCTTTATTTTGGTCTAATTTAACAATTCTTGTGAAACCTGACATTGTAGGTCCATTCCTTATCTTTCTAGGGACAGTAAGATCATCAAAATCCGATATTTGTAGCTCTAGTTATGCTCTGCACAAGGCAACAAGGTCAGGAAGAGTGAAAAATCCAAAAATTAACAATGTTTAGAAATTATGCCCAATAATGTAAAATCAAAAACAATGATTGTAAAATTAGTCTAATTTCCGTCTCTCTCTGGCTTGTGCGCCTGTAAACTGCTATTTTTTCTTATTAAAACTGACCTAACCCTAGACCAAATTAAGGGCCTCTGAATAAGCTTTCCAACAAGGTATCATATGCCTTGATTGGGCTAAAGATGAGTAAGTTAGGCCCATTTAAGTGAAGGAACATCATGGACTGCGCACTGATCCGCGCCAAAGAACTCGGGACCCAATTTAGCCTTGATTTTGGCCTAATTTGACAATTCTTGGGAACCTGAAATTGTAGGTCCCTTGCTTATCTTTCTAGGGACAACAAGATCATCAAAATCCGATATCTGTAGCTCTAGTTATGCTCTGCACAAGGCAACAAGGTCACTAAGAGTGAAAAATCCGAAAATTAACAATGTTTAGCAATTATGCCCAATTAAGCCCAATAATGTAAAACCAAAAACAATGATTGTAAAAGTTGTCTAATTTCCTTCTCTCTCTAGCTTGTGCGGCTGTAAACTGCTATTTTTGCTTATTAATCTTGACGTAACCCAAGAACAAATTAAGGGCCTCTGAATACGCTTTCCAACAAGGTATCATATGCCTTAATTGGGCTTAAGATTAGTAAGTTAGCCCCATTTAACTGAAGGAATATTATGGACTGCACACTGATCCGTGCTAGAGAACTCGGGATCCAATTTAGCCTTGATTTTGGCCTAATTTGATAATTCTTTGGAAATATTAAATTGTGGGCCTCTTCCTTATCTTTCTAGGGACAGCAAGATCACCAAAATCCGATATTTGTAGCTCTAGTTATACTCTGCGCATGGAATCAAGGTCGGGATGATTGAAAAATCTGAAAATTAACAATATTTAGCAATTAAGCCTAATAATGTAAAACCAAAAACAATGATTGTAAAAGTTGTCTAATTTTCGTCTCTCTCAGGCTTGTGCGGCTGTAAACTACTATTTTTGTTTATTAATCCTGGCCTAACCCTAGACCAAATTATGGGCCTCGGAATAAGCTTTCCAACAAGGTATCATATGCCTTAATTGGGCTTAAGATGAGTAAGTTAGGCCCATTTAAGTGAAGGAACATCATGGACTGCGCACTAATCCGCGCCAGAGAACTCGGGACCCAATTTTGCCTTTATTTTGGTCTAATTTGACAATTCTTGTGAAACCTGACATTGTAGGTCCATTCCTTATCTTTCTAGGGACAGTAAGATCATCAAAATCCGATATTTGTAGCTCTAGTTATGCTCTGCACAAGGCAACAAGGTTAGGAAGAGTGAAAAATCCAAAAATTAACAATGTTTAGAAATTATGCCCAATAATGTAAAATCAAAAACAATGATTGTAAAATTAGTCTAATTTCCGTCTCTCTCTGGCTTGTGCGCCTGTAAACTGCTATTTTTTCTTATTAAAACTGACCTAACCCTAGACCAAATTAAGGGCCTCTGAATAAGCTTTCCAACAAGGTATCATATGCCTTGATTGGGCTAAAGATGAGTAAGTTAGGCCCATTTAAGTGAAGGAACATCATGGACTGCGCACTGATCCGCGCCAAAGAACTCGGGACCCAATTTAGCCTTGATTTTGGCCTAATTTGACAATTCTTGGGAACCTGAAATTGTAGGTCCCTTGCTTATCTTTCTAGGGACAACAAGATCATCAAAATCCGATATCTGTAGCTCTAGTTATGCTCTGCACAAGGCAACAAGGTCACTAAGAGTGAAAAATCCAATAATTAACAATGTTTAGCAATTATGCCCAATTAAGCCCAATAATGTAAAACCAAAAACAATGATTGTAAAAGTTGTCTAATTTCCTTCTCTCTCTAGCTTGTGCGGCTGTAAACTGCTATTTTTTCTTATTAATCTTGACGTAACCCTAGAACAAATTAAGGGCCTCTGAATACGCTTTCCAACAAGGTATCATATGCCTTAATTGGGCTTAAGATTAGTAAGTTAGCCCCATTTAACTGAAGGAATATTATGGACTGCACACTGATCCGTGCTAGAGAACTCGGGATCCAATTTAGCCTTGATTTTGGCCTAATTTGATAATTCTTTGGAAATATTAAATTGTGGGCCTCTTCCTTATCTTTCTAGGGACAGCAAGATCACCAAAATCCGATATTTGTAGCTCTAGTTATACTCTGCGCATGGAATCAAGGTCGGGATGATTGAAAAATCCGAAAATTAACAATATTTAGCAATTAAGACTAATAATGTAAAACCAAAAACAATGATTGTAAAAGTTGTCTAATTTCCGTCTCTCTCAGGCTTGTGCGGCTGTAAACTACTATTTTTGCTTATTTATCCTGACCAAACCCTAGACCAAATTATGGGCCTCGGAATAAGCTTTCCAACAAGGTATCATATGCCTTAATTGGGCTTAAGATGAGTAAGTTAGGCCCATTTAAGTGAAGGAACATCATGGACTGCGCACTGATCCGCGCCAGAGAACTCGGGACCCAATTTAGCCTTTATTTTGGTCTAATTTGATAATTCTTGTGAAACCTGACATTGTAGGACCATTCCTTATCTTTCTAGGGACAGTAAGATCATCAAAATCCGATATTTGTAGCTCTAGTTATGCTCTGCACAAGGCAACAAGGTTAGGAAGAGTGAAAAATCCAAAAATTAACAATGTTTAGAAATTATGCCCAATAATGTAAAATCAAAAACAATGATTGTAAAATTAGTCTAATTTCCGTCTCTCTCTGGCTTGTGCGCCTATAAACTGCTATTTTTGCTTATTAATACTGACCTAACCCTAGACCAAATTATGGGCCTCTGAATAAGCTTTCCAACAAGGTATCATATGCCTTGATTGGGCTAAAGATGAGTAAGTTAGGCCCATTTAAGTTAAGGAACATCATGGACTGCGCACTGATCCGCGCCAAAGAACTCGGGACCTAATTTAGCCTTGATTTTGGCCTAATTTGACAATTCTTGGGAACCTTAAATTGTAGGTCCCTTGCTTATCTTTCTAGGGACAGCAAGATCATCAAAATCCGATATCTGTAGCTCTAGTTATGCTCTGCACAAGGCAACAAGGTCACTAAGAGTGAAAAATCCGATAATTAACAATGTTTAGCAATTATGCCCAATTAAGCCCAATAATGTAAAACCAAAAACAATGATTGTAAAAGTTGTCTAATTTCCTTCTCTCTCTAGCTTGTGCGGCTGTAAACTGCTATTTTTGCTTATTAATCCTGACGTAACCCAAGAACAAATTAAGGGCCTCTGAATACGCTTTCCAACAAGGTATCATATGCCTTAATTGGGCTTAAGATTAGTAAGTTAGCCCCATTTAACTGAAGGAATATCATGGACTGCACACTGATCCGTGCTAGAGAACTCGGGATCCAATTTAGCCTTGATTTTGGCCTAATTTGATAATTCTTTGGAAATATTAAATTATGGGCCTCTTCCTTATCTTTCTAGGGACAGAAAGATCACCAAAATCCGATATTTGTAGCTCTAGTTATACTCTGCGCATGGAATCAAGGTCGGGATGATTGAAAAATCCGAAAATTAACAATGTTTAGCAATTAAGCCTAATAATGTAAAACCAAAAACAATGATTGTAAAAGTTGTCTAATTTCCGTCTCTCTCAGGCTTGTGCGGCTGTAAACTACTATTTTTGCTTATTAATCCTGACCTAACCCTAGACCAAATTATGGGCCTCGGAATAAGCTTTCCAACAAGGTATCATATGCCTTAATTGGGCTTAAGATGAGTAAGTTAGGCCCATTTAAGTGAAGGAACATCATGGACTGCGCACTGATCCGCGCCAGAGAACTCGGGACCCAATTTAGCCTTTATTTTGGTCTAATTTGACAATTCTTGTGAAACCTGACATTGTAGGTCTCTTCCTTATCTTTCTAGGTACAGCAAGATCACCCAAATCCGATATCTGTAGCTCTAGTTATACTCTGCGCATGGTAACATTGTCGGGATGAGTGAAAAATTTAAAAATTAACAATGTTTAGCAATTAAGCCCAATAATGTAAAACCATAAACAATGATTGTAAAAGTCGGGCTTATTTCCTTCTCTCTCTAGCTTGTCGGGTCAGAAATCGCTATTTATGCTTTTTAATCCCGACCTAACCCTAGACCAAATTAAGGGCCCCGAATAAGCTTTCCAAAAGGTATCATATGCCTTAATTGGGCTTAAGATTAGTAAGTTAGGCCCATTTAAGTGAAGGAACATCATGGATTGCGCACTGATCCGTGCTAGAGAACTCGGGATCCAATTTAGCCCTGATTTTGGCCTAATTTGATAATTCTTTGGAAATATGAAATTGTGGGTCTCTTCCTTATCTTTCTAGGGACAAGCAAGATCACCAAAATCCGAAATCAGTAGCTCTAGTTATGCTCTGCGCAAGGCAACAAGGTCGGGAAGAGTGAAAAATCCGAAAATTAACAATGTTTAGCAATTAAGCCCAATTAAGCCCAATAATGTAAAACCAAAAACAATGATTGTAAAAGTTGTCTAATTTTCGTCTCTCTCTCGGCTTGTGCGGTCAGAACTCGCTATTTTTGCTTTTTAATCCCGACCTAACCCTAGACCAAATTATGGGCCTCTGAATAAGCTTTGCAACAAGGTATCATATGCCTTAATTGGGCTTAAGATTAGTTAGGCCCATTTAAGTGAAGGAACATCATGGATCATGCACTAATCAGCGCTAGAGTACTCGGGACCCAATTTAGCCTTGATTTTGGTCTAATTTGACAATTTTTGTGAAACTCGAAATTGTTGGTGGCTTCCTTATCTTTCTAGGGACAGCAAGATCACCAAAATCCAAAACTGTAGCTCTAGTTATGCTCTGCGCAAGGCAACAAGGTCAGGAAGAGTGAAAAATCCGAAAATTAACAATGTTTAGCAATTAAGCACAATTAAGCCCAAAAATGTAAAACCAAAAACAATGATTGTAAAAGTTGTCTAATTTCCTTCTCTCTCTAGCTTGTGCGGTTGTAAACTGTTATTTAGGCTTTTTAATCCCGACCTAACCCTAGAACAAATTAAGGGCATCTGAATAAGCTTTCCAACAAGGTATCATATGCCTTAATTGGGCTTAAGATTAGTAAGATTAAGCCTAATAATGTAAAACCTAAAACAATGATTGTAAAAGTTGTCTAATTTCCTTCTCCCTCTAGCTTGTGCGGCTGTGAACTGCTATTTATGCTTTTTAATCCCGACCTAACCCTAGACCAAATTAAGGGCCTCTGAATAAGCTTTCCAACAAGGTATCATATGCTTTAATTGGGATTAAGATTAATAAGTTAGGCCCATTTAAGTGAAGGAATATCATGGACTGCGCATTGATCCGCGCCAGAGAACTCGGGACCCAATTTAGCCTTGATTTTGGAATAATTTGACAATTCTTGTGAACCTGAAATTGTAGGTCGCTTCCTTATCTTTCTTGGGACAGCAAGATCACCAAAATCCAAAATTTGTAGTTCTAGTTACCCTCTGTGCAAGGCAACAAGGTCAGGAAGAGTGAAAAATCCGAAAATTAACAATGTTTAGCAATTAAGCCCAATTAAGCCCAATAATGTAAAACCAAAAGCAATGATTGTTAAAGTTGTCTAATTTCCTTCTCTCTCTGGCTTGTGAGGCTGTAAACTGCTATTTATGCTTTTTAATCCCGACCTAACCCTAGACCAAATTAAGGGCCTCTGAATATGCTTTCCAACAAGGTATCATATGCCTTAATTGGGCTTAAGATTAGTAAGTTAGGCCCATTTAAGTGAAGGAATATCATGGAGTGTGCACTGATCCGCGCCAGAGAAGTAGGGACCCAATTTAGCCTTGATTTTGGAATAATTTGACAATTCTTGTGACACCTGACATTGTAGGTCCCTTCCTTATCTTTCTAGGGACAGCAAGATCACCAAAATCTGATATCTGTCGCTCTAGTTATGCTCTGCACAAGGCAACAAGGTCAGGAAGAGTGAAAAATCCGAAAATTAACAATGTTTAGCAATTATGCCCAAATAAGCCCAATAATGTAAAACCAAAAACAATGATTGTTAAAGTTGTCTAATTTCCTTCTCTCTCTAGCTTGTGCGGCTGTAAACTGCTATTTTTGCTTATTAATCCTGACCTAACCCTAGACCAAATTCAGGGCCTCTGAATAAGCTTTCCAACAAGGTATCATATGTCTTAATTGGGCTTAAGATTAGTAAGTTAGCCCCATTTAAGTGAAGGCACATCATGGACTGCACACTGATCCGTGCTACAGAACTCGGGATCCAATTTAGCCTTAATTTTGGCCTAATTTGATAATTCTTTGGAAATATGAAATTGTGGGCCTCTTCCTTATCTTTCTAGGGATAGCAAGATCACCAAAATCCGAAATCTGTAGCTATAGTTAGGCTCTGCGCAAGGCAACAAGGTCAGGAAGAGTGAAAAATCCGAAAATTAACAATGTTTAGCAATTAAGCCCAATAATGTAAAACCAAAAACAATGATTGTAAAAGTTGTCTAATTTCCGTCTCTCTCTGGCTTGTGCGGCTGTAAACTGCTATTTTTGCTTATTAATCCTGACCTATCCCTAGACCAAATTAAGGGCCTCTGAATAAGCTTTCCAACAAGGTATTATATGCCTTAATTGGGCTTAAGATGAGTAAGTTAGGCCCTTTTAAGTGAAGGAACATCATGGACTGCGCACTGATCCGCGCCTTAGAACTCGTGACCCAATTTAGCCTTGATTTTGGACTAATTTAACAATTCTTGTGAAACCTGACATTGTAGGTCCCTTCCTTATCTTTCTAGGGACATCACGATCACCAAAATCCGAAATCTGTAGCTCTAGTTATGCTCTGCGCTAGGCAACAAGGTCAGGAAGAGTGAAAAATCCGAAAATTAACAATGTTTAGCAATTAAGCCCAATAATTTAAAACCAAAAACAATGATTCTAAAAGTTGTCTAATTTCCTTCTCTCTCTAGCTTGTGCGGCTGTAAACTGCTATTTATGCTTTTTAATCCCGACCTAACCCTAGACCAAATTAAGGGCCTCTGAATAAGCTTTCCAACAAGGTATCATATGCCTTAATTGGGCTTAAGATTAGTAAGTTAGGCCCATTTAAGTGAAGGAATATCATGGACTGTGCACTGATCCGCGCCAGAGAACTCGGGACCCAAATTAGCCTTGATTTTGGAATAATTTGACAATTCTTGTGAAACCTGACATTGTAGGTCCCTTCCTTATCTTTGTAGGGACAGCAAGATCACCAAAATCTGATATCTGTAGCTCTAGTTATGCTCTGCGCAAGGCAACAAGGTTAGGAAGAGTGAAAAATCCGAAAATTAACAATGTTTAGCAATTAAACCCAATTAAGACCAATAATGTGAAACCAAAAACAATGATTGTAAAAGTTCTCTAAAATCCTTCTCTCTCTAGCTTGTGGGGCTGTAAACTGCTATTTATGCTTTTTAATCCCGACGTAACCCTAGACCAAATTAAGGGCCTCTGAATAAGATTTCCAACAAGGTATCATATGCCTTAATTAGGCTTAAGATTAGTTAGATTAATCCCAATAATGTAAAACCTAAAACAATGATTGTAAAAGTTGTCTAATTTCCTTCTCCCTCTAGCTTGTGCGGCTGTAAACTGCTATTTATGCTTTTTAATCCCGACCTAACCCTAGACCAAATTAAGGGCCTCTGAATAAGCTTTCCAACAAGGTATCATATGCCTTAATTGGGCTTAAGATTAGTAAGTTAGGCCCATTTAAGTGAAGGAATATCATGGATTGCGCACTGATCCGTGCCAGAGAACTCGGGACCCAATTTAGCCTTGATTTTAGAATAATTTGACAATTCTTGTGAAACCTGACATTGTAGGTCCCTTCCTTATCTTTCTAGGGACAGCAAGATCACGAAAATCAGATATCTGTAGCTCTAGTTATGCTCACAAAGGCAACAAGGTCAGGAAGAGTGAAAAATCCGAAAATTAACAATGTTTAGCAATTATGCCCAATTATGCGCAATAATGTAAAACCAAAAACAATGATTGTAAAAGTTGTCTAATTTCCTTCTCTCTCTAGCTTGTGCGGCTGTAAACTGCTATTTTTGCTTATTAATCCTGACCTAACCCTAGACCAAATTAAGGGCCTCTGAATAAGCTTTCCATTAAGGTATCATATGCCTTAATTGGGCTTAAGATTAGTAAGTTAGCCCCATTTAAGTGAAGGAACATCATGGACTGCGCACTGATCCGTGCTAGAGAACTCAGGATTCAATTTAGCCTTGATTTTGGCTAATTTGATAATTCTTTGGAAATATGAAATTGTGGGTCTCTTCCTTATCTTTCTAGGGACAGCATGATCACCAAAATCCGAAATCTGTAGCTCTAGTTATGCTCTGCGCAAGGCAACAAGGTCAGGAAGAGTGAAAAATCCGAAAATTAACAATGTTTAGCAATTAAGCCCAATAATGTAAAACCAAAAACAATGATTGTAAAAGTTGTCTAATTTCCATCTCTCTCTGGCTTGTGCGGCTGTAAACTGCTATTTTTGCTTATTAATCCTGACCTAACCCTAGACCAAATTAAGGGCCTCTGAATAAGCTTTCCAACAAGGTATCATATGCCTTAATTGGGCTTAAGATGAGTAAGTTAGGCCCTTTTAAGTGGAGGAACATCATGGATCACTAATCGCCTTGAGAACTTGGGCCAATAGCCTTGATTTTGGAGCTAATTTGACAATTCTTGTGAAACGACCATTGTAGGTCTCTTCCTTATCTTTCTAGGGACAGCAAGATCGCCAAAATCCGATATCTGTAACTCTAGTTAAACTCTGCGCATGGCAACAAGGTCGGGTTGAGTGAAAAATCCGAAAATTAACAATGTTTAGAAATTATGCCAAATTAAACCCAATAATGTAAAACCAAAAACAATGATTGTAAAAGTTGTCTAATTTCCTTCTCTCTCTAGCTTGTACGGCTGTAAACTGCTATTTATGCTTTTTAATCCGGACCTAACCCTAGACCAAATTAAGGGCCTCTAAATAAGCTTTCCAACAAGGTATCATATGCCTTAATTGGGCTTAAGATTAGTAAGTTAGGCCCATTTAAGTGAAGGAACATCATGGATCACAGACCGATCCGCCCCAGAGTACTCGGGACCCAATTTAGCCTTGATTTTGGTCTAATTTGACAATTATTGTGAAACCTGAAATTGTTGGTCTCTTCCTTAACTTTCTAGGGACAGCAAGATCACCAAAATCCGAAATATGTAGCTCTAGTTATGCTCACAAGGCAACAAGGTCGGGAAGAGTGAAAAATCCAAAATTTAACAATGTTTAGAAATTAAGCCCAATAATGTAAAACCAAAAACAATGATTGTAAAAGTTGTCTAATTTCCTTCTCTCTCTAGCTTGTGCGGCTGTAAACTGCTATTTATGCTTTTTAATCCCGACCTAACCCTAGACCAAATTAAGGGCCTCTGAATAAGCTTTCCAACAAGGTATCATATGCCTTAATTGGGCTTAAGATTAGTAAGTTAGGCCTATTTAAGTGAAGGAATATCATGGACTGCGCACTGATCCGCGCTAGAGAACTCGGGACCCAATTTAGCCTTGATTTTGGAATAACTTGACAATTCTCGTGAACCTGAAATTGTTGGTCCCTTCCTTATCTTTCTAGGGACAGCAAGATCACCAAAATGCGAAATTTGTAACTCAAGTTATGCTCTGCGCAAGGCAACAAGGTCAGGAAGAGTGAAAAATCCGAAAATTAACAATGTTTAGCAATTATGCGGAATAATGTAAAAGCAAAAACAATGATTGTAAAAGTTGTCTAATTTTCGTCTCTCTTTGACTTGGGCGGCTGCAAACTGCTATTAATACTTATTCATCCCGACCTAATCCTAGACCAAATTAAGGTCCTCTGAATAAGCTTTCCAACAAGGTATTATATGCCTTAATTGGGCTTAAGATGAGTAAGGTAGGCCCATTTAAGTGAAGGAATATCATGGACTGCGCATTGATCCGCGCCAGAGAACTCTGGACCCAATTTAGCCTTGATTTTGGCCTAAATTGACAATTCTTGTGTCACCTGAAATTGTAGGTCTCTTCCTTATCTTTCTAGGGACAGCAAGATCACCAAAATCCGATATCTGTAGCTCTAGTTATACTCTGCGCATGGCAACAAGACTGGGATGAGTGAAAAATCCGAAAATTAACTATGTTTAGCAATTAAGTCCAATTAAGCCCAATAATGTAAAACCAAAAACAATGATTGTATAAGTTGTCTAATTTCCTTCTCTCTCTAGCTTGTGCGGCGGTAAACTGCCATTTATGCTTTTTAATCCCGACCTAACCCTAGACCAAATTAAGGGCCTCTGAATAAGCTTTCCAACAAGGTATCATATGCCTGAATTGGGCTTAAGATGAGTAAGTTAGGCCCATTTAAGTGAAGGAACATCATGGAGGGCGCCCTGATCCGCGCCAGAGAACTCGGGACCCAATTTAAACTTGATTTTGGCCTAATTTGACAATTCTTGTGTCACCTGAAATTGTAGGTCCCTTCCTTATCTTTCTAGGGACATCAAGATCACCAAAATGCGAAATCAGAACTCTAATTATGCTCTGCAAAGGCAACAAGGTCAGGAAGAGTGAAAAATCCAAAAATTAACAATGTTTAGCAATTATGCGGAATAATGTAAAAGCAAAAACAATGATTGTAAACTCTCTCTAGCTTGGGCGGCTGCAAACTGCTATTTATACTTATTCATCCCGACCTAATCCTAGACCAAATTAAGGGTCTCTGAATAAGCTTTCCAACAAGGTATTATATGCCTTAATTGGTCTTAAGATGAGTAAGTTAGGCCCATTTAAATGAAGGAAAATCATAGAGGGCGCACTGATCAGCGCCAGAGAACTCGGGACCCAATTTAAACTTGATTTTGGCCTAAATTGACAATTCTTGTGTCACCTGAAATTGTAGCCCTCTTCCTTATCTTTCTAGGGACAGCAAGATCATCAAAATCCGATATTTGTAGCTCTAGTTATACTCTATGCATGGCAACAAGACTGGGATGAGTGAAAAATCTGAAAATTAACTATGTTTAGCAATTAAGTCCAATTAAGCCAATAATGTAAAACCAAAAACAATGATTGTAAAAGTTGTCTAATTTCCTTCTCTCTCTAGCTTGTGCGGCTGTAAACTGCTATTTATGCTTTTTAATCCAGAACTAACCCTAGACCAAATTAAGGGCCTCAGAATAAGCTTTCCAACAAGGTATCATATGCCTTAATTGGGCTTAAGATGAGTAAGTTAGGCCCATTTAAGTGAAGGAACATCATGGACTGCGCACTGATCCGAGCTGTAACACCCTGTATTTCGCTGTTTTAAATAACAGTAATATATATATAAATATGTTTATAAATTTATTTGAGTTTTAGAAAATTATTTTAATTAAACGGAGTTTACTACTCAATCCTACTTGAATGTAGGAAGCTATGACTGAAAATTAGGTTGGAAAGTCAGGCGAAAACCGGCCTGCGAATTCCATTGACAGTATAATTATACTCTCAAAAGACCTAATTTTAATTCGTGAACGAAAGTCTTAAGTTTAGTATTTTATTTTCTACGATTCTGTATTGTTAGAATTTTTTCAGAAAAAAATAAAATAATTTACGTTTTTCAAAGTGAACACGTAATCGGGTAGACGACGGAAGGGAAATTAGAGTTTCTAAGAGTAGTGAGAGTGTTTATCTTAGGATTTTGAGATGATTCAAGGGGATGAATCATATTTTTAAGTCTAGAAGATTTTTCAGGGTTAAATAGAAAATGTAGAAATTTTACGGTTAAGTCCCTGAACTTTCTGTAAATTACCCTTTTGTCCCTAAATTAGTTTTTTTTATTTTTTCTAAGTGGATTGGGCTAGATTCTAATCTTAAATGGTCGTGGCTTAGGAGCCCAAACTTTTCTAGTTCATAGTTTGAGTTCAAAAAGCCCATTTAAGTTCTTATATTAAGCTTAAAGGCTTAAATCTTCAAGTGGGCCCCACAACAAACAAGAAAATGAAACCAAGCCCAAATGTGCCAAGCCCAAATGCGCAAGCCCATGAGGAAAGATGACTTTCTCATTTGATGGATGAATCAAGATTTTTCTAGAATGTTCCACACTTTTCTACATCATTCTTGATTTTTCTTCAACATTCTAGATTCTTCTCAAATATTCTTGAATTTGTCTTAGCCTATCTTTGACTCATAAAAATCAGCCAACAAAGTCAAGATAAGTTAGCATTTAATGTGGCAAAATCATCATCATGACATTTTATTGATAAATTGCAAACTAGTCCTTCAACTATTGGAATCTTTGCAATTTGGTCCTTAGAACTTAATTGCATTTGAATCCTTTAGCAAGACAACTCATCATCATCTAGAACCTTCCCATAATGGCGCCACTATCACTATAAATACCCTACTCTCACTTTTCATTTAGTTTCTTTTGTCATTTGCTTCCAAAACACTAAAGTTTACAAGTTCCTTAGTTCTAAGTTGTAAAGCAAGTTCTTGGATTTCCTTTGTCATTGATCTTCAAGAGGTAAATTCAAATCTTCATTCTTAATCATGCCTATGTTCTTTAGCAAGTTTCTTGATTCAAGGCTTATATCATAGTTGTTCATCATTTTCAAGTTTCTAACCCTAGAACTTTGAAAAGTCATAATAAATTCTAGAAAAATCACATGATGATGAAACTACTTTCTATCTTCTTGATATCATGCATATTATCTAAATCCAAGAGCATGATGTAATCAAAAAAAATTTTCCTAAAAATCTAGCCTTGGCCGAATCTAGCAAATTAGGGTTGGTAGAGTTTTGTTCATGTGTTTTCATGTATGATCATGTATTCTATATGGCATGTATGACTACACACTTTAATCTATGTTAGTTTCTTAAAATGAATATTTTACTCAAAAATCTTTGTGTTGGCCGAAACCCTAGGTGGGTTAGATTTGTTGAGTTTTGTTCAAAGTTTTCCTTAATGATCTTGTTAATCAAGCTACTAGTATGTATGATTAATAAATCCAAGTTGGTTTATTAAACTAAGAACCTAGCCCTAAAGTGTCATAGATGGATGTTAGTTGATTAATTATAATTACGTTATTTGGTTGAAGGTGATTGTGTTAACTCGTGGCGGGATAACGAGGATCGTCGTGTACGTGTTTCCGGTGCAAACTCAGGTGGGAGAAAGAACCATTCCATCGTCGGAACCGATAAGTAGTATATAATTTATAATAATGGTGTAGGGCGACCTAAACCCTACTAGTGGTCGAGTAATCGACAATACCAAAATCGTATTGGAAACTTTTCCGTAATACCAATGACGATTTGGGAATTGTAGGTTTATCGCCTTAGGTTGATTATTCATATTTGAGGATGTATGAATTATTTACTTTTGACTATTTGTGATACGCTGGTTAAGGTATTCCATCTGCATGTGACGTATTGTTTCGGTGTTTGAATAATTATGATATTGAGGATGTTTGCTTTGCCTGCACTACGGCGTGATGGTTGTCATGGCCAGGCCGTGATGTGGTTGCTTTTGTAGAATTCTTGCTTGGGATGTCCGTCACGGTAGTGGATGGCTATCACGGCCAGGCCGTGACGAATCCGACTTGCCTTGGTTGCTGTCACGCGGCGTGATGGCTATCACGGCCAGGCCGTGACAGAGTCTGACTTTGTTATTTATTTGGTTTGATTATTATGATTTGGTTGTGATAAATCGCCTTATAGGATATTGAGATGTTTGAATATTATGTTGATTAATGTGTTATGCATGATTTGCCTGGGTTTAATTCTATGCTTAGATAAATTTAAGGAAAGATACATATTGCTCGGAGGTATTTTGTTTGGGTGAGAGTTTTGAATGTGAAATAGAAGTGCCTCGCTATTATTGTGTAGCAGTGATGTGATATAAAATGT
This sequence comes from Sophora flavescens, assembly GCA_030762895.1. NCBI lineage: Eukaryota > Viridiplantae > Streptophyta > Magnoliopsida > Fabales > Fabaceae > Sophora > Sophora flavescens. The sequence goes on along the minus strand of JAUPTC010000010.1, from coordinate 5,362,064 downwards.
AAGTGGAGGTTATGAGGAAAAGCTTGAGGTACTAGGTTGTTATTGATAAAAGTCAGTGAGAATCATATGTTGCATTGTTGTTCATAACCGTGTATTTGAGATACACGAGGTCCGAAGTTCTTGTAGACCGCTCCAAATTAGAATTTAAGTTGTTCAACTATAGTGTCATTGCTTTGCATGAGCACCCTTGACAGAGTGAGAGAGAGAATCAGGGTGTGCACCGACGGTACTGTGCAGCTATAGTGTCATTGCTTTGCATGAGCATTCCTACCATGGATGAGAATGTGCACCGGCGTGGGGAACGTGTCACTTGGACGACTGACTGACATCCCTAACGAGGGATGTGTGACAGGAGTAGTAGTGGCCACGTCAGCATAAAGGTCTAGTTGCATGAGTGGAAGGGTAGAGGATGATGTTATAAAGTATGGATGATTGCAAATTGTGATGATGCGTGTCTGTGACTGTTATTGTATTATATGCTATGAATCTTTTCCACTTATGATGATAGAACTGTTTCTTATCTCCCTATTTCTGTATTTTTGTGGATGTCTACTTCGTTACGTTAGAAGAACAGATGGAAGACTATGTTACTGAGGAGATGGATGGAACCCCATACGAGACGGAGATTGTTGAAGAGTTGAACGATGTTCCGTATGAAGTTGACGCTGAAGAACAACTTACTGATCCTAATAATGTGGTGTAGTTAGTTTAAGGCCAGTGAGTCACATAAGATGTTTTGTTCCCGTTAGTTATAAACATGTTGTGTAAAATAAAGGATACTTATGTGTGTATGTATGTAAAATAGTTTGGTGTGTTGTATATTTGTATAAGTTATCTGATTATTAATTAAGTTTTAAATTTTTACGTATTTTCAACGATAAGCGCGCGATTAAGTAAATATATAATTAAGGATTTAATGTAATAATACAATGGGGCACAGCGGGGTGTCTCATTTGGTGGTATCAGAGCAGTTCGATTCTAATCGGACTGTGAGGTCTAGGATGTTGTTACTGGCCGTGTCTAGTTGAATCCACATCGGATTTTAACTATGCTTAGAAGATGGGTAGTGTGTCCGAATCCAACGCGATAAATAACATTAGTGTGGCATATGGTATTTATATACTTGTCTATGTGGTATTATATGTCATACTGATAAGAGCGAATGATTTCTTCTGCAGAATCATGGCTCGTAGAAGAGGATGTCTGATTGACAGTAATGACCGAACTCCTGAAAGAATTACTGGAGCTAACAATGTGGAAAATAATCATACCGGAAGTGGAGGAGAGTCATCTGAGACTCAAGATACCATGAAAAACATAGTTACTGCTCTGTTGTTACAAACACAGCAGAATGCTGAGATGCTACAGATGAACAAAGAACAGCAGGAACAACAGAATCAAAGGAGAGCTGCTGCAGCTGAAGATGCCGGAATGGCCACTTTCCTGAAAGGGAAGCCACCCCAATTCCGAGGAGATTATGATCCAGAGAAGGCAGAATGGTGGATACAAGAGATCGAGAAGATATTCGATACCATGCGCTGTAGGGAGGATAGGAAAGTGACGTATGCTGCCTTCATGCTAACTGGAGGAGCAGAGTCTTGGTGGAGAGGTAAGCGAAGATTGCTGGATGCCGAAGGCAGAGTTATCAATTGGCAGCTGTTCAGTGACTGCTTCTTTGAGAAGTATTTTCCGCGTCTAGTTCGACGCGAGAAAGAAAGGGAATTCATGAGCCTCAAACAAGGCAACATGACTGTTGGTGATTATGCATCACGATTCGAGGCTCTGATTAAGTATTCCGAATTTTATCAGAGATTCCCAGATGAAGATTGGCAATGTAGAAGGTTTGAGGAAGGACTCGACATGAACTCCGAGGGCTATAGTATCTCTTGATATCCGAGTTTTCCGAGCTAGTGGAACGATGCAGTGCGATCGAAAGTCTAGATCTCGAGGTCTGGCTAATGAGCGTAAATAATTAAGGAGTGGGGTCCTACTCGACCGGGTTTTCGAGAGGCGAGGAGGTAGTAACTCTCAATGGAGACAGAGGTCGTATGCCCGACCGGTCAGGCATACCAAAGACCAAAGATCGATGGTTAGAACTGGTCAACAGCAGCAAGGTTTATCTTGTTTCAGATGTGGAGGACCGCATTATCTTAGAGACTGCAGGGAGCGACCTGGTTGTTTTCACTGTGGGAAAATAGGTCATATGGCCCGAGATTACAGACAGCAGGTTAGGCGACCACCGATAGCTGCAGGAAGAGGAAATGGAGGCAATCGGGGTGGAGCTGGGAGAGGAGTAATATCAGCAGGGCAACAGGGAGCAAGACCTCAGGCCACTGGAAGAGTGTTTACCGTGAAGGGAGCTGAATCCTCTCAATCTGCTGATCTTATACAAGGTATGTGTTTGATAGCTGGTAGACTCTCGTATGTGTTATTTGACTCGGGCGCTACACATTCATTTATTTCGTATGAGTGTGTGGATCAATTAAAATTAACTGTTTCTCAATTACCTTATACCCTTACAATATCTACTCCAACTAGTAATCCTTTGAATACTATGTCTATTTGTTTACAGTGTCCTATAGTTATTGAGAATAGGACATTTATTGTAGACCTTGTCTGTTTGCCTATGCAACAGATAGATGTTATTCTTGGCATGGATTGGCTTTCGGCTAACCATGTAATGCTAGACTGTTCTAGTAAGACCTTATCATTTCTTGAGTCTTCTAGTATAGTCTCTGCCAATGAAGGAGTATCCATGAGGAGTGACGATTCTCGGCAGTACGTGATGCTGTTCGCGGTGGAAACTACGGAGACTCCTAGTATAGATTCTATGCCTATCGTGAGAGAGTTTCCTGAAGTTTTCCCTCCCGACGTTCCAGGTTTACCACCAGAACGAGAAGTGGAATTCACCATAGATCTTGTACCAGGGACATGACCTATATCTATGGCGCCTTATCGGATGTCACCTATAGAATTGGCGGAGTTGAAGAAACAGCTGGATGATATGTTGGGAAAAGAATTCATAAGACCGAGTGTTTCACCATGGGGAGCTCCAGTGTTGTTTGTTAAGAAGAAAGATGGAAGTGCTAGGTTGTGAACAGATTATAGACAGTTAAACAAGGTAACAATTAGGAATAAGTATCCATTGCCTAGGATAGATGATCTGATGGATCAATTGAAAGGAGCCGCAGTATTTTCCAAGATTGATTTGAGATCTGGATACCATCAGATTAGAGTAAAGAAGGAAGATATACTAAAAACGGCTTTTAGAACAAGGTATGGACATTACGAGTATTTAGTTATGTCGTTCGGTGTGACTAATGCGCCAGCAGTGTTCATGGATTATATGAACAGGATATTTAGACCGTACCTTGATAAGTTTGTTGTTGTATTCATCGACGACATCCTTATCTATTCTCGTACATGGGAAGATCATGAGAAACATTTAAGGATAGTGCTCCAAGTTTTGAAGGATAGGCAGCTTTATGCTAAACTTTCCAAGTGTGAGTTTTGGATGGAAGAAGTCCAATTTCTAGGACATGTGATCACCAAGGAAGGTATAGCAGTAGATCCTGCAAAGGTTGAGGCAGTTCTTAAATGGGAACGGCCTAAGTCAATAAGTGAAGTACGAAGCTTTCTAGGGTTAGCTGGATATTATCGGAGGTTTATAGAGGGTTTCTCGAAGATTGCGTTGTCTATGACGCAATTGACGAGGAAAAATACAGCTTTTGTATGGACGGACAATTGTGAGCAGAGTTTCCAAAAGCTGGAGGAAAGATTGACTACATCACCTGTGTTGACTTTACCGGATCCATTAGGACCGTTTGACGTATACTGTGATGCGTCATACCAAGGTTTAGGTTGTGTTCTAATGCAAGAGGGAAGAGTGGTGGCTTATGCTTCCCGACAATTGAGAATTCATGAGAGGAACTATCCGACTCATGATTTGGAATTAGCAGCCATAGTGTTCGCATTAAAAATATGGCGACACTTTCTATATGGAGCAAAATTTAATGTTTACAGTGACCATAAAAGTCTGAAGTATCTGTTTGACCAAAAGGAGTTGAATATGAGACAACGAAGATGGATGGAGTTTATCAAAGATTATGAGTTTGATTTACTATACCATCCTGGGAAGGCGAATGTAGTAGCGGATGCCTTGAGTAGGAAATCATTGCATGTGTCCGCAATGATGGTTAAAGAGTTGGAATTACTGGAACAGTTCAGAGATTTGAACTTAGGAATGGAGTTGGTTAAGGATAAAATTTGCTTAGGTATGATCACTATTAGTAGTGATTTTATGAGGGATCTTAAGGATAAACAGGCTCAGGATCCATATTTACACGAGATAAGTAGAGGTATAGATGAAGGTAAAAATTCTGAGTTTAGTAGAGGAACAAATGGGGTACTGAGGTTTAGGGATAGAATATGTGTGCCCGAGGATTTAGAACTTAGGAAGTTGATATTAGAAGAAGCACATAAGAGTAAGTTGAGTATCCATCCTGGATCTACCAAAATGTATCAGGATTTAAAGAAATTGTTTTGGTGGACGAGGATGAAGAAAGAGGTAGCAGAGTATGTTTTATCTTGCCTGGTGTGTCAGAAGGCTAAGATAGAGCATCAAAGGCCAGCTGGTTTATTGCAATCATTAGATATCCCAGAATGGAAATGGGATAGCATCGCTATGGATTTTGTGGTTGGACTACCACGAACTCCTAAGAAACATGATGCGATTTGGGTTATCATTGACCGATTGACGAAGTGTGCTCACTTCTTACCTATGGGAGAAAGTTATAGTTTGGAGAAGTTGACCCAAATCTACATCAAAGAAATTGTTAGGTTGCATGGTGTGCCATCGAGCATTGTTTCAGACCGAGATCCTAGATTTACATCTAGATTTTGGAAACAATTGCATCATGCTTTAGGGACCAAGTTGAGGATGAGTTCTGCTTATCATCCCCAAACGGATGGACAGTCATAAAGGACGATTCAATCATTGGAGGACCTTTTAAGAGCTTGTGTTTTGGAACATACTGGCAGCTGGGATGAGTTCTTGCCATTGATTGAATTTACTTACAACAATAGTTTTCACAGTAGTATAGGGATGGCACCATATGAGGCTTTGTATGGTAGGAAGTGTAGGACACCGTTATGTTGGTATGAGATTGGTGAAAATCAAGTCTTGGATCCAGATGTGGTGCAACAGACTACGGAACAAGTTAGGAAGATAAGGGAAAAGATGAAGGAAGCACAGGATAGACAAAGGAGCTACAGTAACAAGAGAAGGAGACCTTTAGAATTCCAGGAAGGCGATCACGTGTTTTTGAGAGTCACTCCGAAGACCGGAATTGGCAGGGCTATCAAAACTAGAAAACTTACTCCTAGATTCATCGGACCTTTCCAGATTCTTCGAAGGATTGGTCCAGTAGCTTATCATATTGCTCTACCACCTAACCTAGCAAACCTTCATGATGTCTTTCACGTGTCTCAGTTGAGAAAATATTATCCTGATCCTTCATATGTTATTGAGTCTGAGTCTATACAACTGCGAGAGAATCTAGAGTATGAGGCTCTACCTGTAAGGATAGCAGATAAAGAGATTAAGGAACTTCGTGGTAGACAAATTCCTTTGGTTAAGGTCATATGGGATGAAACTACTGGAGATGCTACTTGGGAAAGTGAAGCAGATATGCAACAACGATATCCACATCTTTTCTGAAGTATGTAAATTTCGAGGATGACATTTTTTTTAAAGTGGGGTAGTAATGTAACACCCTGTATTTCGCTGTTTTAAATAACAGTAATATATATATAAATATGTTTATAAATTTATTTGAGTTTTAGAAAATTATTTTAATTAAACGGAGTTTACTACTCAATCCTACTTGAATGTAGGAAGCTATGACTGAAAATTAGGTTGGAAAGTCAGTAAAACCTACTCATGAATTCCATTGACAGTATAATTATACTGCTCAAAAGACCTAATTTTAATTCGCGAACGAAAGACTTAATTTCAGTATTTTATTTTCTACGATTCTGTATTGTTAGAATTTTTTCAGAAAAAAAAAAATAATTTACGTTTTTCAGGCGGAACACGTAATCGGGTAGACGACGGAAGGGAAATTAGAGTTTCTAAGAGTAGTGAGAGTGTTTATCTTAGGATTTTGAGATGATTCAAGGGGATGAATCATATTTTTAAGTCTAGAAGATTTTTCAGGGTTAAATAGAAAATGTAGAAATTTTACGGTTAAGTCCCTGAACTTTCTGTAAATTACCCTTTTGTCCCTAAATTAGTTTTTTTTATTTTTTCTAAGTGGATTGGGCTAGATTCTAATCTTAAATGGTCGTGGCTTAGGAGCCCAAACTTTTCTAGTTCATAGTTTGAGTTCAAAAAGCCCATTTAAGTTCTTATATTAAGCTTAAAGGCTTAAATCTTCAAGTGGGCCCCACAACAAACAAGAAAATGAAACCAAGCCCAAATGTGCCAAGCCCAAATGCGCAAGCCCATGAGGAAAGATGACTTTCTCATTTGATGGATGAATCAAGATTTTTCTAGAATGTTCCACACTTTTCTACATCATTCTTGATTTTTCTTCAACATTCTAGATTCTTCTCAAATATTCTTGAATTTGTCTTAGCCTATCTTTGACTCATAAAAATCAGCCAACAAAGTCAAGATAAGTTAGCATTTAATGTGGCAAAATCATCATCATGACATTTTATTGATAAATTGCAAACTAGTCCTTCAACTATTGGAATCTTTGCAATTTGGTCCTTAGAACTTAATTGCATTTGAATCCTTTAGCAAGACAACTCATCATCATCTAGAACCTTCCCATAATGGCGCCACTATCACTATAAATACCCTACTCTCACTTTTCATTTAGTTTCTTTTGTCATTTGCTTCCAAAACTCTAAAGTTTACAAGTTCCTTAGTTCTAAGTTGTAAAGCAAGTTCTTGGATTTCCTTTGTCATTGATCTTCAAGAGGTAAATTCAAATCTTCATTCTTAATCATGCCTATGTTCTTTAGCAAGTTTCTTGATTCAAGGCTTATATCATAGTTGTTCATCATTTTCAAGTTTCTAACCCTAGAACTTTGAAAAGTCATAATAAATTCTAGAAAAATCACATGATGATGAAACTACTTTCTATCTTCTTGATATCATGCATATTATCTAAATCCAAGAGCATGATGTAATCAAAAAAAATTTTCCTAAAAATCTAGCCTTGGCCGAATCTAGCAAATTAGGGTTGGTAGAGTTTTGTTCATGTGTTTTCATGTATGATCATGTATTCTATATGGCATGTATGACTACACACTTTAATCTATGTTAGTTTCTTAAAATGAATATTTTACTCAAAAATCTTTGTGTTGGCCAAACCCTAGGTGGGTTAGATTTGTTGAGTTTTGTTCAAAGTTTTCCTTAATGATCTTGTTAATCAAGCTACTAGTATGTATGATTAATAAATACAAGTTGGTTTATTAAACTAAGAACCTAGCCCTAAAGTGTCATAGATGGATGTTAGTTGATTAATTATAGTTACGTTGTTTGGTTGAAGGTGATTGTGTTAACTCGTGGCGGGATAACGAGGATCGCCGTGTACATGTTTCCGTGCAAACTCAGGTGGGAGAAAGAACCATTCCATCGTCTGAACCGATAAGTAGTATATAATTTATAATAATGGTGTAGGGCGACCTAAACCCTACTAGTGGTCGAGTAATCGACAATACCAAAATCGTATTGGAAACTTTTCCGTAATACCAATGACGATTTGGGAATTGTAGGTTTATCGCCTTAGGTTGATTATTCATATTTGAGGATGTATGAATTATTTACTTTTGACTATTTGTGATACGCTGGTTGAGGTATTCCATCTGCATGTGACGTATTGTTTCGGTGTTTGAATAATTATGATATTGAGGATGTTTGTCACGTCTGTCACGGCGTGATGGTTGTCATGGCCAGGCCGTGACAGGTTCTTTTTGTAGAATTCTTGCTTGGGATGTCCGTCACGGCCGTGATGGCTATCACAAATGCCGTGATGTAACTCGACTTGCCTTGGTTGCCTGTCACGGCCGTGATGGCTATCACGGCCAGGCCGTGATAGAGTCTGACTTTGTTATTTATTTGGTTTGATTATTATGATTTGGTTGTGATAAATCGCCTTATAGGATATTGAGATGTTTGAATATTCTGTTGATTAATGTGTTATGCATGATCTGTCTGGGTTTAATTCTATGCTTAGATAATTTTAAGGAAAGATACATATTGCTCGGAGGTATTTTGTTTGGGTGAGAGTTTTGAATGTGAAATAGAAGTGCCTCGCTATTATTGTGTAGCAGTGATGTGATATAAAATGTAAGTGGAGGTTATGAGGAAAAGCTTGAGGTACTAGGTTGTTATTGATAAAAGTCAGTGAGAATCATATGTTGCATTGTTGTTCATAACCGTGTATTTGAGATACACGAGGTCCGAAGTTCTTGTAGACCGTTCCAAATTAGAATTTAAGTTGTGCAACTATAGTGTCATTGCTTTGCATGAGCACCCTTGACAGAGTGAGAGAGAGAATCAGGGTGTGCACCGACGGTACTGTGCAGCTATAGTGTCATTGCTTTGCATGAGCATTCCTACCATGGATGAGAATGTGCACCGGCGTGGGGAACGTGTCACTTGGACGACTGACTGGCATCCCTAACGAGGGATGTGTGACAGAGTAGTAGTGGCCACGCCAAAGATAAAGGTCTAGTTGCATGAGTGGAAGGGTAGAGGATGATGTTATAAAGTATGGATGATTGCAAATTGTGATGATGCGTGTCTGTGACTGTTATTGTATTATATGCTATGAATCTTTTCCACTTATGATGATAGAACTGTTTCTTATCTCCCTATTTCTGTATTTTTGTGGATGTCTACTTCGTTACGTTAGAAGACCAGATGGAAGACTATGTTACTGAGGAGATGGATGGAACCCCATACGAGACGGAGATTGTTGAAGAGTTGAACGATGTTCCGTATGAAGTTGACGCTGAAGAACAACTTACTGATCCTAATAATGTGGTGTAGTTAGTTTAAGGCCAGTGAGTCACATAAGATGTTTTGTTCCCGTTAGTTATAAACATGTTGTGTAAAATAAAGGATACTTATGTGTGTATGTATGTAAAATAGTTTGGTGTGTTGTATATTTGTATAAGTTATCTGATTATTAATTAAGTTTTAAATTTTTACGTATTTTCATCGATAAGCGCGCGATTAAGTAAATATATAATTAAGGATTTAATGTAATAATACAATGGGGCACGGCGGGGTGTCTCACGAGCCAGAGTACTCGGGACCCAATTTAGCCTTGATTTTTGTCTAATTTGACAATTCTTGTGAAACCTGACATTGTAGGTCTCTTCCTTATCTTTCTAGGGATAGCAAGATCACCAAAATCCAATATCTGTAGCTCTAGTTATACTCTGCGCATGGCAACAAGGTCGGGATGAGTGAAAAATCCGAAAATTAACAATGTTTAGCAATTAAGCCCAATAATGTAAAACCAAAAACAATGATTGTTAAAGTTGTCTAATTTCCTTCTCTCTCTAGCTTGTGCGGCTGTAAACTGCTATTTATGCTTTCTAATCCCGACCTAACACTAGACCAAATTAGGGGCCTCTGAATAAGTTTTCCAATAAGGTATCATATGCCTTAATTGGGCTTAAGATTAGTAAGTTAGGCCCATTTAAGTGAAGGAATATCATGGATCGCATGACCGATCCGCGCCTGCAGAACTCTGGGACCCAATTTACCCTTGATTTTGGAATAATTTGACAATTCTTGTGCAACTGAAATTGTAGGTCCCTTCCTTATCATTCTAGGGACAGCAAGATCATCAAAATCCGATATCTCGTAGCTCTAGTTATGCTCGCACAAGGCAACAAGGTCAGGAAGAGTGAAAAATCCGAAAATTAACAATGTTTAGCAATTATGCCCACTAATGTAAAAGCAAAAACAATGATTGTAAAAGTTCTCAAATTTCCTTCTCTCTCTAGCTTGTGCGGCTGTAAACTGCTATTTATGCTCTTTAATCCCGACCTAACCCTAGACCAAATTAAGGGCCTCTGAATAAGCTTTCCAACAAGGTATCATATGCCTTAATTGGGCTTAAGAATAGTAAGTTAGGCCCATTAAAGTGAAGGAACATCATGAACTGTGCACTGATCCGTGCCAGAGAACTCGGGACCCAATTTAGCTTTGATTTTGGTCTAATTGGACAATTCTTGTGAAACCTGACATTGTAGGTCTCTTCCTTATCTTTCTAGGGACAACAAGATCACCAAAATCCGATATCTGTAGCTCTAGTTATACTCTGCGCATGGCAACAACGTCGGGATTAGTGAAAAATCCGAAAATTAACAATGTTTAGCAATTAAGCCCAATTAAGCCCAATAATGTAAAACCAAAAACAATGATTGTAAAAGTTGTCTAATTTCATTCTCTCTCTAATTTGTGCGGCTGTAAACTGCTATTTATGCTTTTTAATCCCGACCTAACCCTAGACCAAATTAAGGGCCTCTGAATAAGCTTTCCAACATGGTATCATATGCCTTAATTGGGCTTAAGATTAGTAAGTTAGGCCCATTTAAGTGAAGGAACATCATGGACTGCGCACTGATCCGTGCCAGAGAACTCGGGACCCAATTTAGCCTTGATTTTGGTCTAATTTGACAATTCTTGTGAAACCTGACATTGTAGGTCTCTTCCTTATCTCTCTAGGGATAGCAAGATCATCAAAATCCGATATCTATAGCTCAAGTTATGCTCTGCACAAGGCAACAAGGTCAGGATGAGTGAAAAATCGGAAAATTAACAATGTTTGGCAATTAAGCCCAAAAATGTAAAAGCAAAAACAATGATTGTAAAAGTTGTCTAATTTCCTTCTCTCTAGCTCTTGTGCGGCTGTAAACTGGTATTTTTGGTTATTAATCCTGACCTAACCCTAGACCAAATTAAGGGCCTCTGAATAAGCTTTCCAACAAGGTATCATATGCCTTAATTGGGCTTAAGATTAGTAAGTTAGGCCCATTTAAGTGAAGGAATATCTTGGACTCGCGACCGATCCGCGCCTGAGAACTCGGGACCCAGTTTAGCCTTGATTTTGAAATAATTTGACAATTCTTGTGAACCTGAAATTGTAGGTCCCTTCCTTATCTTTCTAGGGACAACAAGATCATCAAAATCCGATATCTGTAGCTCTAGTTATGCTCTGCACAAGGCAACAAGGTCAGGAAGAGTGAAAAATCGGAAAATTAACATTGTTTAGCAATTATGCCCAATAATGTAAAAGCAAAAACAATGATTATAAAAGTTGTCTAATTTCCTTCTCTCTCTAGCTTGTGCGGCTATAAACTGCTAGTTATGCTTTTTAATCCCGACCTAACCTTAGACCAAATTAAGGGCCTCTGAATAATCTTTCCAACAAGGTATCATATGCTTTAATTGGGCTTATGATTAGTAAGTTAGGCCCATTTAAGTGAAGGAACATCATGGACTGCGCACTGATCCGTGCCAGAGAACTCGGGACCCAATTTAGCCTTGATTTTGGTCAAATTTGACAATTCTTGTGAAACATGACATTGTAGGTCTCTTCCTTATCTTTCTAGGGACAGCAAGATCACCAAAATCCGATATCTGTAGCTCTAGTTATACTCTGCACATGGCAACAAGGTCGGGATGTGTGAAAAATCCGAAAATTAACAATGTTTAGCAATTTAGCTCAATTAAGCCCAATAATGTAAAAGCAAAAACAATGATTGTAAAAGTTGTCTAATTTCCGTCTCTCTCTGGCTTGTGCGGCTGTAAACTGCTATTTTTGCTTATTAATCCTGACCTAACTCTAGACCAAATTAAGGGCCTCTGAATAAGCTTTCCAACAAGGTATCATATGCCTTAATTGGGCTTAAGATTAGTAAGTTAGGCCCATTTAAGTGAAGGAATATCATGGACTGCGCACTAATCCGCGCCAGAGAACTCGAGACCCAATTTATCCTTGATTTTGGAATAATTTGACAATTCTTGTGCACCTGAAATTGTAGGTCCCTTCCTTATCTTTCTAGGGACAGCAAGATCATCAAAATCCGATATCTGTAGCTCTAGTTATGCTCTGGACAAGGCAAAGAAGGTCAGGAAGAGTGAAATGGACTTGTTTGATCCTAATAGAGCCAAAATGGACTTTTTGGGTCTTATAGGACCTAACTGGGCCAATTTGTACATCTTTGGTCCTATTAGATCCCAATTTAGCCTTGATTTTGGAATAATTTGACAATTCTTGTGAACCTGAAATTGTAGGTCCCTTCCTTATCTTTTTAGGGACAAGCAAGATCATCAAAATCCGATATCCGTAGCTCTAGTTATGCTCGCACAAGGCAACAAGGTCAGGAAGAGTGAAAAATCCGAAAATTAACAATGTTTAGCAATTATGCCCAATAAAGCCTAATAATGTAAAAGCAAAAACAGCCTTGATTTTGGTGAACACGGGACCCAATTTAGCCTTGATTTTGGAATAATTTGACAATTCTTCTGATTGAAATTGCAGGTCTCTTCCTTATCTTTCTAGGGACAGCAAGATCACCAAAATCCGAAATATGTAGCTCTAGTTATTCTCTGCGCAAGGCAACAAGTTAGGATGAGTGAAAAATCCGAAAATTAACAATGTTTAGCAATTAAGCCCAATAATGTAAAACCAAAAACAATGAATGTAAAAGTTGTTTAATTTCCTTCTCTCTCTAGCTTGTGCGGCTGTAAACTGGTATTTTTGGTTATTAATCCTGACCTAACCCTAGACCAAATTAAGGGCCTCTGAATAAGCTTTCCAACAAGGTATCATATGCCTTAATTGGGCTTAAGATTAGTAAGTTAGGCCCATTTAAGTGAAGGAATATCATGGATTGCGCACTGATCCGCGCCAGAGAACTCGGGACCCAGTTTAGCCTTGATTTTGAAATAATTTGACAATTCTTGTGAACCTGAAATTGTAGGTCCCTTCCTTATCTTTCTAGGGACAGCAAGATCGTCAAAATTCGATATCTGTAGCTCTAGTTATGCTCTGCACAAGGCAACAAGGTCAGGAAGAATGAAAAATCCGAAAATTAACAATGTTTAGCAATTATGCCCAATAATGTAAAAGTAAAAACAATGAAGTACAAATTGGCCCAGTGAGGTCCTATATGACCTAAAAAGTCCATTTGGGCTCTATTAGGGTCAAACAAGTCCATTTGGGCTCCAATAGGACCAAAGAAGTACAAATTGGCCCAATTAGGTCCTTTATGACCTAAAAAGTCCATTTGGGCTCTATTAGGATCAAACAAGTCTATTTGGGCTCTATTAGGACTTGTTTAATCCTATGACCTAAAAAGTCCATTTGGGCTCAATTAGGGTCAAACAAGTCCATTTGGGCTCCATTAGGACCAAAGAAGTACAAATTGACCCAGTTAGCTCCTATATGACCTAAAAAGTCCATTTGGGCTCTATTAGGGTCAAACAAGTCCATTTGGGCTCCAATAGGACCAAAGAAGTACAAATTGGCCCAGTTAGGTCATATATGACCTAAAAAGTGCATTTTGGCTCTATTAGGATCAAACAAGTCCATTTGGGCTCCAATAGGACCAAAGAAGTACAAATTGACCCAGTTAGGTCCTTTATGACCTAACAAGTCCATTTGGGCTTGAACGCGCTGTCGCGCACGCGCCAAAAAGCGAGCGGGTTTATAAAAATGTCGTTTAGGGAGCGACAACTCGAGTATCGTCTCACAAGGACTCTTGGGGTGTTGTTAACAAAAAAGTCAGTTTTTGGGGGGTTTGAGATTAAGGATGCAAATAACAAAACAGAGCAGAAAATAATGCAGATAAAATAACTATCAAAAAGCTAAAAACGTTCAACCTACTGCTTTCGGTTTCCCAACTATCATCGGTTTATATAATTCCAAGCCCTAAGCAGATTCTAAACCCTTCCCGATTGTAGCATCAATTAACAAGCGAAATCAATACTACGAGACATATGTTCCTATTCCCGAATTAAGCAAACGGGGTGAAGCACTCATGAACTAAGCGAACATGATTGAACACACGCGAATTAAGCAAACGTGATTAAGTATAGGAACACACAATCATCGAAATAAATCAACACCTATTCTATACAATTCTGAATTAAGCAAACAGAACATACAGAACAAGTATTGAAAGAGAATAGCATAAAGTTCAGGAATTACAAAACATCAAGCGTAAATGGAAACCAATCGCAGTAGATTAATCAAGGGAGACTAGCTCTCCATTACAAAAGAAACACAAAACTGTAAACCTAAGAAAAGAAGATAAACTACTACTGACTCACTCCCCCAATCTGCCATAGAACAACAATTTATATCTGTGAGTTCTCGCGGAGCTCGCGAGGCGAACACTGTCTCGCGACGCGAATCTCTGCAACGTTTGGTCTTCTCGCCAGGCGAAGTACGGCTCGCGCGGCGAGGAATGGAAAATTCATGGCTTCTGGTCTTCATTCTCGCGAGGTGAATCATGTATTCGCGGGCGAGAGACAGAAGGTTGGCAATTTCGGAACAGTCTCGCTCCGAGGTTCGCGAGGCGAATGCCTTCTCGGGGCGAAGAACTCCAGAATTCTTTCTTTTTATTACCTGCAAACACGGATTTATAGTATGTACTTTATTCGACTCTAAAACAACTAAATTAACCTAAAAATACTTAAACGACTCAAAATGACGCTTAAAGACAATCAAATCTAATTTGGGCGAAAATGAAATATAATTAGCACAAAACCACGGTCATACTAGTCATAAAACTAGATGAGCCAGCGGCTGATCAAAATACCCCAAACTTAAACTTTGCTTGTCCCCAAGCAAATTAAAACTCAAAAACTTAAAAAGACTCAAGACATGGCAAGCTTAAAAGATTCAATCAACTTTGCACAAATTTCAAGCAATTCATCAAAATAATTTTTCCTTCAATGTTCCCCCCCTTTCAAACAAAGCAATCCCCACATGCATTCACTCTAACATTTGAGAATTTCATCATTCAAGCAATCATCAATCTAAGCAAGGGATCCAAGTTACACACAAGAGGGAGATCACCAAATTCAAACAATCGCCTTCCTCACAAGGGTATTTAGTGTTTCACTCAAACGCTCAGTTTTTTTTTTTGTCAGGCTGTCAATATTTCACTCAATTTCACTTTTAAGAGCACTTCCCATAAATTTGATTTTCATCTCCAAATGATTCCCACAGAAAACATGCATGCAACATCAAAAGGTCTTTTAAGGTTGTAATGGGGCCTGGCTAAGGGTAGGATTTACAAAGGTACTGGGCTGAAGTCCCTAGGAACTAAGAGAGCATGAACAATTTGATACATTGAATTTCCACTCAAGTTCCTTTTTTCATTTTTCATTTGCCTTGGGTGACTACAGCCTTTTCCTTCAAATAGCCTTTTTGACATTTTTGCACTTTTATTTTTTTTCTTTTTCTTTTTTTTTTCTTTTTCTTTTTTTTTCTTGCCTTTGGCTCCAACCTTTTTATTATATTTTTTTCTTTTTCTCACCCCAGAATGACATGTCACAACCTTGTAGCCACCCCAAACTTAGTTTCTTGCAACCCTTGTCTTGCTAAGGATCCATGCTCTCCTAATCTTAAGATCGGGTTAACATGGTTTTTCAGATTTTAGGCTTGTAACATAGGGTCTTCAAGAATTAACAGGCTAATTAGGCTCAATGGGGCTAACTAGGGAACATGCATTAGGGATGGTTATTTTAGGCCAAGTGGTTATTTACAAAGAAAATGCCTAAATCATCTGAAGCAAACACATAAACCTGCAAACCAAGAAGAAATTCAAGCAAATTCGGGAAAGTGCAACTCAAAAGTGATTCTCACAATTAAAACATGTTGGAGGCTCAAATCCTCACCTGGACATTTTTGCAAATTGTTTGATAGAGATTCTATCCCTAGTGTGTGCTTCCCTTCACCCCAAACTTATCATAAATCATGCAATCACAACAAAATATCTCAAAGTTCAGTTTTCAAATTTTCAAGTGGGGATCAATTTTTCAATTTCAAGACTTAGGGGGAAAACAGTCAACATATAACATGCAATCCATCTATGCAAAATTCAATCAAAACCAGCAAACTTGCCGACACAAGACTCAACACACATACTCCTGATCTTCTCAAATTATTCAGGAGCTAAAAGAAAACAAACAAAACAAAGAAAAGCAAAAACTAACAAGAAAATGAAAGTAAACTAAAGAGAAAGGGGTTAAGAAAACTCATTGGGGGGCGGTTCCACCAGGATCCCATTGTCTGTAACATAAGGCCCACGTGATAGACAAGGGACGGAAGCTTGTTCCATGGTCCCCTAACTTGCAGGCTTGATATGGGAGTGAGCACTTGACAATTATGATGACCTCGCCAAGTGCGGCGGACTTCTCACTCCCTCTTGGGTCACAGTTGACCTCTTTCTCAATAAAGTTCTCCCAATAGAATCGGGGTTCAACCTCTTGGACTGGCCACAGTGTCTTCATATCCAAGGGTGCAAAATCCAGAGGCTTGAACTCCATCGCTGGTGGCTCCACAGTGGGTGGTGGCAAATAGGTAGAGAGGGTTTCTGGTGCTGCTTCATTTTCTGCACGTTCTTCATTCACTGCACAATCAAATCCATCTCCTGCTAAACCTGCAGAAATCTCAGCACACACCACACAAAAGTTAGTGTTAGTACAACAAGACATATGGTACAAGAAACTGAATCAGTAAAAGTCTGAATGTCTGAAATTCAGCACACAGTTCATCCACCCCATCACTGTCAACACATGCATATGAATTAATTGAATCATCTACTTCCAAAGGTTATTTATTATCCTCAAGCATGGTGAAGCAGATGTCCTCCTGATCCTCATTTTCTATATGAACAGGACCCTCAACCTCATGCGTCTCATTTTTATATGGACGTTTGACTCCTCATACCTTTCAAAACATGCTACACACAAAGCAGTGTCAAGATAATCAGCACATGAATTATAATAGATAGAATCGGAAAGGTATGAATATCCGGGAGATTCAACACACAGTTCATCAACAAGTATTCTCAACATCATTATCAAAATTATCCTTAGAGGAAGTATTGTCAAGAATAACTACTTGTGAATCTGTATGTTCTTCAAGGGAATGTTGAGTTAGCAAATGCAAATGAGGTGGAGACAATGTGATCAATTTGAATGGCCAACTTCCGAGATTCAGCTTCCATCCTCTCGTTGGCGTTGATCCATTTGAATGGCCATCTTCTGAAAATCAGCTTCTATCCTCTGTTGGGATTCAAGATTTTGCTCTGCCATCCGTTGGTTGTTCTCTTCCATTTGTTGTATCAAGTCTTCCAGACTGAGTTGGGCTAGTGTAGGGTCAGGCTGATATGGGTGCTGGCTTACTGTCATTTGATGCACCAAAGAGGCAATCTCATCCAAGCTGCCTTGTCCTCCACCATGTTGGCCAGAATAATCATTACCGCTCATGCCAACATCACTACTAAACTCATAACTTTCAACAAAGTTAGGATAATATATACATGGTGGTGGCTTATAATCAACATTAGGCATATCACCAAACAGGAAATTATCCATAGCAGTACTAAGATTCATAACCAGACCAATTCAGTAAAATGTTTTTTTTTTATTTAATTTTCTGCTAATAACAACAAGAGTCCCCGGCAACGGCGCCAATTTTTGAACGCGCTGTCGCGCACGCGCCAAAAAGCGAGCGGGTTTATAAAAATGTAGTTTAGGGAGCGACAACTCGAGTATCGTCTCACAAGGACTCTTAGGGTGTTGTTAACAGAAAAGTCAGCTTTTGGGGGGTTTGAGATTAAGGATGCAAATAAGAAAACAGAGCAGAAAATAATGCAGATAAAATAACTATCAAAAAGCTAAAAACGATCAACCTACTGCTTTCGGTTTCCCAACTATCATCGGTTTATATAATTCCAAGCCTTGAGCAGATTCTAAACCCTTCCCGATTGTAGCATCAATTAACAAGCGAAATCAATACTACGAGACATATGTTCCTATTCCCAAATTAAGCAAACGGGGTGAAGCACTCATGAACTAAGCGAACATGATTGAACACACGCGAATTAAGCAAACGTGATTAAGTATAGGAACACACAATCATCGAAATAAATCAACACCTATTCTATACAATTCTGAATTAAGCAAACAGAACATACAGAACATGTATTGAAAGAGAATAGCATACAGTTCAGGAATTACAAAACCTCAAGCGTAAAAAGTGCAAATTGGCCCAGTTAGGTCCTTTATGACCTAACAAGTCCATTTAGGCTCCAATAGGACAAAAGAAGTACAAATTGGCCCAGTTAGGTCCTTTATGACCTAACAAGTCCATATGGGCTCTATTAGGATCAAACAAGTCCATTTGGGCTCTATTAGGTTCAAACAAGTCCATTTGGGCTCCGTTAGGACCAAAGAAGTACAAATTGGCCCAGTGAGGTCCTATAAGACCTAAAAAGTCCATTTGGGCTCTATTAGGATCAAACAAGTCCAGTTGGGCTCCATTAGGACCAAAGATGTACAAATTAGCCCAGTTAGGTCCTATATTACCCAAAAAGTCCATTTTGGCTCAATTAGGATCAAACTAGTCAATTTGGGCTCCAATAGGACCAAAGAAGTACAAATTGGCCCAGTTAGGTCCTATATGACCTAAAAATTCCATTCGGGCTCTATTAGGATCACACAAGTCCATTTGGGCTCCAATAGGACCAAAGAAGTACAAATTGGCCCAGTTAGGTCCTATATGCCCTAAAAAGTGCATTATGGCCTTAATTGGGCTCAAACAAGTCCATTTGGGCTCCAATAGGACCAAAGAAGTACAAATTGGCCCAGTTAGGTCCTCTATGACCTAAAAAGTCCATTTGGGCTCTATTAGGATCAAACAAGTCCATTTGGGCTCCAATAGGATCAAAGAAGTATAAATTGGCCCAGTTAGGTCCTTTATGACCTAACAAATCCATTTGGGCACTATTAGGATCAAACAAGTCCATTTGGGCTCTATTAGGTTCAAACAAGTCCATTTGGGCTCCAATAGGACCAAAGAAGTACAAATTGGCCCAGTTAGGTCCTATATGACCTAAAAAGTCCATTTGGCCTCTATTAGGATCAAACAAGTCCATTTGGGCTCCATTAGGACCAAAGATGTACAAATTGGCCCAGATAGGTCCTATACGACAAAAAAGTTCATTTTGGCTCTATTAGGATCAAACAAGTCCATTTGGGCTCCAATAGGACCAAAGTAGTACAAATTGGCCCAGTTGGTTGCTCCTATATGACCTAAAAAGTCCATTTGGGCTCTATTAGGATCAAACAAGTCCATTTGGGCTTCATTTGGACCAAATAAGTACAAATTGGCCCAGTTAGGTCCTATATGACCTAAAAAGTCCATTTGGGCTCTATTAGGATCACACAAGTCCATTTGGGCTCCAATAGGACCAAAGAAGTACAAATTGGCCCAGTTAGGTCCTATATGACCTAAAAAGTGCTTTTGTGCTCTATTAGGATCAAACAAGTCCATTGGGGCTCCAATAGGACCAAAGAAGTACAAATTGGCCCAGTTAGGTCCTATATGACCTGAAAACTCCATTTGTGCTCTATTTGGATCAAACAAGTCCATTTGGGCTCCAATAGGACCAAAGAAGTACAAATTGGCCCAGTTAGGTCCTATATGACCTAAAATGTCCAGTTGGGCTCTATTAGGATGAAACAAGTCCATTTGGGCTCCAATAGGACCAAAGAAGTACAAATTACCCTAGTTAGGTCCTATATGACCTAAAAAGTCCATTTGGGCTCTATTAGGATCAAACAAGTCCATTTGGGCTCCAATAGGACCAAAGAAGTACAAATTGGCCCAGTTAGGTCCTATATGACCTAAAATGTCCAATGGGCTCTATTAGGATCAAACAAGTCCATTTGGGCTCCATTAGGACCAAAGAAGTACAAATTGGCCCAGTTAGGTCCTATATGACCTAAAAAGTCCATTTGGGCTCTATTAGGGTCAAACAGGTCCATTTGGGCTCCATTAGGACCAAAGAAGTACAAATTGGCCCAGTTAGGTCCTTTATGACCTAACAAGTCATAAAGGACTTGTTTGATCCTAATAGAGCCCAAATGGACTTGCTTGATCCTAATAGAGCCCAAATGGACTTGTTAGGTCATAAAGGACCTAACTGGGCCAATTTGTACTTCCTTGGTCCTATTGGAGCCCAAATGGACTTGTTTGATCCTAATAGAGCCCAAATGGACTTTTTAGGTCATATAGGACCTAATTGGACCAATTTGTACTTCTTTGGTCCTAATGGAGCCCAAATGGACTTGTTTGACCCTAATAGAGCCCAAATGGACTTTTTTGGTCAAATAGGACCTAACTCGGCCAATTTGTACTTCTTTGGACCTATTGGAGCCCAAATGGACTTGTTTGATCCTAATAGAGCCCAACTGGACATTTTAGGTCATATAGGACCTAACTGGGCCAATTTGTACTTCTTTGGTCCTATTGGAGCCCAAATGGACTTGTTTGATCCTAATAGAGCCCAAATGGACTTTTTAGGTCATATAGGACTTAACTGGGTCAATTTGTACTTCTTTGGTCCTATTATAGCCCAAATGGACTTGTTTGAGCCCAATTAAGGCCAAAATGCACTTTTTAGGTCATATAGGACCTAACTGGGCCAATTTGTACTTCTTTGGTCCTATTGGAGCCCAAATGGACTTGTGTGATCCTAATAGAGCCGAAATGGACTTTTTAGGTCATATAGGACCTAACTGGGCCAATTTGTACTTCTTTGGTCCTAATGGAGCCGAAATGGACTCGTTTGATCCTAATAGAGGCCAAATGGACTTTTTAGGTCATATAGGACCTTTCTGGGCCAATTTTTACTACTTTGGTCCTATTGGAGCCCAAATGGACTTGTTAGATCCTAATAGAGCCAAAATGGACTTTTTTGTCGTATAGGACCTAACTGGGCCAATTTGTACATCTTTGGTCCTAATGGAGCTCAAATGGACTCGTTTGATCCTAATAGAGGCCAAATGGACTTTTTAGGTCATATAGGACCTAACTGGGCCAATTTGTACTTCTTTGGTCCTATTGTAGCCCAAATGGACTTGTTTGATCCTAATAGAGCCCAAATGGACTTTTTAGGTCATATAGGACCTAACTGGGCCAATTTCTACTTCTTTGGTCCTAATGGAGCCCAAATGGACTTGTTTGACCCTAATAGAGCCCAAATGGACTTGTTTGATCCTAATAGAGCCCAAATGGACTTGTTAGGCCATAAAGGACCTAATTGTGCCAATTTGTACTTCTTTGGTCCTATTGGAGCCCAAATGGACTTGTTTGATCCTAATAGAGCCCAAATGGACTTTTTAGGTCATTTAGGACCTAACTGGGCCAATTTGTACTTCTTTGGTCCTAATGGAGCCCAAATAGACTTGTTTGACCCTAATAGAGCCCAAATGGACTTGTTTGATCATAATAGAGCCCATATGGACTTGTTAGGTCATAAAGGACCTAACTGGGCCAATTTGTACTTCTTTGTTCCTAATGGAGCCCAAATGCACTTGTTTGATCCTAATAGAGCCCAAATGGACTTGTTAGGTCATAAAGGACCTAACTGGGCCACTTTGTACTTGTTTAGTCCTATTGGAGCCCAAATGGACTTGTTTGATCCTAATAGGTCCTAATGGACTTGTTAGGTCATAAAGGACCTAACTGTGTCAATTTGTACTTCTTTGGTCCTAATGGAGCCCAAATGGACTTGTTTGACCCTAATAGAGCCAAAATGGACTTGTTAGGTCATGGCAAGTGGGTCATGGGTTAACCCAGGGATTATGGCAAGAGGATCATGGGTTAACAATGGGATCAAGGAGTAAGGGTCTTGGGTTATCCATGGGATCATGGCGTGAGGGTCATGGGTTAACCATGTGATCAGGACAAGTGGGTCATGGGTTAACCGTGGGATAATGGCAAGTGGGTCATTGGTTAACCATGGGATCATGGCAAGTCCTTTATGCACTTTTTAGGTCGTATAGGACCTAACTGGGCCAATTTGTACTTCTTTGGTCCTTTTGGAGCCAAAATAGACTTGTTTGAACCTAATAGAGCCCAAATGGACGTTTTAGGTCATATAGGACCTAACTGGGCCAATTTGTACTTCTTTGGTCCTATTGGAGCCCAAATGGACTTGTTTGAACCAAATAGAGCCCAAATGGACTTTTTTGATCCTAATAGAGCCCAAATGGACTTGTTAGGTCATAAAGGACCTAACTGGTCCAATTTGTAGTTTTTTGGTCCTATTGGAGCCCAAATGGAATTGTTTGATCCTAATAGAGCCCAAATGGACTTTTTAGGTAATATAGGACCTAACTGGGCCAATTTGTACTTCTTTGGTCCTAATGGATCCCAAATGGACTTGTTTGACCCTAATAGAGCCCAAATGGACTTTTTAGGTCATATAGGACCTAACAGGGACAATTTGTACTTCTTTGGTCCTATTGGAGCCCAAATGGACTTGTTTGATCCTAATAGTGCCCAACTGGACATTTTAGGTCATATAGGACCTAACTGTGCCAATTTGTACTTCTTTGGTCCTATTGGAGACCAAATGGAGTTGTTTAATCCTAATAGAGCCCAAATGGACGTTTTAGGTCATATGGGACCTAAATGGGCCAATTTGTACTTCTTTGGTCCTAATGGAGCCCAAATGGACTTGTTTGACCCTAATAGAGCCCAAATGAACTTGTTTGATCCTAGTAGAGACCAGATGGACTTGTTAGGTCATAAAGGACCTAACTGGGCCAATTTGTACTTCTTTGGTCCTAATGGAGCCCAAATGGACTTGTTTGACCCTAATAGAGCCTAAATGGACTTGTTTGATCCTAATAGAGCCAAAATGGACTTGTTTGATCCTAATAGAGCCCAAATGGACTTTTTTGGTCATATAGGACCTAACTGGGCCAATTTGTACTTCTTTGGTCCTAATGGAGCCCAAATGGACTTGTTTGATCCTAATAGAGCCCAACTGGACATTTTAGGTCATATAGGACCTAACTGGGCCAATTTGTACTTCTTTGGTCCTACTGGAGCCCAAATGGGCTTGCTTGATTCTAGTAGAGCCCAAATGGACTTTTTAGGTCATATAGGACCTAATTGGGTCAATTTGTACTTCTTTGGTCCTAATGGAGCCCAAATGGACTTGTTTGACCCTAATAGAGCACAAATGGACTTGTTTAATCCTAGTAGAGCCCAAATGGACTTGTTAGGTCATATAGGACCTAAGTGGGCCAATTTGTACTTCTTTGGTCCTAGTGGAGCCCAAATGGACTTGTTTGACCCAATTAGAGCCAAAATGGACTTGTTTGGTCATATAGGACCTAACTGGGCCAATTTGTACTTCTTTGGTCCTATTGGAGTCCAAATGGACTTGTTTGATCCTAATAGAGCCCAACTGATATTTTAGGTCGCATAGGACCTAACTGGGCCAATTTGTACTTCTTTGGTCCTAATGGAGCCCAAGTGGAATTGTTTGACCCTAATAGAGCCCAAATGGACTTGTTTGATCCTAATAGAGCCCAAATGGACTTGTTTGATCCTAATAGAGCCAAAATGCACTTTTTAGGTCATATAGGACCTAACTGGGCCAATTTGTACTGGTCCTATGGGAGCCCAAATGGACTTGTTTGATCCTAATAGAGCCCAAATGGACTTTTTAGGTCATATAGGACCTATCTGGGCCAATTTGTACTTCTTTGGTCCTATTGGAGCCCAAATGGACTTGTTTGATCCTAATAGAGCCCAACTGGACATTTTAGGTCATATAGGACCTAACTGGGCCAATTTGTACTTCTTTGGTCCTAATGGAGCCCAAATGGACTTGGTTGACCCTAATAGAGCCCAAATGGACTTGTTTGGTCATATAGGACCTAACTGGGCCAATTTGTACTTCTTTGGTCCTATTGGAGCCCAAATGGACTTGTTTGATCCTAATAGTGCCCAACTGGACATTTTAGGTCATATAGGACCTAACTGTGCCAATTTGTACTTCTTTGGTCCTATTGGAGACCAAATGGAGTTGTTTAATCCTAATAGAGCCCAAATGGACGTTTTAGGTCATATGGGACCTAAATGGGCCAATTTGTACTTCTTTGGTCCTAATGGAGCCCAAATGGACTTGTTTGACCCTAATAGAGCCCAAATGAACTTGTTTGATCCTAGTAGAGACCAGATGGACTTGTTAGGTCATAAAGGACCTAACTGGGCCAATTTGTACTTCTTTGGTCCTAATGGAGCCCAAATGGACTTGTTTGACCCTAATAGAGCCTAAATGGACTTGTTTGATCCTAATAGAGCCAAAATGGACTTGTTTGATCCTAATAGAGCCCAAATGGACTTTTTTGGTCATATAGGACCTAACTGGGCCAATTTGTACTTCTTTGGTCCTAATGGAGCCCAAATGGACTTGTTTGATCCTAATAGAGCCCAACTGGACATTTTAGGTCATATAGGACCTAATCGGGCCAATTTGTACTTCTTTGGTCCTAATGGAGAACAAATGAGCATCCTAGAGTCTAGTAAAGCGCAAATGGACTTTGTAGGTCATATTGGACCTAAGTGGGTCAATTTGTACTTCTTTGGTCCTAATGGAGCCCAAATGGACTTGTTTGACCTACTAGAGCACAAATGGACTTGTTTTATCCTAGTAGAGCCCAAATGGACTTGTTAGGTCATATAGGACCTAAGTGGGCCAATTTGTACTTCTTTGGTCCTAGTGGAGCCCAAATGGACTTGTTTGACCCAATTAGAGCCAAAATGGACTTGTTTGGTCATATAGGACCTAACTGGGCCAATTTGTACTTCTTTGGTCCTATTGGAGTCCAAATGGACTTGTTTGATCCTAATAGAGCCCAACTGATATTTTAGGTCGCATAGGACCTAACTGGGCCAATTTGTACTTCTTTGGTCCTAATGGAGCCCAAGTGGAATTGTTTGACCCTAATAGAGCCCAAATGGACTTGTTTGATCCTAATAGAGCCCAAATGGACTTGTTTGATCCTAATAGAGCCAAAATGCACTTTTTAGGTCATATAGGACCTAACTGGGCCAATTTGTACTGGTCCTATGGGAGCCCAAATGGACTTGTTTGATCCTAATAGAGCCCAAATGGACTTTTTAGGTCATATAGGACCTATCTGGGCCAATTTGTACTTCTTTGGTCCTATTGGAGCCCAAATGGACTTGTTTGATCCTAATAGAGCCCAACTGGACATTTTAGGTCATATAGGACCTAACTGGGCCAATTTGTACTTCTTTGGTCCTAATGGAGCCCAAATGGACTTGGTTGACCCTAATAGAGCCCAAATGGACTTGTTTGGTCATATAGGACCTAACTGGGCCAATTTGTACTTCTTTGGTCCTATTGGAGCCCAAATGGACTTGTTTGATCCTAATAGAGCCCAACTAGACATTTTAGGTCATATAGGACCTAACTATGCCAATTTGTACTTCTTTGGTCCTATTGGAGCCCAAATGGACTTGTTTGATCCTAATAGAGCCCCAATGGACTTTTTGGGTCATATAGGACCTAATTGGGCCAATTTGTACTTCTCTGGTCCGAATGGAGGCCAAATGGACTTGTTTGACCCTAATAGAGCCCACATGGACTTGTTTGATCCTAACAGAGCCCATATGGACTTGTTAGGTCATAAAGGACCTAACTGGGCCAATTTGTACTTCTTTGGTCCTAATGGAGCCCAAATGCACTTGTTTGATCCTTATAGAACCAAAATGCACTTTTTAGGTCATATAGGACCTAACTGGGCCAATTTGTACTTCTTTGGTCGTATTGGAGCCCAAATGGACTTGTATGATCCTAATAGAGCCCAACTGGACATTTTAGGTCATATAGGACCTAACTGGGCCAATTTATACTTCTTTGGTCCTAATGGAGGCCAAATGGACTTGTTTGATCCTAATAGAGCCGAAATGGACTTTTTAGGTCATATAGGACCTATCTGGGCCAATTTGTACTTCGTTGGTCTTATTGGAGCCCAAATGGACTTGTTTGATCCTAATAGGGCCCAAATGGACTTTTTAGGTCATATAGGACCTAACTGGGCCAATTTGTACTTCTTTGGTCCTATTGGAGCCCAAATGGACTTGTTTTATCCTAATAGAGCCCAAATGGATTTTTTAGGTCATATAGGACCTAACTGGGCCAATTTGTACTTCTTTGGTCCTAATGGAGGCCAAATGGACTTGTTTGATCCTAATAGAGCCCCAATAAACTTGTTTGATCCTAATAGAGCCCATATGGACTTGTTAGGTCATAAAGGACCTAACTGGGCCAATTTGTACTTCTTTGATCCTAGTAGAGCCCAAATGGACTTTTTAGGTCATATAGGACCTAACTGGGCCAATTTGTACTTCTTTGGTCCTAATGGAACCAAAATGGACTTCTTTGATCCTAATAGAGCCCAAATGGACTTTTTAGGTCATATAGGACCTAATTGGCCTAATTTGTACTTCTTTGGTCCTAATGGAGGCCAAATGGACTTGTTTAATCCTAATAGAGCCCCAATAAACTTGTTTGATCCTAATAGAGCCCATATGGACTTGTTAGGTCATAAAGGACCTAACTGGGCCAATTTGTACTTCTTTGGTCCTAATGGAGCCCAAATGGACCTGTTTGAACCTAATAGAGCCCAAATGTACTTTTTAGGTCATAGAGGACCTAACTGGGCCAATTTGTACTTCTTTGGTCCTAATGGAGCCCAAATGGACTTGTTTGATCCTAATAGAGCCAAAATGCACTTTTTAGGTCATATAGGACCTAACTGGGCCAATTTGTACTTCTTTGGTCCTATTGGAGCCCAAATGGACTTGTTCGATCCTAATAGAGCCAAAATACACTTTTTAGGTCATATAGGACCTAAGTGGGCCAATTTGTACTTCTTTGGTCCTATTGGAGCCCAAATGGACTTGTTTGATCCTAATAGAGCCCAACTGGACATTTTACGTCATATAGGACCTAACTGTGCCAATTTGTACTTCTTTGGTCCTACTGGAGCCCAAATGGGCTTGCTTGATTCTAATAGAGCCCAAATGGACTTTTTAGGTCTTATAGGACCTAATGGGGCCAATTTGTACTTCTTTGGTCCTAATGGAGCCCAAATGGACTTGTTTGACCCTAATAGAGCCCAAATGGACTTGTTTAATCCTAGTAGAGCCCAAATGGACTTGTTAGGTCATATAGGACCTAAGTGGGCCAATTTGTACTTCTTTGGTCCTAATGGAGCCCAAATGGACTTGTTTGACCCTAATAGAGCCCAAATGGACTTGTTTGATCCTAATAGAGCCCAAATGGACTTGTTAGGTCATAAAGAACCTAACTGGGCCAATTTGTACTTCTTTGGTCCTATTGGAGCCCAAATGGACTTGTTTGATCCTAATAGAGCCCAACTGGACATTTTAGGTCATATAGGACCTAACTGGGCCAATTTGTACTTCTTTGGTCCTAATGGAGCCCAAATGGACTTGGTTGACCCTAATAGAGCCCAAATGGACTTGTTTGGTCATATAGGACCTAACTGGGCCAATTTGTACTTCTTTGGTCCTATTGGAGCCCAAATGGACTTGTTTGATCCTAATAGAGCTCAACTGGACATTTTAGGTCAAATAGGACCTAACTTGGCCAATTTGTACTTCTTTGGTCCTATTGGAGCCCAAATGGACTTGTTTGATCCTAACAGAGCCCAAATGGAATTTTTAGGTCATATAGGACCTAATTGGGCCAATTTGTACTTATTTGGTCCTAATGGAGCCCAAATGGACTTGTTTGACCCTAATAGAGCCCAAATGGACTTGTTTGATCATAATAGAACCCAAATGGACTTGTTAGGTCATAAAGGAACTAACTGGCCCAATTTGTACATCTTTGGCCCTAATGGAGCCCAAATGGACTTGTTTGATCTTAATAGAGCCCAAATGGACTTTTTAGGTCATATAGGACCTAACTGGGCCAATTTGTACTTCTTTGGTCCTATTGGTGCCCAAATGGACTTGTTTGATCCAAATATGGCCCAAATGGACTTGTTTGGTCATAAAGGACCTAACTCTGCCAATTTGTACTTCTTTGGTCCTAATGGAGTCCAAATGGACTTGTTTGATCCTAATAGAGCCCAAATGGACTTTTTAGGTCATATAGGACCTAACTGGGCCAATTTGTACATCTTTGGTCCTAATGGAGCCCAAATGGACTTGTTTGATCCTAATAGAGCCCAACTGGACTTTTTAGATCATATAGGACCTAACTAGGCCAATTTGTACTTCTTTGGTCCTATTGGAGCCCAAATGGACTTGTTTGATCCTAATAGAGCCCAACTGGACATTTTAGGTCATATAGGACCTAACTGGGCCAATTTGTACTTCTTTGGTCCTATTGGAGCCCAAATGGACCCGTTTGATCCTAATAGAGCCCAAATGGACTTGTTAGGTCATATAGGACCTAACTGGGCCAATTTGTACTTCTTTGGTCCCATTGGAGCCCAAATGGACTTGTTTGATCCTAATAGAGCCCAACTGGACTTTTTAGGTCATATAGGACCTAACTGGGCCAATTTGTACTTCTTTGGTCCTATTGGAGCCCAAATGGACTTGTTTTTTGCTAATAGAGCCCAAATGGATTTTTTAGGTCATATAGGACCTAACTGGGCCAATTTGTACTTCTTTGGTCCTAATAGAGCCCAAATGGACTTGTTAGGTCATAGGATCAAACAAGTCCTAATAGAGCCCAAATGGACTTGTTTGATCCTAATAGAGCCCAAATGGACTTGTTAGGTCATAAAGGACCTAACTGTGCCAATTTGTACTTCTTTGTTCCTAATGGAGCCCAAATGGACTTGTTTGATCCTAATAGAGCCCAAAAGGACTTCTGTGATCCTAGTAGAACCCAAATGGACTTGTTAGGTCATAAAGGACCTAACTGGGCCAATTAGTACTTCTTTGGTCCTAACGGAGCCCAAATGGACTTGTTTGACCCTAATAGAGCCCAAATGGACTTGTTTGATTCTAATAGAGCCCGAATGGACTTTTTAGGTCATCTAGGACCTAACTGGGCCAATTTGTACTTCTTTGGTCCTAATGTAGCCCAAATGGACTTGTTTGACCCTAATAGAGCCCAAATGGGCTTGTTTGATCCTAATAGAGCCCAAATGGACTTGTTAGGTCATAAAGGACCTAACTATGACAATTTGTACTTCTTTGGTCCTATTGGAGCCCAAATGGACTTGTTTGATCCTAATAGAGCCCAAATGGACTTTTTAGGTCATATAGGACCTAATTGGGCCAATTTGTAATTCTTTGGTCCTAATGGAGCCAAAATGGACGTGTTGGACCCTAATAGAGCCCAAATGGACTTGTTAGGTCATAAAGGACCTAACTGGGCCAATTTGTACTTCTTTGGTCCTAATGTAGCCCAATGGACCTGTTTGATCCTAATATAGCCCGAATGGACTTTTTAGGTCATATAGGACATAACTGGGCCAATTTGTACTTCTTTGGTCCTATTGGAGCCCAAATGGACTTGTTTTATCCTAATAGAGCCAAAATGCACTTTTTAGGTCATATAGTACCTAACTGGGCCAATTTGGACTTCTTTGGTCCTAATGGAGCCCAAATGGACTTGTTTGATCCTAATAGAGCCCAAATGGACTTGTTTGATCCTAATAGAGCCCAAATGGACATTTTAGGTCATATAGGACCTAATTGGGGCAATTTGTAATTCTTTGGTCCTAATGGAGCCCAAATGGACTTGTTTGATCCTAGTAGAGCCCAAATCGACTTGTTAGGTCATATAGGACCTAACTAGGCTAATTTGTACTTCTTTGGTCCTATTGGAGCCCAGATGGACTTGTTTGATCCTAATATAGCCCAAATGGACTTGTTTGATCCTAATAGAGCCCAAATGGACATTTTAGGTCATATAGGACCTAATTGGGCCAATTTGTACTTCTTTGGTCCTAATGGAGCCCAAATGGACTTGTTTGACCCTAATCGAGCCTAAATGGACTTCTTTGGTCCTATTGGTGCCCAAATGGACTTGTTGATCCTAATAGAGCCAAAATACACTTTTTAGGTCATTAGGACCTAACTGGGCCAATTTGTACTTCTTTGGTCCTATTGGAGCCCAAATGGGCTTGTTTGATCCTAATAGAGCCCAAATGGACTTTTTAGGTCATATAGGACCTAACTGGGCCAATTTTTACTTCTTTGGTCCTATTGGAGCCCAAATGGACTTGTTTGACCCAAATAGAGCCCAAATGGACTTGTTTGATCATAATAGAGCCCAAATGGACTTGTTAGGTCATAAAGGACCTAGCTGTAACAATTTGTAATTCTTTGGTCCTAATGGAGCCCAAATGGACTTGTTTGATCCTAGTAGAGCCCAAATCGACTTGTTAGGACCTAGTTGGACCAATCGCCCCGATCGGCCCAAATGGACTTGTTTGATCCTAATAGAGCCCAAATGGACTTTTTAGGTCATATAGGACCTATCTGGGCCAATTTGTACTTCTTTGGTCCTATTGGAGCCCAAATGGACTTGTTTGATCCTAATAGAGCCAAAATACACTTTTTAGGTTATTAGGACCTAACTGGGCCAATTTGTACTTCTTTGGTCCTATTGGAGGCCAAATGGGCTTGTTTGATCCTAATAGAGCCCAAATGGACTATTTAGGTCATATAGGACCTAACTGGGCCAATTTGTACTTCTTTGGTCCTAATGAAGCCCAAATGGACTTGTTTGACCCAAATAGAGCCCAAATGGACTTGTTTGATCCTAATAGAGCCCAAATGGACTTGTTAGGTCATAAAGGACCTGATTGTGCCATTTGTACTTCTTTGGTGCTATTGGAGCCCAAATGGACTTGTTTGACCCTAATAGAGCCCAAATGGACTTGTTTGATCCTAATAGATCCCAAATGGACTTGTTAGGTCATAAAGGGCCTAACTGTGCCAATTTGTACTTCTTTGGTCCTATTGGAGCCCAAATGGAATTGTTTGATCCTAATAGAGTCCAAATGGACTTTTTAGGTCATATATGACCTAACTGGGCCAATGTGTACATCTTTGGTCCTAATGGAGCCCAAATGGACATGTTTGATCCTTATAGAGCCCAAATGGACTTTTTAGGTCATATAGGACCTAACTGGGCCAATTTGTACTTCTTTGGTCCTATTGGAGCCCAAATGGACTTGTTTGATCCTAATAGAGCCCAACTGAACATTTTAGGTCATACAGGACCTAACTGGGCCAATTTGTACTTCTTTGGTCCTATTGGAACCCAAATGGACTTGTGTGATCCTAGTAGAGCCCAAATGGACTTGTTAGGTCATAAAGGACCTAATTGGGTCAATTTGTACTTCTTTGGTCCTATTGGATCCCAAATGGACTTGTTTGATCCTAATAGAGCCCAAATGGACTTGTTAGGTCATATAGAACCTAACTGGGTCAATTTGTACTTCTTTGGTCCTATTGGAGCCCAAATGGACTTGGTTGATCCTAATAGAGCCAAAATACACTTTTTAGGTCATATAGGACCTAACTGGGCAATTTGTAATTCTTTGGTCCTATTGGAGCCCAAATGGACTGGTTTGATCCTAATAGAGTCCAAATGGAATCTTTAGGTCATATAGGACCTAAATGGGCCAATTTGTACTTCTGTGGTCCTAATGGAGCCCAAATGGACTTGTTTGATCCTAATAGAGCCCAAATGGACGTTTTAGGTCATA